>OX419641.1:1652865-2895417 GCA_948473465.1 Lithophane ornitopus | reverse complement strand
GGGGTCGGCTTCCAGTCTAACCGGATGCAGCCGAATAACAGTATTTTACGTGGAGCGACTGCCTATCTGACCTCCACAACCCAGTAACTGGGTAATACGATAGACCTTGATTAGACTGGTTGTCAGACTTTCAGGCTTCTGACGACTCGTAACGACTGTCAAAGATCCACAAATGACAGCCGGGACCAACGGCAACATGCTTTCCGAGACACACAGGAGTCTCGAATTCTCGGTATGTGAAAATGGTCACCCATCCACGGACCAACCCCGGCAAGCGTAGCTTAACCTGATGGATCGTGCGGCTGTTATTACTTAGCCACGAGCTCCTACTTTTGAAAGTCAATATCAGTACGTAAATGTGCCCTATACAAATAAAATTGTAACAATATGGAAGACGGCCTTGTTGGTCTAGTGCCGCAAGCGCTACAGCTGAGCATGAGGTCTTGGGTTCGACTACCGAGTCGGGAAAAGTGTTATTGGATTTTTCTATCTAGTACTTCTCAGTAGCAGCCCCAAGTTTGGATTTGTGCCCAGTTGATGGCAATAGGCTCGACCCCGTTACATGGGACTTAAAAAGAACGGACGAAATGTTAGTGTACTGTAGGTAGACCTTTGCCTAGCACCCTTCATACACTACTGGCGTGATGTTATGTTATGTTCACATATAATTATATAATTGATATATACAAAATATTGTAAAACGTTTTTAAAAGAGTAAAGGTGGAGTTTCTTGCCCATTCTTCTCCATACGTAAACAACCTTTTGGAAGGGGCAACTAAAATCAGTTCAATTTCATTGATTTTGACGTTCAAAAGTGCTTTTTATGTTCCTAATTGATTTCAATTAGGCACATAAAAGGCACTTTTCTTCTTCCATAGTCAAAGTCAAATAAATTGCAAAAGAAGGCCTCAAAATTACTTTGTGCCAATATGGACCAAAATCTACCATCTTTATAAACAAACCTAAGTACAAACACGACGTCATGGAGATTTCCTTTCAAATGATACTAATTCTTTAATTGGAAGCCTACCACGCTCAGTTAATTGTCTTCTTGGTATTTTACGTTGTTTATGGCCGTTAATTCAATAGAACTTGCGAAAATTTGTTGCTAGGATTGAAATCAAATGTTGTGCGTAGCTCAGAATAGAAAATTGTAGTGAGTAAATTCCGCTGCATGCAAATTTCATCGATCTTCTGCTGTGCTGTGAAGAAGACGAAAGAAAATAGATTGCATGCAGCGGAGACAGGATGTTGAGATGGATGTATGGAGTGACAAGATAAAGAATTGAAATGAAATTGTTTATTCTGTAAATAGGATATTGGAATCGCTTTTAATGCTGCTGGTCCTGCTCCACAACCACAACTAACTAATTAACATTCGAAAATGCTGTTGGAACTGCTGAAGATTGTAAGACTATCTTTGCATTGTATAAACTCAATCTCTCCTTTGTATTATATAATTGCACAGGTGTGAGTACTATGTACTATAGAGCTACCATTTACCGGGTATTTTGTCTTTCATTGACTTGAATATGCCCTGGCGGCTGGGAATGTCATGCTCACTCAAATGTCTCGCTGATGGTGGCGTATGTGTTGGATCATTTAGCTCCCTTCAAAATGGTTGAGCTAAATGGTGCTGATCCATGCGTCATGTTCGTGAACGGGCGCCGGCAGTTGTGACTGGTCATTTCTTAGCTGCCATGGCTTATTTTTAACCGACTTCTTCTAAAAGGAGGAGGTTCTCAATTCGTCTGCGTTTTTTTTTTTTTTGTATGTTTGTTACGCGATTACTCCGCCAATTCTGAATCGATTTTGATGATTCTTTTTTTGTTTGGTAGGTCATGCTTCCGAGGTGGTCCCATATAAATTTTATTAACTTTGCTTGCGTAATTTTTGAGTTGGCTTCATTATTACGTATTTTTCCCACTTAGTTTATCTAGACGATATCCTGTTTGACTCCTTCTCTGTTATTTACCTAGCAGGTAGCGGTATTCGGATTTGTGTGGGGTAGGTACCACAACTAAAAAGTGAAAAATAAATGAAATGAAATGAAAAAAAGTGAAAAATAACTTTAATTTCGGAAGTCGGTGGCAAAAAACGGAAATTGAAAAGCAAAGACACCGATTCCGAAATTAAAGTTATTTTTCACTTTTTTTGTGTTTTTTTTGGAAGTCGGTTGTTTTTAATTTTTGAATTGTGCTTAATTTATAATTGCGGACGCTTTTAACGTGCTTTCTGCATTGTTCTCACATGTATAATTTCAATATGAATGATGTAACCATTATATTGTAACCATTATTTTGATTTAAAAGAGTGTCCATGGAGTTTCTTGCCCGTTCTTCTCCATAGGTACCTACTACGCTTTGGAATGGGCAACTAGCTTCATATTTCTGACTGACTGACTCCTTGACAATTCAAAAGTGCCTGTAAATGGTTTAATTGAAATAAATGCTTTGAGTTTGAGTTTGAATAAAAATCTAACTAATATTATAAACGCGAAAGTTTGTAAGTATGGATGGATGGATGTTTGTTACTCTTTCACGCAAAAACGGCTGAATGGATTTGGCAAACAGACAGTTTATAACCTGGATTAACACATAGGATACTTTTTATCCCGATATTCCCACGGGATACCGAGACCTTGGCAACAGGCAACTGAAACGTTTTGTCTGCATTTTGTATACATGTAATATTCAATAATGTCAATTTGTATGTAAGAAATGAGTATGTAAGGGGAAGCTTGAAACTGGCGCCAGTGACAGAATAGTTGGAAGGAAACGTTTGGCCTGGTATGGGCATGTGGTGTGGAGGGAGGAAACGCATATGACTAAAAGAGTGATGAACATAAATGTTGATGGATGGACAGGAAGAGTAAGGCCAGTGAATTGAAGTGGAATTGACGCTAATTACTTGCCACTGATTATTTCAGATATTTTATATCAAGAGTCGCTTGCGCAGCGCGGTCATTTCTTCAACTTTTAAGAATTACATAGGTATTCATTTAAAGCGTAAAAATTGTTTTTTGTAGGTATTACTATCAGATTAGTATGAAAAGCAGATTAATAAAGATCATTAAAATGTTAAGACAGTAGATAAAAGAAATACCTCAAGACAATAAAACCTGTTTCACACTAAAATATTCCACAAGCAATCCATCCATATGGTCTCACCTTTTTATCGAGTCCTTAACAACACAGAATGAAAAATAACATTCAAAGGGGGTCCGCTTAACTCATCACAATTTTTATTACAAAGCCATATTGGCGAAACACATGTATAATCTACTTCCCCGACCGTCTCCGTCCTTCAAAAATATCATGTCAGTCCACCATTTTTAAATCCAATAAAAGACAATTCGGAATCGTTAAATTCAAATCACGCGCTAAACCAGCGGATATCCGTTCGTATTTTTTTCGAAATTCAAATCAAATTAACGCGGGCAGCCGGTGCGCGCGGACGTCAAGAGTCTGAGCGTCTATTGCTAAATTGACGGTTCGTACGTAGACGGTCAAACGAATAAGTACGCAATATTGTCATTAATTCTCTGGCCAATCGTGGAGAGGAACGCGAACGTCGTGTGGATGTCGGGAATTGGGTCCACTTGGCGTGCGCAGGGTCATACAATCGTCGGGTCAAGATGTTGATGGGTACTGCTCCGTAAAGAGAGGGTTCCACATACTGCTCTTTTAAAATTGTCTTTTGATTGCTGTCAGCGTGTCGATTGGACAGTTTATGTGACCCTCGTCAACTTTGAACCCGGGCATACCTACACCTTCAAATCAATTTGGCGATCTAAATTACATTTATAAATAGATTTTTCTTTGAGAATTTACCGATTTCCGAGAGAGAAGATTAGAGGGATTGCCCAACAATGGGAAAGGCTATGGGAATGGGAAAAATGTCGTATACTTATAACATCAAAACAAACTAATGCGCTCACGCAAGTATGCTACATCGAATCATAACGATAGAGGGACTTCGTCAGAACGAATTCTAAACTTCGAAAAAGGATCTTTACACTTCATGCATGCAGTCATAATATATGTGATGAGGAGAGAGAAACGCATGTGAATAAAAGAGTGAATGAACATAAATGTTGATGGATAGAGGATTAGAGGAAGGCCAAAGAAAAGAGAGAATGATAAAGAGTGAATTATAGCGTGACGATTGACGGGGAGAATGGAAGGAGAAAAGTGTAGCGCCGACCCCAAGTATCATGGGACAAGGGCAGGGTATAAAATATTAAACAAAATAGTCAGAAAAAAACTAGCAGACAACCCATTTCAGAGACAATCTGCAAAAAAACACCTCTCCAAGTCATTGTCCCGCCAAAAAAAAGCCAATAATCACAGACTATATTAAATCCAAGATGGCCGCCACTGTACACGAGTAATAAACAATCCAATTGCCGCCATTTACTACTGAGTAATATATTGGAAAACCTAGACTTTAGAACTATACTCTATCTATCTCTATTATACTTATATGTATAATAATGAAATGCTGTTCGTTGGTAAGCGCATCAGTTCAGAATATCTGGACTTTTGCAAACTTTTGTTTTAACATCAAAACCAAACCTCATTCAGTTTTCGAAATTCAAAAATAATAAGACAATACCCAAAACGGCCTTCACAAATATTCGGAATAGTCCGAATCAGGTTAAATACGGACAATCATTCCACCGTTTCTTAGCTTTCCCTATTTTTAACCGACTTCTTCAAAAAGGAGGAGGTTCTCAATTCGTCTGTATGTTTTTTTTGTATGTTTGTTACGCGATTACTCCGCCAATTATGAATCGATTTTGATGATTCTTTTTTTGTTTGGTAGGTCATGCTTCCGAGGTGGTCCCATACAAATTTTATTTACTTTGCTTGCGTAATTTTTGAGTTAGCTTCAATATTACGTATTTTTCCCACTTTATCTAGACGATATCCTGTTTGACTCCTTCACTGTTATTTACATAGCAGGTAGTGGTATTCGGATTTGTGTGGGGTAGGTACCACAACTAAAAAGTGAAAATTAAAAACTTTTTACAAAAAATAAAACAACCGACTTCCGAATAACTTTAATTTCGGAAGTCGGTGGCAAAAAACGGAAATTGAAAAGCAAAGACACCGACTTCCGAAATTAAAGTTATTTTTCACATTTTTAGTATTTTTTTTGGAAGTCGGTTGTTTTATTTTTTGTAATGATTAAAAAAAAATCCCACGACATTGACATAATTTTTAGCATTAGCCTTTATAAGCAGTGTTGCCATTTTGTACCAAGTTAACTATAGTTCGCAAATAGCAACCTATAACTTTCTCACGGCTGGGACGCAGGCCTCCCCTCGGTTAGAGTAAACTGTATTATCACAAAAATAACATATCGATATAAAAAAAAGGAAAATTGTTTATTCTGCACAAACAAAACGCACATTACAAAAAAATACATAAAATACACACATACAAGGTAGCCAAAAACCTCGTATCCAACCAATAAAAGTTTGTCAATTTTGCAAAAAACCATAGATAATATATGATGATTTTTTTACACCTATTTAAATGTAATTACCGGTTTTAGATCAAATTGGTTTCGTATTTGCTAATTAAAGTAAACAATGGGCAAGGCCACACACGTGGCTAAATGAGTGCATGCGACAAAATCCTAGAGTGGTCCTTTTGGTTAAAGCAGTAGGATCAGAATGGTCTTTCTGATTTTAGAAACCAAGTTTTTCCAAATACAAATTATTTATTTCAATTGCCTAATTGAAATAAATTATTTCACTTTGAAAAGTAAGTGCCTTTTAATGTGCCTACATAAAAGGCACTTTTGAACGTCAAAATGTACAAAAACATAGAATTGATTCTGGTCGCCCCGTGTTATATAGGATCAACGTAAAAGGCGATATTTTGCGAACGTGACGTAGTTATATCACACAATACGGTAAAGACCAAACCGCCTCTAACATTAATACGTGCTGTCGAAACGTCAGTTTTAAATAATTGATCTGTTAAACATCAACTAAGAAATATGAACCGAGAACAAAAAATAAAAACTTTTTACAAAAAAAAAACAACCGACTTCGACTTTAAAGGTATTTTTCACGTTTTTTGTGTTTTTTTTGGAAGTCGGTTGTTTTTATTTTTCACTTTTTAGTTGTGGTACCTACCCCACACAAATCCGAATACCACTACCTGACCTGCTATGTAAATAACAGTGAAGGAGTCAAACAGGATATCGTCTAGATAAACTAAGCGGGAAAAATAGGTAATATTGAAGCTAACTCAAAAATTACGCAAGCAAAGTTAATAAAATTTATATGGGACCACCTCGGAAGCATGACCTACCAAACAAAAAAATAATAATCAAAATCGATTCATAATTGGCGGAGTAATCGCGTAACAAACATACAACAAAAAAAAAAAAAAAAAACACAGACGAATTGAGAACCTCCTCCTTTTTGAAGAAGTCGTTTAAAAATAAACAGAATTAAAACGACTCCACGCCACCTCTATCCCACAAATTCCCTACTTAACCTCCAAAAAGTTTTTTGCTAATCCAAAAATCTTCAAGCCATCAGCCCAAGAGGACTGACGGACAATTAAATACAATCATTAGTAATAAAGAAGCGTACATCGAGTACACAATCATTTTAATTGGTACTTATTGAACACAATTAAAGAGGACTCATGGTGTGTCGCGAATTTTAAAGCTTGGGCATACGGCTGAAGGGATTTTGCACATTTTAGGTTATACTGGGTGAAGGCTCGTGGCTAAGTAATAACAGCCGCAAGGGTCGATCCATCACCTTAAGCTACGCTTTTGACAGTCGTTACGGGTCGTCAGAAGCCCGAAAGTCTAACAACCAGTCTTACCAAGGGGTATCGTATTACCAAGTTACAGGGTTGTGGAGGTCAGATAGGCTGTCGCTCCATGTAAAATACTGATATTCAGCTGCATCCGTTTAGACTGGAAGCCGACCCCAACATAGTTGGGAAAAGGCTAGGCAGATGATGAGGTTATACTGGTTGAAATTGAATTCATGAGCATCTCCTTAAGGGGTCAACTGAACAACTTTCACTATGGAACCAACAATGAAAACGCGAAAACAAAATCAGCTCTCCCCTACATTTTGTCGAGGTATGCGAACATAAATGTAGGGAACAGCAGATTTTTTCCCATGGTCCCTTAATTAAAGTTGTTCATAATGATGTATACAGTGGCCCCTTAAGAGGATGCCCATGAATTCAATTTCGCCCAGTATTTATGAAAAGGGTTTGGGGAAAAGGTATTTATTTCATCACAACTGCTTTCAAAACAGTGAAGGAAAACATGGTGAGGAACGCGGCATGACGTAGAACAAATAATCCGAAGGCATGTGACATCTAACGACCCATACTAGACCCGCGTGGTGGATTACGGCACACTCCCTCTCACAGAGAGGAGGCCTGTGTCTCAGCAGTGTAAACGCTAGGATTTTTTTTTGCGGTGTTATACTTATCTAGGCTAGGTGAGGTAGCCTTATGTTGAAGACCACAAAAAAAAGAACTACTTTCCTTGGTCCTTAAAAACTTCAGGTTCTCGACAGGACATCTCTACCTTTTCTTAAAGAACACAACCTAGGTTTTAAATATTCTACTTCAAAACACAAACGTCAAAATAAAAAAACATTGGCAGGCATGGGGACTGCCGACAGAAGTGAAAACTTAAAAATGGTATTAGCGACATCTATATTCTACAGTAGAAAATTACGGCGCGAGCATGTCGGTGACGCGAATCCATAAGTTTACCCCCTACCGAAAATCGCTCAACGCGCCTAAAGAAGTTTCCACTTCCAAAAAACCCAGCTCTCTGCTCACTTAGCAATTACCAGTCACTCATTCACTCACACAAAGACATTCAATAAAACTATTTACATTATATAGATAAAGATCTGTAGCCAATTTAACGACACGTGTCTATGTTCACGTGTTGGTGACATAATGGTGGTATGCTCCAAGGGCATGGCGTTGAATACTCAATGGTTCAATGGACAATGATGGGATTGGTAGTGGTCATTGGGCAGGATTAGGTACTATAGGTTATCATGAGGTCAGGGGTATACACTATACAGGTTTGCTCGGGTTCGCGACAAGTCAATCATTATCCTGTGGATGCCTTATTGAGAGGTCAATCAATCAATCAAAAGTCATTTATTCAAGCTAGGCTGAGAATCAGCACTTTTCGAACGTCAAAATTACATAAGACAGTCCCCCAAAATGCCCACCCTTCACCACTTCCTAGTGCTTTAGCTGGGAAGAAGAAGTGTCGCAACAAACTCCCCAGCAGTTAAAATACGTGTGAAGTAGGTGATACACGTGTCGATTTCTTACAGGGTTTTTTTTATGACTCTTTAGGAATAGGACAAGCGGAGAAGGTTACTAAATATATCTACGTCTATTGTACTTTA
Source organism: Lithophane ornitopus (assembly GCA_948473465.1). Lineage (NCBI taxonomy): Eukaryota > Metazoa > Arthropoda > Insecta > Lepidoptera > Noctuidae > Lithophane > Lithophane ornitopus. The sequence goes on along the minus strand of OX419641.1, from coordinate 2,886,986 downwards.
TTAAAAACTTGATGCGTCATGTGGATCCACTATCTATAAAAGCCGGTTTTTTTTACACCGTAAAAACATAGGCGAAGTGAGCTGTCATTCTTGAAAGTTCATTTGACACTTTTGACAGCTCACTTCACGAAAGTTTTCACGATAAGATTACAGATTAAAATAGACGGTTATAATTTCTTTATTTAATTGTTAGCTAAGTAAAGTGGTCAGATAAAGATCTGTAGCTAATTTAACGACACGTGTCTGTGTTCACGAAGTGGTGACATCATGGTGGTATGCTCCAAGGGCATGGCGTTCAATGGTTCAATGGACAATGATGGGTGAGGTTGGTCAATGGTGGAAGGTTAGGCTGGGATTGTGGGCAGGTACACAAAACAATTTCACAAATGAAAAACGGCCCACTGTCAATGTCATGCAAGTGTCAAAAAAGTCTTTGTAGCACTGTACAAGTTCATCATCTGCCTAGCCTTTCCAACTATGGTGGGGTCGGTCCCACCATAGTTCCAGTCTAACCGGCTGCAGCTGAATACCAGTATTTAACATGGAGCGACTGCCTATCTGACCTCCACAACCCCTTAACTGGGTAATACGATACCCCTTGGTAACTACTGGTACTGGTTGTCAGATTTTCGGGCTTCTGACGACCTGTAACGACTGTCAAAGATTCACGAATGACAGCCGGGACCAATGGCTTAACTTGCTTTCCGAGCCACGGAGGAGAGAGACAACACCATGACCAAAAAAACAATGTAAAAAATCATTCACCTAATTAATACAGCCTCATATAACGAATGATGGAAGATTCCTACCATCATGATTGTCTGTTTGTCCTACTACATTAATCACTAATCAGTAACTATTTATCTTTCGTCAAGATCAGCCGGTGTAGACAAAGTGACATTCTATCAGCGACAAAGATGATGGAAGAAAAGGCAAAAATGTATAGGACTGACATAAGCTATCGAAAAGCTTATGTTAATCCTGTTGAACGTCGTTGTAGAAATACGAAACGCTTTCGAAGCGATTGTCACTTGTCTAGGCCCTCAGTGTTCTTACTTAGCGAATTAGGAGTTCTGCAGGACTAAAATGGCCTTTTTGGCAGAATCATAATAGGAAAATATTATGAATCATCGTAAAATTTCACAAACTGACAATTCATAATTAGGATCTGCGTGCTGATTCATATTATATTCTGTTTGACAGTTTTCTATGGAGATTCATAAAATGGTCCACAAATTATGAATTGCTTTTGTGTCAAATTAGAGGACTTGCTAATGACAGCTGGGAATTCAGAAAATGAATTTCTTTTAGAGGAATTGCTAATGTGACCATTTTTTGCCCCAGTTTAAAAGCCACTGCCATCATTTTTTGATAGATGCTGTAAGTAACAGAATGGTTAAGTAAATTCAGTAGAAGATGAAAGCAACCATGCTTATACAGGGTGGCACTTGGCAAGGACATCGACGCGCAACCTGTTACCATGGTTACATTTTATCATGTTTATATTTGACTCTGTCGTATCAAGTGTCATGTGAACCCAAAATAATTCAGTAAAATATCGTACTGATCATCGCCGTGCGAACCATAACATAGGTTTGGTGGAATAGTACTTCTCCAGACGTGTTCTTTGAAATCAGCACCTTCAAGTGTGTAACCTGTGTAATACACTATCAATCAGACTTGGAATCGGTTCGAAACAAATTTCTAATCCATTGCTTCATAAGTTCGTAAGTTACGTTGTTGAGCAGATTTTTTTTCGAACTTATGAATCCATGGATATTAGACATTTGTTTCAAATCGATTCCAATTCTGCCCGCAATTAGGGTGCCGGTAGGTATGGTATGTAATTCAACCCCTCCATACCCCATGGTATATAAAACTGCCCCGTTGGTCTCGTGGTCGCGACTGCTGAGTGTGGGGTCCTAAGTTCGATTCCCGGGTCGAGCAAAGTGTTATTGGGTTTTTCAATTTGGAAATTCGTAGTAACAGCCCGGAGTTTGGAAGTTGGCGGTGTGATACCCCCGTGCCTCGGAAAGCACGTTAAGCCGTTGGTCCTGCGCCTGATCTCTGTCCGGTCGTGTCGGATTGCCGTCCCATCGGACTATGAGAGTGAGGGAAGAGAGAGTGCACCTGTGTCTGCGCACACACGCCTGCACTATAATATCTCCCGCGCCGAAGGCTAGTCTCCGTTGAGGACTATTATTATTATTATGTAATTATTTACCATAAAAATAAAAATACCCACTTACCATTAACGACGAATGGCCGTTCTTCAAAAAGATCTCCAAAAGTCAGTATAATATTTTGAAGACAGATAAATTGATCTTCATTACATGTGCAATAGAGCTGATATCAATAATTTCCATTAATATTTTATGTAGCGTCGGAGCCGAGGAATTGTTGCTATCTCGCTCTGACACGTGAGTTTTTGTACTTATTTCTCTTTCTGCAAGCAGCGTCAAGTCAGCTAAGAGGTTCTGGTTTATCTGTAATAGAAGAAATAAGCTCATTTTAGAAATTGACTATTTAGTGAAAACTTTTTTTAGGGCGTTGAGCAATATTTGGTAGGGTGTAAACTTGGATTCGCCATTACTTTACTATAGAATATAGATGGCGCTAATATCAGTTTTAAGATTTCACTTCTGTCGGCAGTCCCCAGAACTGCCTATTTTTTTTTATCAGTACTTTTTTTGAATTTTATATGTTTGGTTAACTTGCAACTCCAAGGGGATCCCCGGTACGTTGCCACACTAAAAGACGAGGGAGATGTGTCTTGACCTGTAATAATATAACTCGACCATTCATTTTAATCCTACAGAAATTAAGGGTGCCCTTCCACCAGAGATGTGCTATGCTACGTTGCTATGGATGGGAGCTATGGATACGCGAGTGTGCACAGCAGCCGCAGCTGCTCCCCGTGCCTGCCCTACTGACAATGCATTTCATAGCTCGAGCTGCGCATCTTCCGCGCACAGCTACCTCGCGGCGGCGGATCTTCATAAGCACATCTTACTCACTCTGCTTAGCATTACTCTGCAAGACCTGCAGAAATCAACCAATCACAATGGTTGAATTCCTCATCGCGTCTGTTGTCTCGTCTGTGATTGGACGATTCCTGCACGTTTCCGCTCGTCTCCGCTTCAGTGGAAACGGCAACATAGTTTCTTAGCTTAGCTTTCACATCCTCGCAGTATAGCTGCATACAGTGTTGCCAACTGCACCGTAATTACGGTAGAAACACCGTATTCAGCATTGATTCACCGATGGAATATTGAATGTATTTTTGTTGTCATAACATGGCAACATTTTAAATAGCAGTGAACTAGGGGAACTCTTCAACCATAGATAATAGTTTGAACCAATAGAATACGTACAAATTAAAGAGTTGCCTAATTGACAGACTTCTTAACCTTTTTATTACCAACTTTCTTAATTCAGATGTACTTTAATATCGTTGTAATAAATCTGCGTTGAAAGGGAATCTGTTTTGCTAATAAATTAAAATGGAAAGTGATCATAGTGAATCTGATGGTGGAAAAAATTGTGTCAACTTTCTCCTGTCAGAAGAGGAGACAAAAATAGTGAAATGTATAAAAATGATCATGATCACACAGTTATTTTGTGAAATTCCGACGAATTAAGATGTTATTTTATGGAATAAGGGTTTTTTTTTAAATAACATAGTAATTTTGCACGACTTTTTCAAATCTACCGATTTTTTTTTAAATCTACCGTAATTTTAAACAGGAAACACCGTAATCCTAAACTCCAATTATTATTGGAGTTGGTAACGCTGGCTGCATAGCACATTCCTGGTGGAATGGGGTGCCTTTTGCATCCAGCACAGAATTTTTTACACGTATTTTATAATATTTTCTTTGTACTAAAGTTTTATTTATCTTACCTACTGTTTAAGAGCACACACAACAAATGAATGCATTGCCAACAAATGAGAGAGACTAATCACACTGCGTCATAATTGTAGGCAACCAGACGGAAACGTAGTAACAAGGTTTTAAAAGATTTTAATAGCTTACATCAGGTACACGGTTTTGAAACTGAAGAGCTCGTGGCTAAATAATAACAGCCGCACGGGTCGATCCTTCAGGTTAAGCTACGCTTGCCGGGGTTGGTCCGTGGATGGGTGACCATTTTCACATACCGAGAATTCGAGACTCCTGTGTGCCTGGGAAATCATGTTGCCGGTGGTCCCGGCTGTCATTTGTGGATCTTTGACAGTCGTTACGGGTCGTCAGAAGCCCGAAAGTCTGAGAACCATTCCAACCAAGGGGTATCGTATTACCCAGTTAATGGGTTGTGGAGTTCAGATAGGCAGTCGCTCCATGTAAAATAATGGTATTCAGCTGCATCCGGTTAGAAAAAAAGGCTAGACGATTGAACATTACCATAATGACATTTAACAAAGAAAATAGGTTTGAATTTCACAATTATCATCGACCTTGTGACATAGATATGTGCATGGAATTATAAACCTTAAGGTGGTAAACATTCTCAGACCGCGACCGTACCTAGACTCTTCCGTGCCTCGGTATGTAAGGATGGTCACCCATCCACTTACTGGTTACTGAATACGGTGTGCCAGATGTTTTAATAACGGGTGTAAAAAGACGCTTAAGGAAGCCGAAAGTCACTTGTTATTCCCGTCATTCGGATATTTTTTTTGTTCTGGATCATACCTAGGAACTGGTTAAGGAGATATTGAAGGTCAAACTTCCAACTTTTTCAGACGTTTTTAAAGAAAGCAAGTTTTATATATTATAACTTAATTTTAAATACCACTACGAACCCTGAACCGTTGCATGCACCCATTAAAAAAATGTTTTGCTTGCGTTACATTGCGCACTACCGTAAAAGGCGATTTTTCACACCAAAAACCGTTAACTACGCATTCTGTACATCAATATAAGTAGTATAGCACAAAAATAATTGCTGGGAAACGACTTTTATTTTTAACCGACTTCTTCAAAACGGAGGAGGTTCTCAATTCGTCTGTTTTTTTTTTTTTGTATGTTTGTTACCCGATTACTCCGCCAATTATGAATCGATTTTGATGATTCTTTTTTTGTATGGTAGGTCATGCTTCCGAGGTGGTCCCATATAAATTTTATTAACAAGCAAAGTTAGGTGGTTTTTTGAGTTAAACTTTTTACAAAAAAAAAACCGAAAAACCACTTAATACTGAAAAATAACTTTAATTTCGGAAGTCGGTGTCTTTGCTTATCAATTTTCGTTTTTTGCCACCGACTTCTGAAATATTTTTCAGCATTGAGTACTTAGTTTTTTTTTTTGAAATCGGTTTTTTTTTTGTAAAAAGTTTTTATCTTTCCCTTTTTAGTAGTGGTACCTACCCCACACAAATTCGAATACCACTAGCTGATCAAAATAACAGTGAAGGAGTAAATGAAAACATCGTCTAGATAAACTAAGTGGGAAAAATACCTAATATTGACGCTAACTCAAAAACCACCTAACTTTGCTTGTTAATAAAATTTATATGGGACCACCTCGGAAGCATGACCTACCATACAAAAAAAGAATCATCAAAATCGATTCATAATTGGCGGAGTAATCGGGTAACAAACATACAAAAAAAAAAAAAACAGACGAATTGAGAACCTCCTCCTTTTTGAAGAAGTCGGTTAAAAATAAAAGTCGTTTCCCAGCAATTATTTTTGTGCTATACTACTTTTATTGATGTACAGAATGCGTAGTTAACGGCTATGTGATGGGTCTTTTTACACTCTGTATACATTAATTTAAGTATTGGGTTATTTTCTCACACATAGAGAACCTCGTCACTTCTATGATTTAAAATATTCATCAATTGCTTGGTATTATATCGAATAATGACCATCATAGACAACTACCAATAGTAATCAAACCTTATTACTTATAGTTTTCTAAACATAAAAAATACCTTAAAAAGGACTCCTCATTTTGTTAGCAGAAATTACCACTATTTTTAACCGACTTCTTCAAAAAGGAGGAGGTTCTCAATTCGTCGTAAGTTTTTTTTTTTTTTTTTGTATGTTTGTTACGCGATTTCTCCGCCAATTATGAATCGATTTTGATCATTCTTTTTTTGTTTGGTAGGTCATGCTGCCGAGGTGGTCCCATATAAATTTTATTAACTTTGCTTGCGTAATTTTTGAGTTAGCTTTAATATTACGTATTTTTTCCACTTAGTTTATCTAGACGATATCCTGTTTTACTCCTTCACTGTTATTTACATAGCAGGTAGTGGTATTCGGATTTGTGTGGGGTAGGTACCACAACTAAAAAGTAAAAATAAAAACATTTTACAAAAAAAAAACAACCGATTTTTGTAAAAAGTTTTTATTTTGGTAACTTAGCAAAACTTATTTTTGTCGCTTAATCTAAGGCCCGTATTACAGAACCTCACTCAAGACTCAAGCATTACTTAAAACTAGTTTCAACCAATCAAAAGGCGTTAATCGAGTTTTAAGTAATGCTTGAGTTTTGTGTAAGTGGCATACGTTATCTTAGTTTTCAAACTAAGAAAATGTTAGCATGAAAAATGCAACTTCTTTAAAATTCCCCAAACGCTGATTTCATAGGTGGGGACCTAATATTTATCGCTCCTCGTGGAGACTGAAACGAGACAAGAAGATCAGTTTATCAAGAAATTGATACAGTACTACGAAGCTGATAGCATGAACAACAGGATTCCCCTAATTATCCTTGAACTCCGCAGCAATCTATCAGTACGAGTTCAATCTAGTTTAACCAAGAACGATAATATCAGATCCTCGTGGCTATGTGGATAATGCGCCGATGTAGGAGCAGGCACGTGGCTAGCTAACTTTGTTGTTGAAACCTGCTACCTTATTGCGTAACTTATTTTCGTAACCGTTTATGACTAATCTGGTTCATTTTGACAGTTCAACAACATTCATTGCGTTATTTACGTTGTTGATCAGATTTATTTTTCGCTCTTATGAAGCAATGGATTCGACATTTGTTTCAAACCTATTCCAACTCTGACTGATATTACGCAAATAGGGTGCTGTTCGTGCTGTCATTTCATGAGCTGTTGCAATTGGTTTACCAAACAAAAACCAAAAAGTGATTTTGAAGTGAAAACTTCTTTAGGCGCGTTGAACGAACTTATGGATTCGGTAGTGCTTCAACTTTTGAATATAGATGGTGCTAATACTAGTTCTATCTATTAACTTCTCACAAAAAAAATCCCAAAAAAAAAATTGGCAGTCTCCATGACAGCCAATGTTTTTTTTTTTTTAGACATTTCTTGGGGTTTCGGCAAAAATTACGAACTTCGTTATTTTTTTGTAAATGTACAGAGTTCCTTTTGAACTCTCGTGCAAAATGTCATACTGTCAGTGAGTGAATAAATGAATTCATCCGAATGTACCTACTTACTTGTGTTTTACATAGAAATTAATGGATTTTACATAGAAATCAAAATAATTTATTTCACATAAACCTACATGGGCACTTATGAAACGTCAGAAGCTAGGTGCACGGTTCCAATTGGTCGTTTCCTATGGAGAAGAGCCGGCAAGAAACACCACGGTTACTCTTTTAAAAATATAGACCAACCACGGTAGACCACGTAGAAGATGGCAGAACGAGCTGGACAAAATCAAAAAGCATTTCCACATTCGCTCTAGACCGGTAAGTCTTGGGGTAGCCCTTTGTCCAGCAATGGGATAATACGGTTTGACAGTACGAGTACTATGGTACGGTTTGATAGCAAACTGTTATGAGTATACTAGCCAATGAAGTGAGGCGTTGTCACGTCAAAAGTGAGAACCCCCATTAACTAATAGGCCTTGAAGCATCGCCTATCATAACAGGATTAATCTAGTTATAAAATAGCTGTGTGACTACAAAATAGACTACTATGTAATATGATACACTGTCGTGTCTCTTGGCGCCTGATCGATCAAATCCACCACTGAGTTATTTTTCATCCTAAACCATATTCAAAACTAAATCTTTGCGAAAAAAAATTGCATTTACGCAAAAATGTCGCATAAAAAGTGCCGGCCAGAGGCCCCAAGCAAAATGACATTCTATCAACGATAACAATGATGGAAAAGGCAGAAATGTATAGGCCTGACATGAGCTATCGAAAAGCTTATGTCAATCCTGTTCAAAGTCGTTGTAGAAAAACGAAACGCTTTCGAAGCGATTGTCACTTGTCTAGGCCCTCTGAGACCCTAAACAAAGTGACATTCTATCAGCGATAACGATGATAGAAAAGGCAAAAATGTATAGGACTGACATGAGCTATAGAAAATCTTAAGTATGTCAATCCTGTTGAAAGTCGTTGTAGAAATACGAAACGCTTTCGAAGCGATTGTCACTTGTCTAGGCCCTCGTGACTCGTGGCTTTACACCCGATAATATCATGCCTATATTTTTTGAAGGGGTGGGCAGACCTGTATGAAATAATGTTTTGCCAGTCTAGACATAACTTCATAAGACCGGACCGGGCCGAGACTGATAATTTCCTAACGTAGAAAACAAATAGCAGCGTCCCTGACATAGGAATCAAAACCAAGGCCCAACAACTCAACAGCCTCAATATCAAGCCAAAATATCACCCTTTACAGTTTGTGAAGGAGAGAAGAAAGTAGGGACAGGAGAAATGACTACGTCATTTTGAAAATGGCGCCAAATCTGACAGCTACCCAGCCCCATGTTCTTTCTTCTTTTTTTAAACCGAAAATAATTTCCTTGGCCCTTAGTAGAGAAGAAAGCCCAATGCTTCATCGAAAAAGGCGCCAAAAGTCCAAAACTGACAGCTGTCAAGAGCTATTTTGCTTCTTTTTTTTTTAAACCGATCATTATTTTCTGTGACTGTCACTTTTTCACATAGCATCATGCCTCTAACATTACACATTCATTTATTGTCCACGTGAAGGGAAGACCGCACTTTTAATTTAACGAATGGTAATCAAAACTGTACCTTATTCAGACGTAATAAGATACACGGTCTAGATGTGCGGAAGCCACCAACTACGATCCGTTTAAGGTACTTAGAGCAAGATTTATTGTAATAGAATTCAGTATGAACCAGTTTTTGCTGACTGGATACGGTTCTTTTTTCTGGAAGATAATTTCAAATTCAGACTTTTTTTTTTTTTTTTTCTCTTCATTTTTCGATCATGCTATCATCACAATGACTTTTATCTCGCCAAGCGACAGTTAAAATTAAGTAACATTTTCTTTAAAAAAAAAACCAAATTCTTTTATTTTAATGTATTATGTATATAATGTATTTTATATGTGTAATTTGGGGTGCTTGCAATACCTACTGATCAATTGATGTTTAATTAATTAGGTAAGCAGCATTATTAAAACTACTATTTAAGAGTGTTACCAAAATTTCAAGTCACAAGAAATGCTTGATTTTTTATTTAATTTAATGCAATATCTTACTCAACCAGCCAACCTTAGGGTGATGCAGAGACAAAAAATTAAGTATAGATGCAACAAAATAAATGGCTTATTACCTATTCCAATTTATCGTCCCAAAAATAATTTTACGCAAAAAAAACATTTAAAAAAACTTACCAAAAAGCGTCATCCCTGGGACAGACGCGGAGAAAAACGGCCATTTTAACGCTCTATAACCAGCAATTTTTTAACAAAAAACTTTTTTCACAAAAAAAATCTCAATGTTCAAAAATGCATGCGCATGAGTTGCGTACAAATCCGGCAAGTGTCTGGATTGCAGTGGTCGGTCGTCGGTACAGTGAGGGGGATCACAATTGGGAACATATTCAATGAACATAAGTAGTCGTCTAGTTATTTGGTTCAGTTTAAATTAAAATGTTTAAATTGACTGAAAGCTTGTGATTGGATTGGTAAGTTTTGATGGCTCACTGAGTTTTTTGTTGGGAAAAATGCCAAAGAACAGGGTAGGTAGTTTTACCTATTTAGAAAATGCAATAGAAATAAGAAAACAGATTTTGGAGTGAACCACAGCTAGGTAATTTGTGATGAATAAAGTACCTAATTAACAAACAGACATACTTACATATTGGTGTCGATTCTCTTGTCACAAAATTCTCTAAACTAAACTAAAAATCACTAAAATTTAGTTTACTCCTGTCAAACGATCAAACTGATTCTGAAATAGACTTTAAATGACACAACTTAACAATAATTTAGTTTGACAGCACTAAGATGGCACTAAGATTAGTTTAGTGAAATCGTCGAGGCTGCCGTGCATGCGCGTCTCAGGCTCTAAAAAAAAACCACGGGGTAGGGAAAACAAGTACCAAGTGGAGGCGCGTGGTTGTCAAATTCGATTTTAGTTGTGACAAAATAAGTTTTAAATTTAGAGAATTTATTTGGCAGAATTGCTCCAAGATTCCCATGGTAAAAAGTAAGGAATTTTAGTGATAGTTTAGTAAGTTTAGTTCGGTGTACAAGAGAATCGGCACCATTATAAATTAAAGTGGCTTGTGTTTGTTTTATATTTTAACTTGTAAACTTACATTTAACGTGGTTTTGGGGGTTTTCATTCTTCTAACCAAAGTTATAAGAGGGTTGGGTTTAGAAACATGCCGCCTCGCAAACAATGTGAGGATTTTTGGCAGCTCTAGAGGGTCTCCTGACCCCTCCACAACAATTATTTTTAGCTGGAGACAATTTTCTTTTTTTAATAACTAGTCTTTTTTTTTAGGTAAGGATGGAAGAGCGAGCCTAACGAGCTTCCGAGGTTTTTTTTTTTGTATGTGTCAAAATAAAGGATGCAATGCAAGAGCGCACTTAGCGAGCTTGAAACTTAGGGCACCCCGGCTCAGACAGGTTAGGTTCGAAGGGGATGGCGGGGTCTAGAAGCCTAACTGGGATCCCATTTAAGGGGAAAACCTTTCAAAAGAACCCGCAGAGGGCCCACGTGGTGGATTACGGCCCGCTCTCTCTCACAGAGAGGAGGCCTGAGTTCTCACAGGACCAAAAACAAAATAATGCCTTGATATCACTACTAATACCACGGATATAATTATGACTAATACGCAAGATTAGATGTTGCAATAATAGTTTAGAATTACATGAATAAGTAACATACAAAACTATGTCAATACAATACCATAATAGTGTAGTAGGATTACGTTACATAACATAACATAACATAGGAGAACATACAATAGTATAGGCTGACCTATTATTCCAATTAAAATAAGATATTCAACAACCATATTATGAGCGTAGCATTATTAGCCTATAATGTTCCCACTGCTGGGACACAGGCCTCCTCTCTGTGTGAGGGAGGGGGCCGTAATCAACCACGCGGGCCCAGTGCTCATGTCTTCGAATTTTTTGGTTCTAGGACATGCCGGTTTCCTGCCTGCGCCTGTCTGGGTTCCTACGCCCTACAAGTCGTAAGTTGCGACAATTACCAATGGGCCTTAAGCGGTTCTAGTGCTTCTATAGATAATGTATCATCAAAACGGAAAACATAGGGGCATAGAACTAGTTGATATTTATTTTACTGTAAAAAATCACTGCTCTAAGGTACGGGTGAGAGCGTTTGTATGGGGACCGACTAGGCTTGCAGAAAAAATATCGATATATCGATTTTTTTTTCGATATTTCGATTTTTTGGCGATATTTTTTATTTCGATATATCGATATAAAATATCAACTCAAAAAAAAAACGATTTTTTTTTTCCGATAGCAACACCGTTGTCGCCACTGAATAAAATCGCCGGAATACTACCGTTTTTTTTTTTTTTAATTATCAATTAAAGTTCTTTTTTTTTCATAATGTCACCGATATATCGATATTTTTTTTCGATATATCGAAATCGATATCGATATTTTTTTTAAATATAGTTACGATATATATCGATTTTTTTTGGCACTTCTTGCATCCCTAAGACCGACCCTATTTCCTCTTAAACAAATCTGGATTTTCATAAAAATGCCTCGTCCAATAAATTGTTCGCACATCCACACCAGTTAATCAGTGTAATGATCACCCCGAGTCTCCTAGAGCGAGTCTACGCCATTTTGTCGCTAGATAGGTAGGTATATAATGTCCAATTATTTTTGCAAGAACTCAAGGCCAAGTCATTATTAGGGATTGGAATTGCCAAGCCTATTAGTCTCTTTACTTGGGCAGTTTACAGACCTCGTAGCTAAGTAATAACAGCCGCTCGGGTCGATCCATCAGGTTAAGCAACGCTTGCCGGGGATGGTCCGTGGATGGGTGACCATTTTCACATATCGAGACTCCTCCGTGCCTCGGAAAGCACGTTAAGCCGTTGGTCCCAGCTGTCATTTGTGGATCTCTGACAGTCGTTACGAGTAGTCAGAAGCCCGAAAGTCTGACAACCAGTCTAACCAAGGGGTATCGTATTACCCCGTATTACCCAGTTACTGTGTTGTGGATGACCTCCACAACCCAGTAACTGGGTAATACGATACCCGATAATACGATACATGTAAAATACTGGTATTCGGCTACATCCGGTTAGACTGGAAGCCGACCCCAACATAGTTGGGAAAAGGTTAGGCAGATTGGCTTGGGCAGTTTACCCAAGACCCCAATGCATGAAAAACTGAGTGTTTTATTTCGTACTCAGTAAGTACTTCCTTCTAATTTTGTGTCGGTTAGCCTGTCGATGTCGCTCGACTGGTAGTCTAGCAGAAAAATCGATTGACAGCTCTAAATATCTTCTTCCTTTTTACCCGACTACGGCGAAGCAAAAAGGAGGGTTATGATTTTGACCGGTATGTACCTATGTATGTATGTATGTATGTTCATCTGTTCCCTCATATCTTCTAAACCACTCATCACAATTTGACAAGCGAGGTATAAAGTCAGGAACTTTAAAAAAAAGATTGTTTAATCGTACCATGTTGGGTATCAAATGAAAGGGCTTAATGAGCACATTTAAAAAATATACATATTATAACCCCAAAATAATTTAAAAAAAAGAAGTAATAAAAACAGACGGACAAATTAAAAATCCGGAGTCCCACGTAATCTGTTCGATTTATGCCCTAATACGTGTGACTCCGGATTTTTAATTTGTCTGTCTGTGGTCTTGTTTATACCTTTTTAGTCGTAGTTGGGTTTTAGTTTTTATTACTTCTTTTTTTCCTATTCAGAAGGTAAGAAAAAGATAACAATACTTTAAGTTTCGTCGATGTCTTATAAATGACCTCAGACCAAATAAAAAACCGGTGAGGCCGGTTTCGTAAACATGTGTGCACTTAGTTTGGTGTAGTTTGATTGTGAATGGGTATAGATGTGTGCGTGTGAGCGTGTATGCATAGAGCGGTGGTGTAAACTAATAAATCCATTTTTCATTAGGTAATTAAAAGTGGCAACACTTTTACAAAATTACTGGTAACATTATTGAGCTATTGGAAATTTGAGCATGGATGCTTACCTAATAGAAAAAGATCTAAAAAATAAAATGATTTTGTCAAAATATATTTTATTGATTGGAATAACTCTATTCACATTTTAATATACAAGTGGACAAAACGTCAAACAATCTATAAAAAGTCGGTAAACACTTCAAAATGATGGTTCAATGATGGCACACAGTGTAATTTAGTTTTTGAACTCAGAGCACCATGGTGGTTATTATTGAAGCAAAAAAACACCCTGTTAGCCCGGGCATGCACTAGACCCATTGAACACATTATACAAGGCTCTCTTATCATATATATATAATACCCAGTACATAAATAAGGGCTATCGGAAGCATTCATTCTGTTTTCGTCCAAAACCTCCTTTGTGACGTAATTTCTGGCGCCAAATTTGACATTTGGGAACTTATTTTTTAAATACAGAAACAAATTGTTGTCTATTCCAGGCAAAGACGGATCTTTGGTGCCAGTTTTGTTCCACGCGCCGCCATTTTGAGTTTTTGCTACATTATCTATGGCCAGCATTGCTGAATGTTGTACTGGATGAGTTTCTCTGTTATCAAAAGATATGGCTACAACAGAGCTGATTGATGGATCCACCACAACAGTTGCATTTATATTTCTTAGTAAAACATCTGAAAGTTCCAAATTACTGTTTGTTTCACTTAAATAATATCTTGCAACTTCAAATGCAAGGCCCATGTAACAGCGATGCTTCATAAGTTCAGCTTCTACAAAGAATTCACTTCCACATATTTTTTCTAAGTACTCACTAGGATGGAAATTACAGGACCAGACCCTGCTGTATTCTGTATGTTGCTTTTTTAATTTAGGAGGCAGTGATGGTAAACCCATTACTTTAAAATAATCAAAAGAGTCTTTAAGCTCATAAACTCTCTCTTCAACATACTCCTGGATCGATTCTTGTGTTATAGAGTTCAAATACCGTACTGGGCATAGTAAGACCTCCTTTTTCCGAGCTCTTTTTAAATGCTGTAGTTCTTTGAGAGGTATTTTCTCATTCAAAATTGTAATAATCTTTGATAATTCCTTCACATTTTTCACTTGACCAACGTAAACCTTAGTAAATGCCATTGGTTTGATCAATTCGTCACTGACAACAGCTTGAAGGTTCTTTTTGGAAGACATGATGTTTTGTATAAAACTATCTATGGTTTCCGCCATCTTGGCTTTTTTACACGGTGGTTCTGTTGTCTCTGACATAGCTCAATGTTGTACTTTTCTTTAGAAATTCAATGTCTTTATGTCATTTTCAGTATTGCCAGTTTTTGTAGTAAAAAAGGTTGTTTTTCTTGTATTTGGTTAAAATGCCATAATTCTCTTGTAATATCCAACGTCTCATAATTTGTTTTCTTCAGTAATTGCTGAAAATAAACAAAGAACAACACTATTCATTACACACACTGCATTTGAACTGAATTTAACACAAAAAATAAAAAACTGGTTAAAAACATTGAATCAAATCAAACATTTTATTTTTTCTGCCAAAGTCCAAATATATTTTTAGCTTCCGTGTTTTATTTATTTTATTTTTGCATTTATTAATCATTTAAATATGATGGATATGATTTTCAATTATTTTTTAAATTATTGTACCCTGTAAAAGTATAGTTTATGAAAACGTCAATCAATGTTTAATTTTCTTGAGAAAATATTGTTTTAGTTTTCAAATATTGTAAAACAGCTGTAGTAGTCAATTTTTTTATCGAAAAACATGAGTTGTGGCATAATGCAAGGTTTCCTTTGCCCAGCAACAGGTAAAGTAAACAAAGTTTGCCCTTGAAAGATGGCAAAGAGCTAGTGTTAATTAATTAATGGTATCTATGGCAATATATATTTTTCTATGAACATAAATGCATGGATATTACTGGTCATAATATTAAAAGTTATTAATTATTTGTATCATAATTTATGGTATATAAAGATAATATCAAAAAGTTTCATCATAATAGATATTGGTTGATTTTATCTGTGCCTAGAATAAATATATCATCACGCCTGTATTCCCCAACGGGTTAAGCAGAGGTGTACCTATAGTACACCCATATTTCGCCAGTTATGTTTAAGTCCTATGTAATCAGGGGCGAGCCTATTGCTATCAACTGGGTATAAATCCAGCCTAGGATTTTTGAGAACATAATAAATTATTATGCAGCATAAAACCTCCTCATGTTCTTATAAGACTCGGCTAGATAAAAAGGCAAACTGTTTTATTTTCTCTGAATTCTATTTATAATTTAACAAACAAGATAGTGTAATATATTACTAGTACAACGCATTTTATAAGAATAAATTAGAGTGCATAATACTTGGATTTTATTTGCGTAGTACATAATCAAGACCGATCAAGATAGTAAAGTAAAAAACTCCTGATATAAGGTTGTTGTATAAAATGTAGAAATTTCAGTCCCTACAACATTGAACTACACTAATTACCTGACGATAGTTTTACTACATTTAAGATAATCGCCCAGCTTGTCAATTACTGCTCGTTGTTGACAAAAAAACTGATAATCATACCTTTTACGTTAGCGCAGTTAAAAACACTTACAACATGACGTTTTTCTCGTAATAACAGGTTAAACTTATAAATAAATGCATCGGTAACATCTCTGTTTCACGAACGCGCCGGAATTACACAGATTTTTTGTTAAAATACTAGAAATATATAAGTAAAGTAATCTTGAGATTTACCTTAGAATGGACTTCGGATTTAGACGTCAATTTCTCTCGCAGACGAAATGTTTTCTCATAGCTTGGGTAAAACTCTCACGTTAGGTACTCGGTCAACACACTGTAAATCTTCATTAATTGGTTTAATAACAATGGAAATTTAATTTGCCACACACGTAAATCGCAAAAATGTAGCAGCCATTAGACAGATTATGATTTGTTTTCGGTTTCGTTGTAAAACGTGGTTCGTATTCGAATATTCTTATTGGTGCGAATTTGAACAGTTTTTTAACAACCAATGAAACGATTCAATATTTTGACGTTTATCATGCACAGATTCGGTAAAATTACAAAACGTCATTTCTTATCGTTGTGTAATTTAGAACGTACTGATTGATAACAATGTTCCGTTTCAAGAAGACGCACTGAACACTTTTTTCATAGTGCTCACTGAAAAAAAATTCGTGGTATAACACCACGAATTTTTTTGAAGTGAGAAGAATGAGTTATATTACCTTAATTATATTAGAAAGTTTATTTTTCACTTTTGCTCACTGCAGTTTGCCCGCTTCAGCTAACCTAACTGGCAACTGGCACATTTTCTTCTTGTTAGCGTGAAATAGCGTGCCGGTCGATGGAATAGAATAAGAAGTACCTACCTTATAGATTGGTCGATCGATGGCCATCTAGATTGTGTCGCCCAGGAACATCATTGTATTTATTGTTGTAGCTAATCAAAAATGCAATTCCAATAAGTAGGTAATTAAACCAGATACAGTCGGTATTTATAAAAGGTGTTGATAACCTCTGGTTATCACTGGAAATGAACTCTCCGAGTAGGTACCTATCAAATCCGAAGGATGTAAATAATAATCACTATTCATAGTTACAGTTTACCTACTCAAGTTTGAGACCATTGTAATCATGGACCAATTTTGCGTATTAATCGTCCGATAACCGCTGTTAGTTTATGCGACCATTAGCAGTGTAATCCCTGTACATACACGATGAAATCTCAATGTCCCTCAAGCAATTAGCAGTAGCTATTCTAACCAAGTCTGTCTGAGTTGTTGAGTGGCTACTTGTTCTGTGATATTACAAAGCTTAGAGCGCGTTTACATTGATAGTACCTACATACGTACTCTACCAGGGCGCTGACTGTCAATTCACCAGACATAAACACGCCTTTAGGTTTTTATTAAATTTTAAGATTGGAAGGAACTAATCAAATCAAAGATGATAAGTACATGATTTATTTACGATTACATAAGTTATTGACTAAATAATTATATATTAGGACATTATTATCACATCACAAAAGGCTGCATTTTATATAAAAGTCGATAGTTCCAGGTTATAATGATACTAATTTACTTGTTTTCTAAAGTTTGGTACCACGCCTGACAGGTTTCGGCGGCAATTTCGCACAAAGCCGACAATGCTCTGCCTGTAGTGTCGTAATCTGAAACAAGAAATAATAATGAAATGGTACGGAAAGACACAAATGTCCTAGACTGTGGCTCTGGAAGTAGAGCACTTAAGAAAAACTAGATAAGTACATAGTTTTTGAAAAGTCGCCGCCAGTGTGAAAAAAGATCAGTAGCATACAGGCTGTTCTTTTGTACAAATTATGATGTTCAATCCACATTTACAAACAAAAAACCAAGAGGGAGCGCTGTCAACAGCGCCGTGAGGCCGGTTTCATAAACATTGTGTGCACTTAGTGTGGTGTAGTTTGGTTGTAAATAAGAGCGTGTGAGCGTGCACAGACCGTAGGTGTAGTTTTAGTATTTTTCGTAGCGCTCTGTCTTGGGTTTTTATTTCGTCTGAGGAGTAAGATAAGTACCTAAGTTATGAAAATCGGAAATATAGTTATAATAAATGTCACGTAGGTACTATACTCCATTTGAAATAAGATTAGACGTATAGATAAGCCTTTTTTACATTCCGTTCAACCGATTTTGAATTCTATTGCGTTGGTGGCATGACAAATGGCAGCTGCAGTAGATAGTTGATATTGTGTAACTTTTTTTGCTTTTAATGCTATCCTTATGCCTACGGTATAGAAGTCAAAATCGGTTGAACGGACTGTAGAAGGGTTTGTTTTAATGTCTAATCTTATTTCAAATGGGGTATAGTTGTGAATTTCTCAGTAGTTTCTGATGGCAATTGTAAGTATGAAGCCACCGACACATTACTGTGTCGTGTTGTGTCGTGACGCGGGCTACACCAATCAAGCGAATCTGTTCAGAACTACGTCAAATCACAACGAGTTTTGATTGACTAACACTGCGTCAGAAGGCGTCACGACACGACACAAAACGGTAATACATATACAACATTATTTTTTCTTTAAACTAAACCCGAATAGGGGTCATTGTACTTATCATTTTGAACAACTTTTTCTATGGGACCAACCATAAAATCGCGGAAAAAAAAACAGCTGTTGCATACATTTGTGTTCAATGAAATCGACCTAATGTATGGAACAGATGTTTAAAGAAAAAAATCAAAATCAAAATATTTTATTTCACATAAACCTACATGGGCACTTATGAAACGTCAGAAGTTAGGTGCACGGTTCTATTTGGTCGTTTCCTATGGAGAAGAGCCGGCAAGAAACTCCACGGTTACTCTTTTAAAAATAATTGGCTTTTACAATATTTTCAAATTACAGTGTTAGTAGGCATGGGAGGACAATGTAGGCCTTTCAACAAGTAAGTACCAGGAACTTAACAAAATAGATGTTCAGTAAATCTACAGTCCAATAAGCCTACAAAGTTCTCACATTCACAAAATAGAAAATAATGTAGGTATATAAAAGACAAACAATAAAAAAAAAACCTATTTCAGCCAAATGACGTGATTGCTATTACAACTGTAACAAATTGAATAATTATCATCTCCACAAAAGCCACTAGGAGTTGAAATTAAATTGGAGGTATCTATAATAATAGGAATAATGTCAAATACAATGATTATGTCAAGGATGAATGTAAAGAAAATAAACATGGTAATTTGGGAGCAGTTAAATAGACTCTTACATAATTATGCCGTTTATAAGGTACCAGGGAAGTCACATGTGCAGAAGGAATTATTGCCAAACTTCCTTGTCATCAACGTGGTCTTTAATCTTATAATATGCTTTTTTGATAAGGACACGTTTGATATGGGTTTTGAACTTTCCATCGCTAAGTTCTGTAACCGACTTTGGCAACTTGTTATAAAAGCGGATACTGTTTATAAGAAATGACTTGCTTGTTTTAGTTAATCTAAATTTGGGTATGACAATTTCGTGTCTACTACGTGTATTTATATTATGGAAATCGCTTCTTATATTGAAAAGTCCTAAGTTTTTGCGAACATACAAAATACTTTCAAAGATATAGAGAGAAGACAGAGTCAGTATATCAATTTCTTTGAATTTGTTTCTAAGGGACTCGCGAGGACTCATTTTATAGACCGCGCGGATTGCCCTCTTCTGTAAAATGAAAATTGAATCTACGTCGGCTGCCGATCCCCACAGCAGAACGCCATAAGACATAATACTGTGGAAATAAGCAAAGTATACTAACCTAGCTGTGGCTATATCAGTCAACTGCCTTATTTTTCTTACTGCATATGCAGCTGAACTTAGTCTACCTGAAAGAGTTCTGATGTGGGCGCCCCATTGTAATTTTGAATCTAAAGTAATTCCTAAAAATATAGTTTCTGTAATTGCATCTAGTTTCTTGCCATCAAGTTTTAGATTTAGACCCACTTGAGGTACATTTGGTAATGAGAACCTAATACATTTAGTTTTGTTCGCATTAAGTAAAAGATTATTAGCTGCGAACCATTCCGAAAGAGTAGCCAGACTATCGTCGACATGTGAGACATCTGTATCTTTTCTATCTATTAAAAAAATAAGAGAAGTGTCGTCAGCGTATCGTATTATATCCGACAAGTTAGCCATCATGTAAGGAAGGTCATTTATATAAACTAGAAATAAGAAAGGGCCGAGTATTGAACCTTGAGGCACGCCCAATTTAACTAGAGACCCTGAGGATGTCGCCCCGTTAACATTTACTTTTTGCTGCCTGTTTGATAGGTAAGAAAGAACAAGATCAGCAGCTTGTCCACGAATTCCGTAGTGGTGTAATTTACAGATCAGTGTATTGTGGTTAACGCAGTCAAATGCTTTTGAGAGGTCACAGAAAATGCCAATTGCATCCTGGGACTTCTCCCAGGATTCTAAAATGTGACTGATGAGTTTTACTCCCGCGTCTGTCGTCGACCTACCTTTCGTGAAACCAAACTGGTGACTAAAATCCTATTTGAGTTAAAATGTGACAGCATCTGGTCTAGCATGATTTTTTCATAGATTTTACTCAATGCTGGTAATACAGATATTGGTCTATAATTAGAGGGATCGCTTTTACTACCCGATTTGAAAATTGGTACAACTTTACTATGTTTCATTAAATCAGGAAACGTACCAGTGTCCAAACATTGATTAAATATGCTTGTTAGGACAGGGGCAATAGTTTCAATGAGATCTCCCAGAACCTTAACAGAGATGCCCCATAAATCTTCAGTGTTTTTTGAGTTAAGACTTATGAATGCTTTTTTAATTGTGGCAATAAAAATAGGCTTGAACGCAAAACTTGGAATGACTTTAGTAAAGTTTTCTTTGAGAAGAGAATCTGCTAATAAAGATGAAGAGGGGAGAGATTTCGTAACCTCTATTGGGATGTTGGTAAAGAAATTTTCTAGTGTCTCAGCAACGTTTTTGTAGTAACATCACTATCTTGACGGATGACTACTACTTACCAACAACTCCTCTCTTGCCAAAGATAGACCCGTTGAAAGGGGGCTTCCTGTACGTAGCCTCGGCATTGTGGATGCACATGACGATGGCGAAGAAGCACAGAGCTATGACGAAACGCATCTTTGTGATGATCTGATAAAGAGGAACTGGTTAAGAACTTAAGAAGCACCTAAATCTTATGCCTCATTTACAAAATACAATAGACGTTGATATATTTAGTAACCTATTCCGCTTGAATATTCTTCAAAAGTCCGAAAAACCCTGTAAGAAATCGACACGTGTTTCACCTCTCAACGAGGCATCCTCAGGATGACGATTGACCAATTGCAAACCAGAACGCGACGTGTTACCACACCGAGCGCTGGGCGCAAAGCCCAGGATGCCTCGTTGAGAGGTGAAACACGTGTCGATTTCTTACAGGGTTTTTCGGACTCTTGAAGAATAGTCAAGCGGAATAGGTTACTTAATATAATATATTTTATAATGGATTTCCGCAAGGTCACGCCTGAATCAATTAACTAGCCTCATTTACATTCAGCCCCTGCCGCTGCCCCTCGCGCTGCCGGCTATAAGTCCCTAAATACTGCTGCAGTAGGATCGAGAGGAGTGTGTTTACATACTGCCCCACGTCGCTTTCAAGTTTCGGCAATGGCAGACGTCGAAATAATTACAGCGGCCGCGCTGTGTCTTTTTGCGATACATAATTATGTTCGATATAAAGATATCGAAAACAAAAAAAGAAAGTTCGTATTCGCGGCAGCGCGAGTGGCAATGGCAGTGACATGAGAAGTATCGTGTTTACACACTCGTCCTGCCCACTTCCCTGCTCACTTTGGCTGAATGTAAATGAGGCATTAGGCTTAAAGCTACGTCAGACGGGTTGTAGGTTATGATGCTAAGTTTAGGACAGTTTATCAAATGTCAAGCAGTGGACGTCTCGAATTTTGTGAGGTAGGTAGAGGTACTACAATTAAAAACTTTAAATTTTTTTTTAAAGTTTACAATGTAAACTAAAACTTACTTGGTGATAAACTCGAGACTTCTTGAAAACTGAAGAGCTGAAGACCAACTGATGCATCAACCCAGTTTCCAACCCCTTTTATACCAGAACTACCCTCATAATTAAGTTTACAACCAATCTACTGCAATTTTTGTGTCCAGACGAAGTTAATACAATGAAAAGGCAATCTTATTACAAAAATATAGGTCACCTAAATCATTTTTAGGGTTCCATACCTAAAGGGTAGGGACCCTATTACTAAGATTTAGCTATCCGTGCGTCCGTCTGTCATCAGGCTATATCTGATGAACCGTGATAGTAAGACAGATGAAATTTTCACAGATGATGTATTTCTGTTGTCGCTATAAAAAAAATACTAAAAATATATATATTAAAGGTGGCTCCCATACAACAAGCGTGATTATTTTTCCGTTTTTATAGATAACTAGCTGATGCTCGCGGCTTCGCCCGCGTAGATGTCGGTTATTATATCCTTAAACCTTCCTCGAGAACCACTCTATCTATTGGTGAAAACAGCATGAAAATCGGTGCAGTAGTTTTGAGTTGCATGAAAATCGGTGCAGTAGTTTTTATCGCGAACAGACAGACAGGCAGACGCGGCGTAGGGACTTTGTTTTGTAATATGTAGGTAATGGTATGTAGTGATGGTACGGAATCCTTCGTGCGCGAGACTGACTCGCACTTTGTCGGTTTTCGTAGTTACCGTCCAATTTGTTTTGGATTTGATTAAGTCATCTATCAGACAGTATCCATCGAAGACTTGAATGTAATTGACAATCAAGCGGCCCCGCAGAGTCTGGATTCGTGTGCACGGCTGATGGCAATGGACTTACGAGGCCCCTAGGCACTTCGACACTTGAGGCCCCCTCATTCCGAAGCCATTTTTTCTTCATTCTTTGAGTTGCGTTTTTCAAGTCGTTGTACTCTTCTTTAGCTAGCAATTCTGATTTTCCAAACAAGATGTTTGGACAAGAGTCGCAAAACACGGCAGCCTTGCTCTGCTAAAATACGAGGCAAGGTCCTGGGGGCTTAAAACGGCCACATTAGCAATTCCTATAAAAGTAATTCATTTCCTGAATTCCCAGCCGTCAACAACTGGACATGATAATTATTCAGATTTGTTACAGTTGTAATGGCAATCATGTCATTTGGTTTATACAGGATGTTAGGGTAGACACCGTTATCCTTGAAACTAGTGGTTTGGTGTCATCTATAATATACTTTTTCTATGGGACCAACCCTGAAATCGCGAAAAAAAAATCTGCTGTTCCATACAGTTGTGTTCACTTAAAATCGACAAAATGTATGGAACAGCTGATTTTTTTTTGCGATTTCAAAGTTAGTCCCATAGAAAAAGGTTATTATAGATGACACCGAACCACTAGTTTCAAGGATAAGGGTGTCTACCCTAACACCCTGTATAGGTTTTTATTTTTACTATATTATTTATCTTTTAGAGGAGCTCGTGGCTAAGTAATAACAGCCGCACGGGTCGATCCATCAGGTTAAGCTACGCTTGCTGGGGTTGGTCCGCGGATGGGTGACCATCTTTACATACCGAGACTCCTCCGTGCCTCGGAAAGCACGTTATGCCGTTGGTCCCGGCTGTCATTTGTGGATCTTTGACAGTCGTTACGGGTCGTCAGAAGCCCGAAAGTCTGACACCCAGTTTTACCGAGGGGTATCGTGTTATCCAGTTAATGGGTTGCGGAGTTCAGATAGGCAGTCGCTCCATATAAAATACTGGTATTCAGCTGCATCCGGTTAGACTGGAAGCCGACCCCAACATGGTTGGGAAAAGGCTAGGCAGATGATGATCTTATTTATCTTTTATATCGATTGTTTTCTATCTTGTGAACCGTTAAATTCTCAAAGTTGTAGGCTTAGTGGACTGTAGAACTGTTGAATGTGTTGAACATTTTCTAATTTTGTTAAGTACCTACCTACCTGGTACTTGTTGAGAGTATAGTTGTAAAAAAACAGTTTTAAACCAAAATCCGTGGTTTAAAAACCGTGTTAAAATAATTTAAAACGGTTTTTAAATCTCGGATTTTGGTTTAAAACGGTTTATTTACATCTATACTTGAGAGGCCTACACTCTCCTCCCATCCCTAATAAGAAAATATTGAATTCGAATAATAACACTGTAATTCGAAAATATTGTAACAGCCAATTATTTTTAAGAGTATCCGTGGAGTTTCTCGCCGGCTCTTCTCCATAGGAAAGGATTTACGCCTAGGCACACTGGCCTAGGGGCCCAGCCAGCTTAGAGGACCCAGCTACCCCAACGCTAACCTATCACTGTCACTTTTTCATTCAGCAATGGTGAAACACGACTCGGAAGACGTGAGTAATTCACCAGAATTACCTACAGCTGGAATTCTTCTCTTAAAAAAACCATAATCAAGCCAAACAGCCACAGCTAGAAAACATTGTTCAGTGGCACAATAAGTACGTGCTTAGGGACATAGACTGATTTGAAAGTCAAAGTTAAAAGCTCTCTCTACCTACCCCTCAGCAATGTGTATAACTAATCCAAGATGGCCGCCCTCCTCACTCTATTCCAACTACTAATCTTATGCACTAACGAAGTTATAATCCTTTGAGAATACTCGGGAATCTCTATCAATATGTGGTCAGTATCCAGTAATCCAATAATTGGGTGGACACTGTGGACAGCCGCCATCTTTTGATTTCAGAGTATAAATTGGCGGGAAAATCGCCTCACAGCATCAGTTCACATTCAACCACTTCAGTGTTACCAACAAGAAATACTTCGCTCAATAAAAGGTAATTTTTCCTTTTTGGCTTTTGTGTATTTTCACATCATTGTCAGTCGGATTTGCCTGGTAAAATCAGTAAATATTGTCGATCATGAAAAATTTGTGTCTTTTAGCTATAATCTAAAACCGCAAGACTTACATTGAAAATTGTAGTCTGTTAAATTTTTACTTAAAGTTTCTAAAAATTGTAACAATTTTAAATTCAGATTTTTATTGTGTTAAAAAAATAGTAAGAGCAAAGATTTAGGTAAGCAGCGAAAAAAATATGAAGGCATCATCATCATAATCGCCTAAGAACCTACTACGCCTTGGAATGGGCAACTAGCTTCATTTTTTTTGACTGACCGACCCCTTGACAATTCAAAAGTACCTGTAATTGGTTTATTTGAAATAAATGCTTTGAGTTTGAGTTTGAATCTATCTACTAGGCATAATTTGGATGTTATTGTTTAATAGTTTTTAGAATTTATATGTATACTTATAATTAAGAAATAAGAGCAATAGACAGAGAGAGTTAAGATTATTTATACATAATTATATATTTTATGAATACATTTTTTTCACCTAAATAATTTTCTACTTTTTTTGTACTATAGATGTCCGGAGACATGATGCGTTTCACCATTGGCGTCGTCTGCTTGGTGGTGGTGCTCCTCTCCTTAGCTGAAGTCAGCGAAGCCAACTACAAGAACGCTCCCATGAACGGCATCATGTTTGGCAAAAGAGGATCTACCGGTAAGATAAAATACTGAGAAAAAGTAGATAGAACTTACGTAAAAATTACTGGTCTTTCGAAAAAGAGATTATGACATCAGAATTTGTTTCGGTTTTTCTTCTCAGAGGAGCCGGAGGGAAACATCGAACTCATATGGTTTTAATAATATTTTATGACGTGTAAGTGATTGTTAGAACCAATTATAAATAAATATAATTTATTATCATTATCTATATCATATTATCGCAAGTGGTGGTGTGTTCTTTTGTTCCAAGTTGTATTGTAGGTTCCAAGTGGTATTGATATAGTTGTATCTTGTTGCAACTCGGTTTAGCGTTTAGGCCACTGGCCACTCCGAAGGAAAGTGATAATGGCAAGCCACCATAATGATGTTGTTCTTGATTGATACAAAACGAGTAGTAACAGTCAAAGTCTAATCACTAATCAGAAGGTATAAGCCACGTGCCTGCCAGGGTTGCGGGAATGTCCGAAAGGGTTACCGGGACCCTGGCAACAGGCAACTGAAGGAATACGGGTGGGTTTTAGTCAGTAAAAGTCTGACACGCCCTTCACCTCCGCCCAGAGCGGGAGAAGTCATTTGAGGATTACCCACGTTCAAAGAAAAAAAAAAAAAAAAGGTATAAGCCACGTTTGACGTTGCGTTAATGCAACGGTGTGGATAGAAGTTTCGAATCCCTTTACAGGCAGTAATGCTAAATATTTATAGTATCGATATAAGTCGTTATAACCATAGATATAAGAAAGAAGTTTTGTTTGTTGTTTTTGTTTATTATATTCTATGGTTGTAACGCTTAAAATCTTCTCTTTTCACAGAATACGACCAACGTGGCAAGACCTTCACCGCGTTATGTGAGATCGCCACAGAAGCGTGTCAGGCGTGGTTCCCTTTACCAGAAAACAAGTGAACATTTAATCTTTAAGACAAAACTATAACGACAATAGGATTTGGATTTTGGACTGCGGTAGAATAATGTTAATTTGTAGGGAATTTTTGTATCGAGCATTGCAACACTGATGCTTCCGCCATTTTATGATTAACGTTCTAATATTGTTTTTAATTTATCTATCATAAAGGCTGGGAAATTATGACTTTATATGTAGAAAATAAATGCTTTTAAATTATATAATACTTTTATTTATATTTTTATTCGGTAGGTATAGTAAAATTACTGTCTCTGTTTCTCTCCAAACCTCCAAGCCAAGAGGTAAAAAGAAAGGTGTTATAGCGTGAGGATGATGGTCAGGACCATAGCTAGAACCATCCTCAAGTGATAACAACTAAATAGACACCAGTATTATACTGGGTGTTAGGGTAGACACCGTTATCCTTGAAACTAGTGGTTTGGTGTCATCTATAATATACTTTTACTATGGGAACAACCTAGCTGCTTTTTTTTGCGATTTCAAAGTTGGTCCCATAGAAAAAGTATAAAGATGACACCAAACCACTAGTTTCAAGGATATCGGTGTCTACCCTAACACCCTGTATAGTGCTCTGTGAAATAGGGTCTGGCCAACGAAAGTTGATTCTGAAAACACGCGTGATTTAAAAAAAACACGACTGTTTATCTCTAAACATAGTGCGATAATTCGTGTTGATAATTGAAATTTAATTTAAATAAAAAATATATAGGTACTTATTTCAAGTATCAACACGTGTTATAAATATTATTTTATTCTGTTTTTTAGTATTTATTTGTTATAAACAGAAATACATTCTGTGAAATGTTCAACCTGTATTATCTATCACGGTTCATGAGATACAGCCTGGTGACAGACGGACGGACAGCGGAGTCTTAGTACCTAATAGGGTCGCGTTTTACCCTTTGGGTACGGAAGCCTAAAAACAGCTTACACAAAATTTACCTACCACATCCAAAATTAGTTTAGCGCAATGACGGGGAATACCCCTTAAAAGTACTTTTAACTTCGCAACAGTCTTTGTAAGGTTGTACAAAACCCCCAACCTTCAGTTGAATTTTCCCCTAAGTCCGAAACCAACATTTTGCAAAAATATAAAAAAAAACGATCGATTCCTTTCAAAAGCCTGCGTGTAATGAAGCGTAGCTTTGTCCTCAATCCGCTTATTTTATCATGGCAGCCCCGACCGTGGGAACTTTGAGATAAGCGTAACTTTCGATTTGTATTGTTGTCAAATGTTTTTGTCGTACAATTAGATTCCAATAAGAATTACTTCCCTTTAGAAATCATTAAATACTCCCACAGTGAGAAATCAACCAGTTTTGTCCATTAATTTTATTGTGGTATTGATAAAAAAAACTGATAACACTGAAAATAAAATGTCAATAACATTGCAGTGACGTTTCGCATTCGGAAAAATCATATTTCGAATCTACCTTACTTTAAAATGGATTATTTAAGTTCTGAACTCGTGGTGAAATAATGAGATAATATAAATTATTTGTTCAATTAACCGAGGATTGTAGAAAATATCAACATGACCACGAAGGAGCTATACACGAAGGTAAAGTTTTAAGTGAAATGTATTTTGTTTTTTGTGGTAGATCCATTTCGAATTTAGAATGCAAAGTTAATTAAACTTTCATCCTCTCTTGCATGCTTAGTATAATCCGTATTCGGGTTTTAGTTTGCGGAGCAATTATTTTGATTAATTACTATCAAAACAGGGAGTGTTTATGATTGACCTTCTTCACTCAATTTATTGAAGAGGACGTCATTCTCATTCGTTTACTCAGCGATCGCTAATTTTTGCATCATTTATAAATATTTCGCTTGTCAAGGAATATCGCAAGTTCCG
Source organism: Lithophane ornitopus (assembly GCA_948473465.1). Taxonomy (NCBI): domain Eukaryota; kingdom Metazoa; phylum Arthropoda; class Insecta; order Lepidoptera; family Noctuidae; genus Lithophane; species Lithophane ornitopus. The sequence goes on along the minus strand of OX419641.1, from coordinate 2,858,756 downwards.
GAATGACGTCAGTCGTCACGTCGCTGCAATTCGCCCTACTGTTCCATTTTCAAAAACAATAACACTGTCCATTCTTTCATTTAGCTTTCCAGAATTACTTTTTTCTGATTTATCGGAAATCAATATGGTTTCCAATAATAATCTTGTTGGGACTGTATAATGAATTAACATAATCACTTTTGCTATCTAGATAAGTGAATTTTCATGCTCATGAATTATTTATGAACTGCAATTACACAGTATTTGAGCACTCACTGAGTATGAACTAAAACATCACATTAACAAATTGTTAAAATTTTGAAATGATTGTTATCTTGAAATATGTTATTAAATTACCTTATCACCTGTCTCAATGCATGTTGTGTTATCTTGATGGCAAAAATATGTCTTGTACCTAATTGTGGTATTTGTATATCGGTGACATATTTTTCTTTGGTTTGTCAAGCTTATGCATGCAGTTGTATCTACTGGTCGACAAAAAATTCCAGACCTGATAAGCTATTATTTCCCTCCAAACAGTGTATTGGATATTTATTTTATTTGTCAACTTATTGTACTTACTCCTATTCTGACAAATAAATAATATTCTTATTCTTTGAAACTATTGCTGCAATGCAAATAGATCTCACACGTTATTGTTAACAACATAAAACATGTTATAAAATGTAAACCATGCACTCTAACCACACATAATGTAACTCGGGCGGTTGTACTTTCAATCCATCTTGAAAAAGCATTATTTTGAAATAATTTCATAAAATATTCAGACCATTTTATTAATTATTTACATTGCATGTAAATGACCTTTAATGACAGCAAATATCTATACAGCTTATATCCAGACTTCGTTAAAAAAGTCAATTGAAAAGGTGAAAAGTATTGAATCAACATGGCCTTGCACCAATGCATTATTTTTTGTCAATTATATACTATGCTTTGATTTATTTATTTTAAAAACCTTGTCAAGGCATTACATGCGAATGCCCCAAAACCTGCTGGTGACAAACTAACAGTGCTTGGGGGAGGGGAGACCTATTTCCAGCCGTGGACACCTTTTGCCTGAAATGATAACAATATCTGACAAAAATAACAATATTTGTCAAATTTTGTTCACCAATTGTGTCATCATTTCTTTATTTCTCAAGCCAGGTAGGCTTGCTGCACTACACAATGGTGGCAGTAATGACAGTTGACCAGAGACAAATATTTTAGGCAAAACTCTTATTTAATTCCACATGTTTCCTTGAACTCTAAATACCTTATGCAATATGTTTGATTTGCTTTTTAGGTCATGCATGATCAAGCTAATTGAGTTCTTTTTTTCTCAATTAAAATACAATCAATAGAGAGAGGGTGGTTGATTAAGATTGTAAAATATTATTATGCAATTCCAAGCAATTCCTTTAATTAGGATGGCGATTCTTGTAATTTTGCTTTTTAAAATATTATTAAAAACTATCTGCGCCCTGTGGTTTCACCCGCATTCGTTTCGATCCCGTGGGAATATTGGGATAAAAAGTATCTTGATCTACCCTTGTGCGAAATTTATATTTATAATAAATTATATATTTTATTATAAACTAGCTGATGCCATCGGCTTCAACCGCGTAAGTCTCGATCCCGGGTCGAAAAATAGATTACGACCGATTCTCAGACCTACCGAATGTCCATATAAAATTTCATAAAAATCGGTCAAGCCGTTTCGGAGGAGTATGGCAACTAACACTGCTAAAATTATATATTAGATAATAATTATATATTTTTGGTAATAGTATATTTCCACATCCGTTCAGCCATTTCAGCGTGAAAGTGTAACAAACAAAGATACAAAAAATCAAATCTTTTCTCTTTATAATATTAGCTTAGAAATACATCCACATTTTGGATGATTGAATTCATTCATTGAATTTCAATGTTTGCTTATTTTTGTTTTGGATACCAAGTAATACCGCGAATACACATACTTGAAAAAAATTAAAGTAATAAAAACTAAAACCTAACTACTACTAAAAAGGTATAAACAAGACAGACATAAAAAATCCGGAGTCACACGTGTTAGGGCATAAATCGAACAGATTACGTGTGACTCCGGATTTTTTATTTGTCTCCCTGTGGTGTGTTGTTTATACCTTTTTAGTCGTAGTTGGGTTTTAGTTTTTATTACTTTAATTTTTTTAAATTTCTTTTGTGGTTATAATATATATATTTTTGAAATGTGCTCATTAAGCCCTTTCATTTGATACCCAACATGGTACGATTAAACAATTTTTTTTTTTAAGTTCCTGACTTTATGTCCTCTAGAGGGCGCCATTTTTGCGGACGATCAAGACGCTTCCAACGATACCTCATTTGTCAAGTTGTGATGAGTCGTTTAGAAGATATGAGGGAACAGATGAACATACATATATACATACATACATACATACATACATTACATACATAGCGGTCAAAATCATAACCCTCCTTTTTTCTTCGCCGTAGTCGGGTAAAAAGATGTATAATTTTAGTTAAACATTATCACATTATTCCAACTTGAATCTTGTTAACATGGAAATAAAGTTCTCTTTCCTTTGAAACACATAAAAAACTTGAGGAATGCTTGATTTTAATGATGTCATACAAATCTTTTTAAATACCTAAAGAGAATATATTTGATGCATTTGCTAATGCATACATCTTTGTAGTCATCATTAAATATTGAAGGTCATGAATTTTTGTCTTTGGTATTCAGCTAAAAACAAATGAAAAACCGGCCAAGTGCGAGTCGGACTCGCGCACGAAGGGTTCCGTACCATTATCTATAAAAACCGCAAAAAAAAAAAAAAAAACTGTTGTATGGGAGCCCCCTTAAATATGTATTTTATTCCGATTTTTAGTATTTGTTCTTATAGCGGCAACAGATATACATCATCTGTGAAAATTTAAACTGTCTAGCTATCACGGTTCATGAGATACAGCCTTGTGACAGACAGACAGACAGACAGCGGAGCCTTAGTAATAGGGTCTCGTTTTATCCTTTGGGTACGGAACCCTAAAAAAGAAGTGAGATCATTCGACACAGAGCGACTGCGCTCCGTACCACCCCTCCACGAAGCTTTGTGCCATTTTGGTTAAGATCTTATGCCTGTGAATTCTTTCTTTCTAAATCCATGTTTTCTTTGTACCAGGGTGCCCGAATATGGGTGGAGCATCCAGAGAAAGTATGGGAGGGCGCCACAGTGACGTCAGACTACCGGTCTGGCGTCCTCATCGCCAAGATCGACCAATCCGGAGAGATTCGGCAGATAAAGGTCAGTATGCTGAAGAAATTAATATCCAAGTGTTTTGAGAATAAAGTCGATTGTCAACTGTTACGTAAGACGTGCACGGAGAGGTTCAACACGTTAGCGTGGTTCATTTGTTTGCCCGGCACGCTTCTGTGAGTAGCGTGGCCGTGGATCGCAGTGGACTATCCCGCCTACATCATCATCTGCCTAGCCTTTTCCCAACTATATTGGGGTCGGCTTCCAGTCTAACAGGATGCAGGTGAATACCAGTATTTTACATGGAGCGACTGCCTATCTGACCTCCACAACCCAGTACCTGGGTAATACGATACCCTTTGGCAAGACTGGTTGTCAGACTTTCGGGCTTCTGATGACCCGTAACAACTGTCAAAGATCAACAAATGACAGCCGGGACCAACGGGTTAACGTGCTTTCCGAGGCACGGAGGAATCTCGGTATGTAAAGATGGTCACCCATCCACGGACCGGCAAGCGTAGCTTAACCTGATAGATCGACCCGTGCGGCTGTTATTACTTAGCCACGAGCTCCTCGGACTATCCCGCCTACATTTTCATAAAAGCGCAGCTAACTGTTCGCCCAATTTTCGTTTTCGTCGATTTTCGTTGTCGATCGCGTGCTCCATGGTGCTTTCATACTAATTTATTTATTTCGCTGGCCGCTGCGGCCCGACTCTTGCTCGTTGATGCGCCAGCCCACGCCGAAGCTGAGCCAGTAGTCTTAAACTCCCCGATCCAGCCTGTCCCAACTTGCTGTCCTCCCCCCAGAGACGCCCTAAGCCGAGGTCCGTACCCCACAGGGGGTGCCCTTAGCGAGCAGTCGCTTAGTTTTTAGTTAGTTTAGTTTTTATGCCCCTGACTGGAGGCTTTCAAGTTAGTAGTTTAAAGCATCTCCGCAGGACAGTCCGGTTAAGTAGCAAGGATCCCCAGTGGTCACATACGAGATGCAACAACAAAAAAAAAAAGAGGCTGCTTCGATTTGGCCAGGCGCGGCAAGCCTTCACGTGCGTAGCTTAGCCGTGGGCTACTGTGGAGCGGCTTCTTTACACAAACATAACATTTCGCCACTTACGATCAACTCCAATGTAATAGGGGATGAGCGCAAATTCAGACTCCGGTCTGCTACTGAATTATTGAAAGAAAAACCCACCCATTAACGCTTGTTCGTAATCTTGGCGGGAATCTGTGCTGCGGAACTGTCAAAATCCAAAATTGACAGCTGACTGTATATCTCGCAATAACTCTTCCTCGTCAACCAATCACCAGTCCAGATGAATTTTGGAACCAAATAACTGTATTGTTTGAATATTTTTGCCAAATGGGGCAGGCAGCGGGAAGCCCAGGTCTGCAGGTATTGTGCTTAGTTAGCGAAGACATTCTAATTTTACTAGAATCAAAATTAATAGCAAAATATTTCCGCTAAAACGAAAATTGAAACTTCAAACATTGACAAAATAAATGTTTTGACAGATCTTGTCAGTCTATGACATCGTTTTTTTTTTAAATATCATTGTTTGACAAGGTGTCCATTAAGATGATCCTTTTTTATTTTTTTATAATTTGCATATCGCAGTTCAACCAGGAGGTTCGAAACGACGACCTTATATTACTCGTAAGTCATGGCCGTTACCATTGGGCCATCATGCGCTTACATTGGACAGAAGGGCAAAATATTATTGTACTTAATTTACAGCCCTGCCTACCTTTTTGAGGAATACAAGTGTGATTCTAACCTTATATTTTACTAACAGATAAAAGATGAGGGTAAGATGCCGCCTCTTCGGAACCCTTCGCTGCTCATCGGGCAGAACGACCTCACATCACTATCCTATCTGCACGAACCGGCTGTGCTCCACAACCTTAGGGTTAGGTAAGTAAATCATCATCATCTTTCAGCCGAAAGACACCCACTGCTGGACATAGGACTCCCGCAACAACCGGTCCTGCGGGGTATTTACGTAACATACATAAAATGAAAGTTGATCGCAATATCGTTCGTTTTTGAAATAATAAATATCGCTATATCGAACAAAAAATATCGATATTTCGATGTTTTTTCTGAAAGGCTAGTCTACACACGTTCATTGCGTTTTTACCGACTGCCCCAGAAGAAGTGTAATGTTTTTCGAGAGTATGTATGGTATGTATGTATGTCTATTTCTTTGGGACGCTCTGTAGCCTAAACGGCTTGATGGATTTTAACATACGAGGTGTCGTTAGGTTCGTCTTAATTGTGGAAGTGACATAGGCTATATAACTTTTATATATTTCATCTGCAAATACAAAAAAAAAGGAGGGGAAGGTTTAAAAAAATTAAGTTACAATTATATTGGTATCAATTAAAAGCTAGTAGGTAATGAGTTAATTCCAAATATAATATAAATTAATGAAACTAAAACGCTTAAAATAAAACAAATTATGTAAAAAACAAAAAACCCGACTGCAAAATCATATGACTGAAAAGAGAAAAACAAGCATTGAACTTTGTTTTTTGTAAGGTATTTTGTTTTTTTAAATAATTTGTTATTAACGTGGTTGAGCAGACGAATATGTTCTAACCTATGAAGCAATGAATTAGCAACATTCTTTACAACTGTCGGATTGTGATTGAAAGTTAATCTGCCTAGCCTTTTCCCAACTATATTGTGGTCATTTGTGGTCGTCTTCCAGTCTAACCGGATGCAGCTGAATACCGGCATTTCACATGGAGCTTATTTGGCCTCCACAACCCAGTTACTGAGTAACACGATACCGCTTGGCAATACTGGGTGTCAGACTACCCGTAAAGACTGCCAAAGATGTGCAAATGACAGCCGCGACCAACGGATTAAATGATCTCGGTAGTTATGGATTGCCACTCATCTACGAACCGACCTCGGCAAGCGTTGCTTTACGTGCTTGCGGCCACGAGGCCCTCAAAAAATACTACATACATTCCTGTAATAATAATCAGAGCACAGATTTCACATACTATAAACTATTGTATGATTGTAGCAATACAAACTTTATCAGTCGTTATCTGTGACATGATTCATGAATTCGTCATGAAACTGTACATAGTACGGAAACAAACGGTTTATCGTTAAACTGAGCACGTGCTGAGCTGAATTATCCTGAAATGGCAAAGAGGAAATCCCCTTATGTGGGGGCGGATTTTTTGTTTTAAACTCGAGTGCTCGTAAGATAAGTCTGCGAGCGTCGGCGCAGCACTGACATCACTGAACGTCACTGTCACTGACGAATACGGATAGCCTCGTACAAAATGTATGCTACAATATTATATTTCACTGACAATTATCGATACGTTACTGATCGGCACGTGCCGGCACTGTTGTATGCGGACAGACCATTAACGTGCTTTCCGAGGCACGGAGGGGTCTTGGTATGTAAAGGTCACCCATCCACGGACCAACCGCAGCAAGTGTAGCTTAACCTGATCGATCGAACCGTGCGGCTGTTATTAGTTAGCCAGAAGCCCTCTCTTATTATTGTCATTCTACAGTGTCAAAAAATGATTTAGGCATAAAAAAGTATTAATATTTCTGCTGTACACTGAAATCTTGTTTGTTTTTTTTACACAGGGAGAGACAGATCAAGAAGTCTTTAAAAGAAATAAAACATGATAATTCCATTTGAGGCCACATTTCGTGTGTTTCTTGTTGTATTGATTCACCAGGGGGCCTAAACCAGCCACATTAGCAATTCCTCTAAAAGCAGTTAATTTCCTGAATCCCAGCTGTTATTAACAATTCCTCTAATTTGACATAAAAGCAATTCATAATTTGTGGACCATTTTACGAATCTCCATAGAAAACTGTCAAACAGATGAATTACTTCGCATTAAGAATTACACGCAGATCATATTGTGAATTGTCAGTTTGTGACATTTTACGATGATTCATAATATTTTCATATTATGATTCTGTTAAAGTGACCGTTTTAAGCCCCCTGATATTGCCAAGTTTACGAAGTAGGCTGAATGACGCACGACCTTCTGATTTTCGGCTTGGCCGTAGCTTCAGCTGGTTTATGGCCGAACCATGGCCGGTCACTACCAAAAATACTTCCAAGTTGTCTTGTAATTCAACATAATACTCTTTTACGAACAGCAGTGGTAGCCCAGTGGTAACAGCCGTGACTTACGAGTTGTAGGTCGTAGACTCGAACCCTGACAGGCGCTTTAATTTTTGCAAAATTATTTCATCACACTGCTCTCAAAACGGTGAAAACATCGTCAGGGAACCAGTATGCTAATGTGTTGCCAACACTAAAGACGATCCTACAATCGTCTGTATCCAATGCCATTTGTCGGATAATTAAAATTTCCTGCCCCTCAACACATAATACCATACTAAATTTTCGGCTTTCAAAAAGCATTTGTGGATAACTGGACAAGAATTTCAAACATTTTTAAAAACTCTGTAATTTTCATAATCTCATAGGTACGTGCCACTTGTCCAAACACTGAATCATGTATTGCATTGTTAGTTTATAAATATTTATCGCTGAAAAACTACTAATCAATCTTAGTATCTTATGTATAGAGTTCAAATTTGTGTGATTTTTATAATTTGTGATAGGACTTTGTGAATATGTAAGATTTTAGAGAGATATTGGGTTAGAGTCCCTGTCTACACAGTAAGGAATTTTGTTTGAAGATACTTAAACATAACATCACGCCTATAATATTCCCCGAAGTGTTAGGCAGAGGTGTACCTATTGGAGGCGATTGGCGGCACTGACCTCTCGCGTCCGGCCCTGGTCCAGGCCATGGTACGGAGCGAGAGGGTTGGGAGGCGGTCACCTCCTTTTGCGAAGCAGTGACGCTCGCGAAGGAGGAGGCGGAACGCGTGAGGGAGGGGCAAAGCCTGCGCCCTCACGCCCCTAACCGCCGCCGCTGGAGACACCCTGGGCGTCGGGAATCCCAGGCAGATTCCCGGCCACCATAGGCGCGGGCTTGCGGACGGCGAACAATGGGTAGCTCGCTGTCCGATAAGGACCAGGCCCGGGTCGATGGCGCGTCGTGTTCCACGCGCGCCTCAAAGAGATGTCAGCACACCTGACGGGGTCCGTTAGGACCGATGCCTGCCAGGGTTGCGGAATAGTCCGAAAGGGATACCGGGACCCTGGCAACAGGCAACTGAAGGAACACGGGTGGGTTTTAGTCAGTAAGAGTCTGACACGCCCTTCCGCTCCACCCGGAGCGGGAGAAGTAATATGATGATTTACCACCCAAAAAAAAAAAAAAAAAAAGAAGTGTACCTATAGTATACTCACATTTCGTTGGTTATGTTTAAGAATGCGGCGACCGATGAATTTTCTATTTGAGCATATTTCCACCATATTATGTTGATATTCGGATTTAGACAGTATTTATCTAGGTTCCTACATCTTTTTTTTTCCCAAAAAACTTATTTAAAATGAAGTTTAAGCGAACATTTTTACAGCGTAAATGACATGTTTTCATATTGTTTTTTTATGTATTATAAGGAACAATATTTGTAATATTGTTTCAGCAGAAACATAGCTTATATTATCAAGTTACAAACTATCGCAAAAAAATTTAAAAGACCTTAAGTTTTCATTCATCATTTTAGGTATTACGGAACATATCCAAATTTATCACAAATTTTCAAAAGCTGGTAGTGCTTTCGCGTCAAGCAAATGTCATGTCAATGTCAATGTGTGCCTGGTCGTACAGTTCACGGTAGCTGTGTTTATCGCTCCGACAGGCACACTATCGCAACATTTGTAGCACTCGATTTGTAGTTGCGACCGATGCTCCCCGGCCCCTTAAGTCCCTGCCTGATAGAAATCCATCAACCGGGCAGAAATCCGGGTTGCTACTTAGAAATTCCTAATGGAAAATCCCAATAACACTTTGTCCAACCCGCGAATCGAACCCAGGACGTCATGCTTGAAGATGTGTTTAGTAAAAGTTTCGTTTTTCCACAGATTCTGCGACCGCAACGCCATCTACACATACTGCGGCATCGTGTTAGTTGCCATCAATCCTTACTACGATTTACCTATTTACGGTAAGCTTTGGTTGAATAAGCCTTTTACAATGCATGTGCTCGAAAAGAGCGTTTCCAAAGCACGGAAAGTGCCACTTTTAGTTTTAAATCATACGTGAGAAGGGGCTAGCAATAACACTAATTCTTATACCTACTCTAGATTTAGATTTTTATCCATGTCAATTTTTCATGTTTTTTTTTTTCCTCGCACAATGCAAAGTAGAACGTTGTATGATACACGTGCGTAAGATGACTTCCGACTCGTGTCGGCTGATACACTCGCTCGCTCCACTCGCTAGTTAAGGTTGATGCGCTAGGGTGGCCCGCGAAATTCAAATTTTCTTACGTTTTTTGCAATTTGCAGGTCATATCAGGTTGTATGTTGATCTAAATATTATTAGCGGCCGTAACAAATATGGATTTACAGAATTATAAACATTAGAATCAGCAATACAACTCTCTAAGTTCATGTAAGTGTATTGACTGACGATTTCATGAAATTTTGATTCAGATCAACATACAACCTGATACTGACCTGCAAATTGCAAAAAACGTAAGAAAATTTGAATTTCGCGGGCTACCCTAGCGCGTCCACCTTAATCAAAATGCAACTCGTCGGAAATCACCGACTTTCCGCACTTATATCATAATTTATAACTATTTTATGTTTTCTCTCCATCAAACCATAAAATGGAGGTTTGAATGGTTATTTAAAACCATTCTTTTCAACACGATAACGTCTTAATTTACATAGTTTTCTTCTCCAGGTGATGAAACAATAATGGCGTATCGCGGTCAAGCGATGGGCGACTTAGATCCGCACATATTCGCCGTGTCAGAGGAGGCGTACACCAAGCTAGAGAGGGAGAGAAGAGATCAGAGTATTATTGGTACGTCTTAGTCAGTCATTATTAATTTCTGTTTGAACAAGTCGTGTGTCCCATGGAATTTCTAATTAGTCAAATTTACACTTCCATACAAACTTGCATCCCCTATGGGAAGATTTTAGGGAAGAATCAATCAATCTGCCTGCCTTTTCCAACTATGTTGGGGTCGGCTTCCAGTCTAACCCGATGCAGCTGAATACCAGCCACTACTGCCTATCTGACCTCCCAGTAACTGGGTAATACCCCTGGGTAAGACTGGTTGTCAGACTTTCGGGCTTCTGACAACCCGTAACGGCTGTCAAAAATCTAAGAATGACAACCGACCCGGGACCAACGGCTTAACGTGCTTTCCGAGGCACGGAGGAGTTTCAGTATGTAAAGATGGTCACCCATCCATGGACCAACCCCGGCAAGCGTAGCTTAAACTGTTAGATCGACCCGTGCAGCTGTAATTACTTAGCCACGTGCTCCTCAAGGGAAGAATACGGAATATAAAAAAATTACATGCCTCGTTGGCTTCTACACTATACAGGGTGTAAACCATCACATAGCCGCTAACTACGCATTCTGTACATCAAATTAAGTAGTATAGCACAAAAATAATTGCTGGGAAACGACTTTTATTTTTGGTGTGAAAAATCGCTGTTTACGGTAGTGCGCAATGTAACGCTCGCAAAACATTATGTGTATGGGTGCATGCAACGGTTCATTAAAAAAGAAGTTATAACATATAAGATTTGCTTTCTTTAAAAAATATCTGAAAAAGTTGGAACTTTGACCTTCAATATCTCCGTAACCAGAGGGTTCCCAGGTATGATCCAGAACAAAAAAATAACACAATGTCCCAATGTTATAATTGATGTATACAAATTATTGTAAACCATTTTTTTTTAAAGAGTAACGGTGGAGTTTCTTTCCCATTCTTCTTCATACGAAAACTACCTTTTGGAAGGGGCAACTAGAATCAGTTCTATTTCTTAGTATTTTTGATGTTCAAAAGTGCCTTTAATTTGCCTATTTGAAATAAATTATTTGACTTTGACTTTGACTTTTATGGTTTGGTAGAGGCTATATTAATTAAAAAATATTTTCTAGTTATTTGATTGTTTTTAACTTCCAACTCCACAGTGAGCGGTGAATCCGGTGCCGGTAAAACAGTATCAGCGAAGTACGCGATGCGTTACTTCGCGGCGGTGGGTGGCAACGCCAGCGAGACGCAGGTCGAGAGGAAGGTGTTAGCATCCAGTCCTATCATGGAGGTAAGATATCATTCAGACTCCCATCCCTATAGTGAGCGACGGTAAGACGGTATCAGCTGAGTACAGATTAGTTATTTATAAAAAGGAAGGTATAAAGTAACGTTAAAATAGGTATAACGCTCTTTTAACATAATTTTATAACTTTTCAAGTCTCTGGTATAAATCATCATAAATATAGTTCCAGTAACGATAATTTCTACCGTTCCACCCGGATCGTAACTAAGTTAATTGTTGAAGATTAAGTTCCGATAGATTTTCGTTATATTGTCAAGAAATTATTTCGTAAATGGTTACTGGAACTGTATATAACGCTATTACGTAACGTTATCGTACCCCTATTTTGAGTAACGTTTCAGGTCCCTGATTTATACTTTGGAGTTTTTAGTTTTTATTCGTTTTTTTTTTAAAACGTTGCCCCACCCTAGGAATTTCTTCATGTATCGTGGGTGCGTTTACAAACATAGAAACTCACATACACTAACACCCAGACCCGGAACAACTACTTGCAGATTATACAAATATTTGTTCCGTGCGGGGATCGAACCCGCGACACGTTGCGCAGCCGTCCATCGCTCAGCCACTGTGCCAACCGTGTCGTCAAAGTCTTTAAGGGCGTACCCTACCACAAATTGCATGATCCTCCGTTATGCCGAAAATACTCCAGCATTAATTTTGAAATAAATATCTGTTAAAGTTGAGGATTGATACTAGGTCCTATGTTTGACGAAAATACGATTACATAAAATTTTCTCTATAGAAAAAAATCCAAAGTTACCTCTAAACCGAACTATATAAACCGCTGGTATTCAAAAAATACTTCAAATTAGATCATGAAACTTTGCATAACAACTGAACTAACTATGAAGCAGGTCTTGTTTTTTAAATTACCATTATTTTCACCGTAAAAAGCAATTACCTAAACTAGGCTTTAGAGCCGCCAGTACGCCAATCGATCGCGCTCTCACTCAGGCCGCGAGTAGTATGGTGCGAGCGAGATAAAATTTGAGGTTGGCCCTTAAAAAAAACCCTTTTCTTCTTCCCCTTAACTATTCGAGGCTTGAGAGCCGCCAGCACCCCACTCCGTCTCGCTCTCACTCAGGCCGCTAGTAGTATGGTGCGAGCGAGATAAAATTTAACGTTGGCCCTTAAAAAAAACCCGTTTCTTCTTCCCCTAAACTATTCGAGGCTTGAGAGCCGCCAGCACCCCACTCCGTCTCGCTCTCACTCAGGCCATGAGTAGTATGGTGAGAGCGAGATAAAATTTGAGGTTAGCCCTTAAAAAAAAACCCTTTTCTTCTTCCCCTGAACTATTCGAGGCTTGAGAGCCGCCAGCACCCCACTCCGTCTCGCTCTCAATCAGGCCGCGAGTAGTATGGCGCGAGCGTGATTAAATTTGAGGTTGGCCCTTTAAAAAAAACCCTTTTCTTCTTCCCCTAAACTATTTGAGGCTTGAGAGCCGCCAGCACCCCACTCCGTCTCGCTCTCACTCAGGCCGCGAGTAGTATGGCGCGAGCGTGATTAAATTTGAGGTTGGCCCTTTAAAAAAAACCCTTTTCTTCTTCCCCTAAACTATTCGAGGCTTGAGAGCCGCCAGCACCCCACTCCGTCTCGCTCTCACTCAGGCCGCGAGTAGTATGGTGCGAGCGAGATAAAATTTGAGGTTTGGTAGGCTCTTAAAAAAACCCTTTTCTTCTTCCCCAGGCAATAGGCAACGCAAAAACAACCCGCAACGACAACTCCTCCCGTTTCGGCAAGTTCATAGAGATTCACTTCGACAACGTGTACCGGATATCCGGTGCGAGCATGCGCACCTACCTGCTGGAGAAGTCGCGCGTCGTGTACCAGAGTGCGGGCGAGAGGAACTACCATGTCTTCTACCAACTATGTGCTGCTGCCAGGCAGATGCCTGAGTTACAACTAGGTAGATTGTTTTTTTTTTTTAAATAATTTACCTGTCTAAAATTATCATGAATTAAAAAATATCATTCAAAAATTCTGTATCAAAATAAATACCTTATACATACATATACAGGGTTAGGGTAAACACCGTTATCCTTGAAACCAGTGATTTGGTGTAATTTATAAAACGTAAAATCAATGGAAAATTACGTTTTTTTTTTCTTTTTTTTAAATTACATTTTTCCACTCGAGTATTTCACCCGTTCAACTATGCGCTAGGGCAACGAACTTGCGTCTCAACACGGGTGGGGGTCGCGGGACGGTACCTGACCGGCCGCGAGCGCGACCCCTCTCTCAGTCAGTCAGCTGTTTCGCTTGCGAGCACGGCACGGTGTCGGATAAAAACTTTTAATGAAAATAACGTTTTTTTTTTGTTGTTACTCGCTCATTTATTTTTATATTTAAGTAACTACCCATGGTTTGAGTGACAACGGTGTTCACCCTTACATCCTGTATATCCATACTAATGTTGTAAATTCGTAAGTAACTCTGTTTGTCTGTCTGTCTGTATGTTACCTTTTCACGCATAAATCACTGAACGGATTTCGTAAAAATTTGGTAAGGAGATAGATGGCATCCTGGGGAAGGACATGGGCTACTTTATATATACTTTATTTAATAAATTAACTTTACAAACTTTAAGACGTGCTTTAGACCATCGAACTGAAACCCTAGTGCGAGTTTCTTTTAACTATCTCGACTTTACGCATCGACCGCGTTCGGCGTGAAGGGCCAATCGGAGCGCCGATCACTGTGGAACCAACCCTGAAATTGCGAAAAAAAAAAACAGCTGTTTCCTACATTCGCATAGCTTTTCCAAATGTATGGAACAGCAGATTTGTTTTGTGCGACTCAATAAGTCGGCTATGTTTTTCGAAGTAAAAGTTGGAAAAAAAAAAGTTAAATGCCTGTTTTATTTGTTGCAGATCATCAAGAATCGTTCCACTATTTGAACCAAGGCGGCAGTCCGAATATAGACGGAGTTGATGACCTCAAGACTTTTAATGAGACGAGAAGTGCTCTCACCACATTAGGTAAGTACGGTCGCGGTCTGAGAATGTTTACCACCGTAAGAGGAAATAGGGTCGGTCTTCTCCATACAAAAGTCAAAATGCGAGTTTCGGTTCTCGTCTACTTCCTCCTCCAATATTGGACCAATTTGAAAGATATTGTATAAATTCAATAAGAAGGATATTTACTGTGCCCCTATTGAATACAACGGATTTATATCGAGGGCCATGAATCACTCGCGTCGCTCAGGATTCTAACACTTGAATCACTCAGCATGCACCCAGCAATCATCATGAATCCTTCACTTGCTTGTGATTCATCTATGGCCCTCGCTTTAAATCCGTCCTTTATTCACTAATTGCATAATATACTATCCTTAAACTATTTCCTCCCATTTTTAAAGGTATAAAGGGCAACTGATAAGAATTAAGAAAAAAGTTGTACTACTACTTTTAGGCAGAGGTGTACCTATGTAGTAGTAGTAAGAATGGGCGAGCAACTTCACCGTTACTCTTTTAAAAATGTTTTACAATATTTTGTATACAAGGTGGAGACGACAATACGACAAAAAATAAAACTCCGTATATCTAATGACGTTCGCGGTCGACATACAAAAAATTAATCAAATATATCCAATAGTTTAGTTACGATAGCTAGTCAAAGATCGGCAAACCCCATAGTCTGCCCATCACTACTCTTTAGTTTGTTTGAAAAAAATGACTTTTTTGATTTCCATGTTAGGATTTATTAGATAGTTTCAAAATACTCTTATTTATTAGTATTGCCAGTGTTTTCATTCATTGTTGTATTGTCGTCTCCACATTGTATATCAATTATACAGGGTTTCCCTTGAAATATGGATCAAATCAAATAGGGGCGTGGGCAAGGTCATTTCCAAAGTTTGTAACCCTAAAGAAGATGCATCTTTTTTTTTTTTTGAGCTTTGGAAATCTTCAAATGACTGCTCCCGCTCGGGGCAAAGGAGTGTCAGACTTTAACTGACTAAAACCCACCCGCGTTCCTTCAGTTGCCTGTTGCCAAGGGTCCCAGTATCCCTTTCGGACTTTCCCGCAAGGAAGACGATGCACCTAGAATAAGATTATTGTACCACAATAGGTAACCCATTTATCTCTATCATGACAGGAGTATCAGAAACAGAGCAGCGCGACATGTTCACGATCCTGTCAACTATCCTGCACGTCGGTAACGTGGAGTTGAGCGCGTGCGACCCTGACGCACCCGCAGATGATGATAGTGATGATGGCGCTTATATTAGTGTGAGTTACATAGATTTCACTAGAAAAACCTGGCGTAGAAGTTTTAGAGACAGGGATGTTGCGGACTTCCGCATCCGCAATAATTAATGCGGATGTTTATGCAGATGCGGATGTAGTACAGGTTGCGATAAGAAAGATAATGGGCGGGCCGGTGACTGGCGCGGGCCGTATGCGGACGAAACCTTCGCTCCCACACACACAGATTATGAACGCAGATTTTTATCAACAACACCAGCGAATGTTCCTAGCGAACAATTGTTCAGTAGCGCGGGTTTATATGAACCTCTGCGTAACTTTTCTTTCTTCCTAACAGACTTGACTCCGAAAAGGCGGCAATATTACTTTTTATTAAATATAATGTTCCTATTTGTAACTTTACTTACTAAATATGTAATAAAAAAATACTATCTTTTTTTTATTACTCCGCCCACACAAATAAAAAAGAACTTATAAAAAATCTAAATATCCGCATCCGCAACATCCCTGTTCAGAGAGAACCGGGAATGGAGAAGCTTCCATCACGCGTAGCATGACCGCCATAGAAACGGCGTTTTGTCGACGGGAGAATAGACAAAATGACAGATTGTGATTGTTTAACTGTCATTTTGTCTGTTCTTCCGTCGACAAAACCCGTTTTTTTTGGTCATGCTACGCGAGCTGGGTAGAGATACCTTTGCCCACTGGTGGACATATAAAACACACTTCCGGAGAACTGAATCGAGCCACCCTGAATTTTTTATTAAAGGAGGATGCGCTAGGGTCGCCAGCAAAATTAAAATTTTCTTGCAATTTATAGGTCAGTGTCAGGTTAAATGTTGATTAAAATATGTTTCGCGACCGTAACAATTATGGATTTGCAGAATTATAAACATTAGAATCAGCAATACAACTCTCTAAGTTCATGTAAGTGTATTGACTGACGATTTCATGAAATTTTCATTGAATACAGTTACATGAACTTAGAGAGTTGTATTGCTGATTCTAATGTTTATAATTCTGTGAATCCATATTTGTTACGGCCGCTAATAATATTTAGATCAACATACAACCTGATACTGACCTGCAAATTGCAAAAAACGTAAGAAAATTTGAATTTCGCGGGCTACCCTAGCGCATCCACCTTAAGTTCATATAAGTGCCAAATGTCATGAATTCATGAAATAGACATTCAATAGGATTATATGAACTTACAGAGTTGTATTGCTCATTCTATGTTAATAATTTTGAAAATTTATATTTGTTATTGACCTGCAAATTGCAAAAAACGTAAGAAAATTTGAATTTCGCGGGCTACCTTGGCGCATCCCCCTTAAGGAGTTGTCTTGCTGATTCTAGTGATTATAATTCTGTAAAGCCATATTTGTTACAGTCGCCAGAAGCAAGTATTGCCAGAATACTATTATTACTTTTAATTAAACCATACTATGTTTCTTTTTTTGCAGTCGAACGACAAACATCTTGCCGTCGTGTGTTCGCTCCTCGGCGTATCTAAAGCTGAGTTGTCTCGATGGCTCACACACAGAAGAATAGCGTCTGCGCATGAGGTTAATATTATTTATCTATACTTTCTATTATAAATTCGAAAGTAACTGTTTGTCTGTCTGTCTGTATGTTACCTTTTCACGCCTAAACCACTGAACGCAATTCGTCAAAATTTGGCAAGGAGATAGATGGCACCCTGGGGAAGGACATAGGCTACTTTTATCAACAATCAGCGCGAAGCTACTTTTAAAAATGTCATTTGAATGTAGACTTTTTGTTACATTTCTTAGAAGGAAAAGTAAATCAAATGGTACTTATTGGTATTTCATAAGAGAAAATCGTATTTAGAACTAGCTGCACCCCGCGTTTTCATCCGCGTATGTCTCGATCCAGTGGGAATATCGGGATTAACGGGATTAAAAGTATCCTATGTCCTTCTCCAGGTCATGGTCTATCCATGTGCCAAATTTTATGCAAATGCGGCTAGACCGCTTGCTAGCTCCTTCGAGCTGGTATTACGAGGCAAATGCAAATCAAATATACTTCAATAATTTTCCTATTTCTTTAGGTAATAGTATCCCGCATGGACGTGCAAAGAGCGTCATTCGCCCGCGACGCGCTCGCTAAGAGAATGTACGGCGAGTTGTTCGCATGGCTGGTACACGCCGTCAACAGGGCGCTAGACACCGGACATGCCAAGAAACACTTTATTGGTGAGTTTGTGACGAGGTCCTTCCTTCCATACTCATACGATCACTTATTACTGGCAATCCTCTTATGCTGGCCACATCACCATTCGATCTTCAATTCAAATTCAGAACGCCACCCACATACTCCCATGCACTCTCATTTAGGGATGCAAGAAGTGCCAAAAAAAATCGATATATATCGTATCGATATTAAAAAAAAAAATCGATATCGATTTCGATATATCGAAAAAAAAAAACGATATATCGATATATCGGTGACATTTTGAAATTTTCAAAAAAAAAAACGAACTTTAATTGATAATTTAAAAAAAAACTTTTTACGGCTCTGTATTCCAGCGATTTTACTCAGTGGCGACAACGGTGTTGCTATTAGAAAAAATATATTATTGGAAAAATATATCGTTTTAGATACATTTTCGATACTTGATATTTTATATCGATATATCGAAATAAAAATTATGGCAAAAAAGAATCGATATATCGAAAAAAAATCGATTTATTGATATTTTTTCTGCAAGCCTAACACGCCCCACTCACTCTCACTCTGCGTCCAGCTCTTGGCGTGGCAACACGTCGTGTTCAGGTTCGTGGTTCAGGTCATCCTGAGAATGCCTCGTTGAGAGGTGAAACACGTGTCGATTTCTTACAGAGTTTTTTTTAATGACTCTTGAGGAATAGTTAAGCTGAATAGGTTAGTAAATATATCTGCGTCTATTTTATTCTGAATCAATTAACTATCTACTTCTATAATAAGTACTCGAGGAGCTCGTGGCTAAGTAATAACAGCCGCACGGGTCGATCCATCAGGTTAAGCTACGCTTGCCGTGGTTGGACCGTGGATGGGTGACCATCTTTACATACCGAGATTCCTCCGTGCCTCGGAAAGCACGTTAAGCCGTTGGTCCCGGCTGTCATTCGTGGATCTTTGGCAGTCGTTACGGGTCGTCAGAAGCCCGAAAGTCTGACAACCAGTCTTACCAAGGGGTATCGTATTACCCAGCTACTGGGTTGTGGAGGTCAGATAGGCAGTAGCTCCATGTAAAATACTGGTATTCAGCTGCATCCGGTTAGACTGGAAGCCGACCCCAACATAGTTGGGAAAGGCTAGGCAGGTTGATTTCTATACTAAGTTCTTGTCCCCAGGTGTCCTCGACATTTACGGATTCGAGACCTTCGAGATAAACTCGTTCGAGCAGTTCTGTATAAACTACGCGAACGAGAAGCTTCAGCAACAGTTCAACTCACACGTGTTCAAGTTAGAGCAGGATGAATATATTAAGGTAAATGTTTTGTGCGACTCGTCCCCGTAAAAAAACTTTTTTAACCGACAAAAAAAAGGAGTTTCTCAAGTGGACGCGTATATGTTTTAATTTTAAAATTAAAAAATAACCGCATCCACTTGAGAAACTCCTTTTTATGTATGACCACGCATAACTTTTTTAGGGTTCCGTACCCAAAGGGTAAAACGGAACCCTGTTACTAAGGCTCCGCTGTCTCTCTGTCCGTCTGTCCGTCTGGAATTAAGGAATCATCTGTGAAAATTTCAACTGTCTAACTATCACGGTTCATGAGATACAGCCTGGTGACAGACGGAAGGACAGCGGAGTCTTAGGTCCCGTTTTATACCCTTTGGATACGAAATCCTAAAAAGAGGAAAAAATTCCTTAAAGCATAATTTTTTCCCAACAGGAAGAAATCTCGTGGAAGATGATAGAATTCTACGACAACCAGCCCTGCATTGACCTGATCGAAGACCGCTTAGGAGTGCTGGCGCTCCTGGACGAGCAGTGCCGCGTGCCGGGCGGCAGCGACGCCGGCTTCGTGGCCAAGCTGCACCAGTCGTGCGCCAGCTACCAGCACTTCATGAAGCCAAGGTTCGGGAACCAAGGTGAGTCAAACTCAAAGCATTTATTTCAAACTAGCTGTGCCCCGCGGTTTCACCCGCGTAGGTTTCGATCCCGTGAGAATATAGGGATAAACCGTATCCTATGTCCTATTCCAGGTCATGGTCTACCCGTGTGCCCATCCTCTTCTCTCTAGAGTAGGGAACGTCGCGGCGGCGGGCGCCGGCGTCAAACGGTTCGCGTATTGCAATTTTAAACTCGTGATAACTTCGAACTCAAATGTCCGACTCGAATGAATTAAAAAGTATTTTACTGCTACATAAATACCCTTCATTTTAATAAGAATATTTATTTGAATAAGAATTAATATTATGGAGATATAAGTCCTTCGCACATAATGCATTAATTTTGAACAAATTTGATTATCATAAAAAAAGATTATAGTGAGTCAATCTTAAATGATAGACGTATGCTGTCGCGGACTTTTTTTTATAACTTTTAAGAAGGAACAATTCCATCATACATGATATTTGCGTAACTTAAACCGTTTACGCAGCGCACGCAACGGAAGCTTTCAAAAAGGAATATTTTTTCCCGTTTTTGCAACATTTTTCATTTATGCTCCGCTCCTATTGGTCATAGCGTGATGTTATGTAGCCTAAGCCTTCCTCAATAAATGGACTATCCAACACAAAAAGAATTTTTCAATTCCAACCAGTAGTTCCTGAGATTAGCGCGTTCAAACAAACTCTTCAGCTTTATTATATTAGTATAGATTAGTATAGATAAACCAATTACAGGTACTTTTGAATTGTGAAGGGGTCGGTCAGACAGAAAGATGAAGCTAGCTGCCCAATCCAAAGCGTAGTAAGTTCCTATGGAGAAGAACGGACACGAAACTCCGCGGACACTCTTTTAAATCAAAATATTGTTACAATATATTGGTTACATCATTCATCATTCAAGACTTGCACGTTAAAACCTTACTGCTAGGGAGTTTGTTGAGCCACTTCTTCTTCCCAGCTAAAGCACTAGGAAGTGGTGAAGGATGGGCGTTTTGGGGGACTGTCTTATGTAATGTTGACGTTCGAAAAGCGCTGATTCTGAGCCTAGTTTGAATAAATGACTTTGAATAACATTAGGTCGGATAGGTCATGATTTCGTGGCCAATTAACACAACGATAATCTCCCCATTGTTGGACATATCGCACATCATTATTTTCACTACATATTGTAAAAAAAGTTCCCCCGCCGCGTCTGTCTGTCTGAACGCGATAAATTCAAAAACTAGCGAACGGATTTTCACACGGTTTTCACTAATAGACGGAGTGAGTCATAAGGAATGTTTAGGTGTATTATTTTTTTAATTAAGGTTTAAATTGGCTGAAATATGACAATAATTTTTGAAGATGTCGGAAAAATCATGCCGACGAGGAGCTTTAGGATCAGTTCACACCGAGACGCGACGAGACTTTGTTATGATCCGATACAATATCGAATTTATTTACTACACAATAAGGTGCACACGCTGCGCAGCCCCGCGCATCACAGCGTAGTCAAAACACATACTTAACTGAAAAGAGATAAACAACCATGATCCTGATCTTAACTTTTATATTATAAATGCGAAAGTGAATTTGTTTGTTTGTTACGCTTTCACGCTATAACGGCTGAACGGATTTGGATGAACTTTGGCACAGGGGTAGACCATGACTTGGAATAGGACATAGGATACTTTTTATTCCGATATTCCCACGGGATCGAGACTTACGCGGGTGAAACTGCGGAGCGCAGCTAGTTATTTATAGAGTTTTGCTTGTTTATCTCTTTTTAGTTAAGTACGGTGGATTTTATTTACAATTTTAAATAAAATGTACAATCTAAGTCTAGCATTGTGCACAAAGGGAAAATTATATATAAAGGAAGGGCTCATAGGGCGTCAAAAAATTCTTCCGCTGTCATTGGGAAAAGCGCCCAAAAGGCTGGCAGCATTGCCACTGTTAACGTACGTACGTGAGTTTGCAGTCGGGATTTAGGTTTTTATTTATTTATTAATTTTACGTCATATCCGAAACAGTGGCGTTCCTTACATAGAAGCCCAAAAGCCCGGCTTGCCTTCAAAATTAAGCTTAGCAATAAATAAATAAATAACACTATATAATAATGGTGTTACCATGAACAACATAGAAAATCTGTAAATCGCTCACTTGGCTATTTTTTTTAATCGTAAAAAACCTGTCTGTTTGCCCTGATTTTGACCCCTAGGCACGCTACTGATCCGAAAAGATTTTAACGTTTACCAAATAGATTATTTGTTATCAAACGTGACACCCTCCCAACTATTCCACAAAACAATTTTAACCAAATCGTTTCTTTCACAGCCTTCATAATCAAACACTTCGCGGACAACGTAGAGTACCAATCAGGAGGCTTTCTCGAGAAGAACCGAGACACAGTGTCAGAAGAACAGCTGGAATGCATCAAGAGCGCCACTAGCTGTCGACTGATCCACACGATCTTCGCGGACCGGACGGTGGAGGTGTCAGCGTCGGCGACCCTCCCGCCGCCCTCCAAGAGGAGGACCACGCCGTCCGTGCCGCTCGGCAGTCTCACAGTAAGTGACCTACTAATGCTCGGTTCCTATAAAAAATAACGAATCGTTTTTCTTACCAATGGTAACATTTTTTATTGCCAAACTGGGCATACAACATTAGTTTTTGTTTATGCTAAACCCGAAAAGGAGTCATTGTACTCATCATTTTGAACAATATTTTATATGAGACAAACTACATTTGTGTTCACTTAAATCGACAAAATGTATGGAACAGCAGATTTTTTTTTTGCGATTTCAAAGTTGGTCCCATAGAAAAAGTTGTTCAAAATGATGAGTACAATGACCCCTTTTCGGGTTTAGCATAAACAAAAACTAATGTTGTATATTTATACAGATAAGTATATGCTTTATGTATGTTTGTATTTATTGTATATGTAAATGGTACACCACTGACTGCAGTATTATCTCTCCTTCTCGCTATAATCCATCCAAAGGTTGTCTGTAAATGATCGCTTTTAGCGATAAGACCGCCCATTGTGTCACCCTATGTTAAATTTCTACATTTATATCTGTATTTTTTATGATGTACATAATAATAGTATATTATGCAATTAGTGAATAAAGGACGGATTTAAAGCGAGGGCCATAGATGCATCACGAGCAAGTGAAGGATTCTAACGATTGAATCACGACCGTAGGGAGTGATTGATTAGCGAGTGATTCATGTGTTAGAATCCTGAGCGACGCGAGTGAATCATGGCCCTCGATATAAATCCGTTTTATTCAAGAGTTGTTGAGTTGTATGACTACGAGAAAAAGAACTTGCAACGTCGAGTATGTATTATGTCAATGTTATGCCTTGTTTTTATAGTACACCGTAGCATAGAATACGTACTCCAAAATGTCGATGACTTCTTTTTCTTCGACAACTCATTAAAATAAGTTAGGTAAACAGACTCTGAAAATGTTCCAGAAGCTTGATTTTCATTTTTCCATTTGCAAAACTCATCGTAGGCTTTAATGTAAACCAGCCGTGATTTGTTGGGTAGCAAGTTTTCTATTATATCGGCCGCCCTCGCTTTCATAAACTCGGGTGTTTAACATATCTTCTTCATCACTTGAATGCATTTTCAATCGATTTATTATGAAGTAACACTAAACTTTGTGTTCATACAACTTACAGTATTTAAAATAGCGCCAATTTACTAATGACAGCAAAGAACACAAAACAGTTTTTAGTCTAATGCTAAACTCCTTGTCGAACATGTTAAACAATCACATCGGAGTTCGTATCGAGTATTTTTTCGTAAGGAGGTTGTACAGCATTGAGATGGAGTTCGAATATATTGATGTGTTCTAAATTCAAACACCAAAACAGTGACTTAAAGTGCTTTATATGCACTGTTTTCAGTGAATAACATAAACTTTTTAGAGGGTGAATGGTATAAAGAGTATTCTTTTCTATTGTAACACGAATGTTCTCCCCCCCAGCAACCCCCCCGCCGGCCCTCGGGCCACAAGCACACGGTGGGCTCGGCGTTCCGCCAGTCGCTGTCGGCGCTGATGTCGACGCTGTCGGCCACGACCCCTCACTACGTGCGCTGCATCAAGCCGAACGACACCAAGGAGCCCTTCATGTTCGACAGTGCCAGGGCCGTCAACCAGCTCAGGTGATGATCAGTGATCGGAAAAGTGTGAGCTAATCTACCTAAAGTTCAAAGAACAGATACAAAAAAAGTGGAGACTTCCTTACGACTAAAATATTTTTTCGGGACTAATGTCGGGGTTTCGGGACATCACTTATCTATACTTCTATACTAATTATAAAGAGGAAAGATTTGATTGTTTGTTTGTATTGAATAGGCTCCAAAACTACCGAACCGATTTGAAAAATTCTTTCACTGTTGGGAAACTACTCTATCCCCGGCTGACATAGGCTATATAATATTTTCAAAAAAATTAGGGATCCTTACTAAAAATCCAATAATGTAACCCAAGGTGTAAAAAATTACCTAAAATAGCCCTAGATAAGTACTTAGTGCTACCCGTGCGAAGCCGGGGCGAGCAGCTAGTTATTATATACAACCAAAATTAATAAAGTAAAATAACTATCGAATTCATTTCCTGTTTCTGTTTTAAAAAAAAGAGTATGCACGATTTATTGTTTTCAAAATATAAAATTAACCTCCTTATCTTCGTTAGAACGATGTCAGTAAGCGCGGAAGCAAATGTTATTTACATATCACCTTTAACAATTATATAACTTTTTTCGGGACATTAGTCCTGAAAAATATTTTGTCGTAAGGCGTCTCCACTATGTCTCTGTTCTTTTTCGAACTTTAGGTATTTTAGCTCACCTTTTCACCTTTTTCCGATTACTGGTGATAATATTATACTCCAAAGAAAAATATTACGGCTTGACTGATAGAATAAATCCACCAACCCGCACTGGGCCCGCGTGGTGGATTACGGCCCACTCCCTCTCACAGAGAGGAGGCCTGGGTCCCAGCAGTGAGAACATTATAGGCTGATTATGTGTATATTTAGTATGGCTTGTATGCAGATATACTTTGCAAGAAAATGTTAAGGCGCTGACAACAGCTAAACGGTAAAAGTAGGCTTGAGTTAAACAAAAAAACTGCTAAATCTATATAGTTTGTGATAGCGAAAAAAAAATATGTTTAACTTGAATATATTTCTCAGAACTTCGTTGTTTCCAAAACACGTTTTGAGTGATCGCGGTTTATCTGTTGTCAGCATCTTAACACTCAGTACATCAGTGTGACATTTACTTTATAGTTCAATTCAAACTTAATGACGGCTCGGAAGTTAGCTACTCGCTGCGCAGTACCCCACCCGTCACCCCCGCTGACAAATGAAATTGTTACTGCGCAGCGACTGGCCTCATGTTCCGAGAATTTTGCAGCTTAATCCTATAAAATATAATAGCGCGAACGCTCAGTACATAAAGTCCGGACATCCAATATTATTTTTTGTGACCATGAAGTTATACCGAGACTCCTTCGTGCCTCGGAAAGCACGTTAAGCCGCTGGTCCCGGCTGTCATTCGTGGATCTTTGACAGTCGTTACGAGTCGTCAGAAGCCCGAATGTCTGACAACCAGTCTTACCAAAGGGTATCGTATTACCTATGGGTTGTGGAGGTGAGATAGGCTGTCGCTCCATGTAATATACTGGTATTCAGCTGCATCCGGTTAGACTGGAAGCCGACCCCAACATAGTTGGTAAAGGCAAGGCGGATTGTGGCCATGAAGCTAAACGCTGTTGATAGAGGTATTTATTCCTTAATTTGTTGCAGAGCATGTGGTGTTTTGGAGACCATCAGGATATCAGCCGCTGGATTCCCATCGAGATGGCTGTACCAAGATTTCTTCTTTAGGTATGGAATAGCTATAATTTTATCGTTTTTTAGAGGTATGAGGAACAGAGGCCCTAGACAAAGTGACATTCTATCAACGATAACGACGATGGAAATGGCAAAAATGTATAGGACATAAGCTATCGAAAAGCTTATGTCAATCCTGTTGATTCTGAAAGTCGTTGTAGGAATACGAAACGCTTTCGAAGCGATTGTCACTTGTCTAGGCCCTCTGGGTGTAAAAATCACTCATCCTATATAGAAAAGGTATGATCCTCCGACCAGAGGGGTCTACTCCGAAACGATAAATCCGACGTATCGGCCGAATGTTCCGACGTTTTCTACTACGAACTTCATTCTATTTCGTTCGGTCGGTTCGGATTCGACCGAACTTCATTTTGACGTTTGTTATATCGTAAACCCTACACTGAACGAGAAAAGTCCGACAGATATTTTAAGTTTGACAAGAGTTACATCGTGAAATTAATGTCAAAATTCACGACAACAAAACTTTTGATTATCGTAAGTATCGAATTTTATGAATTATTACAATTATCTTGAGTTTAATATTTTTTGGAAGTTTCAGTTGGAAGTTTGTCAGATTTTGTATGGCATATCTGTCAAAAACTGATCATTGTGAGACCAGACACGTTTGTAAATTAGTAGACTTGGCCCCCTGACGGGTGTTGTGTCTGGCAGGCCCGATTATGAATATCGGGATCTTCTATAAATGTTTGTAATTTAGTAATCAATACTAAATTACAAACATTTGTACGCCCTCTGGCATAAAATAGCGCACTATTTATTATCTTTTAATACCATTGTTATTGTACCTATGTTAAAAAAATTAATAAATGACTTATGATTTACTGTTCACCTCTGCCTTTTGAGAAGAAAGAAGTAATGTGTGTGTGTGTGTTCATGTATGTAATATATATTTCAGGTATCGTCTCCTTTGTCTATACAAGGAGATAGACCGCAGCAACATAAAGGCCACTTGCGGCCGAATACTGGCGCGCCACGTCAAGGACCCCGACAAGTACCAGTTTGGTGCCACCAAGATATTCTTCAGAGCTGGACAGGTAGCCTTCCACTTATAGAGAGATATGGGATTTATTATGTGTAATAATCTGTGATCGGAATAGGTAGAGCTAATCTGCCTAAAGTTCAAAGAACAGAGGCAAAAAAGTGGAGACTTTCCTTGGGATTTCGGGACATCACTTAAGTACATTTAATATAAATGCTAAAGGTGTGGAGTAAAATTAGATGTCATGAACTAAAATTCAAACCAACACCTCGACTTCAGTTGCAAAATAGTACTTACTCTATCTTTTTTTTTTCTTTTGCTTATATCTCGAAAACGGTATGTCCAATTGCAAAAATAATGAAAATTTCGACCCCATTTATGGTACCCCTAACAAAAATAAAAAAAATCCATATAAACACGTCGACGCGGCAAAAAATGCGCGCCTCCGGCTCAAAAAAAGTTCACGGGGAGGGCAAACAAGTAGGTACCAAGTGGAGTCTCTCTTTTCTTTACAGAAACATGAAATGAATTCGATAGTTTTGTTACTTTATTAATTTTAGTTGTACTTAAGTAATGTTCCGAAACCAGTCTCGAAAAAATATTTAAGGCATCTCCACTTTGTCTCTGTTATTTTTCGAACTTTAGGTAGATTAGCTCTACCTATTCCGATCACTGGTAATAATTCTTATTCGAGAGATGTTAATCTGGGTAAATTAATTAAAATAATTTGTAACAGGTGGCATACTTAGAAAAGATCCGCGCCGACATACAACGCGACTACTGCGTGCGCGTACAGAGTTGTGTGCGTCGGTTCATCGCGCGACGCAAGTACCTGAGGATCATGTCTGCGTTGAGGGCGCTGCAGGCTCGCGCCAGGGGGTACCTGGCGAGGAGGTGAGGCATTATTTGATGAGCAAAATGTTGAAAATATGACAAAAAAAAAGACTGGCTAGTGCCCATGGGCTGTAGGAGGAAATAGCTGAAATATAGTCTGTGACTAAAGGTTCTAAAAAAAAATGCTGCAAATTCTTGCAGAACAGCAAATGCATTGCTTTGAGTAAGTCACAAAAAATGGGATAATTTAACAAATCATTAAAACACGCATTTTATTTTTACAAATATTAAAAAAAGAAATCGTATGATCAACTATTACATGGGACTTCAACATAACTGGCGAAATGGGGGTGTACTATATATGTATACCTCTGCCCTTCTCTGGGCAAACATGCGTGATTTTTGTGTTATGTTAAATTGTGTATAGAAAAGAACTTGATTTTGTTGCTAAAATACTCCCATACAAAGAGTTATCGTAAACCGATTTAACCCCCAAATTATCTTTCTAAAAACCTTTTTTCTTACCAACAGACGAGCCCAAGAGATCCGTCGCAAACGCGCCGCCATCAAAATCCAACGCAACGTCCGCGGCTGGCTAGCAAGACTCAAATACCAGAGGTTACGTCGCCTAGCCATCGGGTTACAGGCCCACGCTAGGGGTTACATGGCTAGGAACCTGTACAAAGACCGGAGGAAGGTCAAAGCGGTGAGTCAAACTCAAATACCAGAAGTTATGTCGCCTAACCGTCGGGATATAAGCCCACGCTAGGAGTTACATGGCTAGGAACCGGTATACAGACCGTAGGAAGGTCAAAGCGGTTAGTTACACAGTTACTAGAGGTTACGTCGCCTAGCCATCGGGTTACAGCCCCACGCTAGGGGTTCTATGGCTAGGAATCTATACAGAGACCGCAGGAAGGTCAAAGCGGTTAGTTACACAGTTACTAGAGGATACGTCGCCTAGCCACAGGGGTACACGCCAACGCTAGGGGTTACATGGCTAGGAATTTATACAGAAACCGTAGGAAGGTCAAAGCGGTGAGTTACACCTAGGTTAGAGGATACGTCGCGTAGCCACAGTGGTACAGGCCGACGCTAGGGGGTACATGTGGTGAATTATACAGAATATCTAGGCTAAAGCTCACTCAGGGTTCGTCAAGTACCTACGACCTACAACTCGTAAGTCGCGGCCGTGGCCACTGGGCTGCTCTCATGGGCAACGGGCAATCCCTTGCAATGTTCAAATAGTACCAAAATGTTTAGTACCGTGATTATGTTACATGTGTTTATTTCCCCAGGTTGTCACAATTCAACGGTACGCCCGTGGCTATCTCGCGCGCAAACGTGCCAAGAGGCTGAGGAGACAGATTGTCATTGCGCAAGCTTCTGTAAGTATTTATTTATTTTTACCCGACTACGGCGAAGTAAAAAGGAGGGTTATGATTTTGACCGGTATGTATGTATGTATGTATGTTCATCTGTTCCCTCCTATCATCTAAACCACTCATCACAATTGGACAAATGACGTATCGTTGGAAGCGTTTTGATCGTCCGCTGGTTATTGGCTATGTGACGTCACATTAAATTAAAAATGGCGCCCTCTAGAGGACACAAAGTCAGGAACTAAAAAAAAAATTTTGTTTATTCGAACCATGTTGGGTATCAAATGAAAGGGCTTAATGAGCCCATTTCAAAAATATATATCGCATAAAACAAAAACAAAAAAAATTAAAGTACTTAATAAAAACTAAAACCCAACTACGACTAAAAAGGTATAAACAAGACACCACAGACAGACAAATTAAAAATCCGGAGTCACACGTAATCTGTTCGATTTTTGCCCTAACACGTGTGACTCCGGATTTTTTATTTGTCTGTCTGTGGTGTCTTGTTTATACCTTTTTAGTCGTAGTTGGTTTATATTTAGATGATACAAAAGTAATGTTAGGTATTAATAGGTCAATTTACGACATACGTATAAAGTAGACTTGAATTTATCACAGCAAATGTTCCTTAAATATTTTGAACGCCACGCGGTCATCGTTTGCTACGCCGTAGCACAGTACAAGCTACGCCGTAGCTAAGCAGAATACCGAATTTGCCGCTACGAACATAGGGTATAATTATCAACTTTTTGCTTGAAGCCGCATTCGTAACATGACAGACTGCGATATACAGGGTGTCCCGTAAATAATGGATCAAACGTAACGGGTAGGTAGCTTACCTCATTTCCAACAACTAATTTGAACAGTTAAAAAAAACCGGTAAGGTAAGGTTTTGTTGGCTTGCTGCACGCTTTGGTATTTACTGTAAGTGCAGCAAGCAATTGTTGTTAAATAAATAATAAATAAATACCCAAGATATTTATTTCTTCGATTTTTACCATTTTCTCTACCAGCATTCAGTGTTTTTTGCTGCAATTGATATCTTGGTTACCGTAGCGGTTTTTTTTTATCTGTTCAAATTAGTTGTTGGAAATGAGGTAAGCTACCTACCCATTACGTTTGATCCATTATTTACGGGACATCCTGTATGTTACTGGAGCGTAGGATTCTAGATCCGGTGGAATGTTAATGGGTTTTTCAATTTAAACATTCTCATTAGTATCCTGAAGCTGGAGTCTGCATTTGTAGGCTCGCACCACATGGGACTAAAATTATTCTTACATAATCCTTACATATTATAAAACAAAGTCCTCCGCCGCGTCTGTCTGTCGTCCTGTTCGCGATAAACTCAAAAACTACTGCACCGATTTTCATGCTGTTTTCACCAATGGATAGAGTGGTTCTCGAGGGTGGTTTTAGTATATAATAACCGACATCCACGTGGGCGAAGCCGCGGGTATCAGCTAGTTATTCATATATCAGAGTTGGTCCCATAGTAAAAGTTGTTCATTTTAATGAGTACTGCAGTAGCTCTTAAGAGGAAATAGGGTGGCTCTTTTTCTCCATACAATAACTCATAATTCGAGGTTCAGCTCTCGTCTATTTCCTCCTCCAATATGGGACCAATTTGAAAGATATTTTATAAATTGAATAAGAAGGATATTTACTGTGCCCCTATGTTTTCCGTTTTGGTGATACATTATCTGTAGAAGCACTAGAAACCGGAGAAAATGCTCCAAATTGCCTGTTTAGACAGCTGTCATCAGAGGCCTATTGTACTTGACAACTATAATGAAAAAAGAAAAACATAGGGGCACAGTAAATATCCTTCTTATTCAATTTTATAAAATATCTTTCAAATTGGCCCAATATTGGAGGAGGAAGTATACGAGAGCCGTACCTCGAATTATGACTTTTTGTATGGAGAATAAAATCCACTCTATTTACTCTTATAGATTATATCCTTTCATTTATCTGCAATACTGCATAAAACTTAACTGGCGAAGTTTTAAGCCAATCCATCTTTGCCCTATGGAAAATATAAGCATTTTAATGCCTTTCCCTCCCCCCAGATCCGCCGCTTCCTCGCCCGCCGCCAATACAAGCGTCTGCGCATTGAGGCCCGCAGTCTGGACCACGTGAAGTCGCTCAACAAAGGATTGGAGAACAAGATTATTAGTCTACAACAGAGGTTGGGGGATGCCATGGAGAAGAATAAGGGAATTGAGCCGCTGATGGCCCAAATTGTGGATTTAAAGTAAGTGGTGGACGGGTTGTGTAAAACGACTTAAAATGGATCTTAGTTACGTCACGTCATATTAAAAAGTATTAAAAATAAGCTAGATGAGGTCGGCGTTTCCTATCTGACTGCTCTGAGAAGAAAGGCCGAAACAAACTCAGAGGTCGCAGTCTCTTTTAAAGTCCAGACATAATCTTGATCAGACCATATGAGGACCATATGTAGATTAGCGTCTGAAATGGTCTTTTGAGGAAGGAACCACACAGACTAGAGTGGACCTGTCCAATCAGTGCAAGCATTTGTCAGTAATAGTGGAGCAAAACTCAGAATTTAAGGAGCTCAACGACGAAAGGACATTTGGGTAGAGGTAGAGAAAGAAAAAATTACATTACTGATATTATCAACTGCTGAAATGCAAATAAAGTTTCTTATTCCTAAACCAGGCAATGTATCACGAAATTTAAAAAATATTTCTCATTTTTAAGCAGTGATATCCTAGTGGTGTTTTCTTCGGACTGCCAAGTCATAGGTCTCGAGTTCGAACCCAAGACACGCACCTCTGACGTTCCTGATTCTTGTGCGTATTGTATAATTATCACTTGCTTTAAAAACGGTGAAGGAAAACATCGTGAGGAAACCGCCTGAGAGATATTTCTCGCCGGCATGTGAAGCCAAGTCACACTTACCACACAAAAAGAAGAAGATTTCATTCTAAATAATATTTTTTTATTCACAGAGCCAAACTAGAACTCCTAAAACTAGTAGAAATAGAAACAAAAACACTCCGAGTGGACATATTCAGCAAGAACGACCTAATTACCTCTCTTCAAGAAGAGCTCGCGAAAGAAAAAGATAGCAACAAACAGCTGGTACAAGAGAAGAAGGCGATAGAAGAACAGTATGAGAAGAACAGAATCGCGTGGGAGGGAGAGAGCGAGAAACTAGAGAATGAGTTGAAGAGTGTGAAGGAGCATTATGATCTGGCTATTGAAGGTAAGTTTCCTAAGTTATGACCTGTTTTCTTGAACACTGTTGCAAAAAAACGACTTAAGGCGGATCTACACCATAAAAACTTTTAGTTATACGGAAAACTTATTTTATTCTCTTCCAAATACACTAGATTTCGTTCTGACACATAAAAAATAATTTGGGACAAAGAGCCATACAATCGTGTTATTTTCGTGAGCAATATATATTTGTGCTCGCTTCAGGCATAATTATCGTGTTACCGAGTAACTGGGTTGTGGAGGTCAGACAGGCTCGTTCCACATAAAATACTGAACCAACATAGTACGGAAAAGGCTGGACAGATGATGATAATAATGATCTTTCCATTTCACCATTTTGAGCTTTTTCATAATTCAAGTATTCAAGAAAAACCGCTCATTACCTACATTTATCATTGTTATTTTTACCTTGATCCAAATAAAGACATTTAAATTGTATGTAACTCAACTTTATCTTGTAAAGTTTTTATGATAATGACTATGACACGCGTTTATCCGACAAAGATGTTATAGAATTGATTAAAAAGATATTAAGCACAATAACAATGGAAAACGATTAACTATCTTGAAATGAAATTGTTTATTCTGTAAATAGGATATTGGAATCACTTTTACAAGTCATATTAAAAATTATTAAAAATAAGCTAGATGAGGTCGGCGTTTCCTATCTGACTACTCTGAGAAGAAAGGCCGAAACAAACTCAGAGGTCGTAGTCTCTTTTAAAGTCCAGACATAATCTTGGTCAAGCCATATGAGGACCATGTAGATTCGAGTCTGAAATGGTCTTTGAAGGAAAGAACCACACAGATTTGAGTGGAACTGTCCAGTCAGTGCAAGCATTTGTCAGTAATGGTGGAGCTCAACTCAACTTATTTTAGGTTTCTATAGAAATACCTACCGATATAGGAAAATGCAACAAATACTTTTAGTAGTTTATTTGTCTTTTGCACGTTATGGCCGCATTCACGCGAGATCCGTCATTGACGATTCGTCAAAAAATTTAAATTTGTGACGTGTCCGTAATTTTTCACGATTCGTGATGCGTGTAAACACGAGACAAATAAGAGAATCGTGAAATTGTCTCGTGACGATTTGTCAAAAAAACACGAATCGTGCTCGTGTGAATGAGCCGTAAGTCGATATTTCTGGTTTTCGAGAAAAATACCGATAAATATTTATGTTTCTCACAGGACAATCATTTTAAAAATGAATGAAAATTGATACTTTGACTTTCAAAATAGGACACAAAATCCTTCAAAACATTTTTATTTACGTTGCGTTAATACAGTTGATAAATGTATCGATAAAACCAAACATTCGGTTAGATAAGTCGCTGATAAACTAATGATAACGAAATTATTAATTACTTCCATGTTCCATCCATTTCGATGCAGCCGTGTTGGCAGAATTTAGTGTTCGCGCAAAAATATCTGTTTTAAATTCAGTGAAGTTTTTTGAGAAATAAAGTGATAATATAGTGTTTAATGTGACGAATAATATGCATAAAGTAATATTCGAGGATTATGATACCAAAGAAACGATGGATGGACTGTGTGAAAGATGATATGGCTAGAAAGGGGGTGACTACTGAGATGACGACTAATAGAGAAGTATGGAAGAAAAATACATGTTGCACCGACCACAAATATATTGAGGTCAGAGGCCCTAGACAAAGTGACAATCTATCAGCGATAACGATGATGGAAAAGGCAAAAATGTATAGGACTGACATAAGCTATCGAGCGGCTCGTGGCTAAGTAATAACAGCTGCACGGGTCGATCCATCAGGTTAAGATACGCTTGCCGGGATTGGTCCGTGGATGGGTGACCATCTTTACATATCGAGACTCCTCCGTGCCTCGGAAAGCACGTTAAGCCGTTGGTCCCGTTACGGGTCGTCAGAAGCCCGAAAGTCTGACAACCAGTCTTACCAAGGGGCATCGTATTACCCAGTAACTGGGTTGAGGAGGTCAGATAGGCAGTCGCTTCATGTAAAATACTGGTATTCAGCTGCATCCGGTTAGACTGGAAGCCGACCCCATCATAGTTGGGAAAAGCCTAGGCAGATGATGATGATGATGTTAATTTAACCGACTTTAAAAATCTTTTTTTATTACTTGACTAGAGTTCTAGAAGCTGTCCATAGTATGCATTTTCTATAGCAAGTTTCAAGTCGGTCACTTTACCGAAAAGTGACCAATACCAACACAGAACTGAAGTGTAAGCAATGTAATAACAATAATATCCACAATGCTAGTGTCGGAAGTAATAGGTGAAGTGCCAAGCAAGCACTATGAAAATAGTAACAGTTACGACAATACTCTGGTGGAATGGTCGCAGGAGTTCAAAAGCCGAGCGCAGTTATGGAAAGGTACTTACTTCATAACAAGTTATTTTTTTGCATTCTTAACCGACTGCCCCAGAAGGAGGGTAATGTTTTTCGAGAGTATGTATGTATGTATGTATGTATGTCTATTTCTTTGGCACGCTCTGTAGCCTAAACGGCTCGATGGATTTTAACATACGAGGTGTCGTTAGGTTCGTCTTAATTGTGGGAGTGACATAGGCTATATTTTTTTTTTATATTTCATAGGCAATTTTTTTTAAATTATTTTTCTGTAAACAAAAAAATATGTAGGGGAAGGTTGTTAAAAAAAAAAAAACAATTTAGTATCTAATAAAAGCTAGTAATGATTAACCTCTCAACTCCCATCGAATTTTCCAAATATATAAATTAATAAAAACGAACCAATAACCTGAAATATGGTGTAACTTTTGTTTGTTCCCCGCCTGCTATACCAAAATTCTACAGTTTATAACGCTTGTTTTTCTCTTTAAAGTTATGCGTTCTTGCAGGCGGGTTTTTTGCTTTTAATTCATTAAACTGGTCAAAACGTATTGCACCGCTTTCGTATAATTTAAAAATACTTGAATTTAAGGCGCTGCGTAGCCTTTTGAAAAAAAAAGAGTACCGTCCCCATCACAGTTGGAAGCCGGCTGAGATACGCAAATTACGAATTCGCTTCGTTTGGAGAGAGCCTGTCTAAGTAATATTACCCGGATCCTAAGTAATATTAAATTAATCGAATGTGAGTTTGTTTGTTACGCTTTCACGCTAAAAAGCCTGAACGGATTTAGATAAAATTTGGCACGTGGATAGACCATGACCTGGAATAGGACATAGGATACTTTATATCCCTATATTCCCACGGGATCGAGAATTTATAGTTATATAATTTATAGTTTGGATATACTTAAGATTTCTGCATACAAATGTTACTCAGCTGGTTGTTCGTAAATTATCCAATCACGGATCTGACAAAGATCCGATTAGTAGAACTTTTACTAACTATCTTTAAAATAAAAAACCGGCCAAGTGCGAGTCGGACTTGAGCACGAAGGGTTCCGTATCATTATCTACAAAAACAAAAAAAAAACACATTTGTTTTATGGGAGCCCTTAAATAGTTTATTCTGTTTTTTTGTATTTTTTATTATAGCGGCAACAGAAATACATCATCTATGAAAATTTCACCTGTCTAACTATCACGGTTTATGAGATACAACCTGGTGACAGACAGACGGACGGACGTACAGCGGAGTCTTAGTAATAGGGTCCCGTTTTACCCTTTGGGTACGGAACCCTCAAAAAGTGGGATGGTGCATAAAATTATATTTTTTCTCCTTGTCTCGCAGAACGCGACAAACAACACGAACAAGAGAAAAAGGCGTTGAACGCAGAGTTAGAAGCAGAACGACAGAGTCGGCAGAAGTTGTTGTCAGCACAATATGAGTTGCAGGAGAGGATCGACTCTTTGCAGAGGTGAGTACGTAGTTATAGTAGTTAGATGAACTTTGTTTGTTATTGTGAGGTAAGCAGGCCGTTATTTTCATCTTCACTTCGTCCCATGTTACTTGTCGTTGTCGCAACACGTTTTCTTTTTCCACTCTCCCCTGTCAACCGTCACGCTATCATTTACTCCCTTCTCTTTCATATAATTCCTCACACAATCGATCCATCTTTTTAACCGATTTCTTCAAAAAGGAGGTTCTCAATTCGTCTGTATGTTTTGTTTTTTTTGTATGTATGTTACTCGATTGCTCCTCCAATTATGAATCGATTTTGATTATTCTTTTTTTGTTTGGTAGGTCATGCTTCAGAGGTGGTCCCATATAAATTTTATTAACTTTGCTTGCGTAGTTTTTGAGTTAGCTTCATTCAAAAATATTACATATTTTTTCCCACTTAGTGTATGTAGACGATATATTGTTTGACTCCGTCACTGTTATTTACATAGCAGGTAGTGGTACTTATTCGAGTTTGTGTGGGGTAGGTACCACAACTAAAAAGTGAAAAATAAAAACTTTATACAAAAAAAAATTACCGACTTCCAAAAAAAGTGAAAAATAACTTTAATTTCGGAAGTCGGTGGCAAAAAACGAAAATTGAAAACCAAAGACACCTACTTCCAAAATTAAAGTAATTTTTCACTTTTTTATGTTTTTTTTGGAAGTCGGTTGTTTTTTTTTCTTTGGCCTTCGTCTCCCGCTCCATCCATCATCAGGCCGTTATTTTTATGGTAAGTGCTAGCTGACATCTCTGAACATCTGCAAGAACAAAGCCATCGCAGCGGTGTCACATCTCTGCACTGTCCTCCCATACCTATACCATATATATACCATTTATTGTATATACCCTGTATATACCTGTATATACACTGTATATACCATTAACACTGAAATTTGAAAACATTGAAATGATTGACTTGTTGTGAAACACGAACACGACGTGTTTAGAAAGTGTGTACATTTTAGATCTACAACTTAACTATAGTTTAATATTAATCTTTTATTTACAGTAAACCAGCCCCTAAGGAGCACAGGAGATCATTATCAGATGCCAGCGACAAATCGCAACAAGAAACAACAGTTGAAGATGTAAGTTTTTACAATAATAGTCTTAGGGTGCGTAAACATAGAACGTCCGATTTTACAGGATCCTTTTTAACTGGTCCGTCGCTACTGGAGGTAATATTCACACAGTATTTACAGGACCGATTTTAACAGATCCCACGCTACTGGACTGTCGCTCGGACACCGCACCCCGCGCCCCCCCGCCCCCCCCCCCGCGCCCCCCCGTGCCAAGCCTCGCGCGGTTTCGATCCGATAAAACGGATCAATGCTTCCGTTGTGTGTGGGATTTTTTTACTGGATACGGAATACTGTCTTGTGTGTGTACTCGCTCATACTACTACATACGCCAATGACATATACGTTTTAACGGACCTGTAAATCGGACGTTATATGTGTACGCGCCCTTACTTCTCTGACTTTCAAAAACAAGAATGTTTCTGACCAAAGGAGTAATTGGGTAACACCAATGATATTATATTAACAGATATGTTATACACTCACAAAACAACCGAAAAAAGTGTTCCGCGCAGCAGCGGCAGCACACATAGGTACCCACTTTTCATTCATTTTACTACAAGTAAAACCTGCCAAGTGCGAGTCGGACTCGCGCACGAAGGGTATAATCTATGAAAATGGTTTGTTGTATGCCCCCTTAAATATTTATTTTATTCTGTTTTTTGTTGTATTTGTTGTTATAGCGGCAACAGAAATACATCATCTGTGAAAATTTCAACTGCCTAGCTATCCTGGTGGCAGACGGACAGACAGACAGACAGCGGAGCCTTAGTAATAGGGTCCCGTTTTTCACTTTGGGTACGGAACCCTAAAAATGATAGAAAAGAAATGGCGTGATAAAAACAACAAGAAAAAAAGAGACAGCTAGTGCAGCTGCTTCAACTAACCGTATTACTCGTCGCCATGCGTGTCGCAGACTAAAGTCAATACGTCCCAATTATGATGTTTTCGAGTCTTCACGATTGCGCGCTCACAACATATTTGTTTAATATAATATCATTGGGTAACACACAAACTTTTTTCCCAGGACTATGGGTACGGTTCAGTCAGATCGGTGGAGTCGACTCGACCGGCGCTGGAGGCTGTCAACTGGTCGGCAGGCTCACACAATGGACCAACACAACCGGTAAGTTACCGCCATGTCTACTGACTACTGACAAATAC
Source organism: Lithophane ornitopus (assembly GCA_948473465.1). Taxonomy (NCBI): domain Eukaryota; kingdom Metazoa; phylum Arthropoda; class Insecta; order Lepidoptera; family Noctuidae; genus Lithophane; species Lithophane ornitopus. Next base: position 2,820,510 of record OX419641.1, on the reverse strand, counting down.
ATACATAAAAAGGAAACTTACACCCTTTTCCCATGTGGGCAGGCAAGAAACTTATTACTTGACTGCGCGCACTTTTTAACAATTATCAAACTTATTTTCTTCACGAAAAGGTATAATTTCAGTGCGAGCGTTGACACGTGTCAAATTACGCTGAAGTGCGCGGGGCTGCGCAGCGCGTGTACCTTATTGTGTAGTAAATAAGTTCGATATTGTATCGGATCATTAAAAAGTGCGCGTCGCGTCGCGTCTCAGTGTGAACTGACCGTAAGAATCATTAATTGCAAACAGTATAATAAAGACTGCAATCATAAAAAAATTACATATTTATGTGAATAAACATTATTAATTAATGATCCCATCTATCTTCTTGCCAAATTTTGTCAAAATCCGTCCAGTGGTTTAAGCGTGAAAAGGTAACATACAGACAGACAGAGTTACTTTCGAATCTACAATATTAGTATGGAAGTATGGATTTACTAGCTGATGCCCGCGACTTCGCCCGCGTGTATGTCGGTTATTATACTACTAAAACCTTACTCGAGAACCACTCTATCCATTGGTGAAAATAGCATGAAAATCGGTGCAGTAGTTTTTGAGTTTATCGCGTACAGTACGACAGACAGACAGACGTGGCGGAAGACTTTGTTTTATAATAGTTAGTTAGTTTAGGAGCCGACGATAACAGAATAAGTTCCAAGCATTGCTTGAATGAAACAAAACGGTTACGTCGGTATTTTTTGACATTAGTCATATGACATTTTTTAATTAATGTTGTAATGTTTACCTACAGGTGGCGGATGCAGGTCTGGTACTCCGCATGAGGAACAGGATATCAGCTCTGCAGAGCGAACTGTCGAGGACCCAGAAGAGGTCTACTGACCTTGAGGAGAGGATTATGAGTAAGATATATTTATTTTCGCTTACTATAATATTTTGTGGCGTTACCCAAGCCTATACTCCGTTTGAAATAAGATTAGACATTTAAACAAACCTTTACACAGTCTGTTCAACCGATTTTGACTTCTATACCGTAGGCATAAGGATGGCATTAAAAGCAAAAAACCGGCCAAGTGCGAGTCGGACTCGCGCACGAAGGGTTCCATACCATTATCTATAAAAACGGCAAAATAATCACGTTTGTTGTATGGGAGCCCCCTTAAATATTTATTTTATTCTGTTTTTTAGTTTGTTGTTATAGCGGCAACAGAAATACATCATCTGTGAAAATTTCAGCTGTCTAGCTATCACGGTTCATGAGATACAGCCTGGTGACAGACGGACAGACAGACAGACAGCGGAGTCTTAGTAATAGGGTCCCGTTTTACCCTTTGGGTACCGAAACCTAAAAAGCAACTCTTGTTACGACACAATAAAGTGCAATTCAGGTCGCACATCGCTAATTACTGTACTAGTACTAGATAAATCTGTTGCCAAATCTCATTTCAAAGTTCAACGAACGACTAATATGAATTGATAAGAGAGCTGATCCAAATTGCAGAAAATATTGATCATTGTTATCAGTTAGTGTTAATCTAGAGGGTCTCGTGGCTCGAGTTCATGGTTAAGCACCGTCGTGGTCGATCTACGATGGGTGACCATCCATTACATATCGAGACCCTTCCGTGCCTCGGAAAGCACGTTAAGCCGTTGGTTCGGGCTGTCATTTGTAGATCTTTGACAGTCGTTATGGGTAGGCAGAACCCCGAAAGTCTTACCAAGGGGTATTGTGTTTCTCAGTTACTGGGTTGTGGAGGTCGGATAGGCAGTCGCTCCATGTAAAAACTGCATCCGGTTAGACTAGAAGCCGACCCCAACATAGTGGGGAAAAGGCAAGGCAGATGATGATCTAACTTTTAGTAAAATACAATAGACGTAGATATATTTAGCAACCTATTCCGCCTAACTATTCCTCAAGAGTCATAAAAAAACCCTGTAAGAAATCGACACGTGTTTCACCTCTCAACGAGGCAACCTCAGGATGACGATTGACCAGTCGCGAACCCGAACACGACGTGTTACCACGCCGAGCGCTGGACGCAGAGATAGAATAGTTAACTGGAATAGGTTACTAAATATATCTACGTCTATTGTATTTTATAATGGATTTCCGCAAAGTCACGCCTGAATGCCCAATTAACTATATAACTTTTAGTGTTAATCACATATTGTTTTATTATTTTTTCCACCAGACCGTCACTCATCCCCACCGACAAACCCGAACATAGATCGCTACAAACTGGAAGAGCTAGAAATTGAGAACAAGAAGTTACGAGAACACCTGGAGAGGTTACGAGCAGCTGGCGACACCATGCTGGTCTCCAAGGAAGTTATAGGTAAGTCAAAATCAAAATCAAAATATTTTATTTCACATAAACCTACATGGGCACTTATGAAACGTCATAAGCTAGGTGCACGGTTCCAATTTGGGAAACGCCTATGGAGAAAAGCCGGCAAGAAACTCCATGGTTACTCTTTTAAAATAATTGGTTTTTACAATATTTTCAAATTACAGTGTTAGTAGGCATGGGAGGACAACGTAGGCTTTCAACAAGTAAGTACCAGGTACTTAGCAAAATAGAAGATGTTCAATTAATCTACAGTCCAATAAGCCTACAACGTTCTCAGATTCACAAAATAGAAAAGAATCTATATAAAAGACCTATTTAAACCAAATGACGTGATTGCTATTACAAATGTAACGAATTGAATAATTATCATTACCAAAAAAAAACACTAAGCGTTGAAATTAAATTGGAGGTATACAGCGTGCCGCTACAATGGCGACATTAATTTAACACACGGGTAGGGCTAGTGGCCAGTAAACATAAAAATTATAATAAAATAATTCTCAAATTGAAAAATTAAAATTTTCAAACAAACCAAATAATAAAAACATAACCAAAATTGAGATCACTCTGTGTAAAATATTCATTCATGAAGCTACCTACCAGCTCGCTTACGTTCAATCGGTAAGGTCCTTTGTCGGCATAATTTCTAAGAAATTGCGCGGTTTTCTTTCTATTCGCCTACATATGATTTGTGACCCCGGCAAATGACCTCTTCGGTACAGTTCTTTAAGTACAGGTTGCTCCAAGATGGTAATTTAGAAAATTGTAAATAAATCAATAAATAAAACGTTTAATGAAATTCAAATATTTTCATAAAATGAATACGCGAAATCGTATACGTGTGTTAAATTAATGTCACCATTAAAGCGGCACGCTGTATAATGTCAAATACAATGATCATGTCAAGGATGAATGTAAAAAAAAGAAACATGGTAATTAAGAACATAGATCTTAGATTAAGAACATAGGTAATTAAGATCATAAGTGCATAGAGAACAAGGAAGGGCTTGCGGCTAAGTAATAACAGCCGCACGGGTCGATCGATCAGGTTAAGCTACGCTTGCCGCGGTTGGTCCATGGATGGGTGACCATCTTTACATACCAAGACCCCTCCGTGCCACTGAAAGCACGTCCATTCCGTTGGCTGTCATTTATAGATCTTTGATAGTAGTTACGGGTCGTCAGAAGCCCGAAAGTCTGAAAACCAGTCTTACCAAAGGGTATCGTATTACCCATTGGGAACGGATGTTCGATAGGCAGTCGCTCCATGTAAAATACTGGTATTCAGCTACATCCGGTTAGATTGGGAGCCGACCTCAACATAGTTGGGAAAGGGCTAGGCAGATGATGCATAGATAACAAGGAACTCGAGGTTCACCCTCCATTTAGACATGTAATATTATATGGCGTGTTACTGCCCTATGGTTATAGTCACTTCTCGATGTAGGATTGTGTAAAATCAGCGGTTGTGCCATCTTCACCTTGTAGTTTGCTAAGTGATTACACTACTACCATTAAATTTATGCGCCTCGGCAAACATCTGCGCACTATCTTATGATATACGAACGGCATGATGATAATATCGACATTGGAGAGTCATAATCATCACTTTCACTGCTGGAACGAACATTTAAAATGAACTCATCTCATCACATACAAAAGTACAGTTTTTTTTTCACCACATTACTAAACCTAATTTCTTCAAATAAAGTACCTATTCACTATAATAACATTAATCAAGTAATCGGATAATTACTGGGAAGATAAGCAACTCAATCCGCTTCCAAAATACTTTTTAAAATTTTTGAATGACAAATGACGAAGCGCGATGGACGGTCGCACATTACACTTATTCTTACTGATTAGGAAACACGAAGATTGCCGAGTCCCATAACTTAAATCGCAGTACTGTACACAGTACCAAATTTCATATAGCCGTGTCGCTACAAATCGGGCATATATATTCGTCTTCAACTAGCCCATGTACAAACTCTAATTTTTTTTCACCTCACAAGCTCGTAAAGAGTCTGTTTGTCATTCGAAATCTGCGTACAAAAGTGCATTTTGTCCACTAACGTGGAAAGAGTTTTTAAAATTCGAACCTTTCTATTCAACAATTTTCTATACCGCCCGCCGGGTCCACTGATAATGCATCAATACTTATTTTATGTCAGAGCGCCAACCTCATTTTTAGAATAATCTACTGGCCAGCACAAAAAAAAACGCTTAACGCGCCTAAAGAAGTTTTCACTTCAAAAAACTTTATATAATTTTCTTCTGTATAATCAATTCACTTTCCACCATTTGGGTTTGTTTAGCAGTGCAGAGTTAGTGTAAGCGGTACATAATGCCGAATTGAGCTTTCTTCCGGAAAAATTGCTCGAAAAGTACATAAAGGCTTACAATATTTTTTTCAATGCATGGTGATTCTATAATCCTAGAATCCTTCGCTTGCTCAGGTTTCTATACAGGTACTCGCGCGAAAAAACAACTTTGCAGCCTTGCATAACAAATAACTATTATCGTTTTATCTTTTAGAACAAATGAACGTAATGCAGAAGGAACTGGACAGAAGAAGGGACGAGTGTGTACAACTGAAAAGTGTTCTTACCAACCAGGTATGTTGTAAAACCGATTATTTTTATAGTACTAGCTGCGCCCCACGGTTTCACCTGCGTAAGTCTCGATCCCGTCGGAATATAGGGATAAAAAGTATTCTATGTCCTATTCCAGGTCATAGTCTACCCCTGTGCCAAATTTCATCGAAATCCGTTCAGCCGTTTTAGCGTGAAAGCGTAACAAATAAACTCACTTTCGCATTTATGATTTTAGTTAGGTTGGGGCCACTCTTGACCTCCATCTCGCCTGAAGTAAACTTGGTGACCTTCAAACAGTTTTTGGTCTATCCTCAATTGAAATCTATGTAATTCTATTAGTGAACTAGCTTCCCGCTCTGGCTTAGCACCTACAAAATCAAAAATCAAAAGTCATTTATTCAAACTAGGCTGAGAATCAGCACTTTTCGAACGTCAAAATTACATAAGAAAGTCCCCCAAAACGCCCACCCTTCACCATTTCCTAGTGCATTAGCTGAGAAGAAGTGGCGCTACAAACTCCTTTACTTTTCAACTACCTTACTTACTTATACCTACCTACCTACCTACCCTACCTACCTACCGTACCTACCGTACCTACCGTACCTACCTACATACCTACCTATATACCTACCTACCTACCTACCTACCTACCTACATACCCTACCACTTAGGGGTATGAAAAATAGATTACGACCGATTCTCAGACCTACCGTATAAAAAAAAAAAATATATACATATAAAATTTCATAAAATCGGTCAAGCCGTTTCGGAGGAGTATGGCAACAAACACTATGACACGAGAATTTTATACAGGGTGTCGTAAATAATGGATAACCCTGAAAATGTCGATTGGCCAGATTATCATCTATCATTTACCCCACTTATATCGCCATATGCCCCATAATATATTATACCATATATTTTATGCATTTTTTTTTTAACCGACTTCTTCAAAAAGGAGGAGGTTCTCAATTCGTCTGTATGATTTTTTTTTTTTTTTTTTTTGTGTATGTTACTTGATTTCAATTATGAATCGATTTTGATGATTCTTTTTTTGTTTGATAGGTCATGCTTCAGAGGTGGTCCCATATAAATTTTATTAACTTTGCTTGCGTAGTTTTTGAGTTAGCTTCAATATTACGTATTTTTTACCACTTAATGTATGTAGATGATATATTGATTGACTCCGTCAATGTTATTTACATAGCAGGGAGTGGTATTCGAATTTGTGTGGGGTAGGTACCACAACAAAAAAGTGAAAAATAAAAAAAAAATACAACAAAAAAAACAACCGACTTCCAAAAAAAACACAAAAATAGTGAAAAATAACTTTAATTTCGGAAGTCGGTGGCAAAAAACGAAAATTAAAAAGTAAAGACACCGACTTCCGAAATTAAAGTTATTTTTCACTTTTTTTGTGTTTTTTTTGGAAGTCGGTTGTTTTTTTTTGTAAAAAGTTTTTTCGTGAATTTTCCGATATTTTAAAAGTTATTCTGCTATTCTGAGCGGAGACAAATCCAACAAATTAAAGATCATCAAAATCGGTCCAGCCGTTCTCGAGTTATAAGTACTTGAACAAACCCGACTTTGTTTTATAAGATATATCAAAAATATCAATAATTTGGTCATCCATGGGCATATGGCAATATAAGTGGGGTAAATGATAGATGATAATCTGGCCAATCGACAGTTTCATGGTTATCCATTATTTACGCCACATCCTGTATATTAGATTTACAAAATACAGGCTATGTATACACACGTCACATTGGACGGACATATCTTAAAAGTATTCTGGCAGTTACTCTCATATCTCTGATAAGGAATGATAACACAACTGAGCTGTGTGCTCATGTCACAGAAATATCCGTATACACAAAAAAAGTAACGTATGTAATGTATGTCTGTCTGTTGGTGCTCGTAACTTGAGAAATCCTCACCCCAGTTTCGTGTTTTTTTTTTTGGATTCATATTCATTTTTGGACTGGCTAAGTAATCGTCGTGGCTAAGTAATAACAGCCGCACGGGTCGATCCATCAGGTTAAGCTACGCTTTTCGGGATTGGTCTGTGGATGGGTGACCATCTTTACATACCGAAACTCCAATGTGCCTCGGAAAGCACGTTAAGCCGTTGGTCCCGGCTGTCATTCGTGGATCTTTGACAGTCGTTACGGGTCGTCAGAAGCTCGAAAATCTGACAGCCAGTCTTACCAAGGGGTATCGTATTACACAGTTACTGGGTTGTGGAGGTCAGATAGGCAGTCGCTCCATGTAAAATACTGGTATTCAGCTGCATCTGGTTAGACTGGAAACCGACACCAACATAGTTGGGAATAGGCAGAATTATTCATGTTAGGACTGCCTCATTGGTCTGGTTGTCGCAAACGTGACTCCTAAACTTGTGGACCTGGGTTCGAATCCCAGGTCGGACAAATTGTTATACTGTTTTTCCATCTGGAATTTCTCAGTAGGAGTCCAGAATCTAGATTTGTGTCCGGTTGATGGCAATAGGCCCTGCCCCTATTACATGTGACTTAAAAAACATAACTGGGTATTATAGGTATACCTCTGCCTAGCCCTTCGGAGATTACAGGCGTCATGTTATGTTTAATGTATAAAACTTTTTTAAAAACAAAAAAACCGACTTCCAAAAAAAAACACTCAAATCTGAAAATAAACTTTAATTTCGGAAGTCGGTGTCTTTGTTTTTCAATTTTCGTTTTTTGCCACCGACTTCCGAAATTATTTTTCAGTTTTGAGTGTTTTTTTTGGAAGTCGGTTTTTTTTTTGTAAAAAGTTTTTGATATTCACTTTTTAGTTGTGGTACCTACCCCACACAAATTCGAATACCACTAGCTGATGTAAACAACAGTGAAGGAGTAAATGAAAACATCGTCTAGATAAACTAAGTGGGAAAAAATACGGAATATTGAAGCTAACACTAAAACTACGCAAGCAAAGTTAATAAAATGTATATGGGACCACCTCGGAGGCATGACCTACCATACAAAAAAAGAATCATCAAAATCGGTTCATAATTGGCGGAGTAATCGGGTAACAAATATACAAAAAAAAAAAAAAACATTCAGACGGATTGAGAACCTCCTCCTTTTTGAAGAAGTCGGTTAAAAATACTAGCTTCCGCCCGCGGCTTGCTGTGTTGATAAAAAGAACCCTATGTCCTTCCCCTGGATGCCATCTATCTCCTAGCCAAATTTTGTCGAAATCCGTTCAGTGTTTTAGGCGTGAAATGGTAACATACAGAGAGACAGTTTTACTTTCGAATGTATAATATTAGTATGGATTGTGAATGAACAGGCGCAACCGAATGAAAATATAAGTATGAAACCCAAATATTTTACTTTTCGTAACTTAGGTATTTGTTGTGGATCAAACCTGACACATTTCTTTTGTAACGAGCGGAAATACAAAGCACTTTGTTTATTTTGAAATAATGTCATAATTTCATGTTTATTAGAAGTGATATCGTAAGAAACAATTTATGTTCTTTTACACGATTATTTGTCTTTGAAGACTAATGAATGCTAGTGATCATTTTTAATTGTTATTTTATAAAAGTTTTGACAGCTTTTGTTGATAATGTGTTTGTTTACAAAATATGACTTGTAATGAGAAATACAATAGTGAAAAAAAATGTTTTTATATGATGAGGTTTAAAAATGATCTTGTTTACTTCAAAAGTTATTTGTTAGTTATCAACTTTCAATTAGCGATTAGTGTTAATTAGTGTTAAAATGACATTTTCTGACTACAATCTTTTATTTGTGCTACCAATGATGGAGCTATCAACGTTGGCATAACTGTCATATTGTGTTATTTTAATTACCAGTGTCAAAATCTCTGAATAGATCCTAAGGGTCAGTTCACACCGAGACACGACGCGACGCGCACTTTTTTATGATCCGATACAATATCAATTAGGGTACACGTGCTGCGCAGCATACTTTGACACGTGTAAATATTCGCACTGAATATAAACCTTTTAGAGAAGAAATTAACTTCGATAGTTGTTGATAAATTGAAAATAAAAAGGACAGCATTAGTATAAAATCATCTGTTAGATAACTGTGATGAATTAATTTAAAGGTATCAATTAAAAGTGCCAAGTGTTAAAAAGTGTCAATATGGCACTACCTTTGACCGGAGTGAGAATATCGAAGCAATTGTACATGGACCAGCCGGTACATAGAAGTAATTACTACTATTGTCAGGAAGATGTACAGGTGCCGTTCCATTATCGTTCATTTACATACATAACATGACGCGATCGCGCCTGTAGGCAGAGGTGTATACTACAATAATATTAAGCCTATTATTTGGCGATGTAAACTATCGAATAATAAAGTTAAAAAAAAGTCGACGGCAAAAAAGCAATTATTAAATCGAAGGTGTTATTTTCGTATTAATATGTCAATATTTGATTTGTTTTCACAATAAAAACTGATCTAAAGAAGCGTAAGGCTTCGGTAGATTTACGCCGGTCGTCCTTATCTAAGAAATCAGTTCGCACCCCAAGCGTAGTTGCCTTAGGCGCGGGCTTGCGGACGTCGAGCAATGGGTAGCTCGCCGTCCGATAAGGACCAGAGGCCCTAGACAAGTGACAACGACTTTCAACAGGTTTGACATAAGCTTTTCGATAGCTTATGTCAGTTCCATACATTGTTGCCTTTTCCTTCCTAGTTATCGTTAATAGAATGTCACGTTGTCTAGGGCCTCAGGCCCGGTTCGACGGCACGTTGTGTTCCACGCGCACCTCAAAGAGATGTCAGCACAACTGACGGGGTCCGATAGGGCCGATGCCTGCCAGGGTCGCGGGAAAGTTCGAAAGGGTCTACCGTGGCCTCTGGCAACATACAGGCAACTGAAGGAACACGGGTTGGTTAAGAGTCTGACACGGCGTAGTTGCCTTATCTTATATTCTGACTTCGTAAGTTTGTCACAAAAATAAACGTATTTTTCTTATTGCAACGCAGAAACCGTGGTTCCAAGCTCTGAAAAACGTTGTGAGTAATAGATATGAATGTAGTGATCAATGTTTATAATCAAACGCTTTTCTTAGATTATTTGTTAAACATTGTTTTATTATTTAACCTTTTTATGTTAAGAGGGGGACTTTTTTCGTGCATTTATATTTAATGAGACAAAAGACTTTATTTGTCGTAATAATATTTCTTGTTTAATTATTATTTTAGACATATTTTTTATTTTTCCATGCCGTCTGTTGCTGTCATTGCATGGTACATCATTTTATTTTCTATGTATATTTTAGTTCATAATTGTTGTACTTAATATGGGCTATTAAGAAACTGACAACAGATAAACTGTGGTCACTGTCGGATTGCATAGAAAAGAAAGAGAAGTGCGATGATTATGTCATCACACTTATTGCTTATCGCTTGTAATTTATTGCAAAATATGAAGGAATCGATTTATAAAAAAAAAATGTTGAATAATCAAAAAATTAAAACAACCAAGTTCTGCATTTGTATGTATAAGACGTTATTGTTATTAATTAAAATACCAACGTACGTTGATATTTAATAGTTATTTTGGATTAGAACTCAAGTTAATAGGTTAGTTTACCATTAATTTGTATCGATATTTTTTTGAAAACGTGTTTTGGTAACAACCAAGTTCTGAGAAATATGTTCAAGATTAACATATATTTTTTCCGCTACCACAAACTATGTATAGATTTGGCAATTTTTTTGCAAGCTTACTTTTACCGTTTGCCTGTTGTCAGCGCCTTAACACATGTTTTTAACTTTTATGAAAATCCAATTAACCTAAGATTTTAGAATAGCCTCCTCAGAAATATAATTGACTTTTGTTAGTAACAAAAATTCCAACCGCACTCGTAACAAAATGAGTTCTAACTTTGATCCAAGCTTTTAAAACCTTTCAGCCAGTTTTTACATTTCAAACCCTATTTCGACTGAGATAAAGTCCTAAAAACAACAAAGCAGAATAGATACAAAGCAGATTTTTTTATATTTTTTTTTTCACTTAATCTTTGTCGTAAAAAAAAAGGCTCGAAGAGTTTAACCTGGGTATAAAAATAAATCTTGTTTTGTAATAAGACCCCATTAATTGCAACTTGTGAATAATTTACAAAATAATTACTATAATTAAAATCACACCATTTCATTTAAACACAAGCATTACACTCAAAGTAGTCCCTAGTTCCAAATAACCTGCTAACCCAAAACGTCCTATAAACTCACATTCAACTTTGAACTCTATTCCAACAGACGGTGAACTTAAAGTCGCTCGCCACATCAAACTACGGGTCGGACGTCGATATTATCAACGAGGATGGTGAATTGGCGACGGCTTATGAAGCTCAGAAGGGAATAAACAGGTAATTACAAAGTTTTAAAGAGGAGGTAAGAAAAAACTAGTAAGTATAGTCGAATCGCTTTAGCGTAGCAATAGCGGTCGTTGCCCTTTCCTTAATATCTCTCCGTAGGAGCCCAAACAATAAACTATGTATGGTTTTCATTGTAAGATATTCATTCAGGACGTTAACGGATTTTATTTCTGTTTTTGAAATAAATAATGCTGGAAAATGTAGATGGGTCAATAGCCGCCTTTTCATGACACGCGCTTTCACGCGTGAAAGGCCTTTCACGCAGGAAAGAACGCGCGTGTAAAGATAGAAAACGAGAAAGAGAAAGCACGCGCGTGCCGCCCGCTCGCGCTTTCATGCGTTCAAGTCTGAATCAAATCAAATCAAATTATTTATTTGCTAGAACGTAGGTATACAAATAAGGTCGTGAAGAAATAAAGTTGAGCACTTCGAACATAATTCAAGGCACATAAAAATGGATAAAAACAATCACACACGATTGCGCGTGCAAGCTTGCCCGCGTTCAAGCGTGCACACTCCGATCGCGAGTGAAAGCGCGTGTCGTGTAAAGGCGGCTAATGTCCGAAATTGTCACGCTAAAGCGATTCAGGTATAGTAATATTAAAGTCGACTTCGTCATTGCTTTCCTACCAAGCATAATATACCTATTTAATATAAAAAGTATAGGTGTCACCAGAAAATCGTCAGGCCTGCTGCAGAGGACCCTGCGCTGTAGGTACTTGAATTTTCGCAGGCTGATAAAATCAATCTTCCTAGCGTTTTCCCAACTATGTTGGGATCGGCTTCCAGTCTAACCGGATGCAGCTGAATACCAGTATTTTACATGGAGCCACTGCCTATCTGACCTCCACAACCAGTAACTGGCTAATACGATACCCCTTGGTAAGACTGGTTGTCAGACTTTCGGGCTTCTGACGACCCGTAACGACTGTCAAAGATTCACGAATGACAACCGGGACCAACGGCTTAACGTGCTTTCCGCACGGAGGAGTCTCGGTATGCAAAGATGGTCAGTGGTCACCCATCCACGGACCAACCTCGGCAAGCGTAATTTTCGCAGGCTAATAATACCTTCTTTATATTTGCAGGCAACTACAAGAAGAATTGATAGCAGAGAAGAAGTTTTATTCAGAACACATATCGAAATCAAAATCGGAGATCGAGAAGTTACGAGAAGAGAACGAGAAGTATCAAAAGTGAGTACAATATTATTTATTTATTTCTGTAAATAATATTTTTGCAATGTGTGAGTGGTACTTTTTTAGAGTGGGTAGGAATATTTCAGTTTAAAAAGGCATTGATTTTGATATGTACCGACTAATTTTTAATAATGATTCTGCTTATTTAAGTAACGGTTCGTGTCGACTTTACCTAAAGTCTGTTTTTTAATCTCGTAGACTAATTTGACAGGCGCAAATGTCAAACTCCAAATTGAAAAAACAAATAACTGTCGCGCTGCGAAATAACTAACACAAACAAGCCAACTTTGTTATGCTGGTGTGAGTGACATCTTACACTCGCGCCACGTTATTGTGCTTTTCTAGTGTGCGTGCATTTAGCGGCCAACAGTTGGACGCTATTTTTTTCGACGAGTTCACAGCTTTGACTGTCTATATAGACATGTTTTTATCTTTGGTTTTTCTATGGTATAGAATATCATGGAAGTTAGTCAGTGCATAACAAAATCGATGGCACAGTTTAGCATAGCTCATTTTCATTCATAAACACATAATTTTAGTTTTATTTCCAACCATCGTCCATTATTAAATTCAGAATCTTAAATAATGTACTTTCATTGCCACTTACTCAACTATCAACTTTATTGTCATGTAGTCTCAGTTGAGTTTTGAGTGAACATTTGAAAAGTCCTAAATACATTTTGGTTGCAATGGAAATTGAACTTTGTCATGTATGACTTTGAGTTTGTTTTTGCAAAACTCGATAATTATCTAAGATTCTGAATTGAAGTTTAGTTATAAAATCTACATTTCAGCGGAGAAGATTATACAAATATCCAAGTGGAATTCCGAAGAAATTGTTATAAAGACTCGACGAAGTACATAACATGTAGTTGCACACAACTTATCGTACATTTGTCACTGACAGTATTAAAAATTATATGTTTTTAGTTTATAAGTTGTTAATTTGACCTTTACATCATTATGTTTAAGTTTAAAGAGTTTATTTAAGATTTTATGTTATTCAAATAAATGTATTTTTGTTATTTAGTTTTTATTGTTTGCACTTCATACTCAAACATTTTCATCCTCATTAGAATTAAATACAAAAATAACTGTGTTTTTGATTTGCGGTTTTTCCATCAACCAATCATATGATTTGATCAGGTTTTCAGAAATCATCAGTCAATTTTTTGTCTGTTTGGCAAAGTCAGGTAAAGTGGACAAAAAGAGTATTTAGGTAACCAAAAGTATTTGAAGAAAACTAACAAATGTATCATAAAACGTACCTGTGTATGCTAATTTCTAGTGCCACTTACAAATTGAGTGCTTTGATTTGATTATTTGAATACTTATTATCCGAAATTCCAATTTTAAATCACCATTAAGATGTTTTTTCATTTCACCATTGAGGTTAATTTATTATCCTCAATTTTCGTCGATGATATTTCAATTACAATTAATAATGTTATTTAAACAATAATTGTTGGAAAAAACAAATAAGAACCTAACCTAACCTTCTCAATATAGAAGAATGTGTTACGCATTCATTTTATTTAGTGACTAGCTGCTCGCCCCGGCTTCGCACGGGTAGCACTAAGTACTTATCTACGGCTATTTTAGGTAATTTTTTACACCTTGGGTTACATTATTGGAGTTTTAGTAAGGAGCCCTAATTTTTTGAAAATATATAATAGCCTATGTCAGCCGGGGATAGTGTAGCTTCCCAACAGTGAAAGAATTTTTCAAATCGGTTCGGTAGTTTCAGAGCCTATTCAATGCAAACAAAGAAACAAACAATCAAGTCTTTCCTCTTTTTAGTATAGATTAGTGTGATTACAAGAATTTACCCCGAATATTATATCATCAGATTCTTTTGGAATAGATACCACACAACTTAGATGTAACATAAATTTGAAAATTTGCCTTAATTCATTTCAATTTCACGAATGTTATAATATGACTATCAAGCTGTTGCGTTTGCATAAAGATCATTTTCACCTAAAGCAGTAATAAAGATTGGAGATTTTGAAGGCGCACTCAGTTCGGATGGTGATCGGTTTTACGGTGGAATTTTGCCGATGCTACGTCTAAGTTGTGTCGTAGTGTACAGAGTTGTGTATATGCGCATGCGCATCAGTCACGTCAGTTCTTCTCGTTTGTGTAAAATATTTAGTAGCGAAGTGGAAGTAGGTTTTCACAAATAAACCAAAGAAAATAATTAGTTTACCATTCATTACAAGAGATTAGTGTTTTTAAGATGGAGATGATATTTATCTGAATAGAAGATTCTACATCGATATACATTATAGGGTGATTGAGATAATATTTTGAAAAGATAAGCAACAATAATAAATATCATTATCTTTTCTAACCTTTCATTATCAGTCGGGACTGGTCAGCTAAAACAGCCATGTTTGATAAAATAAAGTTTGTACTTTCTGTAGTTTTGATGTATTTAATAAGTATACTAACATAGTAACATTATATTTTTATAGAGGGTTATAAAAATAATTTCTTCTCCATAGCAAACTACCTACTTAGAAATGGGCAACTTTTTTTTTACTATTATATTAAGTTTATTTACTATTATATTAACTTTAAATTAAATGTTTCTAACGATGTATATTGAATACTTAAACATAGTTTATTGTTGTAGGTTACTCAGTTCAGATTTGAGCGCTGAACCTAAGAACAAAACTCAAGAGTTTGCACAGAATGAGATCATCAGGCTGGCAGCAGAGAGTTTGGCTTTACAGGTAATTAGCTTTTTCTTGTTGTACATATTTTATTCTAGAATCAACCCGATAGATAGTGGCTACCCTAACCCTGATGAAGTATTATAATATCTGTGCCCAGATGTTTACCTAAATCAAAATAATTAGAATAATCAATGTGCCTAGCCTTTTCTCAACTATATTGGGGTTGGCTTCCAGTCCAACCGAATGTAGCTGAATACCAGTATTTTAAATGGAGCGACTGTCTATATGACCTACACAACCCAGTAACTGGGTAATACGATACCCCTTGGTAAGACTGGTTGTCAGACTTTCGGGCTTCTGATGACCTGTAACGACTAGCAAAGATCCACGAATGACAGCCGGGACCAACGGCTTAACGTGCTTTCCGAGGCACATTGGAGTTTCGGTATGAAAAGATGGTCACCCATCCACAGACCAACCCCGACAAGCGTAGCTTACCTGATGGATCGACCCGTGCGGCTGTTATGACTTAGCCACGAGATCCTAAAAATAAAATATGAATAAATTAAATTAAATCGAATCAAATTAATTCAAAGTTAAATTAAATAAGTTGGCTTATTTTTATGTTGATTTTCGTTCCGGAAACCGGCCGTTATTCTTATTATTTATTTTTGTATTCCTCGAAATGGTGGATAAAGGTTATAAATTTTATTTATTAGGCTATTGCTATTTCGCATTCCTAATGTGAACCACCAATTAAAATGCGCCACGAGGCAGTCGTAGCTTCTTCACATAAATTATTTATTCTTTAAATAATCTGTATTACGAATAAACAATAATAATAATCTATTCATGTCCTACCAACAGGAACGCGTGGACAAATTATCAGAGAGCTGTCGTCGGTACAAGAATCAAATACGACTACTAGTGAACAAACTGAAGGAGGTCGGCATCGAAGATGTCAACGATATACTTGATAATAATGGTAAATACACACAACTTTAAATTACTTTATGGAAATAAAAAGCTAAACTACTTTAGGGGTATGAGGAACAGGTGTAAATTTCACTCATCCCCTATAAAAAAGGGAGGATCGTCCGACCAGGAGGCCTAGACAAGTGACAATAGCTTCGAAAGCGTTTCGTATTTCTACAACGACTTTCAACAGGATTGACATAAGATTTTCTATAGCGTAAGTCAGTCCTATACATTTTTGCCTTTTCCATCATCGTTATCGCTGATAGAATGTCACTTTGTCTAGGGCCTCAGACGGGTGTTGTGTCTGGCAGGCAACTGCCCGACGATGATTGATGTTGGATTCTTGTATATATGTCCATCGCGCGGTAAACTCAAATTGCGCGATGCAGGATTTATGTGAAATCAGGTCTTTGATGCGTAGTTCGCATGTGGCGATGTAGATGTCGCCACACAACGAAAGGTTTGGTGTGAACTTAACGGCGCGGTAACAATTTTTTTTCTCCACAGACACAACAGCGCCGCCGAACGCGTCAATGACGCTAGAAATGGCGGCGGTGACGCGCAAGAAGGAGCGGGAGTACCTCGGCATGTTCGAGTACAAGATACAGGACGAAGGACTTATTATCAAGAAACTTATCTCCGGTAAGTTATCAGCATCATCATCTGTCTAGCCTCCTGTAGGGAAAGGCGTATACAGGTTGTTAGGGTAGACACCGTTATCCTTGAAACTAGTGGTTTGGTGTCATCTATAATATACTTTTTCTATGGGACCAACTTAGAAATCGCAAACAAAAAAAATCTGCTGTTCCATACATTGTGTCGATTTAAGTGAACACAAATGTATGGAACAGCTGATGTTTTTTTCGCGATTTCAAGGTTCGTCCCATAGAAAAAGTATATTATATATTATGACACCAAACCACTAGTTTCAAGGATAACGGTGTCTACCCTAACACCCTGTATACAACGTGTAACGTTAAATGCGCAAAACCTGAAATAGTTTGATCAGAATAACGAGCAGAATCAATTGAACCACTTTTTAATATAAGTCACATTTAAAATAAAAATCTTAATTATAAACGTTGCCGTGTTTATTAATTAATAGGTCAAGCTATCACATGCGCAAACCCGCCAGTATAGGTAAACAAACACAAATTGTTGTCGACCAATTTAAATTTTCTCATACAATCAATCTGCCTAGCCTTTCCCCAACTATGTTGTTAATTTACATTTATAAATCACGTGGCGCGAGCGGGGAGTGCGGCCTAGTGCGTTTTGGCACGGTAAGGATACATTGCGTGTGAGGTAATAAACAAATCAGGTTTATGGATTCCCATAACGTTCCTGAAATAATTCCATGTACCGGTCGTCTTAGTATGCTGTATTGAATTCACTTCATTAGTCTGCGGAGGCCTGTCCCTGACAGAGGCAGGTGAAATCCTGGACCATAGAACCAGCGCTTCGAGACACGGCCCTGTATTGTTAGACTCACATAATATCTTAAAAATATAGTATTTGTACTTTAAATGAGACCATGACCTCTGAGTTTGTTTGTTTGTTGTTGTTGAAAAGCCGGCGCCATCTAGTTTTAAAACAAAATCTGCCTAGCCTTTCCCCAACTATGTTGGGGTCGGCTTCCAGTCTAACCAGATGCAGCTGAATACCAGTATTTTACATGGAGCGACTGCCTATCTGACTGGGCAATACGATACCCCTTGGTAAGACTGGTTGTCAGACTGTCGGGCTCCTGACGACCCGTAACGACAGTCAAAGAGCCACGAATGACAGCAGGTTTGACGTATTTTCCGAGCCACGGAAGGGTCTCGGTATGAAATCGATGGTCATCCATCCACAGACCATCCATCCATTAACATATTGCAGCTTAATCAACTATCAACTTTAATTTTATCTATTCCAAGTAGATTTTTTAATGTAAATTTTTAGTAAAAAAGGCCCTATAAATATATTAATTGCAACGGAATTTGAACTTTCTCACGTATGACATTGAATGTATTGTTCCAAAACTTTATAATTATCTCAGATTCTCAATTAAAATATCTTACAATCCAAATTAAACCTTACTCCACAGACTTAAAGCCCAAAACAGCAGTAACACTCCTCCCCGGCCTGCCGGCATACATTCTCTTCATGATGCTGCGACATATGGACCACGTGGATGATGAACCTAAGATGCATCAACTCATGAAAGCAGTCCGGACAGCTGTTAAGAAAACGCTGAAAAAACGCGCGGAAAGCGTCGAGTATAACGCGTTGTGGCTCGCTAATATGCTGAGGTAAGATCTATATCCACACAAAATCGCATGAGTTATTTCCAATCTCCGCAGTTTAAGGGGGATGCGCTAAGGTAGCCCGCGAAATTCAAATTTCTTACGTTTTTTTGCAATTTGCAGGTCAGTATCAGGTTGTATGTTAATTAAAATATGATTCGCGACCGTAACAAATATGGATTTAAAGAATTATAAACATAAGAATCAGCAATACAACTCTCTAAGTTCATATAAGTGTATTGAATGACTATTTCATGAAATCATGACATTAGGCACTTATATGAACTTAAGGAGTTGTATTACTTGTGAGCGACTAATGTTATTAGGCTCGCCCCAACAGCTGTAATACGAGACAGGTGTAAATAGCTTCCACATTACAACCTGTACTGAAACGTGAGAGTTCTGTGGCCCTAGACAAAGTGAAATTCTATCAGCGATAACGATGATGGAAAAGACAAAAATGTATAGGACTGACATAAGCTATAGAAAATCTTATGTCAATCCTGTTGAAAGTCGTTGTAGAAATATGAAACGCTTTCAAAGCGATTGTCACATGTCTAGGCCCTCAGTACATCTTGCCTACTCCTTCAGAGAGTACAACGTGATGTTTGATAATACGAGGGGTGTCCGATAAAATAGTGATAATGCGATATATTCTCCTTGGAAAGAAAAAAAAATAATGGCAGGCATAGCCCAGACATTGGATAGGATGATAATTTAAAAAAACAGTCAATTATATTATGTTTAAAAAAAAAAAAAGTCATTTGTTTGTGTCCATTCGGAACGTGTTCTGTTGTTTGTTTCACCGAGATAATGCCCCCACGCACAAGTCCAGAGGTGCGATGGCTGCCAATCAAGAAGCTGGCTTCGAATTGATGGAACATCCTCCATATTCACCGGACCTTGTTCCTAGTGATTTTTACCTATTTCCTCGGTTAAAGGAACATCTTAGGGGCCAGAAATTTAAAGATCACGCAGTAATCGCCGCTGTACACGATTTTTTAAGAGATCAGGGAGAAGATTTTTTTAGAAAGGGAATTTAAGGTTTAGAACAAAGATATACAAAATGTATAAACATAAAGGAGACTACGTCGAGAAATAAAATAACACTTATTGAACACTTATTGTATGTAACATAAGTAGTCTGTAAAATGTACATTTTACTTACATTTCGTTATTTTCTCCTCCTAGACTCCTAAACAACCTCCGCCAATACAGCGGCGACACAATCTACCAATCAGCGAATACGCCTCGTCAGAACCAGCAGTGTCTGCGGATCTTCGACCTGTCGGAGTATCGCCAGGTGCTCAGCGACATCGCCGTCTGGATATACCAGGGTGAGATATTATACAAGACTCAATCAATCGGCGAACACGGCTCGTCAGAAACAGTAGAGTATGCGGATCTTCGACCTGTTGGATTACCGTCCGGTGTTCAGCTACATCACCATCTCAGAACCGTTTTCGGGGGCCATTATTGAGTGTGCAAGTGAACCCCCTTTTTTTGGCGGTAAACCATCAAATGGTTTCTCCCGCTCTGGGCAGAACGGGAGGGCTTGTCAGACTTTTAATGACTAAAACCCACCCGTGTTCCTTCAGTTGCCTGTTACCAAGGGCCTTGACAGGCATCCGCCTCATTAGATTCTACATCCCACCCCACGCCAGCTTTTAAACCTTAAACTGTCGTCCCCAGGTCTGATCCACCTGCTGGAGCGGCAGCTGGAGCGCCTGATCGTGCCGGCCATCCTGGAGCACGAGGAGATCTCGGGCCTGTCGGGCCCCGCGGCGCGGCCCCCGGCGGCGGGCGCGGGGCCCCAGCGCCTCAAGCTGGAGCTCACGGCCACGCACGACCATCTGCACACCTTCGCCGTCGACCAGCCGCTGAGGCTTATGATTTTTAAACAGGTAAAATCTAAAGGAGAATGCCAGGGCTTCCTACAAGACTCGGCCAGAACCGACAAAGATAAACTTTTTTTTTTATATATACTTTAGGGTGCTGTTGAGGCTTCCACCCTATTTTAGTGCATCAGGTATGTTCGCCGACGCTCACACTGATGACTATTTTGCAATAATGCGTAAGAAGGTGGCGTCGATGACACGGAGAGTTGAGGAAGCACCAACAGTATCCTGAGGGTGTTTGCTGAAAGGCTGGATGGGCCTACCATAGGTAGGTTTACCAAGCTTCATGTATTACATGGGGCTTGGTGAAACTAGCCGTGGTCGATATAATATTATCACGTTTCTCTTTTTTGTGAGTGCTAAGTGTATTCTAACATAGTTCGTAAGATAATTTAAACACTAACACAATGTGGGCCTATGTAGTCTGTAAATAAAAGATTTTTATATTTCATATTTCACTTTTTGACAATGACAAATGCCAGTCTTCTTACAACACTTGATGTTTGAATTTTAATTGTTATCGGTATATAAAAGCCCGATTGACACATGATGGGTTAAAGTATTACATCAAGTGTTGTCAGCACTATAATTACTTTATTAGGAATAAACTATTCTAAACGGTATCGATAATCGAATAAAAAAATATTTTTAATTATTACATTACTATAAAATATAAAATAGCGTAATGTAATGTAATGTTAATGTAATTACGAGTTACGATTTATGTAAGTAATAAATTCACTTACGAATCTTCATATCGATATTATTGTAATCGATTTGCAAATGCAATTTCGTATAGATTTTATTTTATTTTGGTATTGGCAACATTTCTAATTGAAATTGAAGCTATGAAATGTGTTGTTAAATTGAATACTATTTAAAATGACTTTTCAACGGTGTGGTTCTACAGGTTTTATTTATATTAGATAATTCTTACTGTTTTTTATTATGAATTATCATTATTATAGAAAGTCTGTCGGACGCTAGATATAATCCGAGCCGATTCTTGGCATTGTCTTGACTTGAGCCGTGCTCGGTTAAAGTTACAGTTGGCCCTAGTTACACTTGGGCTTCTTTAGGCACTGCGCAGACTGGTTAAAAAAAAAATACATTTACCACTCTCTGTAGTACTTACAGAGAGTGGTAAATGTTATCTCAGAATCGAACGTCATTGAGATCTCGTCTTAAAGTCAAAGGTAATAAGGTTTATTACAAAAATGTCAGTCATTGCATCACTGCGATTTAGCTACGCTGATCAATTTTTTGTTGAACGCATATGTATGAGCAACTGGAAACTACACTCGCGACAATCTAAGAAGTCCGTTTTGACGTTTCGTTCTCGTACATGTAATAAAACGTTAAGCCTTGAGAATCAGTTTTTATCAATGTATGTAAGTCGTAAATTACAAACTCTCTAAATATGTTCAATCGATATGTCTCGAGAATCAGTTTTTAAGAAACTATTTTTTTTTTCATCGCTACACAAAGCATTTTAATAGCTGTCAAAACGGACTTCTTAGATTGTCGCGAGTCTAAGTTCGTTTCGTTATTTTTGAAAAAGGGGTACCGAAACCTTGACGGCACATCATACATTTTGAATCGTCAAAATCAATCATTTATTCAAATTACCGTTTGCGGAACACGAATGGGCCCGACCAAGTAGCATCACCGGTGATGCAACTTGGTCCCGGCAAGTACATACGTATTCCGCAAACGGTTGATAATTAGCACTTAGATAGTCCCCCAAAACGTCCGCCCTTCACAATATCGTAATGTTTGGTTGGAAAGGTGTGGCGCAATAAACTCCCATCAAGGCAACTTTTCTCAACATCTCCTTTATACCTCTATGCTTCACCTTTTCATCACCTAACAGCATTGTTCTCCTCTTTCCAGCTATTCTACTACATCTGCGCGTACAGCTTGAACCAGCTGCTCCTGCGCAAGGACCTGTGCTGCTGGGCCAAGGGGCTGCAGATCCGGTACAACATCAGCCATCTCGAGACCTGGATCAAGGAGCATCTGGCTGAATATGGACAGAAGAGCGTAAGTACATCTAACTAATATTATTAACGGAAAAGTTTGTAAAAATGGATGGATGGATGTTTGTTACTCTTTCACGTAAAAACTACTGAATGGATTTGGATGAAATTTGGCAAACAGATAGTTATAACCTGGATATACATACACATATGATACTTTTTATCTCGATATTCCCACGGGGTCGAGACTTACGCGGGTGAAACCGCGGGGCGCAGCTAGTTTACAATATATCGTCTTACAAAAGTTGAAGGTTGATATTACTTGAATTAGTTAGAATAATCTTTAAATGTCATGATTTTATGAAATGGTCATTCAATAGGAAAAAAAAAAAAATTGTTGTAAATTTCATATTTGACATTTTATTTTATTTTTTATACGATTCTGACATTGTTATATATATTTAATTGATAATTTTAATTACGTATTATTTTTTAATGAGTTGTTGTTTATTGAAATTTAATTAATCACAATTTTATTTTGGGTTTTTATCTGTTTTGAATGTATAATAATTTGTAATTAAAATGTATGAGTGGACTATGGCCTAGAATGATGTCAGAAATAAATTAATAAATTAAATTAAAGCATTGCTTGTTATATTACCAGGTGGAGGAAATCCTAGGGGTCCTAAAGCCGATAACGCAAGCAGTACAGTTACTGCAAGCACGCAAGTCGATGCAAGACGTGCAGAGCACCGTGGACATGTGTGCCAACCTCAACGCGATGCAAGTGTGCAAGGTAAGTCCTTGAACTAGGTCACTGTAAAGATGGGCTTACAAGAGAAACCAATTCACGTCAGTTCCAAGACTATACAGCGTGTAACAAAAACCCGATCAGATCCGTGAGGGTGTTGTTAAGAATCTGAGAGTCTATTTATGTGGTAATTTTGTGGAAAAAAAGGAAAATAAATCTCCGCATTGTTTTTCAAATGTCGAATTTTACCGGGTTAAAACATGGGGCTCCGACGGCCGTCGTTTAGCGGCTGTCTACAAGTCATAAGTTATGACCTGAGGGCTTAGACAAGTGACAATAGCTTCGAAAGCGTTTCGTTTTTCTACAAAGACTTTCAACAGGATTGACATAAGCTTTTCGTAGCTTATGTCAGTACTATACATTTTTGCCTTTTCCATCATCGTTATCGTTGATAGAATGTCACTTTGTCTAGAGTCTCAGTGTAGACAATTTGCAAATTAATCAAATTAGGGTAATTTTGGCACTAAAAACGTGAAATTTGAAGTGAAAACTTCTTTAGGCGCGTTGAGCACTTTTTGGGTGAACAAAAATCATGGAACTCGCGTCATCGTCACCGTCACGCTTGAAGAAATGTTTTTAGCGCCATCTACCGTCTCCCGTTTGAATGACGTTGAGGTTACGCATTAGTTTTCACTTCTATCGACAGTCCCCAAAGACTGCCCGCTGATTTTTTTTTTCAAATAGCAATACTTTTTTATTTTCACAAAAAAGTAAATGGAACTTAAAGAAAAACTATATTTTTACTATTTTAAATGACAATTCAGTGTTATCAATGCTAATGTTATTGCCCTCCCCAGATCCTGAACATGTACACACCAGCTGAGGAATACGAAGTGAAAGTAACGCGGGAGTTCATCCACGAGATACAGAAAAAGATGCTGGAGAAGGCTGGCACCAACCCTGATAAAGAACCGGTAAATTTATTACTTTCATTTTTTTTTTTTGAGATTGGGTAATCCTCAAAATATATATTCGTATACCATGGACCGCTATGAGAACGAATGAGTCAAAATTACATAAGACAGTCCCCCAAAACGCCCACCCTTCACCACTTCCTAGTGCTTTAGCTGGGAAGAAGTGGCGCAACAAACTGTCCAGGAGAAAAATGACTTCTACCCCTCTGGGCGGAGCGGGAGGGCGTGTCAGACTTTTACTGACTAAAACCCACCCGTGTTCCTTCAGTTGCCTGTTGCCAAGGTCCCGGTATCCCTTTCGGAGTTCGCAAAGTTGTATTCATAATTAAGACCGAATGAATCAAGAGCTCCCTCTATTGTGCAAACTTAAAATCTCCTAAGATGCGAAAAGCACAACTATAATTATAATATTTTGGATTGTCCCCCAAATTTGGAATATTTCCAGATACTAAGGTTCAATTCAGAAAGCGAGGTGAAGCGACGCGTCGCTGCGCGCAGTTTTTAACAATTATCGATTTTATTTTCTTCACGAAAAGGTATAATTTCAGTGCGAGCGTTGATGCGCGGTGCGGCGCAGCGCGTGTACCTTATTGTGTAGTAAATAAATTCGATATTGTATCGGATCATAACAAAATGCGCGGCGCGTCGCGTCTCGGTGTGAACTGACCCTAAAAGCACCCAAAACGTGCCAAACTTCACCAAAAACAACTCGATCGTCGATAAAATAATGGTTTCTTGCGGGAATCCCACTGAAGACCCGTAGCATGGAAGCCGATCGATCGCTACTGAGTACGCTAACCCATACTGATACAACCTTTATTTTGAAACCAAATTCAGACAAACCTTTTCTTTTTTTGTTGCAGCAAAACCTCCTAATGGACTCAAAGATGATATTCTCGGTGCAATTCCCCTTCAACCCATCATCCATTCGTCTGGAAGCCGTAGAGTTACCCGAAGTGCTGGAACTGGAAGGTCTACTCACAAAAATATAAGAAGACCGAGTAGACCAGACGAAAAGACCGACGGAATAAGGTTAAAAACAAACCTTTAGTTGTTATTATTTTATTTATAAACTTTGGGATCATGGTCTACTGGTAAAAATGAGTAGACCATGAAAAGACCGTAGTAGAAGCTTATGTCCACAATGATTATTATTTTATATACATTTTGTTCATAGCTAAGAACAGACATAATATTAGAAGACCGTAAATATAAAGAAATAAGAAGGTAAATATGTTCAAACAATAGAATAGTTTGTTTGTAAAGTTCAATGAATAAACAATCTAGTAGACCGGAAAAGACCGTAAGAATAATAAGGTTATAAGTTTAAAACAATAGTTTTTATTATTTGTAAACGTAAAAAAACGGTCTAATAACTGCAAGAAATAGTTAAATAGATTAAAAATCATCATAATAATAGGTTAATATGAGTTTCATATTTCGTATAATTTGTTAGTGTCCATTTAGATGTAATAGTTCTGGCAAATTATTTTCGTTTTATTATTTTCAAAATCAAAATATTTTATTTCACATAGGCCTACATGGGTACTTATGAAACGTCAGAAGCTAGGTGCACTGTTCCAATTGATCGTTTCCTATCGAGAAGAGCCGGCAAGAAATTCTGCGATCACCACGACATTTTTAGATCGATACCCATCAAAGTTGTGGAGATTTGTCCTTGTATAACCGAAGCTGGCCGTATCATACGGCCAGAAACTGTATTACGTAAGCCCATCTCATTACAAAACAAGTCCATACTTTCGTCCAAGCTTAAACCTTTCAGGCAGCTGTTGTATTTCGAACCTTATTTCAACTGAGATTAATAGCGCGCATTTGAACGCAATATGTTTCAAACATTTTGGTTTTCTAAACAGAAATAAAAGTTCATTTACATTACATCTAATACAAAGCATCTAAATGGGCATGTACTTTTACAATCAGCTTGCCCTATATATCTTCAATAGGGATGACATCTGAGAAAAAAAAAAAAAAAATTAAATCCGTCAGATAATAAAAAATTAAAAATTACTAAAAAAATACTTAAGATAAAACGCATAAAAAATTGGGGTCTCGCTACATCAAAACTAAAATAAGTATAAAATCTAGCAAGGCATGACGTCATGCCTCATTTTAACTCAAAATATCGCCGTCTTTTGATTACGTAAAAAAAGAAAAAAATAGTGTTTAATATTTTTTAATAATATATCTGACGGTTTTTTTTTTTTCATCATTGCTACTCAACTTTCTTCGTTCCTACATTTTTATTGCCATACGAAATAATCGTTCAATATGGTGCCATTATTATATTCTATTAATTATTGGTGTTTAACATATATTATTATTATACTCGAGTTACACTTTTTATTAATTTTTAAATTTTAATAAACATGTTCGGATAATTATATATTTCACGAGTTCCGTACTATAAAAATAAATCGAATTGGACATTTGAGAAATAATTCTTCACTTAATGATCTGGGTTTGAACCTGATAATTTAAATTTTATTTACCTTTGCATTTACTAAAATTTTTTGAAGGAATTAATATTTATTTACATGCCTATTCTGTATCGTTTGAATTATATTTGGACGCCGATTACTAACAAGAAAATATTATTAACCTTTACTCAATACTCAACATATTCGAAACATTAAAAACACATCGCGCATAATACTCTCGAAAATTCAAACTGTTATATCCTGTCGTACTGAATACGACAACGCATTTACGTTATTAATCATTTGTCGTAAGTATAGCGAATAGCGATCGGTGTTCAAACTGAATATAAAAATTATGACATAGTATTCAAAATTAGACCAAATCACGAATTACTAGCGTTCATTACGGCTTAGTGAGATATTAGCAACTGCAGAAATAATATAAGTAGTATAATAGAGTAGGACTCTTTACTTGATTTCTATTGAATTTTGAGTTTTTGTGTGCTGAGATATGATAAGAAAGGTCATGCTTATATTTTTACACCTTAAAAAATATTTTTCTCTAATAAGCATTCTTTGTGTAGCTTCCTTATTTCAGTTCCTAAGTAAGTTACGTGTGTGGCGATTATAGAACACTATTCTCCTTGTTATGTTTCATAACTGGCCAACATTATAACATACATAGGAATGTATGTTATAAATGCAATGAATGTGGAGCTTTTGTTATCAAAACTTTTTTGAAAATGGCTCTCTAAAAACAATGAAAACGAAATGTGAAGGTGTTTATGAGTTTTTTTTGTGTTTGCTAAATGTGTTATTAATCATTAGCTTCCCAAAATAAGTCTTCCGTTTAATAATTTGAAAATAAACAACGATTCTTTAGTCATTCTTATATTTAAATTTATTGTGAGTTATTCTATTTCAACCCAGATTTGGCTTTTATATGATGGTATTTTGAATATTACTTTCTTTTTTTAACTTGCTATTAATAATTAAGTCTATATATTTAGCCTTAACTTCTTCAAGTCAAATGACCGTAATGTTTCTTATCATACATTGGGAGTCTATCTCAGCCATTCCTATTTAAAATAAGTTTTGAATCAACGAAGTTTGTTAGTTTCTTTTAAATTAAGGTTTATACATTTTTTTATATTAATTAACCGAATTTTGTTATAATTTATACTGATTAGTTCAAATTGTTCACCACTGTTGGACACCACATTTGATTCTGATTCTCAATCAACTTTGAATTTTACTAAAATGTTATTAACCATGACTCGATCGAACACAGTTAATCCTTTAATATTCCTATTATTTCGAAATGATTTGTATTAAAAAATCTAAATGTCACTTAACTACAAGCTAGATGTTGTTCATAATCGTTGTTTGATAAATAATTTTATTGTGATAGTCGTAATCACTTTTGAGATTATAAAATTATTGTCCAATCAAAATATTATCGATATATTGCTTTGAGCTGATGAAAGAAATGAATGAAAACAAAAAAACACCACAAAACTATTTAAAAAAAATGATGCAGCTATGACTGGCATGAAGGCAGTAAAAATACATATTTGTGGCTTAAAAAGTTGTGCAGTGAAACACTATAAAAGCTGCCTATGGAATTTTAGAATAGAATAATGAAATCCGCACTGCCGAAATTGAACCCTCAGTAACTCATGCTTATAAAAATCTATGAATCTATGTGTTCGTCGTGTATAGATTCATTAAATGTATATAACAATGTTGATATATTAAATGTGGTAAAATTGTGGTGAATTATTGCCGATTTGTCAAAAAAAAAGCGCTGTATATGCTGAAAAATATGAAATGTTGAAATAAAAAAATGCTGCAGCAGCTTTATAGACAAATGTTTAGTGTCATTCCATTATATTTAATTTAATGTTATTGTAGTTAATAAAGTTTATTAGAGTATAGAAAAATTATAGTTGATTTTGGAAAAGTTTCTAAAGTATTTAAAACTGCTGATCTGTGTTATTTGAGATCGAAAAGATGTCCATAGCACATTAAGACTTGAGAATCTATATTATAACATTTAAATATTTTAGCAACTTTTCCAAAAAATATGAGGACTCAATAAATAATAATATGTAGAAATAAAACAGTGTTACCATTTGCGCTAGGTGCTTTCGAAGCTACACTATATTTATTACTATAACCGCCTGTTTCAATATATACTGATACTCTAAAACTGCGTAGTAAAAATAAAACACCCGGCTTTTAAAGCCAAAAACAGATCAACAGAACCCTTAAAAACCCTGGTGGTTTATAACTAAACATAACAAACGAAATTTATTTTATCTAAAAATTTATTTTAAAAACCTTAAAAAAATACAATATACTTTAGTCTATGTTGTGTTAAACTTCTAATCAATGCAGTTCTACGCACGTGTGTCAGTATATATTGAACTAGGCTGCTAGACTAGTAAAATTCATTCCAAACTGACTAGCAAACATCTGTATATTTTGTATAAAATTACATGAGAAAATATCGAAACCGTTATTGGCCAATAAGGCAGCTTATAGACGAACGACATTTCATGTCGATGACCATCGCAAACGTCGCCGCCTGTCGTAAGCGACTGCCGTCGGTGTTAATGACAGTGTCGCTCGTTTGTGAGCAGTCTAAATGTCATTTCATTCAATTTATAATGGAAATTGTAGCCTAAAATATTATAAATAAACGGATCATAATAATCGTTTGTAGTGAAATTTTTTCGTATTGATGACAGCTGGTATTATGTTAAAAAATAGATAATAAATAATAAAAATATCTTAGTATTTGAAATAGTACGTTATTACGCAAAGCAGGCACTAAGTACTTATTTAGAAAATTTTATAAATCAGTATTTTGTATGTAATCGTTATTATTTATTTATGTGTTATGTATTTACGACACTACGTTAATCAGTTTTTCTTCTTCATGTAAAATTGTCGTATTCCTTTTTGAAAATGTAGTAGTGTGATATTTATTAATTACTACTCCTTGTTGTACTTAATGTATTGAAAACTAGAGAAATATATGTATGTTGTGTTGTATATACGTGAAATTATATTTATTAGGTGCTCAAGTTGAAATTATTCGAGTTTATAAATACATTCCAAATATACAATTTTATCGAATTCGTCAATTTATTAAAAATGTTATATACCTATTTCGTTGAAAACTATAATCAGTGTAATGTAAAATGGTTGCAAGAAAAAGTAGCAACATAAGGTTCTATTTAAATAGTAACCACTATTAAGAATATGGAAAACCTCTCCTAGAACAATCGAATCACATTTCTATGAAATATTAACAGTCTCGCTAGCAGCTATCCATCACATGACAAAGCGAAAACAAAAATAAAATGCTAAAAAGTGCAGCATCAAACTCTATGCAAGTATAAGTCAAATAAAGTATGGCTAATTAAGAAGGGGTAGCCTTTCTGCCGTTTATAAAATGCCCCAAGAATTTGTAATACACTTACAAGAAAAATGCGTGGAAATAAAAATATTAAAGCTTTCTCATGAATCACATAACGATGTTATAACGCAATGTCATAAAAAATATGTGTCATAAATACTAAGTAAATGTTACAAAGATACTTAGCGTGTACGCCATGTTATAAACGCTATGCCGTAAAAATAATCGTTTGTTATATACCGCAAGTAACTACAAAAATATTGTCATTGATTTTAATTCCTTGTCATATTCAATATGACAAAAGATTAACAGATCTCTGCTGTCGTTTCATTTGAAATAATTTTAAAAAGCAATATATTGCATATCTATATAATTATTTTAGTATTTAATTATTGAAACAATCTTATGATTATTATGATAATTGCGGATTTAAAATCATAGAGAATTATGTTGAAATTATTTTACGTGTTAACAATGTGTCCTGTACTGTGAGCACTATACATTCCTTATAAATGTTATGTTATTAAATCATTTATTGAATAAACTTTGTTTTTATTTCATCGTTACCAGTTTTGATTATTCTACATTTACAATGCGCATATTAACCATACCAAATCGTGGCAGCAGTGCAGCGCACGGGGCGATCGAAGGTAAGCTACGCTTGCCGAGGTCTGTCCGTGGATGGGTGACCATCCATGCTCAAATGACAGCACAGAATCACCGACCTTTTAGGATCGACGGTATCTACTAGTATTAAAGTTATAAAAACTAAAACACAACTACGACTAAAAAGGTATAAACAAGACACCACAGACAGACAAATTAAAAATCCGGAGTCACACGTGTTAGGGCATAAATCGAACAGATTACGTGTGACTCCGGATTTTTTATTTGTCTGTGGATTCTTGTTTATAACTTTTTAGTCGTAGTTGGGTTTTAGTTTTTGTAACTTTAATTATTATTTTTATTCTTTTGGGGTTATAATATATATATTTTTGAAATGTGCTCATTAAGCCCTTTCATTTGATACCCAACATGGTACGATTAAACAATTTTTTTTTTGTTCCTGACTTTATTTCCTCTAGAGGGCGCCATTTTTAATGTGACGTCACATAGCCTATAACCAGCGGACGAACAAGACGCTTCCAACGATATCTCATTTGTCAAATTGTGACGAGTCTTTTAGAAGATATGAGGGAACAGATGAACATACATACATACATACCGGTCAAAATCATAACCCTCCTTTTTTCTTCGCCGTAGTCGGGTAAAAATATGTCGCGCCGAAAGTGCGTTGAGCTCACAATTTCTGTCTGGACGCCATTCAAAGCGACCAGTTTCTACGCGAAAGGTACGACCGCCGAGATGTATCTATCTGTGCTCTATGTCTCCATGTGTGGTGTAGTTTGATGAGGTCATAACGGATCTGAAAGTATAGAGTTTACCATTTATGATAGCTTCTACATTTTAATTTTGTGTGTAGATCTTTCTTTCTACGTTGTTCTCACATTTATAATATCAACATGAATGATTATCCAATAGTTTCAATCGACTTCCAAAAATCCCGAGATGCTATTGTCGAATTAATGTTTTTTTTTTTGTAACAGTATTTTGATTTATAAATGTGTCCATGGAGTTTCTTGCTCGTTCTTCTCCAGAGGAACCTATGCTTTGTAATGGGCAACTAGTTTCATCTGTTTGACTGACCGACTCCTTTAGTACCTATTCAAAAGTGCCTGTAAAATTCGTTTGTATTGTGGCGGTGTCTACATCGCCACATGCGAACTACGCATCAAAGACCTGACGTCACACAAAAATCCTGACGTCACATAAATCCTGCATCGCGCATTTAGAGTTTACCGCGCGATGGACATATCTAGAATCCAACATCAATCGTTGGGCAGTTGCCCGCCAGACACAACACCCGTCTGGTCGGAGGATCCTTTGTTTTCTATAGAGGATGAGTGAACTTTATACCCTGTTCCTCATACCCCTAAAACTTGAAATAAATGCTTTGTTTGAGTTTTTCACTGCCCAAATCCTCAAAATATATCGCAACAAGTTACCTATCAGTCAATACCCCCGTTGCTTTGAGCAATCAAGCAATCTGCTTATAAAATACCACCAACTGGACATTTGACAAAATAAGACATGGTTTAACATATAATTTATTAGTTGCCTCATTATCTTAGAAGATACTGACAGACGATAGCTAATCTGTAACTGGGCATTTTATGTACTTATATTATTTGTAATAGATAGATTATAGTTATGTAAATGAGGAATTTTATGAAGACATAGGTGAATAACATAGCTTGGGTTGCCATCTTTTTTAGGGTTCCGTACCCAAAGGCTAAAACGGGACCCTATTACTAAGACTCCGCTGTCCGTCCGTCTGTCACCAGGGTGTATCTCATGAACCGTGGCAGTTAGACAGTTGAAATTTTCATAGATGATGTGTTTCTGTTGCCGCTATAACAAATAAATTAAAGTTAAAAATCTGCATAAAACAAACGTGTTTTTTTTTGGCGTTTTTGCTGGTTAAGGGCCGGCCATATTGGTCGTAGAACCGATGACTTAGGTAGATGTATTACATTCTTGAGATCGCGAATCAGTAATAAAAAACAGAATAAAATAAATATTTAAAGGGGCTCCCATACAACAGACATGATTTTTTTTGTCGTTTTATAGATAATGGTACGGAACCCTTCGTGCGCGAGTCTGACTCGCACTTGGCCGGTTTTTTTAGGACTTTAATAAAGTATTTTTTCATTTCGGTAGAACGAAAATTTTCACAGGTTATATTTTAGGAAGTGCCTCCGCTGCCCGCGCCGGTTGCTGAATAGGCTACCGGCGCTGACTTTGGTTGTCAGTTTGGCGTATGGAGTAGATAGGCAGGATAGGCATAATTAAAAAAAAAAACATGTAATAGAGTATTTTTTTTTTCCATATTCCAGTAATAAAATCAAAAACGACTAGAATATGCAGAAAAACATATTTTAGTTACGGTTAGTTAGTTGGGCTTCTGAATACTGGAAGGGTTTCTATAAACGCCACCGGCAGCCGATGTTTTTAATCTCGGCTGCCGACAGTAATGTCACTGCCGGTTCCCAATGGCGTTATTTTTGGGAGCCGGCGCCGGCAGCGGAGGCACTTCCTATATTTATATTAAAACAAGAAATTTGTCGCGGGCGAAGACACGTGCAGATGCTAGTACTAGAGATTGCCACATTACATATTAGCGGCCGGTTTCTCTTTATGAGTCATGTTTACTTTCTCTGTGACAGATTTCAGTTATCTATAATCTTTAATAGAAATAATAAAGACTGTCTGAGTAATAAAATTACTGCCATCACGATTTCGTTGCGAAAAAGGGATGGTGATAGGTTAAGTATAGCTCCGTCTCTCTCTAATACTCTGAAAATTTCAGCATTCATTCTTCATACTATGGATCCACGATGGAATCAATCAAAGGGGAAAAGGAAGAAAAGGGGGAAGGGGGGAGGGGTCAATTTAAATTAGCTAGCGGAACACAGACGTAATGGGTAATTGTGTATCGATATCTAAATAGCTTTTGCCCGCGGCTTCGCCCGCGTGGATTTCGGATATCATCAAACTCAAACTCAAAGCATTTATTTCAATTAAACCATTTACAAGCACTTTTGAATTGTCAAGGAGTCAGTCAGTCAGAAATATGAAGCTTGTTGCCCATTCCAAAGCGTAGTAGGTACCTATGGAGAAGAACGGGCAAGAAACTCCATAGACACTCTTTTAAATAAATAAAAAATACTTATACAAAGAATTGTGAATTCATCATTCATTTTGAAATTATACATGTTCAAAATCAATGGCATGCCATGGGAACGTAGGTACTACCGGGATACTTAAGCAACGCTGGGTTTCATAAACAAACATTCATCCCCTTTATTACCCCCTATAGGATTATTTTTTAAACTAAAAGTACCCTATGTCCTTCCCCAGGATGCCATCTATATCCTTGCCAATTTTTTTCGAAATCCGTTAGGCGTGAAAAGGTAACATACAGACGTATGCCTATACAGGCAGAGTTACTTTCGAATTTATAATTATTAGTATGGACTAGTATGGGTGACGATAAATAGAAAAAAACAAATTCTAAACTAATTTCAAATACTTACTTAAAACTTTATGTACGTTTTTTAAATATCAGTTTAGAAAAAAAAGTTCGTTTAGCGATACTCGCACGCACACACACTCGTATATAATAATAGAAAGAGACAGAGAGAGAGAGAAATTCACTTGGAGCGGCATAAAGGCTCTTACGTACAGTCGCGCGACAAGTCGCGCCAGTATCTAAGGGCCTTAACGTTTTTTCATTACGTCGCGTCGTCTGTCGATAAAGTATGTCGTTCCATGCGAATTTCTTCCTCTCTGTCTTTTTCGATGGTATGTACCACACCCTTTAAAGAAAACAATCATATTTATGTATACTTTTTTTTTTTCTTTGAGGGTGTTAAATCTTCACATGACTTCTCCCGCTCTGGCCGGAGCGGAAGGGCGTGTCAGACTTTTACTGACTTCCTTCAGTCCTTTTGTTCCTTCAGTTGCCTGTTGCCAAGGTCCCGGTATACCTTTCGGACTTTCCCGCAACCCTGGCAGGATTATGTATACCTACCTGAATACTTAAATCAATGTTTGTATGGCTTCGTTTGACGCTACGTTCATATGATTTACATGGCTCATTCATTAATTAAGCATTTAATATGTTAGCAACTGTCCATTAAGAAACGAACTTATGTAACATAAATTATACTTAAATATTGACACAGGTGGTATCGATTTCATTGTTTACAATTTTACACAACTGAAAACGACTCACTGTTTTGCAATTCAACCCGTGTGTATTTTTTCTTAATTGTTTTATTTGGTAAACAAATAATTTTAGTACTTACCTTACTAAAATCGATGAATCCCAGCAGTACCTACTGTAAGAACGTTGATCTTTGTAAGAAGCAACTAGTAGGTAGATTTTAAAAAAAAGCAACTCAACTTCCAAAAAATACAGAGTGAAAAATAACTTTAATTTCGAAAGTCGGTGGTAAAAACTAAATTCTTGTGTATCCGTATTACCGCTTTAGCAACAAATAATAAAAACGAAATCAAGTTGAAATCCCCATACAAGAAACGTGTTTTTTTCGGCGTTTTTGGGCCGGCCATATTGGTCGTAGACCCGATGACGTAGGTAGATGTATTTCAGTCTTGAGAGGAGACCGTGAATCAGCAAGTAAGTAGGATACCCTCAAGCTATACGTACATTGAGCTTGACTGCTTGCTAGATCTTAATGCAGGGTGGCTGGTACTTTGCCGGGAGGACACGGCGCGGCATACGCTGGCAGAGGATGCCGCTTCGGAGGAGCCACGCCGTGCCCTCATCTCAGAAGTAGGCGGTGACCTGTCGCTGCCAGCTGTCGAGTCGATGATCGGTGGCGAAGACTCCTGGGACGCGGTGGACGAGATCTCCCCAGGGAGAGGGAGATCTCGACCACTCACCCAGCCCGATGCAGGTGCACCGGGCGTCGGCAGAGGGCGGACAACGCCCTCTTCCAGCCCCCCTAAATGGAGCGACGGCCGTCACCGAGTCCGTCGCCCTCCACACATCAGGACCCTAGGTGGCGGCGCGTAGTGTTCCACGCGCGCCCCTCGTAGACGTCGCGGGGGGAATCAAACACTCTCCCCCGACCCGAGGAGGCCCGCGGTCGCGGGCCAGTCCACCAGTCGGGGCGGGGTTTGCGGAAGATTTTTACGTTCCCGCGACACCGCGCGTAGGTGTGAGTTGGTTTATAACCGACTTCTTCAAAAAGGAGGAGGTTCTCAATTCGTCTGTATGTTTTTTGTGTGTATGTTAAGGCTCGTACAAACAGCAATCGCGGGCGCGACAGGCAGTTGTCGACTTTCGTCTGTATGTTTTTTGTTGTCGACAAAGGTACCGCTGCCTGTCGCGCCCGCGATTTCGCGTCTGTTTGCACGAGCCTTTACGCGTTACTCCGCCAATTATGAATCGATTTTGATGATTCTTTTTTTGTATGGTAGGTCATGCTTCCGAGGTCCCATATAAATTTTATTAAGTTTGCTTGGGTAGTTTTTGAGCTTTAATATTACGAATTTTTCCCACTTAGTTTATCTAGACGATGTTTTCATTTACTCCTTCACTGTTATTTACATCAGCTAGTTAAGTGGTACCTATTCGAATTTGTGTGGGGTAAGTACCACTACTAAAAAGTGAAAAATAAAAACTTTTTACATTTTTTTTTTTTTTTTTAAGTTTTTTTTAGTTTTAAGGGTGGCTGGTACTTATTAAGCAGTTGGATGAGAGTAACCAAGGATCGGGCATTTGGGACGACCTATGTCAGGCATTGACGCTGATGAATGGATGATGTAATTTAAAATTGATTCTTCTATAAGTCGAGGTTACAGTTTCAATGAAACATCGTAAAAAAACTTAGATTAATTGGTCAGTGAGCAAGATCATCAATGTTCGTTAATTCTCAGTAAGTAATCGATTTGATGAGGTATTTTCTGCAGTTGGACAGTGAAATTACCTACAATAAGCTGATCTATTTTATATAATGCAACTGGGTTATCCTCTGTTGCTGTTACTAAGAAGCTGTTAAATCGGAGATTCTAAGCGTGTTTCTCAAAACAACAGATACTTTAACCTCGTTATTTTAATTTAACAAATAAAAAAAATGTCTTTCACGTTGATTCTGCAAAAAGGAGGCAAAAAGTGTTCTAAAGTCTTCAAAGCATTATGTCGCAGATAACCATTGATAATCCAGGTACCTACAGAATACAGATTGTTTTGTTAATAAAATATAACGCTTTGTTTAATGTTAATTGACGCGCGAAATCAACTGTATACAATTTATTGAGAACGTTTCTCTGACTCGACACGGTGTAAAACTACAAAACAGTGTGTCTTAACGATTGGCGCGAAACGGACGTGTCCGCCATCTTTACCATAGACTAAACGTGTGTTAAAAACTTTTTAAATTAAAGTGCGGCAAGGATTTTTTTTTTTATTGGAATTGAAAAAAGAGGTGCGTTTGTTTCAGTTTTATTTTGTTATAATGGTTTTTTTATGTTTATTTTATAGTGCGTTTGAGTGGTTTTGTTTATATGTATTTAGGGTAAGGATAATATGCACAGCAGAATATGTGGTGATGATGAGAGAGAATTTGTCCTAATAGTATTACTTAGGTAGGTATTTGATAATTACGTGATTTTGAATCAGTTTCGATTCGTCTAGATTAACTTGAAATTATGCGGCTATTTTTAACCGACTTCTAAAAGAAGGAGGTTATCAATAAGGACATTACACCTTTTATAACTTATTAAATGTAGGTTATCAATAAGGACATTACATCTATTATAAAAATATTACATGACACCTATTGTAACTAGACTATTGTAACTTAGATAAATTACAAATTATTTTTATTTTTTTGCAATACAATATTATGATCATTTAGATCTAATAAGTTTTACAAGAAATCTAAATAATAACTTATCTCAATTAAGCCAACTTTGAGTTTTCGTTTTCGCGAAAATAGTTCATGAAAACGTTTGGGTCTAGATTTTCTAAGTAACATAATAAAAATGCAATTTTTCGGGTTTTTGTCAAATGTCATTGTCAATTTAAAAACATGGAGAGCCGCGGGAAAAAATGAACATTTATGTAGGTAGATATAGACCTAAACAAAATTATCAGAAAGTTATAAAATGACATGGGAGTAAACATATCTGGGGGCGATCACTTCAGCAGAATCATAATATGAAAATATTATGAATCATCGTAAAATGTCACCAACTGACAATACATAATAATGATCTGCATGTATAATTCATATTACGAAGTAATTCATCTGATTGACAGTTTTCTATAGAGATTCGTAAAATGGTCCACAAATTATGAATTGCTTTTATTTAAAATTAGAGGAATTGCTAATGACAGCTGGGATTTAGGAAATGAAATGCTTTTAGAGGAATTGCTAATGTGGCCGGATTAGGCCCCCTGGCAAAATGTGAGTGTACTGTATGTGCCTAACCCTTCAAGGATTACAGGCGTGATGTTATGTGTTGGTATAATGATTGGTGATTATTCACAATGTTTCTTTAATAAAGATAAGTTTTATTCATATCTTTAGGCATGGATTTAAATAATATTAATTTATTCAACCTACGTAAAATAGGATTAGATACGATATCAATTAATCAGTATAATTAGGCTTAGAGTCAATATAAAAATTATAATTGAAGTACATACTTACTAAGGTCAATAAAAAATGTGACACGACGCGATACATAAACATACGCCAGTATTCCTCAAAGCGGTAAGTAGAGGTGTAGGTAGCTATAGTTTCTATAATTAAACTATTTAAAGTCTTATTTTTACACTATTTAAAGTCTTATTTTTAATCTCGTAGACTAATTTGACATTTCAAGTCATTGTTGTTTGTTTTTTCAATTTGGAGTTTGACATTTGCACCTGTCAAATTAAGAACAGACAAGAGTTCCGTATATAAAATGGTTGAGCTGAATGGTACTGATCTATGCGTGATGTTCGTAAACGGGCGCTGTCAGTTGGGGCTGGTCTTCTATTAAGCCGAGCTCGCATTGCGAAATAATCGCGCGAAATTTTTCTCGCTATTCTTTTACTCATGGTTCTCGTATGATGTGTATCTACACGCACAAGCGTTTTAAAATTCGCGCGAATAAAATTCGCAGTGCGGGTTAGGCCTTAGGAGGAGTTAACTCCGAGCTCCCTCGCTGCGGTTCGTTACGTTCGGAATTTAATATAGGAAAAAATAACTTAACCGTGCGTTTGCACTGGCGATGGCGAAACATTTACGACAAAACATGTTGAAGTCTCTATTTTCTGTCAATGTTCCATACAATTTTTGACAGGAACTAGAGATTTCCACATGTTTTGTTGTGAATTTTTCGCCAGTGCAAACGCACGGTAAGATGTTTTTGACTCGTCAATAAAAAAAAGAACAGGTAAACTATGGGTAAACTTGTAGCTTTACTACAAACTCCTGAGATAAGGAAAAAGAATTGAAAAATAACACGGGGATTTCCAAGAACGCATTGTAAAAAAACATCAGAAGATACAAGTTGTCAACTACTTTTAAAGGCAAAAAGGCTTTTAAAAGGCAGAATAATCCGCTAAAATCTTACCTCCGTGTAAACTAAGGATTGACAACTCACTTCACCTAAGTTTTCACGCTGAGATTTTTACAGAATTTTTCGGCTGATTCTAGGGAGTGACACTATTGGCAGCTCACTTCACCTAAGTTTTCACGCTGAGATTTTACAAAATTGTTCGGCTGATGCTAGGGAGTGACACTATTGGCAGCTCACTTCACCTAAGTTTTCACGCTGAGATTTTACAGAATTGTTCGGTTGATGCTAGGGAGTGACACTATTGGCAGCTCACTTCACCTAAGTTTTCACGCTGAGATTTTACAGAATTGTTCGGCTGATGCTAGGGAGTGACACTATTGGCAGCTCACTTCACCTAAGTTTTCACGCTGAGATTTTACAGAATTGTTCGGTTGATGCTAGGGAGTGACACTATTGGCAGCTCACTTCACCTAAGTTTTCACGCTGAGATTTTACAGAATTGTTCGGCTGATTCTAGGGAGTGACACTATTGGCAGCTCACTTCACCTAAGTTTTCACGCTGAGATTTTTACAGAATTTTTCGGCTGATTCTAGGGAGTGACACTATTGGCAGCTCACTTCACCTAAGTTTTCACG
The DNA here is from genome assembly GCA_948473465.1 of Lithophane ornitopus. Classification (NCBI taxonomy): domain Eukaryota; kingdom Metazoa; phylum Arthropoda; class Insecta; order Lepidoptera; family Noctuidae; genus Lithophane; species Lithophane ornitopus. The sequence goes on along the minus strand of OX419641.1, from coordinate 2,780,763 downwards.
TTGAGATTTTACAGAATTGTTCGGCTGATGCCCGGGTCCCTGACTCATGGTAGTAGTAGGAACAGTGGGGTTTTAGTCGGTAGGAGTCCAACATAACCCTCCGCTCTCCCAAGAAGGAGGGTATCTATGAGGAATTCCCCACGGAAAAAAGGGATTGACACTAAATTGGCAGCTCATTTCACCTAAAGAGATTTTTACAGAATTGTTCGGCTGATACTGAGGATTGGTACTACTTATTAAAGTCAATAGGTTCGTCATAGTAAGTCGTCGGAATCATCTTTCTTAGAATGGAACTGTGCGGTTAGAATAAGGAACTCCCCAACTCCGGACAGTTCCTGAGTTTTAAATGAATAAGTAAGTTTGCGTGGTTCTGTGTAGATTTCTACAAACACTTTCACACGTACAGCATTTTTTTTAAACGTTACGTCGATGTTTTCTTTCCGATTAGTCTCTGAGAAGACTCACCGAAACAAACTCAGAAGTTCCAACATGATCTTGGTCAAATCATGTGAGCACTATGTAGTTGATCAGATCATGTGTGTAGACCATGTAGATTAGGTTTTGAAATGATCTTTTGAGGAAAGAACCACACATATTTATGTGTACTTGTCGAGTCAGTGCACGAATTTGTAAGTTATTGTATCTCAACTCAACTTACGATTATTATTGACATAATTATACCTACAACTGACTGTCGACACGTGTACGGTGTCAGGGACATGGACAGTCAGACTTCTGTACATATTTCATGTTTTAAATCATAATATTTATGAAGCACGATGATTTAATAAGAATAATATTAAATATTATGAAATTATGAAGCAATATTTAAAGATATCAGAGAATGATTAAATAACGAATCAATATTTGATAGCTGACGGCTTCGATACTTACTAATATTTGATCGGAGGTAGACAGAGATAAAATGAACAAAGTTTGTCGACATAGCTGCATTGCAAGCTGCATTGGCAATGGGCAGCCATATTAGCCGTAGAACCGATGGCCGTTGGCCGTTGGTACCTATAGATTCAAAGTAGAATTGTGGTCTTGGGTGGAGACCGTGAAGGGCACCGGCCACACCATCAGCGATTATTGAGAAGCGAGTAGAGGTTGTAACTGTAATTACTGTAAAACGGCCAAGTGCATGTCGAACCACGCACAATGAAGGGTTCCGTAGTTGCGATGAATTTATCTTGTTTTAGAGTTTTTTTTTGCATGTATGTACCCCTATACTATTGTAAGTTAACGAGCAACGGCAAACGTAAGGTAGGACGCCCTCAGGCTTGGTGGATGGATTATCTTCACAGGGTGGCTGCACCTGAATGAGTGTAGTCAAGGATCGACTTGGTACTGCCCCCTAAGATACAGGCCTAGCCTAGTTTAGGGGTCAGGGTTGAACCTATTGTACCTAATGCTAAATTAAGATCTTAATCTGTATACAGTGCAATGTACTTGAACTTTGTGGTAATAGACAATTTATTTATTTATTTATTATTATGCTGATGATGGTGAGGAAGATGCTAACGAGGATCTTGGCAGTATAAGTAAAATTCTCGAAGGAGATTTCCTAAAGCCGGCGGCGGTGACAGACACAGTCACATATTTAAACACTTGTTTGAACACTTGTTTCAACACTTATTTCAACACTTGTTTGAACACTTGTTTGAACACTTGTTTCAACACTTGTTTCAACACTTGTTTCAACACTTGTTTCAACACTTGTTTCAACACTTGTTTCAACACTTGTTTCAACACTTGTTTGAACACTTGTTTCAACACTTGTTTAAATACTTGTTTGAACACTTGTGAGGTGCGGTAATAAATGTGAGATCAAACTTTGATCAAATATCCAAACACCCGTGCCTCACATGTGTTCAAATGTGTGTTGCTTTGTCTGGCGCCGGTATTAAAGGGGTTTAGTTTAGTGCGAGAAGGGACCCTAAAACCAGTCTTCTACTGAACGCATTTAAAGAAGTTTGACAACTTTTTAGGGACAAAAAATAACGTCATAAAACTTCGCATGAGGACATAATTAAGGCACGAGAAATACTTTAAAACCTTAGGTCAAGAACCTTTCCAACCAACGTTATAAAAACATTATTTTGGAACCGAATTCTTCAAGATTCCGGGATGGTTCTGAGAAAAAGCCTGCTTATACAGGATGCATCAGAAAGGTGTGGTCAACATTAAGGATGTGGTACTGTCCATCAAACTGAACCAACATCGTAATCGCGAATAATCGCGTAAAAAAACTCACAAAAAAAAAAAAAAAAACATACAGATGAATTGAGAACCTTTTTGAAGAAGTCGGTTAAAAAGTAATAAGTCATCCCATCCCATACGTATTATTAAAGTTTTGTACGGGATTACTGATTATTTGTATTTATGTAGATGAGCCCAGGATTTGAGCGCTCAGCAGATGCTGCGCTTGCATTCGAGTAATGGAACCGGTAGGCAGATAAACAGCTGTATCAGAGAGGTGTGGCCATATTTAAAGATTTACAGACCATCAAATTGAACAACTTTCTCGACATCGTAATCGCGAAAAAAAAATCAACTGACCCATGATTTGATTCGCAATTAAGAATTCGAATTCGCGTTTATATTTGACAGTGGGCAACGTCGCAAATAAATGTCAAATATTTCGCTTTTTTGATTAATTTGGCAATAAAATAAAGTCCTCCTGACCGTATTTTCGGCCACGGCGGCCAATCTCAACGGAGACTAGCCTTCGGCGCGGGAGATATTATAGTGCACCAGTGTGTGCGCAGACACAGGTGCACTCTCTCTTCCCTCACTCTCATAGTCCGATGGGACGGCAATCCGACACGACCGGAGAGAGATCAGGCGAAGGACCAACGGCTTAACGTGCTTTCCGAGGCACGGGGGTATCACACCGCCAACTTCCAAACTCCGGGCTGTCACTACGAATTTCCAAATTGAAAAACCCAATAACACTTTGCTCGACCCGGGAATCGAAACCAGGACACTCAGCAGTCGCGCTTGTGACCACGAGACCAACGGGGCAGTTTTTTTAGAATTTGGCAATATTACTGTATAGAAATATGAAATATGGCTAACTAGTGGACTAAAAATATTGATTATTAAATGCATTAAATAATATCGTAACACCGAATATTTAGTTTTAGTTGTAAAAAAATGATTTGGAAACTTTCCAAGTGCCTTTTTTTACACCTAAAACCGGTTAGAACTAATTGCAATTCATTTTATTACTATTCTAGTAAGTTAGTTAGCGATATTTCATAGTTCCTTGCAGTAATATTGCCAAAATAATCAAACCAGGTAAATATTAGACAGTTATTTGCACGTTGCCAACTTTTAGAAGCAAGGTTCTTAAGATGTTGCTCCCATGGAGAAAGTTGTTCAATTTGATGGTCTGTAGGTACCACACACTTACATAGGACATCTCTCAGATACGCAGTCTAGCTTCGCGTTGTATGACTATAGATGTAAATAAACCGTTTAAAACCAAAATCCGTGATTTAAACACCGTTTTAAATTTGTTTAACACGGTTTTTAAACCACGGATTTTGGTTTATAACAGTTTATTTACAGCTTTAAACCAAAATCCGTGATTTAAACACCGTTTTAAATTTGTTTAACACGATTTTTAAACCACGGATTTGGTTTAAAATGGTTTTTTTACAACTATATGTATGACAAAGTAAGCGGTCGCCCACTGCGAGGACCCACGGCCACGCTACGCACGAAACATGGCTCTGGCGTACAACTGAACCACAACTGAACCGTGGCAAACGTCTCCGTGCACATCCTACGTAACAGTGGTTTAAACTCGTGTCACGTTCCGTTGCGCGTATGGTGCAATGTTATACAGTATATTATCTAACGAAGGGCGCCGCAACAGTATAGCGTCTATACATGCAAAAAAAAAAAACCGTTTAAAAAAAAATATTTTTGTTTTTTTTTAGTAAAATATTCACATAAAAAATTAAATTGATACGTAAAAGAAACACTCTGTACACGCCGACTTGTCACACTTGTCTTTCTGTCTCTGTCTTCAACGTATACCCCATTTGAAATAAGATTAGAAATTTAAACAAACCTTTTCACAGTCCGTTCAACCGATTTTGACTTCTATACTGTAGGCATAAGGATTGCATTAAAAGCAAAAAAAAAAACACAATACCAACTGTCTACTGCAGCTGCCATTTGTCGTGCCACCAACGCAATAGAAGTCAAAATCGGTTGAACGGACTGTAAAAAAGGCTTATTTAAATTTCTAATCTTATTTCAAATGAGGTATACGTTGAAATACAAGTGTGCGTGTACAGAGTGTTTCTTTTACGTATCAATTTAATAGTTTTGTGAATATTTCAATCTCAGACCAAATAAAAAACAAAGACAGAGCGCTGTCAACAGTGACGTGAAGCCGGTTTCGTAAACATGTGTGCACATATTTTGGTGTAGTTTGATTGTAAATGGTTGTAAATCTGTGCGTCTGAGCGTGTATGCACAGAGCGGTGGTGTAGTTTTGGCATGCTTCACTTTATTGTTCGCAGCGTGTCTCGGTTTTTTCTTTGGTCTCTAAGACCAAAGAAAAAACCGAGACACGCTGCGGTTCAATAGGTATAATTTTTTTTTTTTTTTTTTGGAATTTTAGTATTTTTTTAAGCATGTATGGACGCTATACTATTGCTGGTTGTATCGGGAACGCCCTTTGTTAGTTAAAATACTGTATTATCTATGAAACTACCAGTCCAACGATATCGTGTCGTTATCGTTATCGTCCACGTGAAAGCGCCCAATGTAGGTACGATTTACAAAATTTGTGAACTGTGCACTTTTAATATTGGCAAAAAATAATTAATATTATGTATTTTTGTGTTCATCGCGTTCGGCGTTTTGGGGGACTGTCTTATGTAATTTTGACGTTCGAAAAGTGCTGATTCTCAGCCTAGTTTGAATAAATGACTTTTGATTTTGATTTAGATTTTGATTTTGATCAAAATGGTTTCAATAGTTTTGGACATTTGATGACCAAAAAAACAATGACGTTAAACAAGTTTTACATGATTTGCAAACAAATGAAAAAAAACTCAGGACATTTGTAAATCGGTAGATACCTTTAGTATTGATAATTATATTAAGTCAAGGTTTCACAGATAAAGACGTATTTTGCCGTCTAATCTAATTCGTAACAATTGAGTCCAGTGGGTAGTACCTATGTATGTACCTGCAGATGCCGCGAATACTCGCTATTTTTCGGTATTCGACTATTCGCTCTATCAACTAAACTAAGTATTCGCGGCATCTCTAGTCTAGTAGTATCTATGTATCTAAATTAATGAAGAGGTAAGTAGGAACCTAAAATTATTTGATTGTAAGGTAGGTATTCCTAAATTACCCTAGGCCCCTAGGCCGACAACATTTTCGTTTCTTCTAACTAGATTAAAATGCCATGCCTGAGAGATATTTCTCGACGGCATGTGAAGCCAAGTCAGAGGCACTTGGGTGGAACTCTGACCACCACCAAACGGGAATTTTGCCAGACGGGAGTCACCCAACAGGAAAACGTAGAAAGTAGTATAAATAATTTCCCATCCGGAATGAAAATGTTATCTCTTATAGCCTACAATTAACATAATTAGGTATAAATGATTCTAATGAGTCGTCAAAAGGTACACACTGCGTTATCTTATTCAAATTTTAATGATATCTCGAGTACTATCACAGAACACTATAGTGTGTGTTCGGATAGCAAAAGGTAAGTGGTTACCTTTTGTTTGTTCAACATTATAATGGTTATGGCCGATTGTTTTTTTAACAATGCAACGTGTAGTACTGTACGGGTTGTAAAATTAGAGATAAGTGTTAGAAAAACAGTGAATTAGGTAGCTGTATACAGCAACTGATATTTACAGTGACTCTAAATATGTCCTATAGGTAATGAAAGATGGATAAAGAAATTATTCGGTTTTTCAGATATTTTCACAACGTGTAAGTAACAGAATTTTAATTGAAAGTAGTTTTCATGATTCAATTAAAATTCTGATAGATTTTGTGTGTTAATTTTTAATTTAAAACAAAGTGAATTACTTATTTGAAATAAGGAATATGCATGTGAATCAAATAAGGGCCAAGTATTTTTTTTTATAAACTATATTACTTTAGAATTATGCCTCCATCAATATTTTTGAATACTTAATATTTCTTTTTGAGCGAGTATTTAATTTTTTTAAAGTGCTAAAGAACTGTGGGAAATTCAAATACTTGAAAAGCGACGCTATTGGTCAGAGCGGATGTGACGTAACAGTCTATGACATCAATCAAAATGTCAATGTGTTTTTAAGAGTGTTTGACATTGACTTGACACTTGTTTGTTTGTTGTAGACTTCACGTCACCACAGCAAGCGCGCCAAATGAAGGGCGTTTAAATAATAGGTCGGATAAAATTTAAAAAAAATTAGTACTTTAAATAGATTTGTTGGCGTCGAATTATTTTTTACTATTTTTTTTTTTCTTTCATATAAAAATATTTAAAAATACACACTATTCTAGCAGCAAAATAATCAATTTGTTTATTCAAGAAAAAAGGATACTTAAATCATGACATGACAAAACAATAACAAAAAAAACTAACAGTTACGAAACTAAACTATGGGACTAGAGATACCCAAAGTAATTCTAATAAAGACATAAGGTTGCACTAGTCGGCGGCTCGAACTCGTTGATGTGCATAGCTAATAGGTATGCATGCTATTTACTAAAGTTATTTATTTAGTAATTTATAACGGAAACGAGCGCGTATTATTTTATGAACAGACCAGGATGTATTTACTCAAAATAAAATTATTCGAACCTTTGAATAAATTATCTATCCCTCTACGGTTTCTATTTTTCCATTTTCTATATATCAGGTTATTTTTTGTGGAAAAAGTTGCTCATTTTGAAGGTCTATGTACCACATCCTTAATTAATATGACCACACATTTCTTATACACGTAGTTTGTAACCAATAATATCCGAACTTAACCCCCTGCCAAAGAGGCTGTGACAAAACAGCACTATATCGTAACAACAATAATTAATGCTAGTATCACTCGGTGAACGTGGATGGAAAATCCGGAAAATGATTTAGCTACAACCATTGTGTGCGTGCGACAGTGCCGACCGTCATAATCACATAATGTTCAACAGTTTATTGTTGCTAGTTAACGGTTTACTAACTCGCACGTGCAATGTTGATAAATGGAACAAAAAGAGGTATCAATCAGGTGCTTGTATATTAAAACAGAGAGGAAATCAGCAGGGGGGGTAATATCGTAACGCACTAAGAGCGCTTCTGCACTGCATCCGAATCCGAGAAACGTCGGTCCGAATCAGAAGTAACCTTAATACTATTTGTAATAAGGGTTGCCATCGTTGACCTACACAAAAAAAAGAAAACATTTTTTTTTATTGTATCGTGTTTAGATATCGGTAGGTATTCATCGCATCTGCGGAGTTTAGATAGCCAATTTAAAATAACCCCGTCCGCTCAACTTGTCCGTTGATTGGCCTTTAGAAGGCCGATAACAATTAAAATTATATATATTTATTTATATTTAATTCACAAGTAACATGACTCAAAACGTTAGTAACAATCTTTATTATCAACTATGTTAGTACACTTAACCTAAATACTTATCTAACACTGCCTTAAAGATATGAGAATCCCTGCTACAAGCTCAAAACCGATGTAGAAAGCTTGCAGCAGCGATTCACACACAAGCAGTCCAGTCTGCTCGTCACACACTGCAGTATAATGTTGGGGCTGGCCCGCACCCGGCGCACCAGGGAAGCGCATCTTTTCCGCATCGTAGTGTAGAAACAATCGACACGAGCCTCAGCAAACATCCCTGATGCGCTACAGAAGCGGAACAGCCCCATCAATACCCGGAACGCATTATTATATTGAACACGAAGGGCGCTGTAGGATTTTTGAGTGTAATCTACCCACAAGCTGCACGTGTAAAATGAGGTGCAATATGCACGAAACAAAGTTCTCTTTACTTCTCTAGAACAACGTGCAAACCTGCGAGCGATCATATTAGCTCTCACCGACAGCGCCCTCCTTTCTCTTTCAATATCATCATCGTCCTTGAGGTCAGCGGTCAAAAGATGTCCCAAGTACTTCACTTTATATACCCTCATAAGTGATATTCCGTACAACTTGACCGGAGGGATAGAATCAGGACATCGACCACTGACACCAAAGACCATGACTTCACTTTTAGTGACGTTGTAGACCAATCCATGAAGTAAAGCATATTCTTCACAGATGGTCACCAACCTCCTAAGACCACAAACCGAGGCGCTCAGCAGCGCCATATCATCGGCGTAACTAATGTTATTTACACATACTCCGTCAATGTATCAGCCGGCACGCTCTCTGCTGAGCACCTCGATCAACTCATTGACATACAGATTGAAGAGCGTGGGTGAAGTCAACCCCCCCTGCCTCACCCCGCACTCCAACCTATACGGCTCTGAAAAACCCCCAGCCCAGCGTACCTGATTGATCTGGCCCCCATACCAACATTTAAAAGTATTTATCAACTCAGGAGGAACTCCAGCTTCCTGTAACTTCCTCCAGAGGACACTGTACGCGACCAGATCAAAAGCTTTGGAGAGGTCGAGGAAGCAAGCATACGTAGGAGTTTTCCTATCCGAATAGTACCTCACAGCCCACTTTAGACACAAGATGGCGCTCTCAGTAGATAGTCCGGATCGAAATCCGAACTGATTGTCGTGCAGCTGAACAAAGTTATTAAGTTGTCTGTTAAGCAGGCTGTCAAGCACTTTCGCGATCACTGTTGCCAGAGAAATAGGCCTGTAGTTCTTTAAGTCAGCGATATCACCCGTACTATTTTTAATAATGGGCACTACAATAGTTTTAGTCATATTGCTAGGTAAATACGCATGACTCACACAAAAGTTGTAAAACATTGCTAACACCCTCGGTAGATGAGGGCCCGCGAACTTGAGGTGCTCGATACTGAGACCATCGTGACCTGGAGACTTGCCTCTCGACATACTGTTAATAACACTTTTAACGTCCTTGGCAGTGAATCTCGTTTCAAGGTCACCATGGTCAACAACATCAGGCTCGGAAACACAGGGACCCAGTGGAGACTTTATTCTAAAATGTTCCTTAAAGAGGTCAGCAATGCCTACGGGCTCGCTCTGACCATTGACAGACACAGGGAGGCCAGGCTTACTACTGAGTCTGTTCGTGTTTTTCCAATACGAGCGAAAATCATTGCTTGAATGTTCTGAAGCTAAAATATCCATTTTTATTTGATCTTCATTATTTTGACACCATTTCAAGCGAGATTTAAAAATTCTCTTAGCTTCCTGCATATCACAAAATATGGGACCAGCAGATGGCTTCCCAAGGTCTTCCCAAAGTCGAAACTTCTGCCTGGCGTCCCTGTAAGCCTCACCTACATGCGCATTCCACCCTACCACTACTTTCTTTTTCCTACGCTTATTGCGCCCCCGACCCATCGCAGCTGACTCAGATAAAGCACTAACTATATCTTTATACATATTGTCTATAACAGCGCGATGACATACTTGATTGCAACTTTTGTCACTACAGATTCTGAAGTTTTCAGGGAAATCAATAAGTCTAAGTCTTTCATGACATGCCTTTGTGTAACACTGAGCCTGTTCAAAACTTCTATCTCCCCAAACAACAACATTTTCCACATAACTAAAATCCCATTGCTTTACAGAAACACTATCGAAAAGACATTCTAAAACAAGCGGGTAGTGGTCGGACCATAATGTATCATATACAACACTCGCATTAACTACAGACTCACGGGCCGCTTTAGTAACCACACAGTGATCAAGCCACCTCCGTGAGCCATGAGCGTCACTCACAAAAGTATATATATCTGAGTCCAAACCCAATATCTCCGTATCAACACAGTTCCACTCAAATTTCTGACAGAAGCCTATCAGTTCTGTAAAAAATCGTTCTGTTGGGTGTGCATTGAAATCACCAAGAATATAACAGTTTTCAACATTTGAACTATCAATAATGACACTCACCAAACTGAGGCAATACGTGAATTCCACTAAGTTACTAGCCACGTCCGTGGGCATGTACACATTAAACACTAATATTTACCTTTTGTTTAACACTATTTTAATAGCGCACATTCGCGGGTTATTGCACTTAACGACCGGCGGGATATTGTGTCTTGTTAGTGACAGTTGCAGGTATAATTCGGAAACCGGGTGTGAATTGAGGCTTTTATATTTTAGTGGCATTCTAAGTTACACAAAGCCCTACGGTTTGAGTAACTTACTTACCCCAGAAACTATAACGACACTTAAAAATATTTGGTACCTATTCAAATTAACTGTCTGATTTAATGATTAATCAGTAAAATAAATAGAATAAAAAACAGCTGTGTCCTACAAAGTTCGGATATTATATTACCTACGACCAAAATATAAAAAACAGCAGATTTTTTCTTTCATATTACAGATTTGCTCTCATATTCCCATAGTAAAAGCAGTTTTTGAAGTGAAAACTTCTTTAGGCGCGTTGAGAACTTCTTGGGTGAACAAAAATCATGGAACTCGCGTCATCGTCACGCTTGAAGAAATGAATGAATGTTAAGTGAAAACTTCTTTAGGCGCGTTGAGCACTTTTTGGGTGAACAAAAATCATGGAACTCGCGTCATCGTCACGCTTGCAGATATTAATGAATATTACTATCAGCAGCCCCCAAAGACTGCCCCGCATGTTTTTTGTTCATGAGTAATATACAACTAACAAAGACACACTGTAACAAAATAACTTCTTCTAACTCAATTTTTCTCTTTTCAGATAAAATGGTGCACATCAAATTAAAATACTTCTCAGCGTCACACAGAGACTTTGTACACTTATAAACAGACATTATAACAATAAAATTAGTTTATTAAAACAGTGAAAAAAGTGATATTAGCTCTAGTCAATATTTATTAAAATTATATTTAAAATGGTTAACTCGGACCCTGAAGCTACGATGGAGTCGGTATGTGTATTATTTTTATTATTATGTTTAAAAAAATATTCGTTTTCAATGTGTGTGTGATAAACAGACTCACTTATGAGACAGAGTTGCCTCCGCCTATTGATGCCATGAGATTTGTACGATGGCAACGTTTTATAGCGTATTACACAAATATGTGGTCAAATTTTAAGGGTGTGGTACAGACAGACCATAAAACTATATTTATTAAAATTATCAGCATTATACATTTGGGTCGAGTAGGTAAGTATTGAAGTTTTGTATGGGACAGTTGATAATTTTTTCGCGATTACGATTGGTCCCATGAAGAATGGACCACACATTTGTGTTATACATATAAAAGATTGCCAACGTACGACCACATATAATTTTTATACGCTGTTTCTTTTTTTCCATTTTCATACTACATAAGTTATTTATTTACGCCCAAAGATGAGTTAAAATTATTGTTGAAATATGGAAGTTTCAACGCTCATTACTTCCAAACCAATATTTTTTTCTAATTCTTCTTCCATACAGGGCTAGATAATGACAAGACAAATTGATATAATTTTTAGTTTTGAACGAACACCTTCAAGCCGACGGGTCATCACCATACTACGTTTGTATGGAAGAATGACCGACTAGCGTAACCTTAAACGTGGTTTATGTGATCGCATCGCATTCAGATTTATATTGGTGAAATCCGCCCTCGTCGAAGTACTCGTCCACATCGCTGTCATCCGGAAACGTGCCTAGAAGACTGGCAGCATTGCCACGTTGAATGGCAATGCTAATTCTTTGACCAAAGAACAAGCCAGCCTTCTGGGTGCCAAGTCTACTAATTTTCAAACGTGTCAGTGGTCTCACAATGATCAGTGTTTGACAGATATGCCATAGAAAATCTGTCAAAAACTCAGAATTGCGAGACCACTGACACGTTTGTAAAAAGGTCACGCGATGTCGACCAGTCGGCGACCTTTTGTTATTATACAACATTATTTTTTCTTTATGCTGAAATGTATGGAACAGCTGTTTTTTTTTTCGCGATTTCACGGTTGGTCCCATAGAAAAAGTTGTTCAAAATGATGAGTACAATGACCCCTTTTCGGGTTTAGCATAAAGAAAAAATTATGTTGTATAACTAAAGATGACATCAATGCCATTTCAGATTATTAAAGATTATTGATTCAGGCGTGATTTTGCGGAAATCTATTATAAATAAAATACAATAGAAGTAGATATATTTAGTAACCTATTCCGCTTAACCTGACTCCATTTGAAATAAGATTAGACGTATAGATAAGCCTTTTTTACATTCCGATTTTGAATTCTATTGCTTTGGAGGCATGACAAATGGCAGCCGCAGTTGATAGTTGGTATTGTGTAACTTTTATTGCTTTTAATGCTATCCTTATGCCTACGGTATAGAAGTCAAAATCGGTTGAACGGACTGTAAAAGGATTTGTTCTAATGTCTTATCTTATTTCAAATGGGGTATAGGTATTCTCCAAGAGTCATAAAAACCTTGTAAGAAATCGACACGTGTTTCACCTCTCAACGAGGCATTCTCGCACACGTCACGTCGCGTCGTCGACACGTCGTGTTCTGGTTTGCGACTGGTCAATCGTCATCCTGAGGATGCCTCGTTGAGAGGTGAAACACGTGTCGATTTCTTACAGGGTTTTTATGACTCTTGAAGAATAGTCAAGCAGAATAGGTTACTAAATATATATACGTTTATGTATTTTATTTCAGATTATAATAATCATTTGGTTAATTTACTTACAAGAAATTAATAGAATCCTTTGAAAAGTAATTAGCATAGTTTCCTTGATTAGATACCAAGTACGTATTAGATTATATTAACGTATCATTATTATTTGAATTTATCAACAAATAAAATATAATAAGAAGTGTTTTGATGCAATGGGATGAAAGTAATTTTGATAACTTTAAATAAAAATAATTTATTGGTAAAACATGTTGAGGTTATAATAACAATTTTTGTGATTGGATCCTCCTTTTAGGCAGATAGTGCCTGTATTAGGAGATTCCGCTCTTCCATAGCAAGACGTGATATATAAAAAGCAAAAGGTATCATTTTTATACTAAAACTACATAAATACATAAATAAATCAAACATGTGTCTGACTGGGTGTAAGTATAAATGTGAGTGAAAGTGTAGCCTGTAGGTGTGACGGAGAGTACGTGAGTGTGAGGGTGTGTAAGTGTCAAGGTTTCAGAAGTGTTTCGGTATCATTGTAGGTAAGCGTTTGTAACCATTTCATTATTATTTTTTTACTGTCATAGTATTTCTTGGGATAAATGTAGATGTATTTATTGATTTTATTATATAGCGCTGCAGATCGTTTAGTATACTGGCTAGAAAAGTCCTTGTCCTAGGGATCTTTAGTATCAGATCTTTCCTTCTTTTTGTCAGTATGCTAGCATCATAGGAAAGAGACTTATGTTTTTTTAATATAATTTGTGTAAAGTAAAGTTTCCTGACTGAGAGCAAGTTACTTAGTCGAAATAAGTCTTCAGTAGGATATCTGTTTTTTTTTTAAATACATGCACTTGATCAGGGAGCTTAAAACGGTCACTTTAGCAGAATCATAATATGAAAATATTATTAATCATCGTATAATGTCACAAACTGACAATTCATAATATGATCTGCGTGTAATTCATATTACGAAATAATTCATCTGTTTGACAGTTTTCTATGGAGATTCGTAAAATGGTCCACAAATTATGAATTGCTTTTATGTCAAATAAGAGGAATTGCTAATGACAGCTGGGATTCAGGATATGAACTGCTTTTAGAGGAATCGCTAATGTGGCCGGTTTAGGCCCGCAGAGCGCGTTGTGCCCTTTCCACTGTTAGAAATTTTGTTTTGGTTGCACCACCCCAGACAGGTATACAATAAGAAAGAACTGACTGGACTAGTGCAACATAAATCATCTTGATATGATATCTAAGCTATCTGTGATATGATACCTTTCTTCCGGAACTTCTCTATAGGAGAAGTGCCGGAAGCCTTTGCTTTCCATTGTCATAGTCATTTTTTTCTAACTGAACAGACAGCTGTGCTGCTGGGGAGTTTGTTGCGCCACTTCTTCTTCCCAGCTAACGCATTAGGAAGTGGTGAAGGGCGGGCGTTTTGAGGGACTGTCTTATGTAATTTTCTGTCTTATGTAATTGATAGATAGATAGATAGATAGATAGAATACTCTTTATTATGTACACCATAAAAAATTACAGACATAAATTTGAAAATTCTCAGCCTAGTTTGGATAAATGACTTTTGATTTTGTCATTGTCATCTAACTTAGGGCGAATTCGATCAATCTTTTCTCCCTAGCTAGGGTAAGTCTAATCCAGCGAATAAATATTTTGACAGGGGGCTTAAAACAGTCACTTTGGCAGAATCATAATAGGAAAATACTATAAATCATCGTAAAATGTCACACATTGACAATTCATATTATGATCTGCGTGCGATTCATATTACGAAATAATTCATCTGTTTTACAGTTTTCTATGGAGATTCGTAAAATGGTCCACATAATATGAATTGCTTTTGTGTCAAATTAGAGGAATTGCCCAAAGAGGTTTGTAGCTAAATGGTTTGTTTGTTTGTTTGTCAATGCCAGCCACGCATATTTGTGTCTAGCATGCAAGGCCGTAACTCGCGAGATAGCGAGTACTTTGCTGTCAAAGGGCTGATTTAACCAAAGCCTTTTATTCAAAAAATCTTTTATTCGAGGAATAAAATTGATATCTGACAGTTCCGTTTTTGTATAGAAAATCAGTGGGCCTAAAACGGCCACATTAGCAATTCCTCTAAAAGCGATTCATTTCCTGAATTTCCAGCTGTCATTAACCCTGCGTAGCAATGGACTGTTGACTTTATGCTAAAGTTTTCATTTTCACTGCTTAATTTAATTTATGCATTGAATTTAACATCGCCACATGCTAATTATGCATTACACTGACGTCACAGAAAAAAAACCTGCATCGCGCAAGCAGAGTTTACCGCGTTACTAGCATAAGTATGGACCCGTCTGGTCGGAGGATCCTCCCTTTTCTATAGAGGATGAGTAAACTTTACACCCTGTTCCTCGTACCTCTATAGTTTCAAAACAAAAGCATCATATCATAGATAACACCAATGCCCTTCAGATTATAATTTTAGATTAGGTAAATTACTCGTTCTACTTACAAAGAATAAGGCTAACTATCCACTGAATTGGAGAGGAGAGGAGCGGAGCTGAGCTGTGCCAATATTAACTAATGGAATTGATCAAATCTCCGCTCCGCTTCAGTGGAGAGATTTGCGAACTAGTTTAAAAAATCAAACAAACCGGAAAGCGGAGCGAGGTAGCGGAGCGGGGAGGTGGAAAAACACCGACCGCCGCCCGCCGGCGCCCGCCCACTCAAATTACCTACTCGTCGCGTGAACTCGGCCTAGGTCTGCACAGTCCGCAACTTCGCTCCGCATTACTCACTCGCTCCGCTCCGCTGCCTAACTCCACGTCAATGGGCAGGCAGCCTTAAGCTATGTACCTAATAAACAAAACGGAATCCTTTTGAAAGTAATTAGCATACCTACCTACTTTCCTTGATAAGATACAATAAAGTATCAATAATAATCAAAAGTATCATCAATATTTGAATTTATCAACAAAAACATGTGGTGACATCTATATCGCCAGATGCGAACGCGCATCACACTGACGTCACGCTCAATCCTGCATCGCGCAAGCAGCATTTACCGCGGGACTAGCAATACAACAACAACGTCTCGCCGTCAATCGCCAGTAGTCACGACAGCCGTCTGGTCTGAGGATCCTCCCTGTCCGATAGAGA
The DNA here is from genome assembly GCA_948473465.1 of Lithophane ornitopus. Taxonomy (NCBI): domain Eukaryota; kingdom Metazoa; phylum Arthropoda; class Insecta; order Lepidoptera; family Noctuidae; genus Lithophane; species Lithophane ornitopus. The sequence goes on along the minus strand of OX419641.1, from coordinate 2,764,851 downwards.
ACGAGTGAACACAGACGAACTGGTTATCTTACCTCTAACTGCCGAAACACAAAAATAACAAATATGGCAAGATTTAGATAAGATGCTAGCCAGGCGAACAAGCTCTACCACTAATCAAACCGAGCAGAAAATTTTGCACCCGCTGGGAATCGAACCCGGGATCTATTTTTTTATTATTTCACATAAGCCTACACAGGCACTTATGAAACGTCAGAAGCTAGGTGCACGGTTCCAATTGGTTGTTTCTTATGGAGAAGAGCCGGCAAGAAACTCCAAGGTTACTCTTTAAAAAAATAATTATTGGCTTTTACAATATTTTCGAATTACAGTGTTAATAGTTATGGGAGGACAGTGTAGGCCTTTCAAAAAGTTTCAGCATTGGCTAAACGCTTACTACGAAGCGTTTAGCCAATGCTACTATAGTGAGAGCAGTGGTGGCCCAATGGTAACGGCCGCGACTTACGAATTGTGGGTCGTAGGTTCGAACCCTGACAGGTGCTTTGGTGTAAAAAAAATATTTCATTGCCACTGCTCAAAACGGTGAAGGAAAACATCGTGAGGAAACCGGCATGTTCTAGAACCAAATATTCAAAGACATGACGTGACATCTACCAACCCGCACTGGGCCCGCGTGGTGGATTACGGCCCACACCCTCTCGAAGAGAGGAGGCCTGTGTCCCAGCAGTGGAAACATTATGTTCTGATTACTCTATTGTATTCTATAGTGATGCTGTGAATTAAGAAATATACAAGTTATAGTTACTATTAAGTTATAGTTAAGTTATATGTACTTTAATAACCTTGTCGATATTGATTTCATTTTATTTAACGACTAACAATTTATATTTTACGGCAAGAAGTCGGTTTTAACGAGTCCAATCAAAATAGTTTTGGTTCATTAATATTGTTGATGGTTAAATGACAATCAGTTTCTAAACGCGCGGCCACGCTTGCCGAGGTTGGTCCGTAGTCCCCATCTTTACATAGAAGACCGGTCCCGGCTGTCATTTGTAAGTCTTTGACAGTTGTTACGGGTCGTCAGAAGCTTGAAAGCTTGACAACCAGTCTTACCAAGGGGTATCGTGTTACCCAGTAACTGGGTTGTGGAGGTCAGATAGGCAGTTGCTCCAAGTAAAATACTGGTATTCAGCTGCATCCGGTTAGACTGGAAGCCGACCCCAACATGGTTGGGAAAAGGCTAGGCAGATGATGATGATATGATGAGATGACAATCAGTTTATAAACAAAAATAACGATTTTATGGTGAAAGACATCCACTGCTGGATAACTTAAAGCTTAAAATGCCTAGGCATTCCACAACTTTCCTCGACAAATCCTTTGCCGTCCAGACCGCTCGTTTGTGGAATGCATTGCCAGTTGAAATAAAACGCGCGCAGTCGATACTAGTGTTTAAAAGACTCGTTAAGGAACATTACTTGTCGTTGTGATCTTGTTTTCGTAACTGTGTAGTTATCTATAGTCATCATTAATTTTTCGTTGCTTATATACTTATTTCGTATGTATGTATGTATGTATCTCTTATTATTTAGGATATGTATGTATATGTGTATCTATTTTAGTATATTGTAGACTTATTATTTGCACCTACGACAGCCCCATTTTATGTCCAGGCAAATCACTGTCCATTCCAAGGTTGCCTGGAAGAGATCGCGGATTGCGATAAGGCCGCCCATTGTATATTTTGTAGTGTTTGTTATTGTTTTTTTGTTATATATTTTTGTGGTGTACAATAAAGAATCTATAAATAAATAAATAAATAGGCCTCCCCAAGCACCGCCACTTCGACCGGTTCTGTGATTCTCGCATCCAGCGGATTCCAACGGTCTTCACCAGGGGGCCTAAACCGGTTACATTAGCAATTCCTCTAAAAGCAGTTAATTTCCTGAATCCCAGCTGTCATTTGCAATTCCTCTAATTTGACATAAAAGGAATTCATAATTTGTGGACCATTTTATGAATCTCCATAGAAAACTGTCAAACAGATGAATTATTTCGTATTATGAATTACACGCAGATCATAATATGAATTGTCAGTTTATGTCATTTTACGATGATTCATAATATTTTCATATTATGATTCTGCTAAAGTGACCGTTTTAAGCCCCCAGGTCATCGGTCCAGCTTGTCCCGACTTCCAACGCTACGTCTTCCGGTACGCGGTCGCCACTCCAGAAACATTTTTTTGTGCCTGTTTAGAGTGCCATACTTTTGTAATGTTAATCTGTTTGTCACCCTTGAGTCTCTGAGCTATGTTGCTTTATTGTTAATCTATGTTTAAAGCAACTATTGAGTAATAATGCCGTGAAATGAAACGATTAAATCATAAACTAGTTATGAGGATAGATGTCATTTTAGCTAATGCTGCTCTGAAGGCAATTATTGTAATAAAGTTAATTGTAAAATAATAGCTTGTCTCTGCTAAGTAAAAAATTATCTAAACTATGGAAGATTAGGTAACTAATGGACCAAGGTGAATAGATAAATAAAAATTTCAAAAATACGGGTCGACTTGAGAATCTCCTCCTTTATTTTTTCGTCGGTTAGAAATACCATGACGCAAAGAAAATAAAAAGAATTTCGGGAAAAGCCACATTTAACGAAATTTAACCCACCAGTTGGCTCCACTTTGACAAGTCTTTTATTTCGACAATGATTATAAAATACAGTATGTTACCAAATGGCGTTCCCATTCCTTTTCTTTATACCATTCCCGCAATGGTATAACGTCTATACATGTTAAAAAAACATTACAATAAAAAATTATGTACCTATAAGTAGTGAAATATTCACAAAACTATTAAATTGTTACTGATACTGATAGACTTGTATTTCAACGTAGAAAGACAAGTGTGCGTGTACAAAGTGTGTCTTTTCCGTATCAATTTAATATTTTGTTGTGAATATTTTACTATAAAAAAAATATAAAAAAACTTTTTTTTATGTTGATTTTTTTTTTTGCATGTATAGACGCAATACTATTGCAGGTTAACGCGGGAACGCCCTTCGTTAGATAATATAGCGTATATTATTTCTTTATTCGTGGTGAACACGAATAAAGAAATAATATACGCTTTGACAGTTTTGACCGTGATCGGACCTGGCGCCTCAGTGCTGCCACCTAGCGAACGTCATTTCAGAGAACCCTCCACTGGGTTTTGTTCTCAAAACAGATAATGTATTTACGAGGTCGACTATACTATTTGTTCAAAGAGGGTATTTATTTATCTATTTTATTTAACCATTTATGCAAAATAGATACAGACAAGGAGAAAGGAACAGAATAATACGTACAAAGGAAACCCTACAAAATTGTTGAGCTGGATGGTGCTGATCCACGTGTCATGTTCGTGAACGGGCGCCGTCAGTTGAGACTGGTCACCTCTTATTTGCCAGAGCTTATTTTTAATCTAAAAATTTGAATTGCTTTTGATTATTTTTTGTTTTACATTGTTCTCACATAATAGAAGCAACAAGAATGCTGTACCCAGGATTTTGTAATATCTATATCCATTTTTAAAAGAGTGTCCTTGGAGTTTCTTGCCCGTTCTTCTCCATAGAGATCTACGTTTTGGTATGGGCAACTAGCTTCAACTCTCTGACTAACTGACCGAATCTTTGACAATTCAAAAAATGCTTTGAGTTTTGAGTTTTTTTGAGAATGCTTATTTCTAAAGAAATCTCTACCAGCATACCTGCGATAGGAAAGTAGATAGAAGAGATGTAGACAACGTGTGTAAGAGTGAGAAACAAAATACATAAATCAAGAAACAATTCACTAATTTAAATATAAACATACAATATGAGGAGATATACTGGGTGTTAGGGTAGACACCGTTATCCTTGAAACTAGTGGTTTGATGTCATCTATAATATACTTTTTCTATGGGACAAACCATGAAAACCCCAAAAAAAAAATAAGCTGTTCCATACATTTGTGTTCACTTAAATCGACAAAATGTATGGAACAGCTGATATTTTTTTTGCGATTTCAAAGTTGGTCCCATAGAAAAAGATGACACCAAACCCCTAGTTTCAAGAATAACGGTGTCTACCCTAACACCCTGTATACTTACATTCATACATCTAAAATAAATATCACAAAAAAAAAAAAAAACGTAATTTTTAAATAACTACTAACGAAAAAAATATATATATGTTATTTAATTAGCTATGCTGCTCTGAAAGCAACAGTTATTGTTTAAAGTCAATCGTAAAAACATGTAAATATGTGCTAAGTACTACTAACAATGGGTACCATGACAGATTAGGTAATGGTCCAAGACGAATACATTAAAGTTTCTGAGTCTTATTTATTTCATACTAGCTTAAGCCCGCGACTTCGCCCGCGTGGCTTTCGGATATCGTACCACGGGAACGTACTATACCATTTTACCTTTACCATTTTGAGAGCAGTGGTGATGACATAATTTACACAAAGTAAAGCGCCTGTCAGGGTTTGAACCTACGATCCTTTCGTAACACGCGGGTGATACCACTGGGCCACCACTGCCCAAATATGTCATTCATAAATTGAGTAATTTATCAATGGTACTACAAATACAGGGTGTAAGGGACACATCCACAGGTACCTCTATCTCTCAATTTATTTATCCCTCTCAATTTGTTTATCCTCTATCTCTCAATTTGTTTATCCTCTATCTCTCAGTTTCATCAGACACGCACTTCTAGAACAGACGATGCAGCGAGTTGATATTGTTGACAGTTGATCGTCATTGGCATGTTGTTTATTATTACTTTATAGTAATACGCTAAACATATTGACAAACATATTTTATGAAATAATTTGTAAATAACAATAAGAACTATTGAATAAATTAAATAAGTCAACATAATTCAGTTGAGTTTGTGCTTGCCAACATGGTGGTTGTGTAGACACGTTTTTGAGTGCAGTGTGGTGATAAAACTATATAAAATGGAGGCTTTTATTGTTCTGATGTTTTAAAATTGAGAATAAGTTAAGTGTTTATTATAAACCATGTAAAAAAAAAACCTGTCCAATCTGAAAGGGGGCGCCTAGGTACCGCAAATAATTACATTACTTTTTTTTATTTTTTTTTATTACTATTTAAAATTCAACGGCCTTACCACAAAAGCTTAGACACTTGTTCAACGCGTGATTAATGTCAGTTTTATGTCAAACTCCATACAGAAATGTCGTGTTTAAAAGGTGTTTAGTCTAAACAACTGATAAACACGGTTTTGTGGTAATAAGGCAAGTGTTTATTTAGTAGGTACTGAAATTACCCAATCAATCTGCCTAGCCTTTAAGCCTAGACTGGAAGCAGCCGAATACCAGTATTTTACATGGAGCGACTGCCTATCTGACCTCCACAACCCAGTAACTGGGTAATACGATACCCCTTGGTTAGACTGGTTGTCAGACTTTCGGGCTTCTGACGACTCGTAACGACTGTCAAAGATCCACAAGTGTCAGCCGGGACCAACGGCTTAACGTGCTTTCCGAGGCACGGAGGAGTCTCGATATGTGAAAATGGTCACCCATCCACGGACCGACCCCGGCAAGCGTAGCTTAACCTGATGGATCGACCCGAGCGGCTGTTATTACTTAGCCACGAGCTCCTCGTACTGAAATTACCCAAATTTCATTATTTCTACAGAGATCATAATATGTTATGACTTGTAGACACACGCTTAACGAAAGGCCGCCCGCGCCTCATGTAATAACCCTGTAAAATTTCCCATTGAAAAAAAAGCGGGCAATTTTTTTTTTTTTTTTTCCAAAAACGTAAATATTTTTAACAACACCTTTCTGGATCGGACGGAGTTTTTTTGACACGCTGTATAATATAAGCTAACAGACTTATAATAAACATATATTATTTAAATAATAATTAACCAACATGTTTTTAACACAATTTTTTTATATTTTTAAATGTTTCTTTTTTTGTATTTTTTATTTTATGAAACATTTAAAAATATAATATAAGATAACAAAATTAAAAAACGAAAATAATAATTTTAAGTCCTTATTATATATTTTTTATGTAAAAAAAGAGTATCAACATACGTCCGCATCGCTGTCAACAGGAAGAGTGCAGCGTTGCCACGTTTTATGGCCATGCTAATTATATTATTTGATTCGTATAAAAATATGCTGACAAAACTAAAAGAACAAAATCATTCAAGCGTTCAAAGCAAAAAAGTCAACGCCAACTCAATTCTTGGCAGCGGTCCGGGGTTCGATTCTCCGCTAAGATAAAGCAATGTTTGAGTCCAAGTTCGACCCTCATCTTTTTGGACATAAAATTCTTTAGATGTACGTGTTTTGTACATTCTATGTACATTATACATTATATATTTTGTACATTATATATGGAATGCTAAAAACAAAAGATATCTTATAACATCTACATTTATCACAAGAAATACTATGACAGTAAAAATAAATAATGTAATGGATACAAACGCTTACCTACCTATAATGATACCGAAACACTTCTGAAACCTTGACACAAACACACCCTCACACAGACTCACACTCATGTACTCTCAGTCACACCTACAGGCTACACTTTTACTCACATAAACTCACACACATACTTACACCCACACATATACATGTTTGATTTAAAATATAAGTTAATATAGTATAGATGTATATATATTTTATTTTTATTTTGGTATAGAGCTAACATTTATTTATACACAATATTTACAGAACACTACTAAGTATTTACATATAAAACTAAAACGTTTCCGGATGACAGCGATGCGGACGAATACTTCGACGCCTAAAGGTCCCTTTGTTTTTATATTTATTTAGTTAGTCCCTTTAGTTTTAGTTTTATATGTAAATAGTTAGTAGTGTTCTGTAAATATTGTGTATAAATAAATATAAGTTAATTCTAACTTATGTCGTTTTAGCATAAAAATGATACCTTATGCTTTTTATACATGTCTTGCTATGGAAGAGCGGACTCTCCTAATAAAGGCCCTAACTGCCTAGAAAAGGAGGATTCAATCAAATATTATTAATGCATAAACATGTTTTACCAATAAACAATTTTTATTTTTTGACTAGACATTTAAATGACGTGTCGCGATTTCAAAAGTCATAATCACAGGTTATAATTTGTTCATAATTGAATTGAACAGTGCAATTTGTTAAAGTATAATTAGTTTGGGTAATTATTCTAATTAATTAAGGAGTTGATATTTAGGTAAGTATTTCTATGTAAGTTTAAATTAACCCAGTATTTTAGAACACCTGTGAGAGTCATGACTAAAGCCACGGTCGGGCCGTGGATGGGTCGCATCTTTACATACGAGTGCACGTTAAGCCGTTGATCCCGGTTGTCATTCGTGGATGTGTGGCAGTCGTTACGGGTCGTCAGAAGCCCAAAAGTCACAACCAATTACCATGGGGCATCGTATTACACAGTAACTGGACACAGATAGGCAGTCGCTTCATGTAAAATACTGGTATTCAGCTGATTAGGAAATGGGCCGAATGTGGTTTGAACCAAATCCGAACTTCGGCCGAACATTCGGTTAAAATGTAAAGTTCGGCCGAACTTCGGTTCAATTTCACGCTTTTTCTCGAAAGCGACATTTCAGATACTTGTTAGAAAAATACTAAGCTTATTTAATTTTTGTAATAGTATGTCTAATTTTTATGTCTAATTAATTAGGCAGAGATTTTCAAGACTAATAAAGAAGAACTGATTTAATTTAAGGTTTGCATTTACGATTCATTCCATTCTAATACCAAAAATTTAATACCACTGATATTTGTTTCAACTCATATTTATTTTCTATTCCGAACGGATACCATTGTTTAAACGAATACCAAAACAAGTTCGAAGATATAAGGTACAGTCAGTAAAAATGCTTTGTATGTAATTTCATTTTTCGAAGATGTGAACGATCAATCTACTTATGAGTTGGGAAACTTTACGAATAAGATATTATGTGATAATGTAAAAAGTCAAATTCTTGGTAAATATGGGGCCTTTATAGACTTCAGGGGCTTTTTCGAAAGACGCCTACCAGAATAACAGGTGTTTTTCATAAGCAACTACTTCCAGTTAATTTCTGTTTTTCTGATAGTTATAATAGGTATAGGATATCACTTTTATAGGTAAGGTATAGGACAGTTTTGAGACTTCTATTGATATAGTGAATAATAAAGAATATTTTATATTCCTCTTTGTGTTTAATTGTTGGTTGTTGTGCAACTTAGTGAGATCGTTTAGGTGCCTATTTTCTTTTCATTTCTGTCACTCTGGTAATTGTCAAAACAACAAATGATTCAATTTCAAAACCTGTATTTTTACCATTATTGAGCTAAGTAGTAATAAGTCGCGTAAGCACCTAGATCCAGTTCATTTCTGCTTTCCTGGTAGTTTGAATAACTGAACAATTAGGACAGTTGAATTTTAAAACGTCTATCGATATTACCTACTTGCTAAGAATCCGTCATGCTGTTCCCTATATATTTCATCGTGGGTGCGTTTCGAGGAATACTTTAGTTGCGCTTCATTATTTGCGTTTTGAGGAATACCCCTAAAAAGCAGCAAGACCATTGTAAAAATAAAAATAAAAATATTTGAAAACAAACATACCAAATGTTTGTTTTCAAATATTTTTATTTTTATTAATAGGTTTGAGGGAGCTGACTGTACCAAATTCAAGTTGTTGGTATTCGTTTGCACATTAAAATTAATTATTTAAAGAGTGGTATCGGTTCGGAATAGCAAATAAATATGAGTTCCAACAAATACCAGTGGTATTTGTTTTTGGTATAAGAATGGAATAACTCGCATTTACAATGGTCCTAACTAAAATAAATGACCATGAGTGAGTAAAAAACATAATTTTATTTTACAGTAATGCTATTCTAATTCTTTTAAATTTATTTTCAGTCAAAATAGTGCAAGTATGTATTAATTTTCTTGTGCCGAATATTCGGCAGCTGAACTGAATTTCGGCCGAATGCCGAAGTTCGGTTGAAGCTGCCGAAATTCGGTTGAACCGAATATGCACCGAATTTCGGCCCATCCCTAGTTAGACTGGAAGCCGACCCCAACATAGTAGGGAAAAGGTTGGCAAATTTTTTCGTTAGTTGTATTAGATACCTCGTAAGCAGACCTTTGTGTGCCGGACCTCTTCCGGGGAATAATACCACCATAGGGCCTATTTTTGCCTTACTGTCTTCCGTTTTATAGGGCTAGTGTACCTTATTACTAGGCTTGCCAACCTTGTTGCATGAATTTACCCGACCCGGGTTATTATAATTTACGGGACCTAGCTATCAAAGTAATCAATCTGTATAGCCTTAATATCATTGCCTGTGAGTCTGTTTTTTAATAAAAACTCTTTTTTTTTTACAGCGTTCAGAAGTAAATGAAGTCGAAATGGACGATGTCCGGAAAAACGGAAAAAACGGCAACGTAAGTGTTAGACCATTATTTGTTAAAAATATTAGAGAATTAAGTTTACAGTATGTCACAAAAATCCCGACCGATCCGAAGGTGGTTTATGGAGTTTGTATCAAGTTTGTACCGCATTAAAAATAGGAAAAAACAAAAAAGAATTGTTACCTACCTATTGCTATTATAAATTCACGTTTTTAATAGAAACTTACCTATTGTATAGTCTATCAAAATTACCCCAATTTCATAATAAATTAGCAAATTTTCAACAAATATCATGACTTCATAAGTTATTATACTTATGACCGCTAAACGACGACGCGCGTAGGCCGCACGCGCCTCCTGATAAAATTCCCCATCGAAAAAAGATAATTTAAGAAATTTTAGGTTGGTACCACATAAATAAACTCTCAGTATGATTCTAAACGACTCCCTCACGGATCGAACAGGGTTTTCGTTAAAATGCTGATCACAGCATATAAACGCTAAAGAAAAAAAATACAAAGTACCTATCAAGGTACTTCGTATTTTTTCCCCAATACTAATTCTCAGATCTTGAAATCTAGAAATAGTTTAAAGCACAGTAAAAATAAATAACAGTATTATATCTTCAAGTGACATCTACCAACCCGCACCGGGCCCGCGTTGTGGATCCGGCCCACTCCCTCTCACAGAGAGGAGGCCTGTGTCCCAGCAGTGGGAACGTTAGAGGCTAATTATGTTATGTTATGTATATCGTCAAGAAAGCGGCCGAAACAACGCGCTTCGAAATCTCAGTGTATATCAGAGGCCCTAGACAAAGTGACATTCTATCAGCGATAACGATGATGGAAAAGACAAAAATGTATAGGACTGACATAAGCTATCGAAAATCTTATGTCAATCCTGTTGAAAGTCGTTGTAGAAATACGAAATGATTTCGAAGCGATTGTCACTTGTCTAGGCCCTCTGGCAAGACCCCCTAACCAATTCCATTGCTTGTTCCAGATCATAACCCACGAGTACTTAGACTACGAGCCCTCTGGTTGGCTGGAGACCACACTGATGCGCGTGGGCAGCTCGACCGACGACTTCATGAAAGAAAACCGCTCGGCTATGAAGACTGTGTCATTGTTCATAGTAAATGGCATCGCTTTAGGATTTTTCTTTGGAAGCCTTTACTATTGGCTTAATTACAGTGAGTATAGAGTACCTATATTTTACTCGTCAGTTAGGTTTATTCGATAATTAAGCAGGCCAGAGGGCCTAGACAAAGTGACATTTTATCAGCGATAACGATGATGGAAAAGGCAAAAATGTATAGTACTGACATAAGCTATCGAAAAGCTTATGTCAATCCTGTTGAAAGTCGTAGAAATACGAAACGCTTTCGAAGCGATTGTCACTTGTCTAGGCCCGCAGGTTTGTAGGCCAGACGTCGCCGGAAATCGCTAAGGATAGTTTGTATGGCAATTATGAATTGATTTTGATAGTTCTTTTTTTGTTTGGTAGGTCATGCTTTAGAGGTGGTATGTAATATGGCTATATAAAATTGATTCAATTTTCTTGCGTATTTTTTAAGTTAGCGTATTCAATATTACCCTGTAACCCTTAGAGTTTCGCCATGTCCGTCTGTCTGTCTGTCTGTCCGTCTGTCCGTCTGTCCGCGGCTTAGCTCAGAGACTGTTGGTACTAGAAAGCTGTAATTTGGTATGAGTATACATATAAGTCACGCCGACAAAGTGGTAAAAGAAAATTTTATTTTTATTTTTATGGTATCTCCCCTACACGTGAAGTGGGGACGGGTTTTTTTTTCATCGCGTTTAGGTATCGATATCATAACATCTGTGGAGTTTCGCTAGCCAATATTTTCACATTGTATTTTCTGTTCCCCAGGTAACGATCCTTTAGAGCTATGCCACGGTTTTGGCAGCCTGATCGCGTTCTTCAGCATCATATACTTCTTTCTCGCCTACTTCTTGGTCGTGAAGAGGTTCTGTGCCGTCTGGTTCCAGAGAGTGGTGTGGAGTAAGGTGGAGTCGTTCTCGGCGAAGATGTGGACTATGCTGTGAGTAGAAATAGTAATAATAATAGTCGTCCAGATTGTCGTCAAGATTGTCGTCCAGATTGTCGTCAGTTGTTATCAGACTTACGGACTTCTGATGACTCGTAACGACTGTCGAAGATCCACGAATGACAGCAGGGATCAACAGTTTAGCGTGCTTTCCGAGGCACGGAGGGGTCTCGGTATGTAAAGATGGTCACGGACCAACCGCGGCAAGCGTAGCTACGGGTTGTCAGAAGCCCGAAAGGCTGACAACCAGTCTTACTAAGAGGTATCGTATTACCCAGTTACTGGGTTGTTTGTGGAGGTTAGATAGGCAGTCGCTCTATGTAAAACACATCGCATCGGCTACAGAATTGTAGGTCTAGCTACCTAAACTGTTAACGAGAATCGTTGACCGTATGATTAACTCATTTATTAAGAATTGTACTCATTTAAGAACAAAATGATCCAATTAATGTTTTTTTTTAAGTTCGCCGACAATCACTACGCTAAATATTGTCCATTAATTGATGTATTGCGAACAATTGACGCTCTAACTAAAGGAGCACATTCACAGTCATTGCAATGTAATTCTTAAAGTATTGTTATAAAGTATTAATTAGAATGATTGCCGCGTTTCTATATAAATCGCGGCATCATTCTAATTTATACTTTATTACAATGAGGTTAGAGTTACATTGCAATAACTTACTAATGGCTTCATGTAAAAAAATATATCGTAAATGTGATGGTGTAACATAAATAACACAATGGTTTATGATAAATGAATGATGTTAATTATTATTTAGGTATTTTATTGTTAAGAGAGTCAAGAAAAAACGACATAATTAAATAGTAGTAATTTATGAGTTAGTAACTATTTGAAAATATGATGGTGGATAAAATATTGGTTTCTAAACTCCAATAACTATCTTCTAGTAACAATAACAATGGATCATTTGGATTCTCAGTGTAAAAATACCTACAAATATTTGCGTAGCCGAAGCAGAAAACAACAATAGACTGCTAGGTAGGTACCCAGGGATTTAAGGCGGGGCAACAGGGCCCTTGGCCCCGGGCCTCCACAAAATAGGGGCCTCCACAATATGATTTTTAACCGACTTCTTCAAAAAGGAGGAGGTTCTCAATTCGTCTGAATGTTTTTTTTTTTTTTTTTTTGTATGTTTGTTACGCGATTACTCCGCCAATTATGAATCGATTTTGATGATTCTTTTTTTGTTTGGTAGGTCATGCTTCCGAGGTGGTCCCATATAAATTTTATTAACTTTGCTTGCGTAAAAAATACGTAATATTGAAGCTAACACAAAAATGTTAGCTTCAATATTACGTATTTTTCCCGCTTAGTTTATCTAGACGATATCCTGTTTGACTCCTTCACTGTTATTTACATAGCAGGTAGCGGTATTCGGATTTGTGTGGGGTAGGTACCACAACTAAAAAGTGAAAAATAAAAACTTATTACAAAAAAAAAAAAACGACTTCCAAAAAAAACACTAAAAAAGTGAAAAATTACTTTAATTTCGGAAGTCGGTGTCTTTGCTTTTCAATTTCCGTTTTTTGCCACCGACTTCCGAAATTAAAGTAATTTTTCACTTTTTTAGTGTTTTTTTTGGAAGTCGGTTGTTTTTTTTTTGTAATAAGTTTTTTTATATTAAAAAACTTTAAAAAAAAAATGCAACCGTCTTCCAAAAAAAACATTAAACCCTTTTTAGTGCTTTTTGCCTGACACAAATCGAATGCTGCTGCTGAAAAAAATAATCATCAAAATCGATTCAAAATAGGCGGAGTAATAGCAAAAAAAAAAGGAGAACATGCAGCTGAATTGAGAACCTCCTCGTTTTTTAAGTCGGGTAAAAAAAAGTTCACATTCACAAGGAACCTTTTCTAATTTTCTTTTCGTGTCCGGGGTGGACGTGGATGGTCTTAAAAATGATACATTGGCATACAATGACTCTGATAGCGAAAAACGAATTAAATGACTTTTTTTTTCCTCGGCTGCCCCAGGGCCTCCACACTTTTAAATTCGGCCCTGCTGCTGCTACCTACAAATGTTTACTGCTTGGCAGCACTGCTTTTACTCAAAACAAACTTTATCAAGCCCAGACATATTTCGTCCACAGTTGGTTCCGGTGGTGTTTCTGCCTGGCTGTGCTGGCTCTCATCGCGTTATACCTATATCTAGACGCGCGCCACGATCCTGAGCGACTCATCTCTTTGCTTGGGCTCTGTATTATATTGCTGTTAGGTAAGTGGAATCATTCCTTTTGATGATGGAGCTAGTTAAAGAAATAAATAGTTATTTGTTACGCAAGGTTGCAAAGTTGTTTTTTGGCGCGAGTACTTGTATTGAAACTTGAGCGTTGCGAGGGTTCCACCATTGCATACACCTTTTTTTTATGTTTAGAAGTTATCGAATGACTTCTCCCGCTCTGGGCGGACCGGAAGTGCGTGTCAGACTTTTAGTGACTAAAACCCACCCGTGTTCGTTCAGTTGCCTGTTGCCAAGGTCCCGGTATCCCTTTCGGACATTCCCGCACCATTGCATACACCTAAGGCCGCGCCGCCGCATTGTTCGCCGTGAAGTTTTCTCAGAAATTGTTTTGTCGCGTCGCGCTGTCGCATCGCGCCTGTTTGTGGGTGTTTTGTAAGTCTGACTGAATCTCCTCCATTTCCTTTTGCGTTTCCCCCCCAGGTTTCGTGTTCTCCGCTCACCCTGGTCGAGTGAACTGGCGGACAGTGTCCACTGGTCTGCTGATTCAGTTCGTGTTCGGAGTCATCTTCATTAGATGGACTCCTGGAAGGGTCGCGCTACAGTGCTTCTCTGATAAGGTAAACCTGAAAATTGTGTAAAGATGTGGCTGGAACCATGATTAGGGTGAATTGAAAATACTGTGCTTGTCATGAATGGGTGATTTCGATTTGTATCATGAATTCATGTATCCTTACGTTAAAACCATTGGGCCCCCCAGTTGTTATTTCACGCCTAAAGGCTTGTGCAGACTGGCGCGATATCGCGGGCGCGACACAGGCAGCGCGACGGTGGACGCGCCCGCGATATCGCGCCAGTCTGTACGAGGCTTAACAGCCAGTTGCAGAAACGAACTTCAACTTTTAAAGCTGTCATCTTCGATTAACTTGTTGTAGAAAACAACATCAGACTCGATTTTAATGGTACTTTGATGACATTTATGAAATCATTACTCATTAGCGTTAATGATCCATTGTAACGTAATGTGGCATTAATATTTGTATCATTAAAAAATACTTATAGTCCATTTGAAATAAGATTAGACATTTAAATAAACCTTTTTTACAGTCCGTTCAACCGATTTTGACTTCTATTGCGTTGGTGGCATGACAAATGGCAGCTGCAGTAGACAGTTGTTATTATGTAACCTTTTTTGCTTTTAATGCCAGCCATAAGCCTACGACAAAGAAGTCAAAATCGGTTGAACGGATTGTAAAAAGGTTTGTTTAAATGTCTAATCTTATTTCATATGGAGTATAAATAGTATTTTCCTGACAACGTTATGACCGGCTTCTATCTTCACCAGGTGCAACTTAGTGAAAGTCTTTTATTTGTTTACTTAGGTAGCGACGTTCCTGTCATATGGTGTGGAAGGAGCAGCCTTCGCGTTCGGAGATCTGCTTGTAAGGACTGAAGGAGTCTTCGCATTTAGTGTGAGTAGTGCTTTATTATTTATTTATTTAAATGCCTTAAAACTACCATTACAGGTCTTAGCCTAATGCGATAACCAAGGAATATATATAAAATTGAAATTACGATCATTATAATAGTGCTATCTACGAAGACGTGGCCCACTCCGCGATTACTGTACTGTAAGCAGGCGGGGCAACGGCCATGGCCCCGGGCCTCCACAAAGTATGGGCCTCCGGTTTTTTTTTATGTTAAAATGCACAAGGAGCCTTTTTAAATGAAAATTTCATTTCATCATGTTCTGGGTTGAACTCAAAAACTCAAACTCAAAGCATTTATTTCAATTAAACCATTTACAGGCACTTTTGAATCGTCAAAGATTCGGTCAGTTAGTCAGAGAGTTGAAGCTAGCTATTGAATTACTTTGATACCGAAAGCCGAATTAAATCTTTTTTTTTCGTCTGTTCAATAAAATTTTCGGGGCCTCCACCTTTAAATCCGGCCCTGACTGTAAGCTGTATACTTAGATTATATAAAGATAGTTGTAAAAGGAAATACCTAAATAAATAAATAACTAAATACATAAATATATATATAGTATAAGGCTTTATACTTTACTTTCTATTTGATGTGTAACATCTTTCCTCTCTGTGTCCTGCAATCTGTGGGAGCACATTCTACATAGTAGATACCACGTTGTGGGAGTGATGTTGTGAAAAGGGACGGAAGTGTGTAACAAGAAGCCGGGGAAACGCGCGCTTTTTGATTTGACCAATGAGCGCGAACGATGATAGTGTTGGCTGTCAGATGGTACCAAACCATTTTCCGAGAGGTGTACTGTCAGCCAAGACATCAGATGTTACACATAATATGCGACTACTGTAAGGCTTAAAAATTCTAAATCTACTTCTTTTCTTCCAGACCCTACCAGTGATATTCTTCTTCAGCATGCTGGTGGAGATGCTGTTCTTCTGGGGGGCGCTGCAGTGGTTCTGTCTGAAGTTAGGGCTCGTCCTGAAAGCGGCCACCGGCACGACAGTGTGTGAGAGCGTCATCGCTGTTGGCAACGTGTTTTTGGGGATGGTGAGTCTAAGAAACTGCTTGAAAGTAAGGACTAAGTAACGAATCGTGGCTAAGTAATAAGTTATAATAACAGCCGCACGGGTCGAGCCATCAGGTTAAGGTTGATGCGCTAGGGTAGCCCGCGAAATTCAAATTTTCTTACGATTTTTGCAATTTGCAGGTCAGTATCAGGTTGTATGTTGATCTAAATATTATTAGCGGCCGTAACAAATATGGATTTACATAATTATAAACATTAGAATCAGCAATACAACTCTTTAAGTTCATGTAAGTGTATTGACTGACGATTTCATGAAATTTTCATTCGCGGCCACCCTAGCGCATCAACCTTAAGCCGGGGTTGGTCAGCGTATAGGTGACCATCTTTAGGTATATACCGAGACTCCTCCGTGCCTCAGAAAGCACGTTAATCCGTCGGTCCCGGCTGTCATTAGTGGATTTTTGACAGTCGTTACGGGTCGTCAGAAGCCCGAAAATCTGACAGCCAGTCTTACCAAGGGGTATCGTATTACACAGTTACTGGGTTGTGGATGTCAGATAGGCAGTCGCTCCATGTAAAATACTGGCATTCAGCTGCATCCGGTTAGACTGTAAGCCGACCCCAACATGTTGGGAAAAAGGATGACGGTCGTTTGACGTTTTTACGTAAAAAATTGAAAATCCATAACAGTTTTCGCTTTTATTGATTTATATTGATTGATTCGCTTACTTTAACACGCACAACGTGTAAAAGTGAGTGTGATACTTAATAGTTTATATTTTTTTTTGCATGTATGGACTCTATCTATACTATTGCATGTTATCGAGAACGCCTTTTGTTAGTGAACATACTGTATAGATTTAAAATAGTGTCTTCAAAGCCTTCTCCTTTCAGACAGAGTCAGTGCTCCTGGTAAAGCCGTACCTCGCATTGCAGACACCTTCAGAGCTGCACGTGGTCATGGCATCCGGATTCGCTACTGTATCAGGTAAGAAAAAGTTTTTCACCAAAGGTTCCTACTAAAAAGTATGGTCCGACCGAAGCTAATATTTTATATGCAGCTTAAAGAGTGCCGCTAGCGGCATTCTATCACTATCGGTTATAGTGCCGTAAGCATTGCATTGTCACACTGAGTCACTGTGTGTTTCACTGTTTATTTACACTGCCCTGTATTTATTTATTGAAATGAAATTAAATTAAATTAAATTAAAATTGTTTATTCTGTAAATAGGATATTGGAATCACTTTTACACGTCATATTATAAAAAATATTAAAAATAAGCTAGATGAGGTCGGCGTTTCCTATCTGACTACTCTGAGAAGAAAGGCCGAAACAAACTCAGAGGTCGCAGTCTCTTTTAATGTCGGAACACTTAAAAGTTTTTTTTTTAATAATTACCTACTTAATCATGAAATATCAAAGTCTGTGAAGTTCTGCCAGCTAATTTAATTAGACTTTGTAAATACTTATCTTAGTCCAGCGATGACCAATCCGAACGTTAAGCGTGGTAATTGTTTATAACAATTTCCCACGTCACTTACCTTACCTACCTCATTTAAATGGCAAATCAACAATTTGATAACAGTTTTGTACTTACCTTATTCAAGATAAGTTCATAATGCATAATCAGAATTATTCAGGTTTAGTTTTTTATAAGTACCTACCGTCAGCAATGAAACTCGATTTATACATTGCAACAGGCAACTGAAGGAACACGGGTGGGTTTTAGTCAGTAAAAGTCTGACACGCCCTTCCGCTCCGCCCAGAGCGGAAGAAGTCATTTGATGATTTCCCAAACAAAAAAAAAAGATAGGTAAGTAGTGAAAAAAAACGGCTCAGATGCTTATAACATACTTATAACATTTTTTTATATACTTATAACATTTTTTTTTAAGAATATGTAAATAAGTAGGTATTAACAAACATCTAGGTACTACTTAAATTTCTTATTTTGAAAACGTAGGTACATTTTGGCACCAAAGATCAACCATATTTATTTTTATAATTTTATTATATTACCTATAGTGACACTCGTGCAATAAAGACGAATCTAACGACATATCTGTAGTTACGAGGGAACATAAAGACGGACATACATCCTACATATATCACATACATACAGGTCAAACATAGCCTTCCTTTTTCGGCTTCGCCATAGTCGTGTAATAAAAAGTACAGTACAAGCATATCATTTTGTCTCAATTTTGACAGCGATATTAGAATTTTATTGCTGACCGTACGGAAGGTACGGTTTTACGTACTTGCCTAAAGAAGATATAATTTTTATCAGCACTCAAATATTTTTGTTTATCACCCCGCTATCATAATAATAAAATTCTTTACATATCTTAACTATATCTCATAATAAATACTTTAGATTAAAATTATTGCATGAATAAAATGCTTAGATTGACCCCTTTCTATAATATATCTGTTAATTACCTACTTAGTATAAAACAAAGTCCCCCCCGCCATGTGTCTGTCTGAACGCGATAAACTCAAAAACTACCGAACAGATTTTCATACGGTTTTCACTAATGGACGGAGTGATTCATGAGGAAGGTTTAGGTGTACTTACAGTTAATTCAGGTTTTGTGTAAATTGGCTGAAATATTACGATGATTGAAATTGGTGAAGATGTCAAAAAATATGATGAGAAAAGATGATGATGGAAAAAAACATGCCGACAGGAAGCTTTACTGGCGTGAGAAAACGTAGGTTATTTCACTTATGTAGGTATAACTTATTATACGATGCGACGCGGTGGGTCGGGGGATGACGGAGTTTTATAAAAATGTGTCTATTATTTTAGTATTTGGTGTATCTTACAAATTCCACGCGAATGAAGTCGCGGGCAGAAGCTAGTCTGAAAAAAAAAACGTGTTTTAATTTTCAAGGTAACGTCATGTTTATATTAACTGTGATAAACTGACAACTCTATCGATTATCTTGAGCGAAAACATGATTAAATCATAAATGAATATAATTGGCTATTGTTTAGGTTCATTTTGACCTCAAATCAGACGTTGTTTTGTTACCTTAGATGTCCGAATTGTCTGAACGAACATGAATGGTTTTATTTTCCATGAATTTTGATTAAAGATATTTTTTTATTTTTTATGATGTTGTGCATTTTTTTTAATTCGTCAAGGACTTTCTAATTAACAACAATGGTTTCTGGTCCGCGCGTGTGCCGGCCGGTCGAGTAAAATATACAATCTAACAATAACATTATTTACAAAGGGAAAATATCAAATTTATAAGAAGAGCTCATAGGGCATCAAAAAATGCTTCCGCATCGCTGTCAATGGGAATAGTGGCCAAAAAGCTGGTAGCATTGCCACGTTGGATGGCAATGCTGATTCTTTGACCTAGAAATTGGCCAGCCTCTGGTCTCGTGAAGAGTCTACCAACCGCTGGGCGATATCCCGAAATACTCGATGAGCACTCGGACCCCACGGCCCTAGTGTTTCAACCCCAAACGGCTCAAAAATATAGCTAAGTACCTACCAATAAGGTTAATATATTAAAAAGGATTTTAAATTGTCTTGAAATTATGGACATTGCCTGCTATCTAATTGCGCGTAACACATTTTCGGTAAATGATTATGACTAATCTGTTTCATTTTGACAGTTCAACAACATTCATTGCGTTATTTACGTTGTTGAACAGATTTTTTTTTCGAACAAAGCAAATCATTTTGAAACAGATTGTTTCAAAATGATTCAGATTGTGATTGATCGTGTGTTACTCAATTAGGGTGCTGGTTCTGCATCGGATTGCAATAGGTATGGTCAGCAACAAAAATAGGTTTTAAATACTCTTAGGACGTACTTGAACATAATAATTAGGTACCTAATCAATTAATTATCAATGTTGTCAAAGAAAGATGGTTAGGTAAGTTCCTTACCTACTTACTTACCTTGGTTTAAAAATTCTTAATCTTTTCTAAAGTAAAAGTAGGTTTTAATATTTATGCAACCTATTAACTAAGTATTTACTCGTACATACAAGTTAGTGAGTGTTACCTGGTACTTTTTGAAAGGCCTACACTGTCCTCCCATACCTAATAACACTGTAATTCGAAAATATTGTAAAAGCCAATTATTTTTAAAAGAGTAACCGTGGAGTTTCTTGCCGGCTCTTCTCCATAGGAAACGACCAATTGGAACCGTGCACCTAGCTTCTGACGTTTCATAAGTGCCCATGTAGGTTTATGTGAAATAAAATATTTAGATTTTGATTTTGTTAAACTAAAACTGTGATTAAACTGAGAGTTTACCGACTTTTGCAGCCGTGCTGACACTGCTGACTGTACGTACAGTCGAAAAGAAGTAGTTGAAAGTTATCTGCCTGTATTAGATATGGGCCGAATGTGGTTTGAACCGAATCCGAAAATCGGCCGAACATTCGGTTAAAAAGAAAATTTCGGCCGAAACTCGGCCGAACTTCGGTTCAATTTCGCGCGCTTTTTCGAGAGCGACACTCCAGATGTTTGTTAGAAAACTAAGCTTATTTCATTTTTGTAATAGTATATCTAATTTTTATGTCTTATTTATTAGGCAGAGATTTAGATAATTAGACTAATAAGAAGAACTGATTTATTATAAGGTTTACATTTACAATGTTCTTAACTAAAATAAATGGCCGTGAGTGAGTAAAAGACATAATTTTACTTTACAGTAATGCTATTCTAATTCTAGTGCAAGTAGGTATTATTTTTCTTGTGCCGAATATTCGGCACCTGAACCGAATTTCGGCCGAATGCCGAAGTTCGGTTCAAGCTGCCGAAATTCGGTTGAACCGAATGTCAACCGAATTTCGGTCCATCCCTAGCCTGTATACCAAATAGCTTGTTCGACTGTACCTATGTGTATGTTGTTATGCAATTATACTTTACACTTAACTGGGTTTCTAATTGATACTTATTGAAAAATTTACATATTTTTTTCTTTCGTGCCTATTTAAATATTATAAACCGTTAACTGGCTGCTCATGCTAAATATAATAATAATCATTTATTAGTCAGACTACAATGGTCTATAGTGTTCGTTACAAAATAGTTTAACCTATGTTAGTACTTAATTACTAAAACAGAACGGGTCCGGTTCGCAAGCGCCCACACTAGCGGGCTATCTGCCCGGGCGGCTATCGATTGCAGGATAGTGTTGGGACTGCCACGCAGCCTGCAGAGTAGGGAGGCAGATTTCTTACGCCACAGTGCATCAAAGCCGTCAGTGCGTGCATCTGCGAACATTGCCGAGGCACTACAAAAGCGCGGCAATCGCAACAATACCCTGAATGCGTTATTGTATTGGATACGCAGAGCATTGTAAGCCTTTTGGGTATATGTGAACCACAGGGCTCCCGAGTACAGTACAGGGTTATTTTAATTACATCTGCACATCGAGAAAATCTGCGGGCCAGCATATTCGCCCTCACTGACAATGCTCTGCGCTCCCTCTCGAGATCCATGTCATCTTTCAGGTCATGAGTAACCAGATGGCCCAGATATTTAAATTTATATACCCTGTTAATCGGGTGACCTTTCATTAGGAGAAGAGGAACAGTAGTGGGACACCTAAGTAGGTACCCAGGTAAACTAAACTGCTGATTATTATTGTAAGCCAAAATTCACCTTTCAAAACTCTATCATCAGGCACGATCCTGGCGTCCTACATCGGTTTTGGCGCGGAACCAGCTCACCTAGTGACAGCTAGTGTCATGTCCGCTCCAGCTGCTATCTGCTACTCCAAGCTGTTGATGCCAGAGACGAAGAGGTCACTCACTACCGTGGATAATATTCAGCCTGTGGTGTGGTAAGTGGGAAATTAAAAAGTTAAAAAAAACCTCTATGGGGGATGCGCTAAGGAGTAAGATAGCTCGCGAAATTAAAATTTCTTACGTTTCTAGGGTTCCGTGCCCAAAGGGTAAAACGGGACCCTATTACTAAGGTTCCGCTGTCTGTCTGTCCGTCTGTCTGTCTGTCACCAGGCTGTATCTCATGAACCGTGATAGTTAGACAGTTGAAATGTTCATAGATGATATATTTCTGTTGCCGCTATAACAAAAAATACTAAAAACCAGAATCTAATAAATATTGGAGGGGGCTCCCATACAAACAAACTTGATTTTTTTTGCTCGATATTGATAACGGCAACAGGTAGACAGTTGAAATATTCACAGAATATTTAGTTATACAATGTGGAGACGACAATATAACAATAAATGAAAACACTGGCAATACTAATGCATAAGAGTATTTTGGAACTATCAAATAAATCCTAACATGGAAATTAAAAAAGTAATTTTTTCAAATAAACTAAATAGTAGTGCTGGGCCGACTATGGGGTTTGCCGATCTTTGACTAGCTATCGTAACTAAACTATTGGATATATTTGATTAATTTTTTGTATGTAGACCGAGAACGTCATTAGATATACGGAGTATCATTTTTTGTTGTATTGTCGTCTCCACCTTGTATATTCACTTTAAAAATAAATAATTAAATTAAAATAAAACAAATATTTAAGGGGGACTCCCATACAGCAGACATGATTTTTTTGCCGTTTTCATAGATAATGGTACGGAACCCTTCGTGCGCGAGTCCGACTCGCACTTGACCGGTTTTTTTGCAATTTGCAGATCAGTGTCAGGTTGTATGTTGATTAAAATGTGATTCGAACAAAAAGTTCGTATATTATTTCTCTCTTTTTTTTTACAGTGAAGACCAATCAGTTCTCTCCGCTGCCACCAGAGGCGCCACCAACGGCATAGCCTTAATCATGAACATCATAGCCAACATAATAGCGTTCGTGGCCTTCATAGCCTTTATCAACGGCGCGCTGGGCTACTTCGGGGGTATGCTGGGTAATCCTGATATCAACCTGGAATGGATTCTTGGAAAGGTGTTCATACCATTGTCATGGGTTATGGGTGAGTACAAGATATTTAGGATATTTAATAAGCAATAGTATCATCATAACGCACGCTGAGAACGAAAGTGACCTATCTCAATTTTTTTGTAAAATGAGTTAAATATACAAAATGACTCAAAAAAGTACACTTTATCACACTATATTAAAAAACAGACCATTAATGGTCAGAGAGGGATAGAGGGCTTTTCGGTCTCTTTGCTTTTGAGCGCTTCACACTCCCCGCACCAGAGTGAAAGGGACGCAATCAGTACTGCACGGTGCACCGCCAGTGGATGCAGCTGAACGTGTCAAGTTTAGTACCGTAGCGACTGATTACACTTTTCCGTCAGTTTTGTACCGATTTGTGGGCGTAAGTTTTGCTATAATTTATAATCATAATGTGACCAATTTATGGTATAGGTCACTTTCTTATTTCTAATATTAACAACCTACGTGACATAAATCAAATTCGGTCACTTTCTTATTTCTTATATTGACAACCTAGGTGCAACTAAGCACAATAAGATGCAGTGCAACTTATTTATTAACGCATGAGTTAAACTCATGAACTCATTTCTAATAAGTGACCTATTTTTTCCAAAAGATTTTTTATTTACTAAAAAAAAATATTTTTTATTTTTGTATACTTATATTTAAAGTGATAATGCCAAATAATATTATACAAAAGCAATTCGTCACTTTCGTTTTCATATTATAAAGTTATTCTAGAAAGAATAGAAAATGTTCAATCAGTCGAACACATTTTATTCAATTCCCAAAAATCGTTAATTTTGACTTGAGTCACTTTCGTTCTCATCGTGCGATAAATGCACTCAATATGTTGTCACAACACATCGACTGCGTCAATTGTTCATGAAGCTACCTACCAGCTGGCTTACGTTCTGTCGGCCGATTCTTTGTCGGCGGCATAAGTTCTAAGAAATTGCGCGGCTTTCCTTCTATTTGCCTACATATGATCGGTGACCCCGGCAAATGACCTCTTCGCTACAGTTCTTTAAGTACAGGTTGCTCCAAGATGGTACTTAAGAAAATTGTAAATAAATCAGTAAATAATAACGTTTAATGAAATTAAAATATTTTCTACTTTTAATATTTTCTTCTAATACCTACGCAAAATCGTATACGTGTGTTAAATTATTAATGTCGCCATTGTAGCGGCACGTTGTATATGAAGAAGAAGATAAAGATTATAAAGTAGACGCAAGCGCTACTCCTGAGCATAATATGGATTCGATTCCCAGGTCGGGCAGTGTGCCTGCCAGGGTTGCGGGAAAGTCCGAAATTGATACCGGGGTCCGGGACCTTGGCAACAGGCAACTGAAGGAACACGGGTGGGTTTTAGTCAGTAAAAGTCTGACACGCCCTTCCGCTCCGCCCAGAGCGGGAGAAGTCATTTGATGACTTCCTAAAATCAAGAAAAAAAAAAAAAAAACTGGCAATGTGTTATTGGGTTTTTCATCAGGAGTCTCTCAGTAGCAGCCCGGTGTCTGGATTTGTGCCTGGTTGATGGCAATAGGCTCGCCCCCTATTACATGGGACATAAACAAGTCTAACGAAATGTATGTACTAACTAAATCCATGCAACGATTGTCTGAAAAAGATCGCTTTTTAGCGATAATCGCGTAGCCGTCCATTGTGTCAGCTTATGTAAAATTTCTACATTATCTATAATTTATACGGTGTACTTTATAAAGAATATTCTATTCTTTAACTGAAAGGTAAACAACGGTATTTTTATTATGCATTTTTATTACGAAGACAAAGGTGCATTTATTTCATTGTTAGTGCATGCATGTCGTATTAAAATACCGTTATCATTATAACCGTGGCTCATAAACCCAGTTACCTACAAAACGTTTTCATTATTTTGCTGAGGCATAACCAATCTCTTATCTTTTTAACCGACTTCTTCAAAAAGGAGGAGGTTATGTTTGTTTGTTACGCGATTACTCCGCCAATTATAAATCGATTTTGATGATTCTTTTTTTGTATGGTAGGTCATGCTTCCGAGGTGGTCCCATATAAATTTTATTAACTTTGCTTGGGTAGTTTTTGAGTTAGCGTCAATATTACGTATGTTTTTCCCACTTAGTTTATCTAGACGATGTTTTCATTTACTCCTTCACTGTTATTTTCATCAGCTAGTGGTATTCGAATTTGTGTGGGGTAGGTACCACTACTAAAAAGTGAAAAATATAAACTCGGATAAAAAAGTCGGTGGCAAAAAACGAAAATTGAAAAGCAAAGACACCGACTTCCGAAATTAAAGTTATTTTTCAGTTTTGAGTGTTCTTTTTTTGGAAGTCTGTTTTTGTTTTTTTGTAAAAAGTTTACATTTTATTGTTTTCCACTGAAAACTGTATTTTAATTAAATGGGTGTTATATTCGAGGTTATTTTTATAGTTGGTTTCATAACGATTAATAGGGATGTTGACTAAAAATGTTGTCGTCCGTCAGATTATTACATTATTACATACCTATACTCCATTTGAAATAAGATTAGACGTATAGATAAGCCTTTTTTACTTTCCGTTCAACCGATTTTGAATCCTATTGCGTTGGTGGCATGACAAATGGCAGCCGCAGTAGATTGTTGGTATTGTGTTACTTTTTTTGCTTTTAATGCTATCCTTATGCCTACGGTATAGAAGTCAAAATCGGTTGAACGGACTGTAAAAGGGTTTGTTTTAATGTCTAATCTTATTTCAAATGGGGTATAGATATTTTCTTTTTGTACGTCATCAAAAAATTTCGGCAATACATTGAGTAAAAAGGTGCGTGCTGTAAAAATTTTGTACGGCGTCTTTTATGTTTTTTTTAATTAATTGATATCTACTATCAATCAGCCTAGCCTAAAAATATAAAACACGCGTAGATTTTTCTTCCTGCTGACGTTACTTCTTCGAGGTATTCACTCTAAGGCGTCATTAGCGCGTTACCATGGCAGCATGCGTCAATACGTGTGGCAGAGATGTCAAAACGAAACGAAATGCGACTTTTGACGTCATCTAACGATTGAAATTGATTCTCATCCTGTGTGTTTGGTGCATCGTTTGCCAAATGAAAATGGTGGATAGGAGCTAGGTGTGCAATCTCCTAGGGCCCCAAAAAAACTGTTGGCACCAACAGTATTCTCAGCGTATTCGCAGATCGGTGGGACTCCCCAATGTTGCGGAGGTGGATGCGGCTCCATGCTGAATTTTAATTGTATATTTTCATGTCTGTAACCTACTAACACTAGAACTTAAGTAAAATTGTTACTAACCCTATGGACTCCGGTCTGAAATAAAAACTTTCTATTCTATTTTATTCTATTCTATTACGACCCGCCATTTTCCTTTGTCAGGCCTGAAACTGCGTTAAGCGGGCGCCCGCGACGGGCACTCGTCGCGTGTCTACGTGGACGACACACGGATAGGTTCCGTGGGATCATCGCGGAGACCGGATTATTTTATTTACGCAGTGTCGCTAGTTCAATTTTAACGGTGTGCATGCACATTCGTGTCAATGGAGAATTTAATTAGGCGCGAGCGCGGGGCCCGTCTCCCCGCGACGGACGCCCGCGCTTGTCTCCGCAACGGAGATCTTTGTATGGAACCGCGCGGACGTCCGCATAACGCAGTTTCAGGCCGCAAACGATGCACCAAACATCCTGTATAATAACTTGTCTCACAATAGTTGTTGAATTGTAATTTTCTTTAATAACAGGAGTGCCATGGGAGGAGTGTGAGCTGGTAGGCTCTCTGATAGGCCTGAAGACAGTTGTCAACGAGTTCGTGGCCTACCAGAGAATGGGGGAGATGAAGAGAGAAGGCCTCTTATCGGTAAGTTCCTTTAGGTATTTCTATTACGCAAGTCAGGACATCCTCACCGACATAGCCCGAAGAATTGCCTAAGTGGCAGTGGGCAGGGCACATTGCTTAACTTCAACACCGGAATGTGACTTGTTTGCTGGGAAATGGATCGTGAATGTATAATTATTTGTGAGAAGATGGATGAAAGATAATTACAGTTTGTTAATTATATAAGTGTTAAAAAATACAATAGACGTTGATATATTTAGTAACCTATTCCGCTTGACTATTGTTCAAGAGTCCGAAAAACCCTGTAAGAAATCGACACGTGTTTCACCTCAAAACCTACAGGGTTTTTCGGAGAAATCGACACTTGTTTCACCTCTCAACGAGGCATCCTCAGGATGACGATTGACCAATTGCAAACCAGAACGCGACGTGTTACCAGCGAGCGTTGGACGCAAAGAACAATATAAAAAGAATATAAGTGTTATTTCGTTTGCTAATTCTGTTATTTCTCGTGTTTAAATTTTATGTTTTTAATTTGTATTTTACCCAACCTACGTATGTGAGTCACATTTTTAATAATTTGTATTTTGTTCTGTACAACGGCTAGGATTACATTCTGTAATGTTGTGCAAGAAAAACTTAAATAAATAAATTGCTCGCAGAAAAGAGGCACTAGAAAAAGCGACATTCTATCAGCGATAGCGTGATAGCGATGATGGAAAAGGCAAAAATGTATAGGACTGACATAAGCTATCGAAAAGCTTATGTCAATCCTGTTGAAAGTCGTTGTAGAAATACGAAACGCTTTCGAAGCGATTGTCACTTGTCTAGACCCTCTGGTGGCCGATGTGGTCGAAGGTTCTGGGGTGGCGACCGCGTACAGAAAGACGTAGCGTTGGAAGGCCAGGCCTGGAGAAGGACATAGGCTACGTTTCATCCTGGATCGCAGAAGATGTCCCAGGCAACAATGCCAACAGCTAGGGTTTTATAATTTGGACCATACATACAAGTACACACAACCCATAAATTATAGAACAACGACTTAGAAACTATGTTAGTACCTACCTAATCTTTTACTAACTATACAACACAACAACAACAACAAATAATAAAAACTTTTTACAAAAAAAAAAACAACCGACTTCCAAAAAAACACTAAAAACGTGAAAAATAACTTTAATTTCGGAAGTCGGTGTCTTTGCTTTTCAATTTTCGTTTTTTTTTTTTTTTTTAAGTTTTTATTTTTCATTTTTTAGTGGTGGTACCTACCCCACACAAATTCGAATACCACTACCTGCTATGTAAATAACAGTGACGGAGTCAAACAATATATCGTCTACATACTCTAAGTGGGAAAAATACATAATTATTGAAGCTAACTCAAAAACTACGCAAACAAAGTTAATAAAATTTATATGGGACCACCTCTGAAGCATGACCTACCAAACAAAAAAATAATCATCAAACTCGATTCATAATTGGCGGAGTAATCGAGTAACATACACACAAAAAAAAAAAACGTACAGACGAATTGAAAACCTCCTCCTTTTTGAAGAAGTCGGTTAAAAACAATCCTCATAATATCATGAAAATAACTAACACGGCTATTCTTTTGCTTCTAGCCGAGATCAGAGCTGATTGCGACGTACTCTCTCTGCGGGTTCACAAACCCTGCATCAGCCGGCATCATGATAGGAGCCATCGCAGCCATGGCACCTAATCAGAGAGAAACTCTGTCCAGTGTAAGTACCTAAATAACATAATATCACGCATGTTGTTCCAGAAGGGTTAGGCAGGTTACTTTGGTACTGCCAGGGTTGCGGGAAAGTCCGAAAGGGATACCGGGACCTTGGCAACAGGCAACTGAAGGAACACGGGTGGGTTTTAGTCAGTAAAAGTCTGACACGCCCTTCCGCTCCGCCCAGAGCGGAAGAAGTCATTTAAAGAATGCCTTGGCTCAAAAAAAAAAAACTGTACTATGGTACACCTATAGAGCAGTGATAGCCTTGTGGTGTGACCGTCGGACTGCCAAGTCATAGGTCTCGAGTTCGACCCAAGACACGCACCTCGGACTTTTCAGATTCATGTGCGTATTGTATAATTATGACTTGCTTCAAAAACGGTGAAAGAAAACATCGTGAGAAAACCAGCATGCCTGAGAGATATTTCGCGACGGCATGTAAAGCCAAGTCAGAGGCCCATGGGCGGCTTTAAAACTCTGACACCGGGTTAGTTACTAACCACTCGAAAAGAATAAGACTATACAGGGTGTAAGGGACAGCCCTCCGCAAACTGATGGGATGAATTCAGTAGGTACATATCATACTAAGACGTCCGGTACATGAAATCATTTCAGGAACGTTACGTATGGGAATTCAATAAACCATATTTTTTTTATTAACTCACACGCACATATGTTACCTTGACACAATCCACATAACCGCACTCCCCTTGTTCCCCGCGTTCGCACCGCGTAATTTATGAATGTAAATTCCGAGTTTCACGCGTCGTTCACTATAGTATTTCAATATCCATTGTTGTTTTTTTTTATTATAGTTGTTTTATTTACATAAATGGACTCCTGCATACAGAGAATGTAATTTTAAATAGAAATAAAGGAATAGTAACTGAAAAAAAAAAACCTTAGGTTTCCGGTGGAATATGATTCAAAATAAGGAGCTGAATTCCCCCTGTTAATTTGCGGAGGGCTGTCCCTTACACCCTGTATAATGGAAAATATTTGTTTTTTTACAGATAGCTGTGAGAGCATTCTTCGCAGGATGCGGTATTTGTTTCATGACTGCGTGCATAGCAGGTGGGTTTTATCTCATAATAAATAATATTAGTTTAATCAGCATGTTCTCAGCAATGGAAACATCATATGCTGATCAGACCCCGACTTACAAGTTGTAGGTCGTGGGTTCGAACCCTGACAGGCGCTTAACATTGTGTAAATAATTTTCATCACCACTGCTCTCAAAACGGTGAAGGAAAACATCGTGAGGAAACCGGCATGTCCTAGAACCAAAAATTCGAAGACATGTGACATCTACCAACCCGCACTGGGCCTGCGTGGTGGATTACAGCCCACTCCCTCTCTGTGTCCCAGCTGGGATCTATCATTTCAACGGTTGCGCTTACGATATCTAATCCAATGAGGCAGTCAATATCTTTAATTTGTGATCGGCGCAGATTGTGTTCTTGCTCCATACATCCATAACAGGCCGCCATCTACACAAGCCATCCATCGTGTCATCCATCTATTCTAACCATCTTTTTTTTTTGTTTTCAGGTCTTCTGATGCCTGAAAGCGCGTTCGGATAGTTAAAAGTGATATTTACTAAGTAATTTTAATTAATTAAAATGTTTAAATAGGCCTACTTAATTTTATACAATTGTTATTTATTAAATAAAAGATTTTCGTAATTATTTTGGGGTTTTTTGACAACAATTCCCAGTATTAAAACTTCACTACAACGCTACTAGAGTGTGTTTCATCATAAAGTTCCTATGCCGTAATGTTGGCCCTTTTACAACGGTACTATTAGGTAGCGCCGTAACCGAAGACATAACGTACAAAAATATTCGTCCTACAAAACAGTGGAGCCAACATTCTGACCAACAAAATAAGGAAAAAACAATATTATCCTACCCATACAATATTATTCCACAAATTATAGGGAAAAACTAACAAATGGCAACCCTTTTTACACACACATAGATAAAATACTTTTTACAAAAAAATAACAACCGACTTCCAAAAAAAACACTAAAAAAGTGAAAAATAACTTTAACTTCGGAAGTCGGTGTCTTTGCTTTTCAATTTCCGTTTTTTGCCACCGACTTCCGAAATTAAAGTTATTTTTCACTTTTTTTGTGTTTTTTTTGGAAGTCGGTTGTAATTTTTTTGTAAAAAGTTTTTATTTTTCACTTTTTAGTTGTGGTACCTACCCCACACAAATCCGAATACCACTACCTGCTATGTAAATAACAGTGAAGGAGTCAAACAGGATATCGTCTAGATAAACTAAGTGGGAAAAATAGGTAATATTGAAGCTAACTCAAAAATTACGCAAAGTTAATAAAATTTATATGGGACCACCTCGGAAGCATGACCTACCAAACAAAAAAAGAATCATGAAAATCGATTCATAATTGGCGGAGTAATCGCGTAACAAACATACAAAAAAAAAAAAAAAAACATACAGATGAATTGAGAACCTCCTCCTTTTTGAAGAAGTCGGTTAAAAAGGTGGCTTCACTTTTGATGTTCGCAGCGCTCTTCTTTTTTTGTTGGTCTGAGAGCCAACATTACGGCTTAAGAACTATTTGATGAAACGCAGTAGAGCTTGAAGATCAGAAGTAACGCCCCCATCTCTGTACCAATATTTCTGCTGTACAAATTTTCTGAGTGAATGTACTGAGGCCATAGGTATATTTGTATGGCACAGAACCTACTGCTTAATCAGCTCTCTGAAGTAAGAAGACTGTCTCCAATAACGGTCTACAAACACAAGCCAACCTACATGTTCCAAACTATTTTGAAAACCTGGCTGAACTGAAATACATCATTCTAGAAACATGAAGGAAAAAAAAAATTTTTTTAACAGCCTTCCATTTTCGAACATGAGGAAGTTATGTACATGCTATGTGACAAATCCGTAAAAAAAATGTCACTACACTATGCACTTATCGGAATCAAGAGTACATTATTTGAAAAACCTATATTTAACTGTTAAGCGGTACAGTTATGATACCATATCGAAATTGCGAAATATTCGCTAGTGTTATTTTCTTTTTTGTAGTCAAAATTTTCTGTAGTTTGGCTATTTGGTTTCGCGGTATGTATAAAAAGCAACCGACCTTAACGAGCATACCCGAACGAAACGAGGGGGACGAAGAGCATCTGACACATAAATGGGTGCCCAAGAAAAAGCACGAAGTGCTCAAAGCTAAGTATAAATGTTTGAAAAAACTCTTCCAAATCTATGATGCAAGCGTCATCGGAATTCTGCCGGATTCCTACGAACCTGACAGGTACCTAGAGGAGGACATAAAGTCTACAAGCAAGAGGAAAAAACGCTCGCATCGTACGAAGACAGATGCGTGCGCCGGGACCACCGAACTGTCAAGCGGTGACGTTTCCCTTCACTCTGACGAAGAAAAGGATTCGATAGCGACAGCAGTCATCAGAGACCTGAAGATCAAGAAATGTCTATCTACATCCACGCAGATGGAGTCCCAGGTGTCCAAAGAGTACAAATACGCCGCTACTCAAGATTCACGAGATAACTTGATGATGGAACGCAACATGTCGGCAGAAGGCGACTTGGTACGCGAACGCAAAGATTGCGAGTTCACACAGACGAGCGATCCTCGTCCGATTCCGTTCCTCCTAATCAACGAGAAGAGGAACCGGCTGAAACCGACCCGGTTCCAATGTTTCATCCAAAGAATCTTCGGGATCCGTCGGGAGCGACCGTACAAGAACTATGTCCTGCCGAATGGTCACATTTACGCGTCCAGCGATAATAATATCTCTGATAGTTTTTGTGAGAAGCGACGACGAAGAGGGTTGAGGTTTCGTAGGCTGCGGCGCCCTAAGAAGATCCAGTCGGAGATTGCGCTGAGGGACTTCAATAGTCCTGTGATCTTGAGTTACGTGCAGTCCGTGCAGAGGAACTGTTTGGCGGACACCACGCCCCGCCATTGTCCTATCATGGGATGCCTAAAGATTTCCTATGGTGCGTAAGTAGTACTAAAAGTTGAGACTTACTGAAACTGTCTTCTTCCACATTTAGATTGTGCATTACCTATATTTACTCCATTAGTCTATCCAACAGGGCTCCTCTACTTTACGTTTAGGTACTGATGCCCTTCCACTATTTCATCCTAGTTTATTTTATTTTACCCGCCCCGGCTTCACGGGTCGCACTAACTACTTATCTACGACGCACCTACGCTACCTCAATCCTTACCTACTTACATAATATCTACCTACGTTCCCTACCTACACACACCTGCCTAACTAACTACCTACCTACCCTACCTCATACCTACCTACCTGCTCTACCTTATCTTTTACAAAACTTATCCTGAGAATAACGAATACAACAAAAAAGAATTACCTATCCAATTTGGTCCAGCCGTTCTCGATTTTTACGCTTAGCAACACATTTAGTGATTCATTTTGATTACCTACCTATATATTTAAACACATTATGCAATAGTACAAACAGTAAACATTTATAACTTAAGTTAGTATAGAAAACTTCATCATAAAGGCTCTTACATACTGGCGCAACTTGTCGCGCGACGCGACTTTTAAGAAAACAATTTCTGAAAAAACTTCACGGTGAACAATGCGGCGGCGTCGCGAGCCTTAATCAGTCTTTATCCTTCCCAATGCTGGGACACAGACCTCTTGGTCAGCGGGTCATCTCCTCTGTTTGAGAGGGAGTGGGCCATTATCGCCACGACACGGGCCCAATGCGGTCGGTGGATCCACTACTTACGTACTTATTTTCTTTACAATTTTAGGGATAATAAACTACAACGATCACCTCAACCTCAGCCACTTCACCGACAGGAAGTTCATCTGTCACTACTGCCATGAAGGATTCGAAAGACAATACGACAAGTTCGTTCACGAAAACGAACACATCGGAATGTCCAAACTCGAAACCAACTTCTCCGCCCCTTCCACCACCAGACAGTCCTTAAAGAAAGCCAATAACACCCAAACTGAGCCTGAACTGAAGTGTGTTGTACCAGAAGATAAACTAAAGAAAATCGTGTCGTTCTTCGATAAAATCTCGGATCCGGAGCAAATGTTTACGGAAATAAAGAAAAATAGGTTCTCTGATTGTAATTTGCAGCGATCTAAGACCGATGTTGAGACGGTCGAGGAGTCTTCGGAGTCTTCTGACAAGAGGACTGTCAGCTGCGTCAATCTTCATCGGAAGAAAGCTGACTCGTCCGGTGAATCTGAGATAACCTCGATACACGCTCAGTACGGCTCTCCTATCCATTGTCATATTTGTGGAGAAAATTTCGATTACAGGTAAGTTTTTAGGGGTAACAGGAACAAGGTGTAAAGTTCACTCATCCACCATAGAAAAGGGAGGATCCTCCAACCAGACGGGTGTTGTGTCTGGTGGGCAACTGCCCAACGATTGATGTTGGGTTCTTTTATATATGTCCAGTGCACGGTAAACTTTAATTGCGCGATGTAGGATTTATGTGACGTCTGTCTGACGTCAGGTCTTTGATGCGTAGTTCGCATGTGGCGATGTAGTTAACGCCACAAGTTCAGTACTCGAGAAACTGTTTGTCTGGGACCGGTCTGGGACCGAAAAAACTAACGGGTTTTTTTTTTACTGCGGCCCTGCTTTTCTTTAAATATTGTACGGAACCCTTCCTATACAAGTCCAACTCGCACGTGGCCGGTTTTTTTTGTAGATCATCCTTTTTCGCAACTTCGTCAGTCATCATCAATCGCGGTCTGCTGTAACTTTGTAAGTTATAATTGTATAGCGTGTTTGGCAAACAGAATGCTACAGAATGTTATAGTGATGTTTTTTCGTACACATTTTTGAGGTTTGAAATAAAATAATAATTATCTCACTCATCACGACTTTGCTCTAAATACAATGAAGGGAAAATGGATCGGACCGGCCCACGGAGGGACCGGCCCACCGGGAAAAGTCCCGATATACCCTGGGGTCAGCCGACCCTGGTTCGTGATTTCTGTTGCAGCAAAATAAGTAAACTTTGGTATCCCAGAAAAGCGATTCCGGAATTCATGAACATCTGTCGAATCGAAAAACGCTCTGTATTTGGATAGCCGTAAGTTGTTGTTACTGTTCACCAAGAGAATGGTACCAGTCCCAGATATTTTACCGTGTAAACCTACAAAATTCTCTACACTGTTATAATTTTGGACTCATCATCATCTTCTCTTTTTCAGACGCCAGCTAAGTCTCCACGTGGACTTAGAGCATCGTAGCCACGATAAATTCTCCAAATTCCACAGCTGTGCTGGCATCTTAAACCACAGATCCCAGAACCGAGTTGACATGGTTACTGAAGATGGCAAGATCAACGTGCAAAGCATTGACAGGTCCAACTCAGGGATACGGAGATCCACGTCATCATTGAGCCAAGAATCTTATAGCGAGCTCACCCGAAGGAGGTCGGAAGAAAGTTTGAGTTGCGACCCCTCTACTAATGTTGTCTATTATACTTCTATGGAAACAGTGAAAAAGCCGTCTATGGTAAACAACATCGTTCAGAAAGTCAGGACTGGCCTCAACAGTTATAAATGGGAGCCGGGAACAAAAATTATTCATGTGTAGTCTACGTACTGTGGTGGCATTGTCTTTTGTCAATATAGTGAAAAGTGCAGTTGTTGGTTTTATTTTGGAGTCCTTTCCCTATCCATTACTCACTAGTCTTATAACACAAAACCGTGTTTTTGTACACGCAACAACAACAAAGTTGATACGCCTAAACACCTTTTAGACATGACATTTCTATGTGCATCTGGACTGAGAGCCGGTTTTTTTTTTCTTTCGAATCAACTTGAGACTCATACGGAATTTAGTTAAAAATAGTAAAAACTTAAAGCAAAGCTCCAAAAATTTCTTAAACGTGAATCAAAACTTTTATGAACAAAAGACTTGGGCTCCAGACGCTTGCATAAAGCGGCATAGCATGAATCTCAGAAAGTACTAACTCCGTGTTAATAATTTTTATTTTAGAATTTAGTTAAGAATTTCTTAAATCTTTTAAGAAATTTCCAACTCGCTAGGATATGACGTTACAGATTTATGGCGGTTTAACTGGGGGCCCTCAGTTTGTACTGAGGAATCTTCAAAACAAGAGTTTAACTGTGGAAATACACTAATAGTTGAACATATCTGTGAATTAGTTAAAAAGAAATAATAGCTCAAAAGGTATTGGTTGAAAAGTAATTGAAAATCGAATTTTCTGAAAATGTTTGAACTGAGAGCCCAATAATTTCGGCATTATTGACTAGGCTCAACCTCGTAGATTAATATAAATTAATATAAATTTTATGGGAAATACAACAAGTTTTTAGGCTCATTCGATGGAGTTTTATTCCATGGGTTCAAAACAAAAATAAAAGAAAAAAAAGTTGGAAAGTGAAATACGACCTTTCGAACAGACGCTCATATGACTAGTATTTTTTTTGTAAGTAGGTATGCCCCATAATTTACCTAACAAACGGTATAATCTAAATAGAAAATATTAAATAAGTAACAAGATACTCACTCAGCCTCTTCGATAGTTTCCGACATGGCAAGGAAGACACAGTTGAGCAGAATGGTAGCCATGACGAAGTAGTCGAAGTACTGGTTGGTGGAGAGATAGACGCAGGCCCTCCGGACTGGCGACCACGGCGAGTACCAGAACAAGGAGCGCGTCGCCGTGAACCGGTGGATATAGTTCTTACGGAAACGTTTTGATACCACGCAGAACAAGAGAAGTAAGTATTTTTACTATTTTTAAACTAAAATTTGACACATCTTCCGTTTCTCTAATTGCCATATTTTATGAGAAAATGCATTTTCAAGTTTTCTATAGCAACAAATTTTGTAGGGTAGATATGATTTTGTTAGTTTTCTAGGACAGACCTTTATCTAGACTCATACAATGTATTTCTATAAGCGACTAATCATTATTTGGTGCTTGAACTGTCGGATGCGATAACGTTTTGTGCTGTGCTGTGTGTGCAATAATTTATTAGTGCAGCAAGCGCGCATGATACAAAAATAAACGAAATAATAATGTAATACCTATTATAGTTTTATTTCCGTAAAACATTGATCATTTTGTGTAGAGATAGCGCCTCTTTGGCTCTGCTGCTTGACCATAGATTGTGTTTATTTTATAAAAGTTAAGGAATGACGTTATTTTCGAGTGAAATTATGTTGATATCATCTATAATACGGCTTCCTGACTGCGCTTTACAGAAATAATTTTGAATTCATCTAATCACTACTAAGTATGGACTTATGAGGAACATTATGGTCACCGTACAAAATTTGTTGCTATAGAAAAATTGAAAATGCATTTTCTCTTAAAATATGGCACTTAGAGCAACGGAAGATATGTCAAATTTTAGTTAAAAAATAGTAAAAATACTTGGTCTAATTTGTAATAATCTACGAGGTTGAGCCTAGTCAATAATGCCGAAAATATTGGACTCTCAGTTCAAAGTTTTTCAGAAAATTCGACTTTCAATTACTTTTCAACCAATACCTTTTGAGCCATTATTTATTTTTAACTAATTCACAGAGATGTTCAACTATAAGATATAGAAGGCATATTAATGTATTTCTACAGTTAAACTCTTGTTTTGAAGATTCCTCAGTACAAACTGAGGGCCCCAGTTAAACCGCCATAAATCTGTAACGTCATATCTTAGCGAGTTGGAAATTTCTGAAAAGATTTAAGAAATTCTTAACTAAATTCTAAAATAAAAATTATTAACACAGAGTTAGTACTTTCTGAGATTCATGCTATGCACTTTACGCAAGACTTTACGCTGAGAGCCCAAGTCTTTTGTTCATAAAAGTTTTGATTCCCGTTTTAGAAATTTTTGGAGCTATGCTTTAAGTTTTTACTATTTTTAACTAAATTACCGATGAGTCTCAAGTTGATTCGAAAGAAAAAAAAACGGGCCCTCAGTCCAGAATTCCAGATGCATATGACATTTCTCTAAGGAGTTTGACATAAAATTGACATTAACCTTTAACAGCCACGTCAAAAAAGCAAAAACGTGCCGGGTACCCTCTCTCTGCGCCAACGCCAAGCTAAACACGCGTTGAACAAGTTTCGTAAGTTTTATGGTAAGGCCATTAAGATACTACTTAGTCTGTGGTCTTTATGGTCAGTTCACACCGAGACGTGCCGCAACGCGACGCTGCGCTGGCGACCAATCTCAACGGAGATCGGCCTTCGGCGCGGAAGATAGTGCACAAGTGTTTGTGCAGACACAGGTGCACCCTCTCTTCCCTCACTCTCATAGTCCGATGGGATGGCAATCCGACACGGACCGGAGAGAGAGATCAGGCGTAGCGTCAACGGCTTTCCGAGGCACGGGGGTCGCCAACTTCCAAACTCCGGGCTGTTACTAAGAAATTCCTTATGGAAAAACCCAATAAAACTTTGCCCGACTAAGGCTCGAGTATATACGCTCATACTACCTAACCAATAGACATTTGGAAGTCTGCGTTCAAACAAACAAACAGTTGAGCAGGTATACCTACACTAGAGCATTTCCACGTCGCAGCCACAACGCAACCACCAGCAAGACCGAACAATAGCGGCCGGCCACATCGCAAACAACGCTACGTCCGACGCAAACAACATATTATACTAACCTGCTGCGTCGTGTCGGTTGATTGATTTTGTAGTAACGCTCAAGAAGCTGCAGCGACACTATTCACATAAAACGCTAACCTAATATTTTTAAATCAAGCCTCTCTCCCACAGGTGGAATTTTTATCGCGCGATAATAACGCAGGTGTGAGTAAGATCGCATGCGTCCTACTACAAAATGTTCTAAGAACACATCGCAATGTCGCAGGGGAGACAAACGCGTCCTCCTATTGCGGTATTATTATCGCAGCAGTGTGTAACTTCGTGGCCGTAACAGATATAGCAATAACGCTGGCGTTCGCCTGTGGGGGAGAGGCTTTAAAGAATCAAAATCTGTAGTCCACGATGGGGTAGGCAGAGATACCCAAATTTCGTCAGATACAGGGCGCGCGTCTAATAAAATAAAACAAATTTTATATAAAAAAAACCACACTTGTTTATTGTAGTTATTATTTTTATATAATATTCCTAACACATCCCACGCAGTGAGATCGCCGCAAATAAACCGTCTGGAAGCCAGAGAACAAAATGTTACCGAAAACATCAATATGTTACAACTTACACTAGTAATGAAAACTTAAAACTAAAATATACTAAGGCGGGTTTTAGAGTCACGCTGAGTGACGCTGAGAGTCGGCGCTG
Organism: Lithophane ornitopus; assembly: GCA_948473465.1. NCBI lineage: Eukaryota > Metazoa > Arthropoda > Insecta > Lepidoptera > Noctuidae > Lithophane > Lithophane ornitopus. Next base: position 2,725,852 of record OX419641.1, on the reverse strand, counting down.
ACCGCCCAATATGTATGGCAGGTTTTAGAGTCACGCTGAGCGTCGGCGCTGACGGCCCAATATGTATGATTATCGCACTCAGCGCAGCTCAGCGCTGACGACCGTCAGCGCTGTGACGAGTGCGATAATCATACATATTGCGCCGTCAGCGCCGACGCTCAGTGTGACTCAGCGTGACTCTAAAACCCGCCTATGATTATCCTGCTCAGCGCTGACGTGTGACGAGTGCGATAATCATACATATTGGGCCGTCAGCGCAGACGCTCAGCGTGACTCAGCGTGACTCTAAAACCCGCCTATGTGTTGGTTGTCTATTGCATAATAAACACGTTGAACTCATATTCAAAATATAAATACATATGGCCGATAAGAGAACACTAAAACATAGCCCTCTTTCTGACGCAGTCGGGTAAAAAGGGTTCGGAGGTTGGATCCCTAGCTGCCTTCCCCCAGCGACACCCTAAGCCGATGTCCGTACTCCATATGGGATGCACTTAGCGTGTAATCGCTTATTTTTTATTTTATGCCCTTACTGGAGCCTTTAATCCGGAGGAGCTCGTGGCTAAGTAATAACAGCCGCACGGGTCGATCCATCAGGTTTAGCTGCGCTTGCCGGGGTTGGTCCGTGGATGGGTGACCATCTTTACATACCTAGACTCGTTCGTGCCTCTGAAAGCACGTTAAGCCGTTGGTCCCGGCTGTAATTTGTAGATCTTTGACAGTCGTTACGGGTCGACAGAAGCCCGAAAGTCTGATAACCAGGCTTGCCAAGGGATATCGTATTACCCAGTTACTGGGTTGTGGAGGTCAGATAGGCAGTCGCTCCATGTAAAATACAGGTATTCAGCTGCATCCGCTTAGACTGGAAGCCGACCCCAACATAGTTGAGAAAAGGCTAGGCAGACGGAAACCTTAACTTATTAAGGCATCCACAGGATAGTCCGGTTAAACAGCCGACAAACTTCTAGGTAGATCAGCGAGATGCCACTATAAGAAAGCATCCTGAATTCCTGGGGTAACACGATACCCATTTGTAAGACTGGTTGTCAGACTCTGGCTTCTGACTTCCAGAAGTTCTGACTACTGTTCACGCGCTGGCAAACCGGGGCCGCGGGAGGGGCGCGGGCAACATAGAGCAGCGCGGCAGAGGTCGCGCGGAGCGCGCCGGCGCGCCGCCATTGTGAATTTTTACCAAGAACCGAGCGAGGGTTCGGCTTTCCTTATTTAATCATTTAATTAATTAAAGTTTTATTTATCGCCCGCACAATGTTTCATTCATCGCCCGCACACTATCAGTAATGACTGTCAAATATCTATGAATGACAGCCGGGACCAACAGCTTAACGTGCTTTCCGAGACACGGAGGAGTCTCGGTATGTAATAGATGGTCACCCATCCACAGACTGACCTCAGCAAGCGTAGCTTAACCTTCAATCGACCCATGGGGCTGTTATACTTAGCCACGAGCTAATCATTTAACATTTTTGCACGATGCGGAAAAAAGTCAGTTTTGTGATTAACTTGTCTTTGCAATAAAGACCCTATAGTATAACAAGTTATGTAACAAATAATAAAGGCTCGTACAAACTGGCGCGACAGGCAGCGCTACCCTTGTCGCGCCTGTTTGTAGGAATCTAATAATGAGTAATATCGCTAACTGAGCGAAGAATAGGAGTTATCTTTGTTATTTTATGAAATAGATAACCAACTTTTAACTACAATATAAAAGAGCCAGTATTTATAAATATTTCAACGCTGCATACATAACAACAATATTCTGCAGTTACTGTTAGAAAGTCACATAGTTCGATCCTAAATTTCAGTTCAGACCGCAGAAGCGACGCGACGCTGCGCGCACTTTTGAACAATTATCGAACTTATTTTATTCACGAAAAGGTATAATTTCGCGTTGACTCGTGTCAAAGTACGCTGAGATGCGCAGTGCTGCGCAGCGCGTGTACCTTATTGTGTAGTAAATAAATTCGATATTGTATCGGATCATGAAAAAGTGCGCGTCGCGTCGCGTCTCGGTGTGAACTGACTCTAAGCCGAGTAAACAGCGACTGCGAAAACTGCCTGCAATTTTGCAATAACTGTTACTTTTTATAGCTGCAAAATATTATCACAATCCATAATTTAATATTATTATGTAACTTAGAAGAATAACAAGCAAATTCGTTGAAAAAACAACAGTTGCTATCTCTTTTTTTATCAAAAACGCAGATTGTACGCTTAAAGATCAAAATAATAGAAATATAAAAAAAATAACACGTAACTTAATTTCTTCGTTTATTATAATCAATTAAACAAAATTATAATAATTGTATTTTTATAACAATAGGTTTTTAACCACTGTCGGCAGAGATATTCAACTTTTTCTTCAAATATTTTTTATATTTTTTACGACAATATCTACAATTAAATTGTCCTTTTATTTTATTACATTCCATATAGTCACTTCTATAATAGTCATACAAAATTACCTATCAATTTTCCTCTAGGTTGAATACCCCTGCTTTCCCTAACAAATCCCAAGTGTTGTAATATACAAAACTGAGCTTACAGTATGTAAGTCTGTATGTCACAAGAAGCGATCTCACTTTCTACCCACATCTAACCAACGAACTAGCACCGTACCACGATATTAACCCTTACTTTGAGAATGTATTTTTATTTAAAACAATAATTTGATTTAGAGATCGGAGAAAAAAAAATGTCTTTGGTCGAGAGCGCTTTTTCTATACAGGGTCCAATTAAATTTCATAGCGAAACTCTGCAGATGTGATGGATATCGATATCCAAACACAATAAAACAAGAAAGACATTTTTTCATATATTTTTTTGGGTCAATGACCGCTGGTAAAGTCCGTTTTTTATTCTCGTAGACTAATTTGACATTTCAAGTGATTGTTGTTTGTTTTCTCACAATGGACTTTGACATTTGCATCTGTCAAATTAGTTTACGAGATTAAAAAGAGACTTTAGTTTAATAACTTGAAGTCTGAGTAGAGAGTATCTTTATACTCGTGATCTCATATTTGTACTTAGATCTATTTTGTTTAACATTGCTGATAACTGTTATCTTTTTGTGTGTTTCTGTGGCAAATAAACCTATTTTTCTTGCTTTCTTTTAGAGAATCAGTTACCCATCACGTCTGCGGAGTATCGCTAAGGGCGGATTCGACCAAACTTGGATAAGTCTTATCCTGGGAATAAAATCACTAATTACTCTAGGGTTAGATAGTCAACTTTTCGTTTTACCAAATCTTAATCTTGGATTATCTGTCTATCTGAGAGTAAATCGTTATACAGCCGAAATGCATCGAGTGAACAAGTTATCCGAGAGTAATATAATGGCGGCCGCTTCATTAACAGCTGACAATCACGACAAGCAAACAATAAATTGTACATCGACATTGGTGCCGATTCTGTTGTTCACAAACTAAACTAAATTTAAGTTCAGTGCATCTTTTTCTTTCTAATTCATTAAGAAAAGGACAGAAGATAAATTTTAGTTTAGTCCTGTCAAATTAATCAGCGCCTGACGTAAATTGACGTAATTTTAGTAGGCAAGTTTTTAATCGCGTCTAAACTTGTAAGGAGTAGTGTCAGTTTGACAGGACTAAACTAAATTTATCTTCTGTCCTTTTCTTAATGAAATAGAAAGAAAAAGATGCACTGAGCTTAAATTTAGTTTAGTTTGTGAACAACAGAATCGGCACCATTGACAGCTACCTACTTTCCCAAGCTATAAAATAATACGGCAAATGAGAGTTGAGATGAGTTATGCTTCTGCACCGTCCACAACGTATTTTTGCCGGGTATTACATTCGTTCACATTCACTCCGCTATTTCTAATCAAAGTATAGCTATACGTATACGTTAGATTGCATGGAAAAACGACTGTTGATTTTACTCGAGAATAAAATCGTGGAGTTACCCCGTATAGTTCTCTCTCGTGTATAAATTCGAGTTTGGTCGAATCCGCCCTAAGTAATATAATTTAACCCTGTATAAAATAGTTATCCAAAAGATGCATTATTTTTCTTGATCACTTTATTATGGAAGACAAACTTCGTCACGAGGACTTGGCCCTTGAGTTTCTGTGAGAGCAATATTTCGACCAATCAGATAATCGTTCCCTTACTTCACATTTGTATATTTACAAACCCATACCTCGATACGATTTTATTATAGGTATCAATTTAACATGACATTGGTGCCGATTCTACTAAATAAAACTAAATTTAAGTTCAGTGCATCTTTTTATTTCTATTTCATTAAGAAAAGGACAAAAGATAAATTTTAGTTTAGTCCTGTCAAATTAATCAGCGCCTAACGTAAATTGACGTAATTTTAGTAGGAAAGTTTTTAATCGCGTCTAAACTTGTAGTGAGTAGTGACAGTTTGACAGGACTAAACTAAAATTTATCTTCTGTCCTTTTCGTAGTGAAATAGAGAGAAAAAGATGCACTGAACTTAAATTTAGTTTAGTTTATGAACAACAGAATCGGCACCAATCAATTCATTGAATAAAATAATATTTTATATGACATGATTTCGATGATACAGATTAAAAAACAATAATATTATAAAAATTCTAAAGATATACATTCTCACTATACTTTACTAAGAAATTGACGGCGGCTTTGATATTAAAAAATTGGCTTCTAATACTTATCTGCCCTTCCCTTTAAGGAATACAGGCGCGATGTTATGTTACATTGTTCAAAGCCGCCGTCTTTCTTAGTCAACCTCCGACAATCTATATTAAATTCCATTACTTTTGGTACAAACGGCAAAATTGAAAAGTATGCAGGCAACTAATAACTAAAATTCGCCGTTCGAAGTCTTTTTATTCGTGTCCTGCGTAGAATAAGCGTAGTTATATAAGATAGCTGCTGCAAAAGCTAAAATGCCTTACTGATTAAATTAATTGTATTTTTTATATTATAGTTTGACCTCACCGCTGTATGACGCCTCCCCATGGCCACGACATGACTGCTCGCGCGATCTGCGTCTTGCGCGAGGCATGAGTCGCCGCGGTGCGAGGCGTGGGAACATTCGCGTGCCGCCCCGTCCCGCAACACGCACCGCCCTATGTTGGGCATAGGCCTGCCAGAGCCCGACATAATTTAAAAAAAAGGACTTTGCCTGCGCGATGTGAGATTTTGCGTGACTTCACTGTGAGGCGTAGTTCGTATATGTCGCTACAAGCTAATGTAGTTCGTACCGATACTAGAGAAGAATGTCTTCTTGCTTATTCTATGATTTTTCGTCAGTTACCAACATACTATACAATTTTGCCGCGTGTACATCTTAAAACATGTCGAAAATAACCTCTTTTTTAGCTTTTAAAGTCAATATTAAATATATTATGTGCCATTACTTTCTACGTGCCAGGGTAAGTGTCTGCGAATGCCCTGTCGCGTAATCTTAGAAATAAAATTGCGAACAGATTTGACGATGCCCGAAGAATATTTCAACTAAGTCAAGGTTTTATTTGAAAATTTTGATGCTACTGGGAATCGAACCCGGGACCTCTGGGTCTGAGACAGGTGGTCTTATCACTAGACATCGCAACAGTAATTTATTACGCAATATTGTTTTAGGTCCCGGCCTTGACATCAAACAATGAACAAAATTGTCAAACTTTTATTGTTTAGATACGAGGCTTTTGGCTACTTTGAATGTGTGTATTTGATGCCTTTTTTTTTTGTAATGTTCGGTGTTTTTTTGCAAAATAAAAATTAAATATTTCTTTCTTTAGACCATAGAGGCGATTAAACTAAAATCTATCTTTTAACATCGTCAAATCTGTCCGCGATCCACCGAAACGATCGTACAAATCTGTAGATAAATAACCTGCGATATAAATTACGATTACATAATATTTTATAGAAAAAGAAATAAAAAACATTAAACCAAAACGTATTTACATTATTTTTATCGTCTCCTCGTATGTTTTGTGTGAATTTTTAGTTCATTTTATATATTATTTTTTATTTTCCAACAAATCTCAGGACCAGCCGAAGCCAACTCGCAGAGGCCCCTTAGACAATTTTAAATTGAATGAGGCACCAGCCGACGATTATCCCTGTTCGTACTATGCAAGGGCACCCAAGGACACTAACTATCCCCGGTTGGTGTAATATTATTGCAGGATATGGAAACAAAACAATAGCTGCTTAGTTTGTGTGTCAAAGTTCTTTTAAAACTATATTTTAAGTTTCAAAGTGTTCTCAAGTAAGTGAAATCTTTACAATTTCTTATTGAGAAATAAATTACTTTAACCATAAACAATGATATTGAACTTGGGGGTTAAAGTGGACGGGTTTGGGTGGTTAAAGTGGACTGGTAACCTGAATGACTCAATTTTATTATATTCGGCCGAAAAATAAAAAAACATCTATAAGCCTATTGTGCTTCGATAAAACAAAACCCGTCTCTATGGCTTTGGTCTATAACATAGAAAGAATCATGCCCATGTTGTCTGATTTATGTATTTGAAGTTGAGAATTCCTCAAACTCTTCTTAAGCATTACTTAAGGTGATTCCTTTAATGTAACCCGCGAAATTCAATACGTTTTTTGCAAATCAATTTTAGGAATCACCTTAAGAAGAGTTTGAGCAATTCTCAACTTCAAAAACTTAAATCAGAAACCGGCTGTATAAGTACCCTCAAATTAACGATGGCAGCTCAAAAATGTATAATTATTCAAATATTCATCAACTGGGTATCGTACCAGCATTCCCACAAAACATACAAGTACCTATTAACCACACAACTATAGTAGACGAATAATTAAAAAAAAAACAACTATGTATTACAATACCTTGGTTTACATAACAAAATAAACTCGATAAATGCACAATGCGATGGCGAAACTGATCAAATAGTAATATTATTGTAAATGTGTAAACAATGTTCGTTTTGGTGACATATTAACATAATCAGCACTTCATTTGACGTATTTGCCCAAACATTGGCATTATTTGGCGAATACAAAATATATATACTCTAAACCTATTAAAATAAAGTTCATTTTTTGTTAGCGAAATTATGCAAATATTTGCACAAATACGCCATTATAATAAAGAACATACGAATGTTATTTCAAATCATTATACTAAACGCTAAGACTCGCGGCAGTAGCGGTCATAGAACATGCGAGTAGGACAACAGTGTCATACCATCTCGCTCACACATTTTATGACAGCGTCTGCCACGAACTTTGGCTTTCAGTATAATTATTTCTACATAACTGTAAATTCTTTATTTATATCAACATGCGATATTGTAAATTGGTTTATTATAAAATAATTTCGTTCGTTTACACTCGTATAAAAAGGGACTGTATTCTGTAGTGCATATTACTGACGACTCTCGCCAGCCAGTCTTACCAAGAGGTATCGTCTTACCTAGTAACTGAGGTGTGGAGGTCAGATAGGCAGTCGCTCCATGTAAATTCAACTGCATCCGATTAGACTGGAAGCTGACCCCTAGTTGGGAAAAGGCTAGACAGATAATGAGAATTCTCGCTAATAATATGCAAAATGTCACGGACTGGTTTTCATAATGGTTCCATGCAAAAATTATATTATGATTTTGATTAGTGAAGAGATACCTTCTTTTAAGTCAGGTTGACGTTCATATAGAGACGTTTTATCAATGATGTACTTGCATTTTTATGGGTGTCGCGGCGCCGCAGAAGGTCGCGTCGCCAACTAAATGTATGGCTGGCTGCGTAACCAAGCGGAGTCAGGTGAGCCACCCACTACACAGGGTGTGAGGGTAAACACCGTTGTCACTCAAACCATGGCTAGTTGACTTAAATATAAAAATAAATGATCAAGAAACAACAAAAAAAAAACGTTATTTTCATTAAAAGATTTTTTAAAGTTTGTAAGTATCCGGCACCGTGCTCGCTAGCGAAACAGATGACTGACTGAGGGAGGGGTCGCGCTCGCGGCTGGTCAGGTCACGTCCCGCGCCCCACGCCCGTGTTGAGACGCAAGTGCGTTGCCCAAGCGCCCTAGGATGAAAGGGTGAAATACTCTTGTGGTCAAATGTAGATTTTCATTAAAAAAAAAGAGTTGACTTGTTCCATTGATTTTACGTTCTACAAACGGTGTTTACCCTAACACCCTGTATAGCTGTGTACATTTAGTTGGCAGCGCATAAGCTTTTCGATAGCTTATGTCAGTCCTATACATTTTTGCCTTTTCCACCATCGTTATCGCTGATAGAATGTCACTTTGTCTAGGGCCTCAGGACTATAAAACAGCGTATTCATAATTTTATAACATTTTTCAGTAATTTACAAGTATTACTGTATACCAAAATAAACCTTGCCCCACTAACGCCATCTATCGATATATTATAGGTAACTCTTCATAGGAAAACGAATATTCTGCGCACAGTGAACTCTAATTTATTAAAACATTTATATGTATTATTTATTATCAAATATTGCGTGTGACGGTGGCACCGGTGTTCATAGATGTTATTATATATTTAGTATATTCTTAAATATTATAAAATACAAAGTGGAGACGACAATACGACAAAAAATGAAACTCCGTATATCTAATGACGATATCGGTCTATATACAAAAAAATAATCAAATAGGATATATTTGATTAATTTTTATATTTTAATATATATAATTTAAAAAATATATAATTTAAATATATAATTTTATATTTTATAAATAGTTAAGTTACGATAGCTAGTCAAAGATCGCTAAATCCCATACTCGGCCCAGCACTATTATTTAGTTTGTTTGAAAAAATGACTTTTTAATTTCGATGTTAGGATTTATTTGATAGTTCCAAAATACTCTTATGCATTAGTATTGCCAGTTTTTTCATTTATTGTTGTATTGTCGTCTCCACATTGTATATGCAGGATTACTTTATAAAAGTACTTTGGTCAGTACAATACTTATTGTTTCTGATTTATATATCTGGTTCTTTGCTCTTAAAGTGTACATAGTCGATACACCAATCAGTGTACAGTCGTGGAATAAAACAGTTGAGCACTTGTAATTATTTTCAGTTTTAGCAATGTGAGAATAAAACCTTGTTCAAATTCGCGTAACGTCGGTAATACCACAGTATAAATAAGTAAAAGTAATGTCTCGGCAGTTACCTATAAATAATGACCTACCGCCGCTCGGTAGATAAACCTTCCGCGTCCGTACGTAACTGCCGCGCACTCGATACTTTTGAAAGAAAATACGCGCTTTTTTGAATACTGGGATACCATTCAACCAAAAACAGATCTTAAAGGACTCACCCATTTCATCCCGCTAGTGTACATAAATATTCAGTAATAAGGTTCAAATTTCTACTTCGTGTAAAATCTACTTGCAACAACAGAACCTTTGAACACCGCCACACCGTCACGCATAAGCCTACGACTCAAAAAAGGAGGTATTCATTGTTTTGAGCTATCTCTGTACATTTGTGTTGGATGAGTATAACTTCTTTTGCTTTTTTTTCTTTGCAAGGGGATCTGAAACAGACAAAAGGAAATGGTAAACGCGCTGGTTCAATGCTCAGACCAAATAAAAACTAAGACAGATCGCTGTCAACAGTGACGTGAGGCCGGTTTCGTAAGCATGTGTGCACATATTTTGGTGTAGTTTGATTGTAAATGTGTGCGTGTGAGCGTGTATGCACAGAGCGGTGGTGTAGTCATGCTTCACTGTATTGTTTGTAGCGCTGTCTTGGTTTTTTATTTGGTTAAGTTCAATGCTATGAAAAAGAAAGAAGCGAGGCTTACAGAAGTCGCATATGATGTGTAACATTTGACATGACCTTGGTAATAAGCAACATTAAAGGGGCGGGGCCTCGTCAAGCTCGTTTCAGACGGCCAACTCCCTCTCTCTCACCGCGCGCCAAGGTCAATACCGAGCGCTTCTTCGCATTCTCAGGGCATTAGTAATCGCGTGGTTTACTTAATTTTTACTCCGTAACCAATCTTTACTTTAATTAAGGAGACTGATTTTAAAGAATTAATTAAGAAACCTGCAAGGGCATGATTATAAGAGGCTTCAACAACATAATTATGTCCTTTAACCTGATTGTCAATTGTCACCAACAATAGTTTGATTCTTGAATCAAACTATTATGTAGCCCTTGGCCTAGAGCAGTCACAAAACGAGTCTAAAACATTACCTACAGCAGGGCAATATTACCATAACGCGATTAAACCCTACATATGGCAATAATACCCGACGCAAGGCTATATTACCAGCCCTCACCTATAAAATTACGACATAGAGGAGCACGGCAGGCGCGGCGAGCCCATCTGCGTGAGCACGCGGTCCAGCCACTGCAGCGGACCGTTCAGGTGCAGCTCGATCCAACACGGTGTTGACGTTACTGTTTGACGTCTGTGGACAATGAAAAGTATGAAAATTAATTAAGTCATAAGTGTAGCATCCAATAATTAGAAAGATTGGCCAGGTCTACGAACCAAAAGATTTCGTCCACATGTTACGACAAGCTAGTGATGTGATTATAGGTTAGCTTAAAATAAAATACAATAGAATTTTGGCAAGTAGAAGACATTTTTGACAATATTACCCAAGTCTGGGCAATATTGCCCTTCACTCTCTTTAAGACAACACAACCCAACGTATGGCAATATAGCCCTTAGTAATGGCAATAAAACCGGATACTTGGCGGTATTACACACCTGTACTCTGCGCCCCAGCCCTTGACGAAGCTCATGCGTATGGTGCACATGCGCGTCAGCTGGAACACCGCCTCGAAGCCCTGCGACACTGACTGAGACAGTAACGCCGCAAACTCCTGGTTGTTGAAGATTTTTAGGTTGCAGCCTGAAGAAGAAAGAAAAGCAATGATAAACCAGCATGAAATTGCGCACATTGGCTATCCATGAATTCATCTCTTCATCTATTTTCGCTTTATCTGGCACGGTCGTGAACTAACACACCGAGTGTTGTTTGGAGGTTTCAAATGATTGACAATACTTTTTTTCTGCCATCGGCGAACATTGTCGCGGGAAAAATTTCCTTCAAAAATGTAAGGCCGTGATGGATGGGATACCGTAGTACAGTGGCGGTACTGTATCACCGCAAAATCGCGGTTGTTACCACTCAAACTACTTACTCCCTTGATCATCATCGAAAACTACCGGAGTTTTCGATGATGATCTAGGGAGTAAGTTTCTCGTTTTACAACGGTTTTATGGCCCACCCGACGATCACGGACCCTTCATTTGTATTAACATCTGCAATTTATATAAATACTTACCAGGCGGTATTTTGCAGACGGTGGCGGGATGCCAGCCGTAGCGCTGGTTGCAGTTGGGACTCTGCACGAATATCGACGAGTCGCTCAGGCACTCCGCGAACACCTCGCCTGCAAAACATAAAAGTTCAGTTTATAGACGTAAGCATCTTATGATAACGAGTGTAGCGTTGTGTTGCGCCTGCGACTCAGCGCTAATTACCTACAGTTATATTCTTTAGAAATTGCTACTCTTTATATCGCGTAACTCTAATATCTTCTGAGTAAGTTACGCTCACTGAATTGGCCAGAAAAGACTAGCCCCGCCGTGTCCTTGTAATTTCATACCTATAATGCGGTGTGAGCCTTCTGTATTATTCTGTGCTTGTAAGTAGATATACTCACCACCAATATAATACAGTCTAACTCCCTTGCCAATGTGTCGACGCGTTTGTTCGACAACTTCGTTCCTATTCACGTTTGAAAGAAGACCCAGGCAAAATCTGTGAAAGAAATAAATAATTACAACATCTCTGTGGAATTCTGCTATATTTACTGCGAGCGAAACAATGGGATATAATTTCGGGGCGTATGATACTTTTGAAACAGTCAGGACATGATTGTACCGTGTATTGCTGAAATCCTTAGAGCGGCCTTTCTTTCGGGTGTCTTTTAACCCTAACAGAATATTACCCGCTATTGGAAATATTATCCGTTGCTTAGCAATGTTACCCGCCAATCGACAATATTACCCGATAACATTACTTACTGGTTGGCAGTATTACCCGATCTTTTGCAATATTACCCGCTTCTTGACTTGGTATTATTGTCACTAACCTCTCACTGTTGCTGGGATCAGTGAACCCGTCAACCGTGATGGAAGGCTGTGACGCGTGGAAGGTCTCTCCCACGCGCGTGTTCAGCTCGTAGTAGCTGATGCTGCACCAGAAGGCTGGCTCGTGGTATAACACGGGGGCGGCTTCGGTTGTCAGTCCTGGGGGGGATGGGGTTAGGCGGGTTAGGTCTGCAACAAAGGTTAGCAGTCAGAGAAATAGCTAATTTATGTCAAACGCTACGGGAAATGATAGTCTAGTGCAACCAGACTGTGGTTGATCGAAAACATCTGTTCCGGGACATGTGCTTGAACAACAAAAAAATTAGACATCGAAATGAACTTAAAACTAAAAACTTAACTACTACTCGAAACGATCATCAAAGCGGACCGAGGGATTCAATTAAGTTAAATTATTTTTAACTTAATTTATTGTGCATACTGTTAATAGTTATTTGGTAAATATGTTTGCGCTTCCCCTAAGAATATCAACATATTTGCCAAACCTTTTCCCAACTATGTTGATGCCGGCTTACAGTCTAAGGACGCACGCATGTGTTCCCTGTGTTCCAGCGTTCTACATGAGAACGCTGGAACACAGCGCCGATAAGCGCCAACAAGTTCCTATCTGCTTAGTCGGCACCGGTTCGCGTTGATCAATGCGGCCTAAAGCTCCATTTACACGATGCAAGTTGCTGGAATGTTCAGGAGCAATAAACGCATGCCATGAAGCACGTTCCATTGCCATTCAAGAATTGCATGCAACTGTTTACACGCGTGCGATTTCCATAAAATGTCATACAATAACTGAATGCAAGTTTTGGCGTTCAATAAAATTGCATGCCACTTGCACCAAGGCAATTATTGCATGCAAGTTTTGCCCCGTCTTAAGACATATTTGCACGTCCTTGTACAATTGATTCAAGTATTGCCAGTATTTGCGCTGCCGAAAATTTCATTGAATATGCAACAAGTACTGTTTAGACGAAAAAAGATTTTTTGGTATTGCAATAAAGTACCTAATACGATAAAAAATATGACTGTATCAAATTTGAAAGGGCACAAAACAAAATTTTAATTAACAACTGTTATTACACAATTGACGACTTCCATAATTAAACTTTTTATCTATCTATCTATCTATAATAATGAATCACTGACTGATTGACATGCTACTATTTCGATTTGACATTTTTTTTTTTTCTTCAGCCTTTGATACGTATGACTTTTTTTTTAAACGACTTCTTCAAAAAGGAGGAGGTTCTCAATTCGTCAGTATGTTTTTTTTTTTTTTGTATGTTTCTTACTCGATTTCTCCGCCAATGAATCGATTTTAATGTTTCTTTTTTTGTATGGTAGGGCATGCTTCCGAGGTGGTCCCATATAAATTTTATTAACTTTGCTTGTGGAGTTTTTGAGTTAGCTTCAATATTACGTATTTTTCCCACTTAGTTTATCTAGACGATGTTTTCATTTACTCCTTCACTGTTATTTACATCAGCTTGTGGTATTAGAATTTGTGTGGGGTAGATACCACAAATAAAAAGTGAAAAATAAAAACTATTTACAAAAAAAAAAAACGACTTCCAAAAAAAAACACTCAAAACTGAAAAATAACTTTAATTTCGGAAGTCGGTGGCAAAAAACGAAAATTGAAAAGAAAAGACACCGACTTCCGAAATTATTTTTCAGTTTTGAGTGATTTTTTTTGGAAGTCGGTTTTTTTTTTAAATTTATTTCCAAGGATTTGACATGCTTATTGTAATTCAAACGATTTGACATTTATTTTGTATTCTGTATTATTATAATTTCTTAATTGTTATTTAAAATTACAATGTCTTTTAAAAATTAAGTACTTAAATTAAATATGTTTTGCATGCCCATGTGACGGTTAAAAAAAGAAAACATGTACTAATTACCTATGTTTGCAAAAGAATAAATGATTTGATTTGATTTGACGGCGCCAGTCAATTGTTGCTTCAATTTTATGGCATGCCACAGGCAATAAACTTGTACCGTGTAAATGGAACTGAGGACCAGCATAATCAGCCTATAATGTTCCCACTGCTGGGACACAGGCCTCCTCTCTGTGAGAGGGAACGGGCCGTAATCCACCACGCGGGCCCAGTGCGGGTTGGTAGATGTCACATGTCTTCGAATTTTTGGTTCTAGGACATGCCGGTTTCCTCACGATGTTTTCCTTCACCGTTTTGAGAGCAGTGGCGATGAAATAATTTACACAAAGTAAAGCGCCTGTCAGGGTTCGAACCTACGACCTACGACTCGTAAGTCGTGGCTGTTACCACTGGGCCACCACTGCTCTAGACCACACTGCTGAGGACCAGTATTTCACCTAAAATTTCTAACAAAATGTAACAAAATTGTCAACAAACTCACTCATGTTGTCGTTATGGTCCATGGGATCGCCGTCCTCGCTGATGTAGCCCGGCGGCGGCGTCTCCACTGTTGATGAGCTCCTGAGAACAAAATGTATAAGATTGTTGAGAAAAATTGGTTTTTAGAGGAGCTTTTAACATGGTGTTGGAGAAGGTAAGTCCTTGAATAATTGAAGTGAAGGTATGTCCAAAAGTCTAACTGAAAGAGATGTATGATTCTTATGATTATAATTCTATAAATACATATTTGATGTGGGTTGCGGGAAGCACAGTAACGGTCGAAGTGGCGGTGCTTGGGGGAGGCCTATGTCCAGCAGTGCACGTCTTTCGGCTGAAATGATGATGATGTTGATATTTTTTATTGTCGCGAATCATATTTTGATCAAGATCCAACCTGACAATGACCTGCAAAAACACACTGGGTGGACGCGTCCAGGGCTTGGCTTAACCTTTGGTATGCCGGAACGTGGATCCCGTTGAGACACAATGGATTTTTAATTGTGTCTGTAATTACGGCATATGACGGGTTAAACACTCACTCCTGTGCGGTGCCACTTTGTGTTTTTTGGTTTTGTATAATACTAACAATAGTTTTATAAAGTTTTTGTGTTACTAACAGTATATGGACAAAAAAAAATGTCTTAGTAAAACACGTAAGAGAATTTGAATTTCGCGGGCTAACGCTGCGGATCACCTTAATTTTAACTTCTGACGTTCAAAATTACCTTAAAATGGCCTAGTTGTCCAACCATCAGCTTATGTCAGTGAAAGTCAAATCAGACTTTCACTGACATAGCTGATGGTTGGTTGTACTTACACATGCACAGTGGTGTTGCCTGGCACCTGCTGGGCCAGTGTGGCCTCCAGGTACATAGCGCTGTGTGCGCCCACGCCCACTCCAACCACACCTCCAGTCTGCATTACACTACAAAAATACATTATTAATTAGTAATTAACAAGATAATAAGACTATCAGGTATGTCAAGTTTCGCCGTCCGATATGGACCAGGTCCGGGTCGATGGCGCGTTGTTTCACGCGCGCCTCAAAGAGATGTCAGCACAACAGACGGGGTCCGCTAGGGCCGACGTCTGCCAGGGTTGCGGGAAAGTCCGAAAGGGATACCGGGACCTTGGCAACAGGCAACTGAAGGAACACGGGTGGGTTTAGTCAGTAAAAGTCTGACACTAAGCGGGAGAAGTCATATGATGATTTCCCACCGTAAAAAGAAAGAGTATGTCAAGTTTAGATGGACTGATAAAAAGAAATGCCTCGTTGGTCCAGTGGTCGCAAACGCTACTGCACGTAGTATTATAATATCTGTGCTACTGCTGAGCGTGAGGTCCTGGGTTCGCTTCCTAGGTTGGGCAAAGTAATATTGAGATTTTCCATCTGGAATTTCTCAGCAGCAGCCCGGAGTCTGGACTGGTGCCCAGTTGATGGCAATAGGCTCGCCTCCTATTACAATAAGGCTCTATGACTTGGCAGTTCCGAACTTCACGCAAAGGACTACGCAGTTACAGTTTTTGGGAACCAAATGGTAACATGAGGCGAGTGTGAGTGAGAGAACATGCGCGAAAATTATACGCGCCTATGCTCAGACCTGATAAGTTATAACGGCCGTATTGTACATGGGACTTAAGGCACTGACAAAAGGCAAACAGTAAAAGTAGGCTTGACTTGGCTTGAAAATAAACAAAATTGGCGATTTTTTTTTATTTTTTTTATTCTGTAAATAGGATATTGGAATCACTTTTACACGTCATATTAAAAAATATAAAAATAAGCTAGATGAGGTCGGCGTTTCCTCTCTGACTACTCTGAGAAGAAAGGCCGAAACAAACTCAGAGGTCACAGTCTCTTTTAACGTTCAGACATAATCTTGGTCAAGTCATATGAGGACCATCTAAATTCGAGTCTGAAATGGTCTTTTGAAGAAAGAACCACACAGATTTGAGTGGACCTGTCCAGTCAGTGCAAGCATTTGTCAGTAATGGCGGAGCTCAACTCAGAACTTATGGAGCTCAGCGACTCGACGAACAACGAAACCAAATTAACGATTTACCAATGAAAGGACATTTGGGTAGGCCGCATAAAATTCTCAAATTGCCAGACCATTAATAAAATTAACTGAGAAAGAAAAAAAAATAAAAACATTCACATAGTCCTCACATTCACAATAATAAAATACTTTACAAAGTATATAGTTTGTGATACCGGAAAAAATATATATTAATCATGCACATATTTCTCAGAACACATGCACATATTTCTCAGAACATGGTCGTTGACAAAAAATCTCAATACAAATTAACGGTAAACTAAACTTTTACCTTCGACTTCTAATTCAAAATATCTCTATTAAATATGAACGTACGTTGGTATTTTAATTAAGAACGTCGTATTTGAATGCAGAGTTTGGTTATTTTAGATAATTGCTTCATAGTTTGCAATAAATTACAAGCGTTGTACCATAGCGCTTCTCTTTCTTTCCTATATAGTTCGACAGTGACCGCTGTTTAACTGTTGTCAGTGTCTTAAACATAATTGGCGAAATGTGGGTGTACCATAAAGCTGGGGATACACATGCCCGTAGCACACTAGCATACCAGCTCCATGCACGTGCCAGCTACTGTCATGTGTATACGCTAATTGGCATGCCTTTACCGGGCAAGCAAGAAGATTGCACAACATTTGATTTACTTGCATGCCCGTTGAGGGAGGGGAGTTGCCAAACGGGCACGTGTGAACAGATGGCACAACATAGCAGTATTACTTGCAAATGTATCCGCAGTGACCCAGTTACTCGTACATGCCAGTAACTTTCATGCCAGCTACTTTCCCGATTTACTGGCATGTGTATCACCGCCTTATAGGTAAGTACACCTCTGTCTAGCCCTTCGGGGAAACAGGGCGTGAAGTAATGTTGTTGTTATTAATACAAAAAAATCATTATTATCAATTGTTTTTGTCTTTCTACCTATCTACTTATCATTAAGGTTTTTTAATATTAATCAGTGATGAGTAAGAGTTGTGCATTGTTTTGATCAATAACACAAAGGATTAAAAAAAAAAAAACAACAATTTTGATAATCTGTTATCTGACGAAACATCCAAATAAATTGAAAATTCAATACCATTGTCATTTATAAATATACTAGCTGATGCCAGCGGCTGCGCCCGCTTGACAAACTATATTGGTGAAATTAGCATGAAAATCGGTGCAGTCGTTTTTGAGTTTATCGCGAACAGACAGACAGACAGACGCGGTGGAGGACTTTGTTAGGGTTCCGTACCCAAAGGGTAAAACGGGACCCTATTACTAAGGCTCCTTTGTCTGTCTGTCTAACTGTCTGTCCGTCTGTCACCAGGCTATATCTCATGAACCGTGATAGTTAGACAGTTGAAATTTTCACAGATGATATATTTCTGTTGCCGCTATAACAACAAATACAAAAAAAAAGAATATAATAAATATTTAAGGGGGCTCCCATACAACAAACGTGATTGTTTTGCTCGTTTTTGCTCGATATTGATAACGGCAACAGGTAGACGCTTGAAATATTCACAGAATATTTAGGTATATATTCAGTTTTAAATAATTTAAAATAAAACAAATATTTAAGGGGGACCTTCATACAACAGACATGACTTTTTTGCCGAAGCTGCATCCGGTTAGACTGGAAGCCGACCCCAACATAGTTGGGAAAAGGCTAGGCAGATTGACTCCAGAAGGTTTATGTGAATAATTATTTAAATTATATCACGGAAATCTCGTTTTTTTGACATTTCGCATTGCTCCCCACCGAAGCAGGGTCGGGTCGCTAGTTTAGAGATAAAAATAGCTAAACGCTTATAATACATGACCGCTTCTACTCACGCGTCCGTGTGGTCGTGATGCGTCTGATGCTGCTGGTGCTGTGGATGCGGCGCGTGCGTTTGATGCGGAGCGTGCGTCTGATGCTGCGCGTGGTAGTCGGTGTAGGGCGGCGGCGCACGCACCTCTGTGTCGCCGCACCGGGGGACTAGGATCGGTGGTAGCGCTGGAAGGATAAGAAATTATTATTGTTTTATCGTATTGGGCACAAAATACAAAGTGCATGCCAAGGCAGCGGGAAAACATTCTGTTGTGCATCGTGTCGCGCTGATTCAAGACACGGATATAAATGAGAAAAAACTTTTATGTCATTGCTTTTCATACGTCAATACGTCATTTTAATAATAAAAAAATAATTTTTTTTTGGAAGTCGGTTGTTTTTTTTTTGTATTTTTATTTTATTTTTCCCTTTTTAGTTGTGGTACCTACCCCACACAAATCCGAATACCACTACCTGCTATGTAAATAACAGTGAAGGAGTCAAACAGGATATCGTCTAGATAAACTAAGAGGGAAAAATACGTAATATTGAAGCTAACTCAAAAACTACGCAAGCAAAGTTAATAAAATTTATATGGGACCTCTGAAGCATGACCTATCAAACAAAAAAAGAATCATTAAAATCGATTAATTATTGGCGGAGAAATCGAGTAACATACACACATAGATGAGGTCGGCGTAAAGGTCGAAACAAATTCAAAGTTGCAGTCTTTTATAAATTTCATACATAATCTTGGTCAGGCCATATGAGGACCATGTAGATTAGTGTCTGAAATGGTCTTTGAAGGAAAGAACCACACAGATTTGAGTGGACCTGTCCAGTCAGTGCAAGCATTTGTCAGTAACCGAGGAGATCAACTCAGAACTAGTTCAACAGCTCAACTAAAATACCTAGGAATCAATTAATTAATCAAACTCAAACTCAAAGCATTTATTTCAATTAAACCATTTACAGGCACTTTTGAATTGTCAAGGAGTCAGTGAGTCAGAAATATGAAGCTAGTTGCCCATTCCAATGCCTAGTAGGTACCTATGGAGAAGAACGGGCAGGAAACTCCATGGACACTCTTTTAAATCAGAATATTGTTACAATAATAGTGGTTACATCATTCATGTTGAAATTATACATGTGAGAACAATGTAGAAAGCACAAAAACGCATAAAAACAATTCAAAAATTAAAATAAGCCATGGCAGCTAGGTATCTCTTAGCTGCCATGGCTTATTTTAATTTTTTTTTACCAGTCACAACTGACGATGCCTGTTCACGAACATGACGCATGGATCAGCACCATTCAGCTCAACCATTTTGAAGGGAGCTAAATGATCCAACACACACGCCACCATCAGCGAGACATTTGAGTGAGCATGACATTCCCAGCCGCATTGGGCACATTCAAGTCAATGAAAGACAAATTACCTGGTAAATGGTACATGGGTCATGCCAAAAGAAGTTAGATATTCTTTTCTCATTTGTTTGACACTGGCAAGTTATTCACTATCCTAGAGGCTGGTTATTTATTGACATATTTGAAACAGTTTGTCGTCGAACAGTAATATTAGCTTGGTCTGACAAGCGACTGCAGACAGGAATGTGGCACCTTCTCGGGCACCTCGAAAATGTGGTGCCCCACACATCACTCGAATTTTTTAACTAAAAAAACGTATATATCCTTCCTCACCCACCATATTCCACTGACCTAATGCCTTGTGATTTTTATCTGTTTCCAAGAAACAAATTTCTTTTGGCATGACCCTCGTAGCTCTATAGTACATAGTACTCACATTACACTAATTACATAAATAAATGAATAAGACTTACCAGGCGAGTCGATTTTATTGTAATGGTAAGGGTTGATGCAAACCTCGTCTTTCTTCAACTGGTATGCGTATTCACAGTGGTCTACTGGCTTTAGTTCATGCTGGCTCTGTAATAACATTTTAATTAGCCGACTGGTATCAGGCTTATTGGAATTATCATAATTATTATGAAACCAATAATAGTGTAATCCTAATACAAAATGCATAATCAGCCTATAATGTTCCCACTGCTGGGACACAGGCTCTGTGAGAGGGAGCGGGCCGTAATCTACTACGCGGGCCCAGTGCGGGTTGGTAGATGTCACATGTCTTCGAATTTTTGGTTCTAGGACATGCCGGTTTTCTCACGATGTTTTCCTTCACCGTTTTGAGAGCAGTGGCGATGAAATAATTTACACAAAGTAAAGCGCCTGTCAGGGTTCGAACCTACAACCTACAACTCGTAAGTCGTGGCCTTTACCACTGGGCCACCACTGCTCTGTTAATACAAAATAAATATACTTATGTAAACTTTTCGCACTCAAAAAAAAAGGTACAAAGGTGGACTTAATGCCTTAGGCATTCTCTACCAGTCAACCAAGGGTGGTGTAGAGATTAGATGAAATATTTACAAAGAATAAAGGTAATAATATTATTGTAATCCTTTTAACAAATCCCAAGTCAGTCTTTGCTGTTAACAAACAAGGCAATTAAAACAAAAGAAAAGATAATAGTGCAATCATACCTGTAGCTGCGGCCAGCGCCACAGCCTGCAGTAGACAACATGCGGCAATCCCTTGCGGTATTGACCATTTATGACGTTCTCATTCGGTTTCACTCTGCGGGACAAGAATAGATTATAAACTTAACACAATTATCAAGCCTATATTCCTGAAGGGGAAGGCAGAGATTGGTATGGTATAGAATATGTAAGGATATTATTTTAAATTCTATATGATTTAATCATCAATTTTGTGGTCATCTCGGTAGTCATCCCCTTTCTAGCCATATCCATTTTCACACAGTACATCCATGGTTTCTTTGGCCTTTCCATCCATCAACATTTATATTAATTTTTATTCTGCAACTTCTTACAAGTGTAAAATTTTGTTTTGTGTAAAATTTACATTATATTTTGATTTTACTTGATCCAGAAGTAAGCTTTTTTTTTGCCAAATGCTGACAAGATTAGAGCAAGTGCTAACTCTACGGCTAAAGTACATTACCTTTTTAATATATAACCCAAAAACTAAGGCTAGTAATAATCTCTTCGAACTAAGGCCTTGTATAATTTTGTTAAAAGTTTGTAAAAGTAAAAGTTTGTTCAGACATGAAAAAAGATAAATAAACATAAATAAAGATTTATGACTATATTCCACTGGTCATATAAATTTATAACAAATCAACGTTAGTTCAGAGAAAAATGTTGTGTTATGTGTATTAATTTGGCGGTAAAGGATTCTTAGATGATTGTCATCAATTCTATTTTTTTATTAAAAACTTTTGCCTAGATTCTATGTTGTTGAAATCGTATAGGTTTCTTATTAGGACTTAATGAGTATTTAGTCAATCCTTTTGGTGTATATCGACGCAAAATATCTGTACATGCACAACATAACCACACGGAACGCGTATTAATATCCCGAAACAGTCATTTTCGCATAAATTAGAAGTGTTAAAACTCATTATAAACACAGAGGAAGCACTCGTGACGTATTTACCTTCAAGGACGAAAGGATACACGGAGGTCCTTCAAAACTGGCACTGAACACAGAAATAACAAAAAAACACAGGTTTCCTTGAGAACCCTTATACAATTTGAGCAATTAAAAAATTGCAAGGTTCAAAATATGTCCGCCATATTGACATGAGGATTCGATTTGTTTTGACGGTGTCTTGACCTTTCCGATTTTGCGTCCTGTATGCTATTATGCAACCAAAATGCGATGGTCGTTGCGATCTAGCGGGTCAATGACAACGAGCGACCATCGAACTTAGCCGGGTAATAGGACCCACGGAAAATACTATTCGTTCGTAAACTGAATTAATTTAGCGAAATTATAATATAAAAATTTAGAGATGACTTATTAGATTCTTATTTGAAAAGAATAATAAAATTTGAGCTATGGAATACCACAATATTTGACAATAAATTTCTATGAGATTTACGAACGTCTCTTTGATTAGCTCAACAATTTTTGCAATACATGTGGTTGGCGAAAACGACTTCTATTCCGTCTACAATAAGGTACAAAAACATAGCAAGGATATATTAGCCACCGGAAACGTCATATTCCCAAATGATTGTTATCACGAAAAAAATAAATCAATAATGAACTGACCTGGGAATTGTTACGCATTTAGTATGACTGTTCTGGCTTGATATTGCCTTTTCCAATTCTTCGAGCGCTCCGCTTTTCTTTAATTTCTTAACTAAACTCTTCACTGCCTTCTCGGACCATTTATCTTCGGCTGCAGACGAACCCTCAGGGCCCTTTTTCCACCCTAACAGCCGTTTCACCACTGGTGGTGTTAGGGGAAACATGCCGCGTCACTTCACTCACTAATTCATAAATATAAACAAATTAACATTTGAATAGCAAATTATACATTCGCGCACAATTATTATGTTCCGTATTTAGGTAAACTATCGGCCATATTGCGATTAAATGACAGTTCACTTGTCAATCAACAAATCAAGATAATTTTGTCTCTTTCACACCCCGTTTTTTTTGAGATTATAAACGTTGTTGGCCCTTACAATTTAACATTAAAATCATTGATTCTTCTACGGTTTATAATAGTAAAAGTCATATATCATGTCACTGGATAGACTTAAATTTTATCATTCAAAAATAAGATAAATAAATATGCCTGTATTTGTCCTTTTCTTGCAAATTACTTCTCCTGCAGAGTGCAAAACAAAGGGCATTTCCATAGACAAAAAATATTCAGCCTAATCTAATAATAGCTGCATTCAACCTTATATAAAAATAATTACAATGAATAAGCGACAGCTAATAGACTGTGAAACCTACTACAATCCGAAGTCCTTTACTAGTAGTAGGTTTCTTGCTACTACTAGGGCTTTTTCGACATGCCAGTAATCTATAATTTATAAACTAAAAAATATACAATATTTTTCATCAATAACGCTCTAATGCAACAAAAAGTAAAGTCACAAAAATCATGCCCGAAAAAGGGTGTTGACAACAAGGACATTTGCATACATTGCGGTATGAACATTTATTTTATTTTATACAGCAATGTAATACAACATGCGAAATTTAAAAAAAGTGGTAATTATCGTCTATGGTATAAATTGGAATGTTTTTGTTTTGAAATTTGACACAAATGGCGATTGGCAATAAAAATAATGTTTCATTTGTTTTTTTTCTAAAGAAGTGCCAGTTGTTCTAAGAAAGTGGATATATTTGTGTTGAAAAAGAAGATTTGGTAAGATACTTCCCGTTTACTGTGTATTTCTGTAATTTTATTACGTTTTTGTGGTCCAAATGGTCAAAAATGTGTGCCGGTAATCAATTGTCACTGGCCGTTTAATTTAATTTTATTTGGTGGCCAGTGTCAGTTTTCATAATCCCGCTTTGGTTTTCTAATGGCTAGGCTGGAAATGATTATTTAGAGTAAAGATAAATAAATAAACTACTTTACGAAAACTTTTATTTTCGAATTTCCCATTCTCATTTCCTGCCTGAAACTTCCGATTTGTTTTGTCGCGAATTTTTTAGCATAATTTAATAAGGCGAACAGTTGTATTTGTTTTAGCTTATTGCCGCGTTATAATGGAATTCTGTACACTAATATTTCAAAAAATCTGAATGTCATTTTGTTTTAGATCCTTTTAATATTGCAGGGTTTCAATGTAAACAAGCCGACCAGGGTTACCCTGCCTGGTAGCTTTTACCAAAACTTACTTTACAATTAATTTTTCTGATCCACTTTGTGACATCTTGCAGAGATCTTGCTAATAAGTCTTGAAAATGTTTAAATCTAAGTCCAAGTCACACTTTTTTTAATTTAATTTCTTGAGAATTCATGATCACTTGATGTATATTTCTTTGTAATTCTATACCTTTAAACTTGCTTTTCGTTAACCTGAAACTTATTGATTGGTTTTAACTAGATGAACTTATCTGTGGGTGTACTTTTGGTGCCCCATTGCCTAACTTTTCGCGGAATACAGGTGTTGTTATGTTATGAACGTATCTTTTGGTCTTGTTAGCTTAAAGATCAACCGCCTTATTCATAAACGCTGCATAAAGTTAAGTTATGAATTAGCAACTGTATAACCATACATTTTCGACGTTTATATGTCTCTGTAACTTTAAGAAACATTTATGAATAAGAGGGCAAGGGTTTAAGCAGGGGTGTGTATTTAACACTCCATCAACTAGTTCACAATTTTTTTACAGAAAGCGTAATCTTATTGTTTATGGGTACTACAGCGAACTTGTCACAGGTGTGCACAGCTCCTATATAGTTTGCCTATTTCATTTTAGTAGCTATCTATTTCTATAAGATGTGATTGGAGGCAAGCCTATTAAATTATTATGCAGTTCTTCTCTGAAGCCATAGTATACGGGAATGAGGTCATAGATTTTGTCTATGATTGCAGTATACCACACACATAATAGAATAAAAAATAATCCATCTGTAGCTAGCAACACATTGGTTTCATAGAAATACTAGAAACCGTGTCGCGTCAATACGTCACGTTAAGAATTGCGTAACTTATCCGGTTAGACTGGAAGCCGATCCCAACATAGTTGAGAAAAGCCAAAAGCAACCTGTGCGCATTAACATGGCGCCTGGCTCAAAGACGTTTGTACCTTACCCCCCGCTTCCCCGCACGGCGACGGCGGGGCGCGGCGCGGGTAGCGGGGCGAGTATTGAGTTACGAGCCTGGTGCCATATTAATGCGCACGGGTTGTATGGTACGAACCCAAGCAGGCACATTACTTTCTGTGATTTACTTCATCACCCCTGCTCTCAAAATGGTGAAGGAAAACATCGTATGAAAACCGGCATACCCTAGATTCCCTAGAAACAATTCAAGACATGTGACATCCACCAACCTGCATTGGGCCCGAATGGTGGATTAAGGCCCCCTCCCTCACATAGAGAGGAGGCCTGTGTCCCAGCAGCGGGAACGTTGTAGGCTGATTATGCTATGCGTAATTTAAGTTTCCCATGTAGGTAAGCACACACACTGACTAAGCGAAGGCATCGCGGTTTCTTATTATAAATTTATTGATGTGTAACATCTTTCCTCTCGTTTTCATGCAATTTCGCTTTCATTTCGCTCAAATCTGTGGGAATGATTTCGTATAAAGGGACGGAAGCGTGTAACAGGAAACCGGGGTAGCGAACGCTATTTGATTTGACCAATGAGCACGCGCGGTGCTAGAGTAAAGTAGAGTTGGCCCTCAGATGGTACCAACCCATTTGAGGTTGTAAACAGGATGATGATGATGACGCTACCTATGATGACGGTGACGGTGATGATGATGAATATTGTTTATATCATATTATACAAAGTGGACACGACAATACGACAAAAAATTAAACTCCGTATATCTAATGACGTACTCGGTCTACATACAAAAAAATAATCAAATATATCCAATAGTTTAGTTACGATAGCTAGTCAAAGATCGGCAAATCCCATACTCGGCCCAGCTCTACTATTTAGTTTGTTTGAAAAAATGACTTTTTTAATTTCGATGTTAGGATTTATTTGATAGTTCCAAAATACTCTTATGCATTAGTATTGCCAATGTTTTCATTTATTGTTGTATTGTCGTCTCCACATTGTATACGTCAGCCAAGATGTCAGATGTTACACCATATGCGACTACTGTAAAAGGTGTGATCGACGTGCGAGCAAGTCCGCGTACTTATGGCTCGGCGAGCTTACTCGCCCGTGTGTTATGCTAAGTACGCGGAGTTTAAAACCGCCGAGTAAGTTCGTCGGCGATCCAACAATGAATTTTGAGCAAGCTTCTCGTGTGTCTCCGACGGCGAGCCGAGTAAGGTCGCGAACTTAAAGATCGCGTACTTTAAGTACTCACGTCTATCATCCACTTTAGGCTCGCTCGTTTTATTTAGCCGACTTCCAAAAAGGGGGAGGTTCTATGTTCGACATTATGTATGTCTTTTTTTATGTATGTTCATCGATATTTTCGTCAATTGTGGTTATTTTCAGAAAAGACATGACGGAGCCGCAACCACCATTGATCCTCTGCATGGAGAATGCGTCGGGTGAGGATGTGGCGCTCAGAATAGAACCTGATGATAACTTCCAGATGTTTCTAGATAAAGCCAGGTCAGTTGTTTTACCTACAACTACTGATATGTTCAAATTATAGACGAGGACGCTGGCTCCCTAAACACAAGTTAAATCTTACCTTGGGTGCCACAGTTCATCGAAACCACTCTTTCCCCTAGTTGTAACGCTGGATAGTGTTTAGATAAGTGTTTTTGTATAACCGAGTATTATAAAATAACTTTTTTTTAAACGTTTTAACCGACTTCAACAAAGGAGGAGGTGTTGTTGATGTTCATCTGTATGTATTTTTATTTAATTTTTCATTTGTTAGTCGAAGTTTGCGCAGTGGTCCCATATAAATTTTATTAACTTTGCTTGGGAAGTTTTTGAGTTAGCTTCGATAATATATTTTTAATCCACTTTTGTACCTTGATCATGTTTTAATAAATCCTGTCACTGTTGTTTACATATCAACTAGTGGTATACGAATTGGTGAGGGGTACCTAACTTAACTAAAAACTGAAAAATAATAAAGAACGTTTTTAGAAGACTTCCAAAAAAATACTACCTACAAAGTGAAAAATAACTTTAATTTCGGAAGTCGGTGGCAATAAAACTAAAATACAGATCCAAAGGACTTACGAAATTTTTCATTTTGAAGTGTTTTTTTTGGAAAAAAGGTTTTTATTTTTATGGAATAAATTTTTCGTATTCATATAATTTATTCAGAGCCATATAAAGAACGCATAACACCTTTAAACATTTTGAAATGCAAATAAAGATATGAATATGAAAGCTCCAAAAAATTTATACTGCGTTCGCAATTTATTTGCCAAACATTTAAACAAACACAAGTTTTAGGAAAACCAACTGTTTGGCCTACACATATGGTTCAGTTTATGCTACAATTTCATATTTTTTTATGACTTTTTCACTCAACAGTACTAGTCAGTCTAAAATCAACTTTATTTATAGTGTCAAAAATTTGATGTTTGTTTAGGTTATTATAACATTAATTTGAAACAAGGATTTAAATAGACCCTACCTTCGGCTATTCGCATCTAGACAACCCTATCAAATCTGGGAGCACGGCAGTACGTAAATTTTTCAGAGCGTCGTTTGATTGAACCCAAACAATAATTTTACCATTCCAGGTCACTCCTAGGCTTTGACGTGGACATTAACTCAATAACCAGAAACCAGCCCGTTTCACTATCAGAAAATGTATACCAATTCCTAGTAAACGCCGAACAAAACTTACAAGCCGACGAACTTACACAAAACTTTGACCAAATGTTGGACACCAACGATGGAGCCAACGACTTAGTCTACATATTGGATGATGGCACTCAAATCCGTGCTTCACAAATACATTTCGACAACGACGATCCTTTAGTTGATCTGACAGCTGAGAAAATACCATTTGTTAAATACGCTGATGATGTTACTGATGAAGATGTTGATGATATTCATATTCAGGAAACTAAGAAGATTAATATTGTTGAAAGTCCTGTGTCTAGATGGTCCAGTAAAAACTCTAGTCCAAAATGCAGTTTCGTGAACTCTCTCCCTTTTAAATTAGTATGCAATAATACGTCGGGTTTCGAAGCACAATTCACGAAATATTTAGAAGCGAATACAACGAAAACTTACGCTACCTTAAACCCAGTAACAACTAGAAATAAATCACCAAAAAGTTTGATCAAAGACAATTTTAAGAACTTTGATGATAGTTATCAGAGGAACGACAACTTGTCGTACACTCGCGAGGAGATTTTGAACATGTTCAAAGACTCCCCGATGACTTCACTGCCTTATGACCAGGGTTACAGTGAGAGGAGACATGTTCGGAAGACAGATCCTTCGAGACTTGTTCATAAAACTTGGAGTAAACCTCTTTCCTACGTCGATATTGACGGGGTATTGATAGGGGAGAGTGAAAGCCAAATATGTTTTATTTGTGGCAAACATGTTGACAACAATGTGGATAAACTTTACCTTTTTGATAACGAAGACCAACGGTTGTATAGGTGTTCGCCTCAGAAGAAAATGTCGATTCAACTAAAAATTATCTGCGAATGTTGTCTCAATGAAAACTTCACACCATGTAGAATGAAAAGCGCGAATCAGTTCTTAAATCCAGATGAATTTCTCGTCATAAGAAATAATCAGCAATACATATTCCAAAAAGTTAAAAACTTCAATTTCGCGCATCTAGGTAATGCTAAAGAGATCATAAACAAGATAGAGAAGAAAATAGACAAAGAAGATTTTGTTAATGTCGAAATTGGTTCTGACGGTGAAATTATTACCAAGCCCATAGACAGTAAGTCTGATAACGTCATTATTGTTAAAGATGAGAAGAAAGAGGCTAGTTCGAGTGACGTAGAGATTGTAGAGCCGGAACCAGAGATAGATCATATCATAGACAATTTGGAGGAAGCTGATGAGGAGGTGAAAGAGTTTTTAGGAAAATATCAACGTGATGACAGTGAAGTTACTGAGTTGAAATGCAGGTAAATATGTTTTACTAGTTGCGCCCCGCGGTTTCACCCGCGTAAGTCTCGATCCCGTGGGAATATCGAGATAAAAAGTATCCTATGTGTTATCTAGGTTATAAACTATCTGTTTGCTAAATTTCATCCAAATCCATTCAGTAGTTTTTACGTGAAAGAGTAACAAACATCCATCCATCCATACATCCATACTTGCAAACTTTTGCGTTTATAATATTAGATAGATGTAATTGCAGAACATAATATGCTTTCGGTAACTTTGTATTCTTTTCGTTTTTTTTTTATACTCTTTTGCAGATTCTGTGAGCAAATCTTCTCGGATCTGGCGGCAGTGACAGATCACTGTGAAACGCACAAACATGACTTGGAGGACGGTGATGTTTTTCCGTGTCCACTCTGTAATTATGGTACGTCATCTTTTTGTCTGGCGGGCAATTGCTCAACGATTGATGTATACAGGGTGTAAGGGTAAAAACCGTTGTCACTCAAACCATGGGTAGTTGACTTAAATATAATAATAAATGACCGAAAACAACAAAAAAAAACGTTAATAAAAAATAAAAAGATTTTAAAAAGTTTCTATCAGACACCGAGCTCGCTAGCGAAACAGCTGACTGACTGAGGGAGGGGTCGCGCTCGCGGCCGGTCAGGTTACGTCCCACACCCCCCGCCCGTGTTGAGACGCAAGTTCGTTACCCTAGCGCATAGGGCAACGAACTTGCGAAATAAAAAAAATGTAATTTTCCATTGATTTTACGTTCTATAAATGAAACCAAACCACTAGTTGCAAGGATAACGGTGCTTACCCTAACACCCTGTTTATGTTCATTGCACGATAAACTTTAATTGCGATTGACGACGTCGTCGTCCACCGTCGTCAGCAAGGCGACTACGCCGCAGCGCTCGTCGTCGATCAAGTGTCGTTGGTCTGTAAGCGCCCTAATCAGTGCACGACCCGTTACTATGTCACGTGAGATTGTAGGTTTCTCAAGAAACGGTCAATGAGTCTACTATAGTACAAAGTTTTTTTTTTTTCTTCAGGTTATGCTAATTTGAAATGGCTCAAAGCCCATGTCAAGGCGGCCCATGAGAAGACGGAAGCTCCTAAAATATTAAAAGAAGAAAATGAACCTGTGAAAGAGGAGAATAAAGGTAAATAGAATTATTTACCCAGTTGCTGAGGATCACCGCAGACACCAGAAAATTATTCGAGCAAATTTTTCGAGAAAAATAAGAATTAAAATTAACTGACGTACCGTTGTACCGAATATCAATCGAACAATTAAAAATCAACCTGCCTAGCCTTTTCCCGACTATGTTGGGGTCGACTTCCAGTCTAACCGGATGCAGCTGAATACCAGTATTTTACATGGAGCGACTGCCTATCTGACCTCCACAACCCAGTAAATGGGTAATACAATACCCCTTCGTAATACTGGATGTCAGAATTGCCTCTGATGACCCTTAACGACTGTCAAAGATCCACGAATGGCAGTCGGGACCAACGGCATAACATGCTGTCCGAGCCACGGAGGAGTCTCGGTATGTAAACATTACATACCAACCCGTGTGTAGCTTAACCTGGATCGACCCGTGCGGCTGTTATTATTTAGCCACGAGCTCCTTCTTCTCAATAGAACAATTAGAGGCCAGAATATACATGTTTTGTTACCATAGACTTACTCTACTGTCATCATAGACCCATTTCAGCCACAACTTTTTATTTTTTGTGGCTGTTATCAAATGTCTTGTCCCGCTCTTGGCGGAGCTGGAGGGCGTGTCAGACTCTTACTGACTAAAACCCACCCGTGTTCCTTCAGTTGCCTGTATGTTGCCAGAGGCCACGGTATCTCTTTCGGACTTTCCCGCAACATTGGCAGGCATCGGCCCTAGCGGACCCCGTCAGTTGTGCTGACATCTCTATGAGGCGCGCGTGGAACAAAACGCGCCGTTACCCGGGCCTGGTCCTTATCGGACGGCGAGCTACCCATTTCTGCCCCCCTCGCCCCCAAAGACTCCTTTAGAACTGTTTTCGATTGATAGTATTAACTTTTATCTATTTAGATGACGAAGAAACCAATGCATCGCCATCTGCTAAAGCGTCGTCCCCGATTGCGACTCGCACAAGGAGTTCGAAAAAGGGAGATGGCGATAGAAAAGGTATTCAAAATGTCACCTGTCTAGACTTCTCCCATTATTTTTAACCGACTTCAAAAAGTGGGTTATACTGGATGTTAGGGTAAACACCGTTATCCTTGAAACCAGTTATTATTTTGCCACGAGCTCCTATTTCTCAGTCGTAAAATCGTAAACGTAAAATCAAGGGAAAATTACAACGTTTTTTTAAAAATAAAATCTAAATTTTATGACAAGAGTATTTCACCCTTTCACCCAGGGGCGCTAGGGCAACGAACTTGCGGTGCGGGACGTGATCGGCCGCGAGCGCGACTCCTCCCTCATTCAGTCATTTTATTGTTACTCGGTAATTTATTCTTATATTTAAGTCAACTACCCATCGTTTGAGTGACAACGGTGACCCTTACACCCTGTATTATGTTTGTCTATAATAATTTAATTTTTCAATTGAAATTTTAGAGGATGAAAAGTCGGATGATGTTAAGGCTGATTCTAATACTGAGGCGGTTCGTTAAATTCTTCATAGTTTCTTATTTAGGTATAGTTCATTAAGAATCATAGCATTAGTTTTCTATATTTTAGTAAATATTTTTAGTATTAGTTTCTGAAAGTACGATTATGTTTATCTTTAGTATCTTTTATCTAGAATTCTAGACAAACAGTCCGACTGTCACACTATTCACGAGGCTATAAAGCCCAGTGGTGTGACCGTCGGACTGTCAAGTCATAGGTCTCGAGTTCGAACCCAAGACGCGCACCTCTGACTTTCGGATTCATTCTTTCGTTTCTTCATTTTTGACATCGCACCGTAGAAATCTTTCTACAATCTGTCATTTTGTCTTTCGTTTCTAACGATCTTTGTCTAGGTCTTTTTATAAGTAGACTATTTCGGAAGAAAGTTTTCAACTCAAACTGTCAAAATCACACTTACAACTGACATTTGTCTATGGTAGTGAAGACAATTTGATTTTGGAATCGCCAGTAGAAAACTTTCTACTCGACGGCCACAAAGTATAAACGGTTATCTACAAAATTATGATTTTACAAGGGAGCGTTTTGAACGCAAAATTGTGATAAATAATAGAAGGATAAAGCTATCTTCTCCTATTTTACATCATTTAGTTAATAATAAGTAGTTTTAAGTACCAAGAAAATAGTTAAGGCCAATATTACTGTGAAATTGTTTGATCCAAAATACGGTACTTCGACGCTTTGAGATTTTTTTTTGTAGTTGACTTAATTAGTAAAAATTGAGAATCAAACAGAAAAAAAAATCCTATGACAAAACAAAGAATTCTGAGTCGAATTATATAAAAGAGTGAATTTCGTAAAAAGTGCAGTTGACCCTTTCTCCTTTGCTGCCGTTGTACTGTCTACACGAAACGTCATTTTTGTCTACTCTTCCGTCGACAAAACGGTGCTCATGCTACGCCTGCAGAGGGTCTAGACAAGTGACAATCGCTTCGAAAGCGTTTCGTATTTCTACAACGACTTTCAACAGGATTTACATAAGCTTTTCGATAGCTTATGTCAGTCCTATACATTTTTGCCTTTTCCATCATCGTTATCGCCGATAGAATGTCACTTTGTCTAGGGCCTCTGGTTAGTCACTAACCACACGAAAAAGAAAGGTCTAGAATTCTATATTTGTAAGATTTTGTAGACAATTCATTTACATATTTCTGTCATAAACATATGCCTATTCATAAATCCATAGATAGTGCATAGTCAACTTCATCAAGCCACATAAGTTCTTACTCAGAACTTTAAACATTCTAGTTTCTACTTGATATTGTTCACACTTTAGTAAAATAATATATTTATTATAATTTGTTTCACCGCTGTACTGCACCTATTTATAATATTTTATTTTGTTATGCGCGGTTCATGCGTTCGAGTTATGCGCGGTTCAAGCGCGGCAGTGCGGCGTTCATTGGTCAACTCTCACGGCGTCTCGCTGCTCATTGGTCAACGCTGCCGGCCTCGCCACGCATTCCTAACGCGGTACAGCGGTGTCGGTCAAGCTATAGCTTCACTTATTGATATAAATACTACACAGACGGAGCCACCCATCATAAAAACGGAGGTAAAGCAAGAATGCCTGGACAGCAGTGAGGATGAGATCTGGATCGTTCAGACTGCTGATGCTGAAGCCACGCAGGAGCTGCAGAAATTACTCTGTAGTGCCAAGGTAGGAAACCAGGGCCCATAGCATAACTGTGCAAAGTAATTGCGTAAGACAATGGCAATCGAACGCAACTGAGGAGCTCGTGGCTAAGTAACAACAGCCGCACGGGTCGATCCATTAGGTTAAGCTACGCTTGCCGGGGTTGGTCCGTGGATGGGTGACCTTTCATTACCATCTTTACATACCGAGACTCCTCAGTGCCTCGGATAAAGCAGGTTAATCCGTTGGTCTCGGCTGTCATCCGTGTATCTTTGACAGTCGTTACGGGTCGTCAGAAGCCCGAAAGTCTGACAACCAGTCTTGCCAAGGGGTATCGTATTACCATTATATTACATACTAGCTTCCGCCCGCGGCTTCGCCCGCGTGGTATGTCGATAAAAAGTAGCCTATGTCCTTTCCCGGGATGCCATATATCTCCATGCCAAATTTTATCGAAATCCGTTCAGTGGTTTAGGCGTGAAAAGGTAACATACAGACAGACAGACAAAGTTACTTTCTAATTTATAATATTAGAATAGAAGAATGGATTATTAAAGTAATTTTCTTTTTTGAAAATTTCAGCGGGATGTAGTTTGTTTTTTTCGTTTTTTTTAATATATCGAAAACGATATAAATATTTTGTTTAAATATCTATATCGCTACTTGTCTGAAATGGTCTCTTGAGGAAAAAACCACACAGATTTGAGTGAACCTCTCCAGTTAGTCCAAGCATTTGTAATGTAATCGTGAAGCTCAACTCAGGGCTATTCATATTCAAGATTATTATTCATTTCAGGTTAAAGAAGATGGACAAGGTGGTGAATCTGGAAAGACACCCAATTGTTTTAATTGTGGGTAGGTAAATATTTCTTATTTTGTAACAAGACACACACACTCACACAGACACGTAAGTGGCCGGCCACACGACGCCGCGACCGCGCCGCCGCGCCGTTTCGCTTGATTAATTAAAGTATTGGGTGCCCACCTATGAAATTGGCGTTTTTTTCTCACAAATAGAGAACCTCGTCACTTCTATGATTTAAAATATTCTTCAATTGCTTGGTATTATATCGAATAATGACCACCATAGACAATTACCAATAGTAAAAAAACCTTATTACTTATAGTTTTCTAATCATAAAAAATACCTTAAAAATGACTCCTCATTTTTTTTGCAGTAATTACCACAATTTTTTTTTAACTTAGCCAATACTTATTTTTTTCGCTTAATCTAAGTGGCATATCACGTTGTCTTAGTTTAAACATTAGTGCATAAAAGTTTTAAAACATTAGTTTTCATGGTTGTTTTATCAATTAAGAACATGTTACTATGAAAAATGCAACTTCTTGAAAATTCCCCATACAAAATGCTGATTTCATAGGTGGGGACCTAATATTATAAAGCGCGTGCACTTTTGCAAGCAGCCGGCGATCAAGCGGAACGGAGCGGCGTCCGAGCGGCGGCGGGCGGCGCCGAGGCGGTGCGGTCGCGGCCTCGTGTGGCCGGGCACTAATACGCATTTGTACTTTCATCTCTTGAAGTACATCCAATGATTTTAAATCAGTACCTAATCCCGCGACAATCTAAGAAACCCTATTTGACACCTATCAAAATACTTTGTGAAGTGATGAAAGGAAAAAAAAATCGGTTGCTTAAAAACCGATTCTCGAGACATACCGATTTATCATACCTAGAGTTTGTAATCGACATTTTATCTACATTGCTGAAAACTCATTCTCGAGACATATCTTTTTATCGACGAACCCAAAGACATTGTAATAACGTCCTGTCAGAATATTAATCAATGATTAATTCGTGTTTTGGACACAGGCCTCCTCCACAGGCCAGGGTCTGGGTCTGGTTAATCTACCACGCGGGCCCATTGCGGGTTGGTAGGTGTTCTTGGACATACCGGTTTCCTCACGATGTTTTCCTTCACCGTTTTGAGAGCAGTGGTGATGAAATAATACAGGGTGTTAGGGTAAACACCGTTATCCTTGAAACCACAATGGAAAATGACAATTTTTTTTTAAAGACAATCTACCTTTTACTTCAAGAGTATTTCACCTTTCACCCTAGGGCGCTTGGGCAACGAACTTGCGTCTCACCACGGGTGGGTGGCGTGAGACGTGACCTGACCGGCCGCGAGCACGACCCCTCCCTCAGTCAGTCAGCTGTTTCGCTAGCGAGCACGGTGTCGGATAGAAACTTTTTAAAATATTTTAATGAAAATAACGTTTTTTTTTATTGTAACTCGGTCATTTATTTTTATATTTAATAACGGTGTTTACCACTGGGCCACCACTCACTGCTCTCATCACCAATAAGGTCGCTGTATTCCTATATTCCTTCCACTGCGTTCCGGCGTGTCCACTGACGTCTGCTAGAACCCGGATGTGCCATATTAACGCTGTCACTTAAAATTCTTTCTTTTTTTTCTGTCATGCAGCCAAATATTCCCGAACGCCGATAGCTTGTCAAGTCATCGTTGTAGAAGACGCAACCGCAAGCGAAAGTCCAAAGACAACATTATATGTATACCTACTGAGGAAGACTTCTTGAAGGTACGTGTTCTCAGTTCTCGCCCGTTGTTTTATATATGACCCCGAATCTCGATCGGATAAGTGTCGATCCCGTGGGAATATCGGGATAAAAGGCATCCCATTTCCTATTCCAGGTCAAGTTCTAACCCTGTGCCCAATTTAATTTAAATCCGTCCAGTAGTTTTAGCGTGAAAGCGTAACAAACAAATAAACAAACAAACTCACTTTCGAATATATAATATACTAGCTTCCGCCCGCGGCTTCGCCCGCGTGGTATGTCGATAAAAAGTAGCCTATGTCCTTCCCCAGGGTGCTATCTCTCTCCTTGCTAAATTTTATCGAAATCCCTTCACTGGTTTCGGAGTGAAAAGGTAACATACAGACAGACAGAGTTACTTTAGAATTTATAATATTAGTACGGATATATATAAGTTAGGATATGCTGGGGAGTTTGTTGCGCCACTTCTTATTCCCAAAAACACGAGGAAGTGGTGAAGGGCGCTCGGTTTTATGTAATTTTGAAAAATATTTATTTTGAAAAGCACATAAAAAAGTCTAAACTAAAACTAAATAATAATTAAAATATGGAGCTCGATATCAAATCGGATCTCGACTATTTGATATCGATACCATTTCAGTGAAGTTTAGCTAGTTAACTTTATTTGTCCCTATTTTGACCTATGATGCTATTAATAACGTATTATTTTGTCACAGAGAGCTCAGGGACGTCCCCGACCAACTGATACATCAGTAGATAGCGATCTTCTTGCTACGGTAAGTACAACGCGCATTAATAGTTAAGAACAACGAAGGGGTGGTATTAAGAGCAGAGTAGTCTCTACGTCCGGCCTGGCGTGATAACACGTCGTGTTCGGGTTCGCGACTGGTCAATCGCCATCCTGAGGATGCCTCGTTGAGAGGTGAAACACGTGTCAATTTCTTACAGGGTGTTATATGACTCTTGAGGAATAGTCAAGCGGAATAGGTTACTAAATATATCTACGTTTATGTATTTTATAATGGACTAGCTGAAACCCGCGGCTTCGCCCGCGTGGATGTCGGAAATTATATACTGAAACCTTCCTCGAGAACCACTCTATCCATTGGCGAAAACAGCATGAAAATCGGTGCAGTAGTTTTTGAGTTTATCGCGAACAGGACGACAGACAGACGCGGCGGAGGCCTTTGTTTTATAATAAGGATTTCCGTAAAGTCACGCCTGAATCAACTAACTATGTTTTGATGGTGTAAAAGCAAAATCAGAATAAAAAAATCCTCTTACAAATATTAATATTGCAGCGTCCTCGAAAACGTCGCAGCCGGGAACTGACCTCCAACCCTCAGGTGGTGACCTGCCACAACTGTAACGAGTCCTTCACATCTAAAGTTAGACTCAAGTTTCATATGTAAGTATTTAAAACATAAATAATTGTACGTATTTCGTGTGCAACTACGAATTATAGAATCGACGAAAAATTATACTGATTATTTACTGTGTATATTGACCAGTGATTGGAAAATGTTGAGCTAATCTACCTAAAGTCCAAAGAACAGAAACAAAAAATAAATGGGGACTTCCTTACGACAAAAATATTTTTTCGGGACTAATGTCGGCGCTTCGGGACATAACTTAAGTACAACCTAAAGTAATAAAGTAAAACAACTATCGAATTCATTTCTAGTTTCCATTTTAAAAAAGAGTATGCACGATTTATTGTTTTCAAAAAATAAAGTCATTCTCCTTATCTTCGTTTGAACGATGTAAGTAAGCGCGGAAGCTAATTTAATTTACATACCAGCTTTAATAATTATATTATTATAACTTTTTTTCGGGACATTAGCCCCGAAAAAATATTTTATAAGTACCATTCCCCCTCTAAAAAGTATTCACTGAAAACAGTGAATAAAAAGCCCTTTTAGTCACTGTTTTGGTGTTTGAATTTAGAACACATCAATATATTCGAACTACATCTCAATGCTGTACAACCTCCTTGCGAAAAAATACTCGATACAAACTCCGATGTGATTGTTTAACATGTTCGACAAGGAGTTTAGCATTAGACTAAAAACTGTTTTGTGTTCTTTGCTGTCATTAGTAAATTGGCGCTATTTTAAATACTTTTAGTTGTATGAACACAAAGTTTAGTGTTACTTCATAATAAATCGATTAAAAATGCATTCGAGTGATGAAGAAGATGTGTTAACACCCAAGTTTATGAAAGAGAGGGCGGCCGATATAGTAGAAAACTTGCTACCCAACAAATCACTGGTTTACATCAAAGCCTACGATGAGTTTTGTAAATTGAAAAATAAAAATCAAGCTTCTGGAACATTTTCAGAGTCTGTTTTCCTAACTTATTTTAATGAGTTGTCGAAGAAAAAGAAGTCATCGACATTTTGGAGTACGTATTCTATGCTATGGTGTACTATAAAAACAAGGCATAACATTGACATAATAACATACTCGAAGCTGCAAGTTCTTTTTCTCGTAGTCATGGTATTGATAAAATTGTTAACACAGCGTCAACAATATACGCGATTATACTGTAAGGCTCCCTGTACATGACGCCGGAGCCGCACCGGCGCCTGTTTGTGTATACGACTGACTATCGCCCATGCGCCGCACCGCCGCCGCACCGGCACCGAGTAGACTTAACATTTTCATTCAGAGACGTTCTGAATTTTTTTCATCTTACTCAAACTCAAAGCATTTATTTCAATTAAACCATTTACAGGCACTTTTGAATTGTCAAGGAGTCAGTCAGTCAGAAATATGAAGCTAGTTGCCCATTCCAAAGCGTAGTAGGTACCTATGCAGAAGAGCGGGCAAGAAACTCCATGGACACTCTTTTAAATCAAAATATGGTTACAATATAATGGTTAAATTATTCATGTTGAAATTATACATGTGGGAACAATGTAGAAAGCACGTTAAAAGCGTCCGCAATTATAAAATAAGCACAATTCAAAAATTAAAATAAGCCATGGCAGCTAAGAAATGACCAGTCACAACTGACGGCGCCCGTTCACGAACATGACGCATGAATCAGCACCATTCAGCTCAACCATTTTGAAGGGAGCTAAATGATCCAACACATACGCCACCATCAGCGAGACATTTGAGTGAGCATGACATTCCCAGCCGCCAGGGCACATTCAAGTCAATGAAAGACAAAATACCCGGTAAATGGTAGTTCTATAGTACATAGTACTCACACCTGTGCAATTATATAAAATTACGGTCGGGCGCCTCCGTTGCGGCTCTGACGTCATGTACAGAAAGCCTAAAGCGGATACCCTCTCCTCCCAGGCAGTTCCACGAAACATCAAACCAAGCCCGGTCAGACGGGCGCTATGCCTGCTCCGAGTGTGACGACGCCACCTTCGCCACGGAGACAGAGCTCTTCGATCACGTGCACTTCCAGCACGACAAGCAGAAGAGGTGGCAGTGTCCCGTCGAGGGCTGCGGGAAGACGTTCTTCCTCAGGTAGGAACTGGTAACATCACGCTCGTATGATGAAAGGGGAAGGCAGAGGGTCATGACAAGCAGAAGAGGTGACGGTGTCCCGTCGATGACTGCGGGAAGACCTTCCTCAGGTAACGATAGCTCTACAAAAAAAAATTACAATTGGGTACTACTTCTTCGTCGTTTCCTATGGAGAAGAGCCGGCAAGAAACTCCACGGTTACTCTTTTTAAAATTTTAGGAGTATGAGGAACAGGGTGTAAAGTTCACTCATCCACCATAGAAAAGGGAGGATCCTCCAACCAGACTGGTGTTGTGTCTGGCGGGCAACTGCCCAACGGTTGATGTTGGGTTCTCGTATATATGTCCACTGCACGGTAAACTTTAATTGCGCGATGCAGGATTTATGTGACGTCTGTCTGACGTCAGGTCTTTGATGCGTAGTTCGCATGTGGCGATGTAGATACCGCCACAAAATAATTGGCTTTTACAATATATTCAAATTACAGTGTTAGTAGACATGGGAGGACAATGTAGGCCTTTCAACGAGTAAGTACCAGGTAGGTACTTAACAAAATAGAAGATGTTCAATAAATCTACAGTCCAAAAACAATAACAAACTTCGTATGCTACCTAAACTAATAAACTGTACTAACATTCAAACATTTATTTCTCAGGGCAACTCTAACGAAACACAGTCGTACTCACACAGACACGCGTCGTTACGTGTGCGTCACATGTGACAAGAGGTTCTTAGACAAGCAGACGCTTGATGAGCATGGAGTCACACATTTACAGGTATGATCCTTTTTAGTAGTAATGGCAATTAATGTGATTTTGGATTAATTTCATTAGCATGCATTGCCATGCTAATTGCGAATAGCTAAAATGACGAAAATTGATAATGAAGTATGTGAATTTTGTTAATATGCGAATTAAAAAGTTCGTTCGCCTTAGGACGTCTCTTGGCGTGTATTTATTGCGTACATATTAGCGTGTATTATCTATTTAAGTACAATAAAAAGTACAAGACGAAATAATGTAATTACTGTATAACGAATACTTAAACTAAACTCTCACTATCGCTTGCCAAAACGTACTGAATTTTGACAC
The DNA here is from genome assembly GCA_948473465.1 of Lithophane ornitopus. Lineage (NCBI taxonomy): Eukaryota > Metazoa > Arthropoda > Insecta > Lepidoptera > Noctuidae > Lithophane > Lithophane ornitopus. The sequence continues at coordinate 2,685,454 of OX419641.1, read as the reverse complement.
AAAACGACGCGCGTCACGCGCTTGCCACACATTCACTAATTATTACTAAATAATCAGGCATTCATTCAATCAATACACGACCAAATCAAGGATAATAAGTTATCAATTGCTTAACCCATTATTCGCAAGTTCGCAGCACCTGCACTCGCGAACTTGGTCACGGTCACGTGAAACGTTGTAAACGTGTAGTATTCCCGACTTCCCGTGGGTGCGACGGAGAGCGCACGCTACCGCTGCGTACGTCGACGCTCTGACGTATAATAATAGTATGAAAAACTTTTTCCAAAAAAAAAAAAACCGACTTCCAAAAAAAAAACACTCAAAACTTAATAATAACTTTAATTTCAGAAGTCGGTGTCTTTGCTTTTCAATTTTCGTTTTTTGCCACCTTTATTTTTCACTTTTTAGTAGTGGTACCTACCCCACACAAATTCGAATACCACTAGCTGAAGAAAATAACAGTGAAGGAGTAAATGAAAATATCGTCTAGATAAACTAAGTGGGAAAAATACGTAATATTGACGCTAACTCAAAAACTACCCAAGCAAAGTTAATAAAATTTATATGGGACCACCTCGGAAGCATGACATACCATACAAAAAAAGAATCATCAAAATCGATTCATAATTGGCGGAGTAATCGCGTAACAAAAACACAAAAAAAAAAAAAAAAAACATACAGACGAATTGAGTACCTCCTCCTTTTTGAAGAAGTTGGTTAAAAATTACGAAACGATAAATTCACTTAGCATTTCACCGAATTTCGCAACTACATTTCATTTCCCAAATGCTAAATGGGAATTCAGTTGCTGACAATGAATGCGAATGCTAATTAATCCATCAATACTTTTTAGGGTTACGTACTCGAAGGTTGCCAAACAGAACCCTATTACTAAGCCTTTGCTGTCCGTCCGTCTGTGAGCGAGCTGTATCTCATGAACCGTAATAGGTAGACAGTTGAAAATTTCACAGATTGTGTATTTATCGCCGCTATAATAACAAATAATAAAAATTTAATAAAGTCAGTAATTAAAGGGGGTTCCCATACAAAGGGGAAACCAAATAAGTTGCGTGCCGTGGGTGCGTTGCGGTCGGTGCGGACCTGTGGACGTTCACGTTAAGGAGGACGCGCCAAGGTAGCTCGCGTAATTCAAATTTTCTTACGTTTTTTGCAATTAGCCAGTCAGTGTCAGGTTGTATGTTGATTAAAATATGATTCGCGACCGTAACAAATTAATAAATAAAATTTTATTCAAGTTAAAAAAGTAAAATTATGATTTACATTAATTACAAACGAGGAAACTCTAAATATGGCTTTACAGAATTATAATCATAAGAATGAGCAATACAACTCCTTAATTTATAATAATCCTCAAATGTCATGATTTCATGAAATTGTCATTCAACACGATTTTTTTTTTTTTTTTAAACTTTGCCCCACACTAGGTATTTCTTCCTGTATCGTGGGTGCGTTTACAAACATAGAAACTCACATACACTCACACCCAGACCCGGAACAGACTACTTGCAGATCATACAAATATTTGTTCCGTGCGGAGATCGAACCCGCTTTATCTGCACTCGAAAACGATTATATGTAGTTAGAGAGTTGCATTGATGATATTTATGATAATAATTCTATAAATAAATATTTGATGCGACCGCAAATCATAATTAGATCAACATACGACCTGATACCTGCAAATAGCAAAAAACGTAAGAAAATTTGAATTTCGCGGCTACCCTCAAGCTCGAAATATGTTTACCACGTCATTATCTGCTCTCTCGTCTACTTCATGCCAATACGAGACATTCAGAAGATTTTAAACCTATAAATATTTTCCTCCCCAGATCAAACCTTTCCAATGCCACATATGCCTGAAGCAGTTAACTCGTCGATCGCGCTTGCGTATGCATGTGCGCGCGCACGAAGAGGAGTTGGCGCCGAGACTCGTGCGCGTTTGTGCGGTGTGTACGAGGGCTTTTAGAGATCATCGGCATGCACAGGTACGTTGGTGGTTAACTTATTGGAATATTTTTTCATAATAAGGTAAGTATGTAGGTGCTCGTAGCTAAGTAATAACAGACACACACACTGTTTGTGCACATTTCGTCTAAATCCGTTCAGCGTGAAAGCGTAACAAACAAACTCACTTTCGCATTTATAATATTAGTGAATAGGAAGTGAAATAGGATGAATGCCATCATGATTCCTTTGCGAAAAATGGGTGGGGCAATAGGTCTTATATACCTCCGTCTCTTTCTGGCACTGGAAAAAAACGTAATCTGTGTCATGTGTCAATATGACAGCTACGTAGCTGTCAGGCATAATACAATCTGTGTGCGTAGCTGTCAGGCATAATGCAATCTGTGCGCGCAGCTGTCAGGCATAATGCAATCTGTGCGCGTAGCTGTCAGGCATAATGCAATCTGTGCGCGTAGCTGTCAGGCATAATGCAATCTGTGTGCGTAGCTGTCAGGTATAATGCAATCTGTGTGCGTAGCTGTCAGGCATAATGCAATCTGTGTGCGTAGCTGTCAGGCATAATACAATCTGTGCGCGCAGCTGTCAGGCATAATGCAATCTGTGCGCGTAGCTGTCAGGCATAATGCAATCTGTGCGCGTAGCTGTCAGGCATAATGCAATCTGTGTGCGTAGCTGTCAGGTATAATGCAATCTGTGTGCGTAACTGTCAGGCATAATGCAATCTGTGCGCGCAGCTGTCAGGCATAATGCAATCTGTGCGCGTAGCTGTCAGGCATAATGCAATCTGTGCGCGTAGCTGTCAGGCATAATGCAATCTGTGTGCGTAGCAGTCAGGCATAATGCAATCTGTGTGAGTAGCTGTCAGGCATAATGCAATCTGTGTGCGTAGCAGTCAGGCATAATGCAATCTGTGTGCGTAGCTGTCAGACATAATGCAATCTGTGTGCGTAGCTGTCAGGCATAATGCAATCTGTGCGCGCAGCTGTCAGGCATAATGCAATCTGTGCGCGTAGCTGTCAGGCATAATGCAATCTGTGCGCGTAGCTGTCAGGCATAATGCAATCTGTGTGCGTAGCTGTCAGGCATAATGCAATCTGTGCGCGTAGCTGTCAGGCATAATGCAATCTGTGCGCGTAGCTGTCAGGCATAATGCAATCTGTGTGCGTAGCTGTCAGGCATAATGCAATCTGTGTGCGTAACTGTCATGCATAATGCAATCTGTGCGTGCAGCTGTCAGGCATAATGCAATCTGTGCGCGCAGCTGTCATAAAACTATTAACTGTAAACAAATTATTGTTGTAGTAATATGTTCCCTTTCTGTAGGAGCACGCGTCAACATCAACAGAATGTATCGAAGAGTTTGCAAACGAATTAAAAGAAGAAGCAGAGGAGGTGTCAGTACAGTTATCACCCACCAGTGGACTGGTCAGACATACCGTAAAGATAGTTGGTGAGTCTACCTTTATCATAATCATTTATTTGTAATAACTATTGGTACACTGTTGGTCTTATTAAAAACTCGTTTAGATACATACTCCATTTGAAATAAGATTAGATATTGATATAAATCTTTTTTATAGTCCGTTCAACCGATTTTGACTTCTATTGCGTTGGTGGCATGACAACTGGCAGCTGCAGTAGACAGTTGGTATTGTCTAACCTTTTTTGCTTTTAATGCCATCCTTACGCCTACGGTATAGAGTCAAAATTGGTTAAACGGACTGTAAAAAGGTTTGTTTAAATATCTAATCTTATTTCAAATGGATTATAGACAGAAGGAGATTTCTGATTTAGTTTCGATTGATAAATAATTCCACCCTATGATCCGGCGCAGCCTTTTAATTGCGTAACACACGATCAATCATCATCATCTGTTTCATTTCGACAGTTCCACAACATTCATTGCGTTATTTACGTTGTTCAGCAGATACATTTTTCGAACATATTAAGCAATGGATTAGCAATATACTTCAAAATGATTCAGATTGTGATTAATCGATTTTACATTTTGTCTTTTCGTCCACAGAATCCCCGAAACTGTCAAAGCCAATCAAACGCCAAGTGTCGAGTGAAGTGGGCGAGCCCCTACTGTCTCAGTTAGCTGATGAAGCGCGCGCTCTGATAAGAGTGGTCGAGATTGAGAAGGCGTTCCGCTGCGAGTATTGTGAAGAGTTAGTATTTATACTATACAGGGTGTAAAAATACCCATCACATAGCCGTCAAATAACATTGTACAAAAATAGGAGGAGCTCGTGGCTAAGTAATAACAGCCGCACGGGTCGATCCATGAGGTTAAGCTACGCTTACCGGGGGTTAGTTCGTGGATGGGTGATCATCTTTACATACCGAGACGCCTCCGTGTCTCGGAAAGCACGTTATGCCGTTGGTCCCGGCTGTCATTCGTGGATCTTTGACAGTCGTTACGAGTCGTCAGAAGCCCGACAGTCTGACAAGCAGAATACCAAGGGGTATCGTATTACCCAGTTACTGGGTTGTGGAGGTCAGATAGGCAGTCGCTCCATGTAAAATACTGGTATTCAGCTGCATCCGGTTAGACTGGAAGCCGACCCCAACATAGTTGGGAAAAGGCTGGCAGACTGAAAAAAAAATTACAAATATAATTGCTGGGAACGACTTTTTATTTTTGGTGTGAAAAATCGCCGTTTACGTTAGTGCGCAACGTAACGCACGCAAAACATTGTGTTTATGGGTGCAAGCAAAGGTTCAGGGTTCGTGGGGGTATTTAAAATTAAGGTGTATCATTTAAAAACTTACTTTCTATAAAAAACGACTGAAAAAAACACTTGGAACTTTGACCTTCAATATCTCCGTAACCAGAGGGTTCCCAGGTATGGTCCAGAACAAAAAAATAATCACATTGACGGGAATAACAAGTGACTTTCGGTTTCGTTAAGCGTCTTTTTACACCTGTTATGGCCGAGTACCACCGGGATGGCAGCGGCCGGCAGTGACGCGGCGAGCACTGTCAGTGTGAAATAATTTTAAACTTTATCTACGTATTTAAAAGACCAGTATCGCTTGAAAAGCTTGGAAGGTCGCGAGGCCGCCCGCGGCGCCGCGAGCGGCCTCGCGCGGCCGCCGGCAGAACCACCGCCTCGCGACCTTCCAAGCTTTTCAAGCGATACTGGTCTTTTAAGTATGTAGATAAAGTTTAAAATTATTTCACACTGACAGTGCTCGCCGCGTCGCTGCCGGCCGCTGCCATCCCGGTGTTCAGCCCTACGTGAGATTGTGTTTAGTAAACATATTATTTACACAATGAATTGTTTTGTTCTAGTGTGTTCTACTTGGAGGGCGGTTTGAACAAGCACCGCGCGATACACAAGGGAGTCAAGAATCCCTTCAAATGCCACATCTGTAAAGTTAGCTTCGCTACTTATTCCAGGTTTGTTTATTTGTCTACTATCTCTTGCCCGCGACTTTACCTGCACTTAGACGTCGGAAATTATCCCACGGGAACGTACTATCGCAATAAAGTATCATGTGTCGTAACCCAGGTAAGGTTCTATCCCTGTGCCAAATTTCATCCAAATCTGTTCAGGCGTCTTAGCCTGAAAGCGTAACAAACAAACTCACTTTCGCATTTATAATGTTACTAGCTGCACCCCGCGGTTTCACCCGCGTAAGTCTCGATCCCGTGGAAATATCGGGATGAAAAGTATCCTATGTCCTATTCCAGGTCATGGTCTATCCATGTGCCAAATTTGATCCAAATCTGTAAAGCCATTTTAGCGTGAAAGCGTATAAAACAAACAAACTCACTTTCGCATTTATAATATTAAAGTTAGGATAGCATTAGTTAGGTTTTCGTCTGCTATGCCGATGACACTCTTCTCACCGCTCGGGGAGTTTCAGGGAGGCGGCCAACTTGGCCTCGGCGGGCGGATCCTTGGTCGCTGGGAGGATCATCCGCCGCCTAGGTTTAACGGTGGCGCTGCACAAGACCGAGGCCGTGTTCTTCCATGGCCCTCGGCAGCGCCCCCACTACCTGACGCCCACATCTTCGTAAAGGGCGTCCGAATTGAGGTGAAGGTACTAGACAGCAGGTGGCGCTCCGGACCGCATTTTAGCGGGCTGTCGTCGCGCCTGCTGAAGACCGCGGGCGCGCTCTCCTGGCTGCTTTCCAACTTGGGGGGCCCAGCGCGCGATGCCAGCAACTTTACGCTATTTACGCTACGCGCGCTTTACGTTATTTTTTATGTCTTGAGGAGTATGGCCCTCTACGGGGCTCCTATCTGCGAGGACTTCCTCCAAAGGAGGGAGAATGCCGCCGCCTTGCGGGCACCCCAGAGGGCCATAGCGCAGCGAGCGGCGCGGGCTTACCGCACGGTGAGCTTTGGGGCAGCATGTGCTCTGGCCGGCACCCCTCCTTGGGAACTCGAGGCGTGGGTGCTCGCCAGAGTATATGAATGGACGGCGGCGCGGAGGGCGAGAGGACAACGCTCAGCCCCGGAAGAGCGGGAGGCCGTCCGGCAGGAGGCGAGGGACGCCATCGTCGTCCATTGGACGGGGGACCTCGCCACCGCAGCCTTCGTCCGCCGAACCCACGACGCGATTGGGCCAGTCCTGCGAGACTGGCTCGAGCGGTCGCATGAGTTCCTCTCCTTCCGTCTGGTGTAGGTGCTGTCCGGACACGGTTGTTTCGGATCGTACCTGCACCGAATCGGACGGGAGAGGACGCCGTCGTGCCTCGACTGTGGTGCGGTGGAGGACGCGGCGCAGCACACCCTCGAGGTGTGCCCGTCGTGGTCCGAGCCGCGCCGCAGTCTCATCGCCGTGATCGGACCGGACCTCTCGCTTCCCGGCTTGGTTAACGCCATGCTGAGGGATGAGAGGTCCTGGGCGGCAGTCGCCTCCTTCTGTGAACACGTCATGTCCCAGAAGGAGGCGGCGGAGCGCGCGCGGGAGGACGATCCCGACGCGGCGCCGCTCCGAAGGCGGAGGAGGGGTCGAAGGGTTCGAAGGGGCGGGGGAGGGTCGTCAGTTCGATAGTCATCTCCGACTCCTCCCAGGTGGCGGCCAGCAGGCAATGGGTGCGGAGGCACCCTTGCCTGTATTGCACAGGTCTCCACCAGCGTCGGACGGGAATGCCCAGGTGTTCCCGGCCATTCCCGTAGCTCCCCATTCTGTGGGGCATGCGGGGCCCGCCAGCTAGGCGGGCATACGCCGGTAGGGTTGTGGATGTAAAGGCTGAGCCGGTTTCCCATGGCCCTCCCATCACGGCGATGTGGGAACACCGCTGTTTTTTAGTGGGTATACTGTCGTTAGCGACAGGAGTCCTACATACCCCAGACTCGTCCCCCATGAGCCGGGATGCGTAAAGCATTTATCAGAGTTCAAAAAAAAAAAAAGTATAGGTTTGTATTTCCGATTTCCGACGAAACTTTTTATCTTGCGGGATTATTAAGGTGTTCCCCACGGGGATCCCTGAGGAACACCTTAATAGAGCCCCTCCGACCACACATTTGTTCCTAAAATAAAGACTTGCCTCTTAGTATTGTTTATTATTTTTATTTTCAAGGGTCCGTGAAAAGATAAAAGTGGATCGCCACTTTTATCTTTCATAGGTCCCGCCATAGAAAAAGCATGGGAAACTTTGATTTAGGCCAGCATGATATCTTGTTTGTGTAAATTTCCATCTGTATTTTGTTAATATGTGAGATATCTCCTCCCTCCAGATGCACAACTCACAAAACAACTCACGGCTTCTACAAGCGCTCACTAGCCGACGCTAAGAAACAAGCCGACGGTCCCGCACAAGCCGACGCCAACTCCTCCGTACGCTCTGCCACCGGCATACTGGGATACGGCGACTTTCCTGTAGTCAAACACTTCTTGTGCGAGGTAACGTTGAATTATTAGCTAAGACACAAGCCGACGGTCCCGCACAAGCCGACGCCAACTCCTCCGCACGCTCTGCCACCGGCATACTGGGATACGGCGACTTTCCTGTAGTCAAACACTTCTTGTGCGAGGTAACGTTGAATTATTAGCTAAGACACAAGCCGACGGCCCTGCACAAGCCGACGCCGATTCCTCCGCACGCTCTTCCACCGGCATACTGGGATACGGCGACTTTCCTGTAGTCAAACACTTCTTGTGCGAGGTAACGTTGAATTATTAGCTAAGACACAAGCCGACGGTCCCACACAAGCCGACGCCAACTCCTCCGCATGCTCTGCCACCGGCATACTGGGATACGGCGACTTTCCTGTAGTCAAACACTTCTTGTGCGAGGTAACGTTGAATTATTAGCTAAGACACAAGCCGACGGTCCCACACAAGCCGACGGTCCCACACAAGCCGACGCCAACTCCTCCGCACGCTCTGCCACCGGCATACTGGGATACGGCGACTTTCCTGTAGTCAAACACTTCTTGTGCGAGGTAACGTTGAATTATTAGCTAAGACACAAGCCGACGGTCCCACACAAGCCGACGCCAACTCCTCCGCACGCTCTGCCACCGGCATACTGGGATACGGCGACTTTCCTGTAGTCAAACACTTCTTGTGCGAGGTAACGTTGAATTATTAGCTAAGACACAAGCCGACGGTCCCACACAAGCCGACGGTCCCACACAAGCCGACGCCAACTCCTCCGCACGCTCTGCCACCGGCATACTGGGATACGGCGACTTTCCTGTAGTCAAACACTTCTTGTGCGAGGTAACGTTGAATTATTAGCTAAGACACAAGCCGACGGTCCCACACAAGCCGACGCCAACTCCTCCGTACGCTCTGCCACCGGCATACTGGGATACGGCGACTTTCCTGTAGTCAAAGGCCACATCCTATTTAAGGTGGATGCGCTAGGGTGGCCCGCGAAATTCAAATTTTCTTACGTTTTTGCAATTTGCAGGTCAGTATCAGGTTGTATGTTGATCTAAATATTATTCGCGGCCGTAACAAATATAGATTTACAGAATTATAAACATTAGAATCAGCAGTACACCTCCTTAAGTTCATGTAAGTGCATTGAATGACGATTTCATGACATTTTCCTTCAATGCACTTACTTGAGTTGTATTGCTAATTAATGAATTATTTACTTTGTAAAGTATTATATTATTTTAATTATTGTGAATGTGAAGACTATGTGGATCATTCCTTTCTTTTTATTATTTATTTTTCCTTAGTTTTAATTAATCATGGTCTGGCAGTTTGAGTAATTTATGCGGCCTACCCAAATGTCCTGTTTTTGGTATTGTTCATCAAATCGTTGAGCTCCTTAAATTCTGAGTTGAGCTGCACGATCACTGACAAATGCGTGCACTGACTGGACAGGTCCACTCAATCTGAGTGGTTCTTTCCTCAAAAGACCATTTCAGACACCAATCTACATGGTCTTCACATGATCTGACCAAGATTATGTCTGGACTTTAAAAGAGACTGTGATCTCTGAGTTTGTTTCGGCCTTTCTTCTCAGAGTAGTCAGATAGGAAACGCCGACCTCATCCACCTACTTACAGAAATAAATCATTTATCATTAAGAAATGTAGGATTTTTGCGTGACGTCAGGATTTTGTACGACGTCAGATCTTTGATGCGTAGTAGAAGTCGCATGTGGCAATGTACATGCCGTCAAAAAGTGTCTATTTGTAATGTCAAAATAACAACTTTTTAACTAATTTATTTTATATTTATGTATCTGCTGTCTGTTTGTTCCGGCTAATCTCCGAAATGGCTGGACCGATGTGACGGGACTTTCACTGGCAGATGGCTGATGTGATAATAAGTAACTTAGGCTATTTTTATTTTAGAAAAAGAATTAGGGTCCACGCGGGCGATGCCGCGGGCAGCAGCTAGTTTTATCTAATAAAATGATCTGTTTCACCAGTTCTGGACAAGTTCTGGTTATTTTATCTAGCTGATATTTTGATACAAATACGTTTTGATTTCTAAAATTGCACGCGTAGCATGAACACAATAGAATCACAAATAAGAATAGACAAAATTACAGATTCACGATCACAATCTGTCATTTATTGTATTCTAAAATAAAAGTAGCCTAAGTTACTTATTATAACATCAGTTTGACATAGAAAGAAATAAAGAAAATACATTTATTTAGCACAGACAGTGCACACAACTACAAGTAAAAAATAAAAACTTAAAAAAAAAAAAAAACAACCGACTTCCAAAATAAAACCCAAAAAAGTGAAAAGTAACTTTAATTTCGGAAGTCGGTGGCTAAAAACGAAGAAAAGCTAAAAGCTAGAAGCAAAGACACCGACTTCCGACATTAAAGTTATTTTTCAACAAAACACACTCTTCTTTAAACAAAAGTTACACCATATTTCAGGTTATTGGTTTGTTCCCCGCCTGTTATACCAAAATTCTACAGATTATAACGCTTGTTCTCTCTTTTAAGTTATGCGTTTATGCAGGCGGATTTTTTGTTTTTTAAATAATTTGTTTCATTTCAAACTTTTTAGTTTTATTAATTTATATATTTGGAATTAACTCATTACTAGCTTTTATTTGATACCAATATTGTATTTTTTTTTTTTCTAAAACATTTCCCTCCCTTTTTTTGTTTGCTGATGAAATATATATAAAAAATATAGCCTATGTCACTCCCACAATTAAGACGAACCTAACGACACCTCGTATGTTAAAATCCATCAAGCCGTTTAGGCTACAGAGTGTGCCAAAGAAATAGACATACATACATACAAACATACATACATACTCTCGAAAAACATAACCCTCCTGGGGCAGTCGGGTAACAAGAAGCAATTTCAAAGTGTAGATACCTAAGAAATTAAGAACGAAGATCCTCACGGCTGCGCCAAATAGGCCCAGTTCAGCAAAAATGCCAGACAACTAGTGCCTGACGCTGGTTTTCAACTAGACCTGAGCTGTGAGGTGACGGATGACATCGTTAGATTGTGGTTGTGAATCTGTCATTTTGTCTATTCTTCCGTCGATAAAACCCGTTTCTATGGTAGATAGAGCTTCTCCAGAGACAATTAACCAGTTATTTACTGTTTATTCCTTAGGACTGCGGTCGCTCATACCTGCACTGGACGTACCTACAAGTGCACAGACGCATGAAACACGCCAACGAGAACTTTCTGTACAGATGTAACCAGTGCGAACTTACCTTTCCCAACAGGTAAGATATAGGGTACCATTTTATTAATTACAAGTAAGCCCGAAATGCGTAGTCAATAATTTATACAAAATTATCACAGAAAAAGTACCAATTTTCTCGGTAACTTTTCATTTTTTTTCTTTCCGTGAGAACCTGATTCGGACTATTTAAGAATATTTTAAAACAACAATAAAAAAATCCCTGGCTTATGAATAATTTTTCATTTTTTTATATTTTTCATACAAACTAATTCGACAGTCACAATTTCCCTTACGTAAAATAAAAAATAATTTTAAAAAATCAGATTAAACCGTCCATAAAAAATAAAAAAAAATACACCGTCGCATTTTCTTAGCTTTAAATATGAATGCTTGGTTTGTATGAAAATGATTTACTCGTACTTATCAATGAAACTTAGATACACACATCGAGAGTGTAGTGATATGTTATCTTCGAAACGATGTATTTTTGGAACACTTGTTCTAGGACTTGATTTTTTACATATAGCAAATATGTAAAAGTATTTAAAAAAAATTGTATACATATTATAAATGAAAGTCGCTTTTCGTGTTTGTCTGTATGTCCACGTTGTTCTTCTAAACCACGCAAGAGATTTTGATGAGGTTTTCACCATCGTTAAGAGAATTACGTTAGGTACTATTAAAGTTACTTATAACTAAGAAATGTCGATGTTTTGTGAAGTCCAAAAAACCGTGTCGCAGAAGCGGGTCGCTAGTTTTTTTTATAAACGAGACCTGCCTTCAAACTGTTATGCAGTTTGGCAGAGTTTATGTATGTTATTGTTTATACAGATTTTGAATACTTAAATAAACTTTATACAGCTGGGGCCTCGCGTACCATCGCAAGAAGGCGCACGGCAAGACTGGAGCTGATGACCCTGGAACCACTACCAAGAGCAACAGGGATGATTACAGGTATTCTTCCACTAGTAATAATTTTTCAGTACCGGCTCACAAAATACTCGCTAAGGCCGCGTCCTATTTAAAAACGACCGTCGCGTGCGTACTTTTTGTTCGGTGAAACTGAACGCGCGTGGTCTCGCCGGCAAAGGGCGTTTCCCGGTTTTCCGCAAAAAAAGTGACATATGCACGCATCATCATCTGCCTAGCCTTTTCCCAACTATATTGGGATCGGCTTCCAGTCCAACCGGATGCAGCTGAATACCAATATTTTACATGGAGCGACTGCTTGTCTGACCCCCACAACCCATTACCTGGGTAATACGATACCCCTTGGTAAGACTGGTTGTCAGACGGCACGCGACGACCGCTTATTCGCGCGGCGATCGCTTTTAAAAATGACGCGGGGTTACAGTTAACGAAAGAGTTTGGTTAGTTTAGGCAAAAATTATCGTCTTTCTACTCAATCTGTCTAGCCTTTTCTCAACTATGTTGGGGTCGGCTTCCAGTCTAACCGGCCGCAGCTGAATACCAGTATTTTACATGGAGCGACTGCCTTATCTGACCTCCACAACCCAGTTACTGGGTAATACGATACCCAATTACCCAGTTACTGGGTTAATCTACGCTTGCCCAAGTCAGTCCTAGGATGGATCACCAACCATTACATACCGAGACTCCTCCGTGTCTCGGAAAGCATTTAAGCTCCCGGCTGTCATTCGTAGATCTTTGACAGTCATTACGGGTCGTCAGAAGCCCGAAAGTCTGACAACCAGTCTTACCAAAGGCTATCGTGTTAGTGTTACCCAGTAACTACAATAACGTATCGAGGACAAACCTATCGAGGTTTTTGTTTATAAGTTGTTTTGTTCGTTATTTAATTAACAATAAAAATAAAACTGGGTTGTGGAGATCAGGTAGGCAGTCGCTCCATGTAAAATACTGGTATTCAGCTGCATCCGGTTAGACTGGAAGCCGAACCCAACATAGTTGATAAAAGAAAGGCAGATCACGAGGTACCAGTAAATGTATCTGTATGTTTGACATTAATTGAGGGCCGGTCTCTCATTCTAATGTAAGGATACCATTCATTTTTCTTTAGGATACCATGTCGGGATTGTGACGAGGTGTTGCCGAACAAAACAGCTTTATACAAGCATCGTAAGAAAGAACACAGCGATGCAAGTACACGAGCTTATACTAAACCTGGTAAGAATAATCCTAACTATCCTAATCCTAACTAATACAGGGTGGGCCATAAATTTTTGCACATTTGAAACATGAATAGAAATAAAGTAAATAAGAAAAAGAACATCCTGTATTCCTATTGTAAAATGAAACACAATACATTGATAATAAGTGTACGTACCTACTCTAGATAATTACAATGTAACTTATAAGCAATATTGCAATGTAAATGTAAACTTGGGATAGAAAACAAGTAAAAATTATAGTATAACAATTTTTTTAAAGGGGAGGAATACTGTGGGGACACATATACACACATACATACTCACACACGCACACAGACACACTAACACTTTATTAATGTAAGCTTATTAAGAAATATAAGCCAGTTGGCATTTGACTCTCGAGCCTTTGATTACCATCCCAGTAGGAAGACCAAACAACTAGAAATGTTATTTTCTTGATCATTTCTTCTTTGTCGGTGCACTCTTGACAGAGCGGTCGTGGTCATCAAGTTGCACTGAGATTTCGGTCAGCCGTGATTTGCCTGACGATGCGACGCCATCTTTCTCTGTCGGCTGTTTTATGTGTGCATTCGTGTAGTGGACAGCCCACTGCGGATTTAATCCGGTCGGTCCATCGCATGGGCGACCTACCGCGTGCTCCTGTTCCTTCGACTTTTCCCTGCACTACAAGACGTTCAATGGAATCGTTTCCCCGTCGTGATACGTGTCCAAAGAATTGGACTATTCGAGCCTGTACTGTAGCCGATAGACGCTGCTTGATGCCGAGTTCTTGGAGTATAGATGTGTTGGTGTAAGTAATTTTAATACTAGAAATAATGACAAAATTGATCAACCATTTTTCAGATTAGCTAAAGTACAAACATCTTTTATGGGGTACTGCGTTAAATGCTATAACAAAATACCTTGTGATATATTGCAATTAAATGAAAAAAAATTAAAACTCATATTAAAAGTACACTTTGTTAACAAGCCTATTACAAATTAGAGGATTATATCCAGGATAAGAATGCATGGATACATGCTGGTCTTGCTCCATAGGACAATATTCGAGTATGGACAAAATCAAACTGGTTGCTAATCTAGTTGTATAATTTACTTTATTTGTATATCATAGATTTTTACACATTTTGTGATTACTTAAACTCACACACTGTCTTATAAGTATTATTTGTAATGTAAAAATGTTAGGAATATTGTGATATTGTATAGGTACCTACTTTTACAATGTTTGTAAATATGTGAGCACCATGTATCTATCACATAATTTTATTAATCAATTTATTTGTCATTGCTCCATTTTTAATTCTTTTTACAAATTGTGGTACAGTAATCGTATTCTAGGTGCATCGTATTCACATGTTATTATAATTGATGTTTACAAAATATTGTAAACCATTTTTTTAAAAGAGTAACGGTGAAGTTTCTTGTCCATTCTTCTCCATACGAAAACTACCTATTGGAAGGGGCAACTAGAATCAGTTCTATTTCTTAGTTTTTTTGACGTTCAGAAGTGCCTTTAATGTGCCTATTTGAAATAAATGATTTGACTTTGACTTTGGTGCGAAATTCTGTCCACGACACTCCAAGCATTTTCCTCCAGCACCACATTTCCAGAGCGTCTATTTAATTTATTTAACGTAATAAACGTATATAGTACAGATACCCTACAATGCAGCTTTACGCTCATTGCAAAGTACTGACGGTCCGGCAGCTCTTTGTTCTCCGATCTGTCCTGAGGATACATGCCCGTTTGCCGCCATCTGATCCAAGCAAGCGTACGTATGTTCCCCCAGGTGTACAGTACAAAACCTCATTTGCACGACGCCAATACTACGTCTTAAGCCATCAAGTCTTTAAAAAAATTCAGAAAGAACTAAACATAATAGACCTAAATAAATTTAACGCAAAATCAAAAACATCGGACTGGCTCATACTGCAGGACTATATGAAAACAGAATCTTTGCTATCATACATCGCTTGACTTATAAAAACACAAACCGCACAAATACTCAAATACACATACACACGTACATCGGCACACACTTACACTCCCTTCCCACACACACACTCATGTTACACACACCTGAACACTCACACAAATTTGATTAAAACATATTAATATAGGTACCTACATTTAGAATAGTAAATCGACACACTTTCACTCTTGTAAACTTGTTCTATTAAATTTCAATTCTGGCCGATCACTGTCTCTTAAGATACAGGTCTCCTAGAGAACAAGAAGAGACAGGGTTCATTATTATTTTGTATGCATAGACTTATTTTTTATTTATTTTGTAGAGTTAAATCTTCTGTGCACAAAACTAAATTATATGCTTATTGTATTGTATTTTTGTCACGTTGTTTTGAACTGTGTCTGTGTCTGTTATTCGGATAAATAAACAATTTTATTATTATTATTTAGTCTTTGACATTTCTCGGGACCCTGGGGTCCCGGCCCTTTGGAAGGCGTACGAGGGGCCGAAGCCAACTCGCAGAGGCACCTAAGACAATTTTAAATGGAATGAGGCACTATTATTATAGTTTTTTTTGCCCCGTCTCGTCGTTGGCACTCCTGCAATCGACTACGCAAACTTTGGAAAACTCGCTGACACATGCTGCGAGGGATCGCGGATATCTCCTCGTTGTTAATAATTAATTAATAGTAATCCAAAATTTAATTGTCATTGAAATAATTGTAATCTACCCAGCATAATTCTTAATTTAATCTAAATACTTTTACTCTTATTGAATTTGTCCTTTTATTTTAACATCATGACGACTATTTGTAATGGACTGACTATCATTGTATAATTTATATTTTTAAAGATAATATGATCTAATTGTTTAAATATTATGACTCTTTATTATAATTTTCATGCTAAAATAAGCTGAATATGGTGAAACCGTACCTGTGTAACATCTTTGTAAACCCATATTATGCGAATAAACTTGATTGATTGATGTTTTCTTTTAATTGGGATATGGTCGTCGGTTTATTAAGGTACACTCGACTTTTCAGATATCCCTACAAAAAAAAAAATCGCAAGGTGTAAGGTCCGGGCTTCTTGGAGGCCATAGAATATCACCTCTGCGGAATTTGTTAGGAAACATTTCTTTAACCACCGGTAAAGTTAAATTAAAACTTGGACACTCGCTTACACGGCGTAATCCGTATTCAATTCTGAATAGGAGTCGTACAGTAACTTAGGAATCGTTATTTTTGTAAAATTGTTTTACACAAAAAGCACGCTGTTGTCCCGTGAAGCGCTCCATCGTGACTAAAACTGCATGAAGCGACGCACAATTCCCCGCTACCCGCGCGGCCCTCGCTCTAACGGTTTTTGAGAAATCAACTGTTGCTATTTGCAAAAAAATTTGGCCCACCCTGTTATAAATGCGAAGGACAGAGGCTACTTTTCATCCTGGTTCTCAGACGAAGTGGCGGAATACAGCTAGTAAATGTATATCCATCATTACCTATACCCCTATTTTCTTACACGATTTTTGAAGTAGTGGTGGTCGTGAGTTCGAACCCAGCCAGGCGCTTTACTTCTTGTAAATATTTTCATCAACACTGCTCTCAAAACGGTGAAGGAACACATCTTGAGGGAACGTGCATGTTCTAGAACCAGAACTTCGAAGACATGTAACATCTACCAACCCGCACTGGGCGGGTGGATTACGGTCCACTCCCTCTCACAGAGAGGAGGCCTGTGTTCCAACAGTGGGAACGTTATAGGCTGATTATGAACCCCATTTTTCGTAGATTTTTACGGTTAAAAGCATGTGAGAACGATTCGCTTCAGGCCGCTTGTACACGCTAAGACAAGTCGCCGGTGGCTTATGCAAGAATTCGTGTCGTTTTTACACACGAACTGTGTAAAAACGAACACTGCTTCGGCGCTGACCAAGAAAAAAATCAACATCTTGTCTGCGCTTGACCCGGCCGCGACGTTGTTGCGGTGCGGAAGGGGGGGGGGGGGGTTCGTGGCTAGATCCGGCAACCTCGTGTGTTAATTATACTAGATACTTGATTTTTTTATCTTTCTCATTAATTAGTATTAATGAGAATATCCAATAATTATAACAATTAATTCTTATTAGCACAGTAATTATTAAGATCTTATTTTCCATGCTTATTTTCCTCATTAGCAACATCATAAATTTCATATTAATATGTTTTTCAAACAGGCATGTATGGGAACGCAGTGTCAGAAACTAAAGGCGGGGCGTGTTCCCATTGTCACGCCACATTCATGCACGCGATTGATCTGCACAAACACGTCAAGTAAGTTAAATGTCGGTATAAGTTCCGTACTTTACTAGGAAAATTTATCCGATATCTGAATCGAGAATTTAATTTGAGAACTTGTGGAACTGCTTCCAGTCTAACCGGATGCAGATGAATACAAGTATTATACATGGAGCGACTGCCTATCTGACTTCCACAACTCTAACTGGGTAATACGATACCGCTTGGTAAGACTGGTTGTCAGACTTTCAGGCAACTCTATAACCCTGTATACTTGCATACCTAAGTATTTAGTAAAAAGCTAACTTCAAATAGATACTTCAATTATATTCATTTGTATAGATGTATAGATTATAATTGTGGTAAATCACTAAAACTACATATTATGAAACAAAGTCCCCCGAAACCGCTTGTGTCTGTCTGTCTGAACGCGATAAATTCAAAAACTACCGAACGGATTTTCATACGATTTTCACCAATGGACGGAGTGATTCATGAGGAAGGTTTACGTGTGTGTGTCAATCATATTTTTTATATTACATAGTCGAATACCCTTTTCTCAGACGTACAGTCACGAGCACCAATATGTTTAGGGTTATGAGGAATAGGGTGTAAATTTCACCCATCCACCATAGAAAAGGAAGAAAAAAAAAACCTTGGGTGTTTTGTCTGGCGGGCAACTGCCCAACGATTGATGTTGGGTTCCCGTACATATGTCCATTGCACGGCAAACCCTAATTGCGCGATGCAGGACCTATGAGACGTCAGGTCCCTGATCCGTAGCTGTCATATGGCGATGTAGATACCGCCACAATGTATACACGAAGCAACTGTTAAAAGTCATTTTCTCCTACTGTATTGATTGTAATTTTATGTTACAACGAAAATAGTATATTGGAACCAATATTATTATGAAATAGGTATCATCTCAAAGTTGCAATCGAGAAAACGGATAGGAATTTCATGCTCAGTGCATACATATTTTTGCTCGTGACTGTACGCGATCACTAAACTCGGAAAACCCTGACACGTAAACGAGTGGATAGAGCTTAACTAAAATTGTCAGAACGTTTCATTTTCAATCCTAGAGAGGTCCACGGCATAGACGACGATTCCTGCCTATCTTGCAACAAACCGTCGACCACCGAGGGGACCTGCCCGCGCCGCCCGCACACGTGTCCGGTGTGCGGACACGCCTTCCGGACACTTTCCATGCGGAACGAGCATCTGAGGGTACATACAGGGGAGAGACCCTTTCCTTGTGATGTGTGTGGAGTTGCCTTCAGGAGGTGAGTGTGAGTAGGTATTCTTAACAAAGAAAACAGCATTTATTTCGTTTAAAAAAAGTTACAAGCTAACACTTTTATTTAAAAGCTCCTGATTTTTTCATACCCTTTATGTTGCCGTAACCTAACCGGGTTTCATGTTGGAACTTTATATCTTGTAACAGCTGGTGTACATCAATGCAATAAAGAATTTGAGTTTGACTAAATTTTCTACAAAACATCGGCTTTTAAAAACAACTCAATTTTGAGTCGCCTTAAGATGCTGACAACAGATAAACCGCGGTCACTGTCGGATTGCAAAGAAAAGAAATGGAAGCGCGATGATAAAAGCTTGTAATTTATTGCAAAACTTGAAGCAATTATCGATTTATTTAAAATTAGTTGAATAATCGAAAATTAAAAACAAACAAGTTCTGCATTAAAATAAGTTGTTGTTGTTATTAATGAAAATACCAACGTACGTTGACATTTAATACAGATATTTTGGATTAGAATTCAAAGTAAAAGTAAACCGGTAACGTTTACCGTTAATTTGTTTTTTTTTCAAAATGTTCTTTGGTAAACCAAGTTCAGGGAAGCGAATCAAGAAGAGTTCAAGAATAGTCAAGCGGAATAGGTTACTAAATATATCTACGTCTATTGTATTTTAAGTTCAGAGAAATAATAGGTCTTTACCTATGAAATTGCCGTTTTGTATGAAAAAATTTAAACGAATTTTTTTCATGAATTTTTTATTTGTATTAATCGAAGTAATCACCCATGCAATCAATGCATCTTTGCCATCGCAGTGTCAGTTTATTGATGCCCTTCTTAAAGAAATCAGCTGGACGGGAGGCAACAAATTCTTCAAAGGCATTTTGTACTGCCTCTCGGGTATTGAATTTTTTTCCCGCCAAGAAGTTATCCAAATTCTGGAAAAAGTAGTAGTCTGTAGGCGCAAGGTCTGGTGAGTAGGGCGGATGACGGAGAGCTTCCAACCCCAGTTCTTGCAACTTGGAGACCGTCTGCTGTGCAGTATGAGGTCGCGCGTTGTCGTGCAGGAGCAGCGGAGACGAGCGATTGACCAATGCTGGTTGGAGATGCGCCAGCTTCTCCATCATTGTGTTCAGTTCTTCGCAGTACACATCTGCAGTAATGCTCACCACGTTTGGTAAGAAGCTGTGATGAATCACACCGGCGCTAGACCACCAAACTGTGACCATCACTTTTCTAGGGGTAAGTTTTCGTTTAGGGCATTGTTTAGGTGCTGAACCAGGATCCAACCAACTTGCTGAGCGCTTGCGGTTATCAAACAGAATCCATTTTTCATCGCAGGTAACAATGCGGTTCAAAATTCCTTCATTTGTGTGTCTGTTGAGCAGTGCAAGGCACGTCTCGACGCGTACTTCGCGCTGGCGATCATTGAGTTCGTGGGGCACCCATTTGTCAAGCTTTTTTACCTTGCCAATTTGACGCAAATGGACCAATATTGTTTTGACGCTAACGCCGAAAGCTGCTGCTAATTCAGCCGTAGATTGTGTATCATCAGCTTCGGACGACCGCGAGGTTCATTTTTCAGGTCGAAATTTCCAGAACGGAAGCGAGCAAACCAATAACAGGTGGTGCGTTGGTTTGTAGTGTTAGCTCCGTAAACGTCGTTGATGTTGCGTGCCGCTTGTGCCGCGTTGCTGCCACGACGGTACTCATATTCCATAATTACTCGAATTTTTAACGTATCCATGATGACGAAAAAGATTGAAATGCGATGAAAATGTAATACTAATCAATAAAGAAATGACTACTTTTGGAAAAAAAATCCATGTTTTTAAAATAAAATTAATTTGAAATTAGAATTCTTAGCCAAACAAAAATTATTTTGATTTGAAATGGCCAGTACTGCAGAACGGCAATTTCATAGGTAAAGACCATAAATATTTTTTCCGCTTACACAAACTTTTGCAATATTTTTGTTTTACTCAAGCCTACTTTCCCGTTTGCTTGTTGTCAGCGCCTTAAGGCAGTGTGCTGACTTAATTAACTTATGAATATACTATTCAGTGCGGTCGATTTTTTCGCCTTTTTCGACGCGGAAAAATTATGCTTCCACCTTCCCTTGCGATACATCTTCACAATGACAATTAAGAAGTATTTTAGTGACAGAAAAAACACCTCGCAGTGAAGTGTCTTCGTGAGTAATTCCCTCATGCCCTTAGGTCCACAGCCATGCGCAACCACCGCCTGATCCACACGGGCGTGCGCGCGTGGGCGTGCGGCCGCTGCCCCAAGCGGTTCCGCATCCGCTCCGACCTGCGCACGCACCTGCGGCTCAAACATCCCGCTACTATCGTAGTGGTAGAGGTGACCAATGATTCTTTTACATATTCTTAGGGTTGCGGGAAAGTCCGAAAGGGATACCGGGACCTTGGCAACAGGCAACTGAAGGAACACGTGTGGGTTTTAGTCAGTAAAAGTCTGACATGCCCTTCGGCTCCGCCCAGAGGGGGAGAAAACATTTGATGATTTCCCAACCTCAAAAAAAGAAAAAAGGTTTCCTTATGTCTAAATGAAAAAAGCGGAACCCTAATAGGATCACTTATGTCTTGTTTATCCGTCCGTCTGTCACAGCCAATTTGCTCCGAATCTAATCTAATGGAACAATGAAGTTGGTTGTTACACATATACATTTTTGTAACCCAAACACGGACGAGTAACGTAAATATATGAATTTTGAATATCATAAGTAGTCCATTAATAAGTGTACCCCCACTTGGAAGACAAAAAAAAACATTAATCAAAAATTTTTGCACACTGTACCGTGTGTTATATCAAATGGAAGGACTTACTGAGAGGACCACAAGTATTTTTTTTATAAATCGTTTTAAAGCTATTTTTGAAAATTGTTCATTCCTCCCCCCCCTTATCTCCGAATAATATATTTTGCAGAGGCTCCATGTGGTAGATTACGGCCCACTCCCTCTCGAAGAGAGTAGGCCTGTGTCCCAGCAGTGGGAACATTATAGGCTGATAATGCTTATGAAGAGCTCGTGTCTAAGTAATAACAGCGGCACGGGTTGATCCAGCAGATTGGATGTATGACCATTCATTCATTCTCCGTGCTTCGGAAAGCACGTTAAGCTGTTGGTCCCGGCTTTCATTCGTGGATCTTTGACAGTCGTTACGAGTCGTCAGAAGCCCAAAAGTCTGACAACCAGTCTTACCAAGGGGTATCGTGTTACCCAGTAAATGGGTTGTGGAGGTCAGATAGGCAGTCGCTCCATGTAAAATGCTGGTATTCAGCAGCTTTCATCCGGTTAGACTGGAAGCCGACGCCAGCATAGTTGGGAAAAGACTAGGCAGATGAGTGTAGACGCATCCGATTGCGATGGCGGATCGCACTGACTCATGCGTGACTGACTATAATTTCCAGGTGGAAGGCCTAAACCCGTCGTCTGAAGAAGTTCTGCAGGCACTCGCTGGACAAAACGTTCCACACGACAAGCTTATAGATATCACGAAGATGTCCTTCACAAAAGTAAAGTCTATTTTTAATCCTCGTTTCCAATTGATGTTATTTCCACCAAATGTCAACTTTATGTCAGTGTAAATTAAGTTGATCTTAAAATGACTAGCACAATTGAATGTCATAAAATTTTACGAAGTTGTAGCGCGCGAAACTGAACCTTTTGTGTACATGTAAAAAATATTTTTCTAACTACACAAATATATGTTTACATTATTGGAATCTTAATTTGCAAACGCACTTTAGGTTGATTTACAAAGTGTCGTCACCTTTACTTACTTAGCCCAATAGCGCACTAGCGGCCCGGCCGCAGCGGCCATGTGCGCGTGCTCTATTGCGATTTCATACTAATGTATCTATCTCGCTGGCCGCTGCGACCTGGCCGCCGCGACCTGGCCGCCGCGGCCTGGTCGCTAGTGCGCCATTTCCCTTAAAGCATTTCCTTTATAAGTACACTAGCAACTCGCCCCAGCTTCGCATGGTTTTACGACTTCACGAAACACCGAGATGTCTTAGCTATATCTAAGTTTAATATTAATTATACATAATACATTATATATATAATACATTAAATACATAAACCTAATTTCCCTAATTTCCTGAATAAATTGTCTAAATGATGGTGAAAACCGCAAATCCGTTGCCTAGTAATATAATTATGTGTGTGTTTATTGCAGGGCTCAAAGAGCGTGATCCCGACGTGCGCGCGCGCACTGTCGGCTCTGAACAACGTGCCGCGCACACACGTCGCGTGCATCAAGCCTGCGCCAGCACGTATGTGTATGTAAACCATTTTTGATATTTCGGCTAACACAGGAAGCGTCACGACACGACACAACACAGTAATATAAATCCGACTTAACTCTTTTATTGGCTGTATAAATTGGACAAGCCTATGTTAACACTATCAAATATGAGTTTATCTGTCATTTCTCTCAGTTTTAGTATATGGTATAACTTACAAGATGTATAAAACTACAATATAAAAATACAATAGACGTAGAAATACAAAAAAACCACGACGTGGCCTTCCACGTCGTGTTCTGGTTTGCGACTGGTCAATCGAGTGAGAGTGTAGTGATATGTTATCTTCGAAACGATGTATTTTTGGAACACTTGTTCTAGGACTTGATTTTTTACTTATAGCAAATATAAAATACAATAGACGTAGATATATTTAGTAACCTATTCCGCTTGACGCAAAGAACTTCACTTCACTTTGCGTCCAGCGCTCGGTGTGGTAACACGTCGCGTTCTGGTTTGCAATTGTTCAATCGTCATCCTGAGGATGCCTCGTTGAGAGGTGAAACACGTGTCGATTTCTTACAGGGTTTTTTAGGACTCTTGAAGAATAGTCAAGCGGAATAGGTTACTAAATATATCTACGTCTATTGTATTTTATAATGGATTTCCGCAAAGTCAATTAACTATTATAAAACAATTTCAGTTGAACAGTATCAACCGGCTCGACGCGGTCGTGGCATCGCTAAAAACCCGCGGCGACCCAAGATACTACAGCGAAGGGAATCGGAGCCACACGACAACTCTGCATACCCCATCGTAGGTGGCGAGGTGAATATATTTACATAATATTATTTTCACATCTACGCTCCATAATTTCAAACTAACAACTAAAGTAACTAATTTTAATAAAAAATAAAAAATTATAACTAATAACTAAAGTAAATCAGTATAGCTCTTGGGGAATAATATTGTATCTGCTGATTTTTTCTATGAAAACAGTTACTACTTGTAACTACTCCCAGATTTCGTAGATAAATTAAAATGCAAAAAAAAACACCAACATTTAAGAAAATACGTAAAAAAAGCAAAAAGCCAACGTCACGCGGTGTTCCCAGGCGGTCACCCATCCAAGTACTGACCGCGCCCGATGTTGCTTAACTTCGGTGATCGGACGAGAACCGGTGTATTCAACGTAGTATGGACGTTGGCGAAAGCAATAACGAAATTATCAACCTGTAGCAATATATGAACAAGGAGTGACGTCATATCTAAATTGCGACACCCAAAAAAAATCTTATGTGTTTCCTTATCCGTGATCTGCCCTCTCAAAGTGGCAAAGTTAATAAATAATGATCTCTAGTATTCACAATCTGCAGAGGAGGATGGGTTCCCAAGTTCTATTCCCGAGTCGAGTATTTCAGAGATCTTCCGCAAGGAAATTCTCAGTAGCAGCCCGGAGTTTATATTTCATGTTATACTTATAGGTTCATAAAAAATAGGCCTGCTATAGAGATTGATAATTTCGTTGATGCTTTCGCCAACGTCCATACTACGTTGAATACACCGGTTCTCGTCCGATCACCGAAGTTAAGCAACATCGGGCGCGGTCAGTACTTGGATGGGTGACCGCCTGGGAACACCGCGTGACGTTGGCTTTTTGCTTTTTTAATTTATCTACGAAATGTTGGATTACAAGTTACAAGGTGGCAAGTTGCCTAGAGTTGATTGTTTTTGATTGCTAACAATAAAACAGAACTTTATGGTAACCAATTTGTGTTGGTTTAATTAGAAATGATAAATAATTTATTTCTATAAGTAGGTGTTTACAAACACATACACGACGATCAAATTTTTAAAACTGGACGTGGTCGGCGTTTCCTATCTGACTACTCTGAGTAGAAAGGCCGAAACAAACTCAGAGATCACAGTCTCTTTTAAAGTCCAGACATAATCTTGGTCAACTCATGTTAAAATCATGTAGATTGGTGTCTAAATGGTCTTTTGAGGAAAGAACCACACAAAATGAGTGGATCTGTCCAGTCAGTGCACTCATTTGTCAGACACATCAACATATAGAACACCTGACTAAAGCTTGCCTTCACAAATTCCTATGCAGTTTTACTTAATTTTTATTCAAATAAATGAATGTTTGCTCAATAAAATATTATAACTTCAAGATGATTTTAAAATGATAAGGGCTTATTAAGCCCAAAATTTCCATTTATGGGGTATTTAATTAAATATAAAAACACTTCAATAGGTCCTTACACTCTGAATAAGAGCTCTAAAGACTTACTTTAAACGTTATTTTGTAGCTTTTAACAGCATTCATATGTATGTGAAGTTTCATTAGTATCCTGTAAGTAATTAACAAAATATGATGATATTCAGTTCTCCACGTTCACGGTCACAATACGCGCGGAGTTATTTGGCCACCAGTAAACCTGTATGTGGATATATAAACTGAATTTTATATAATTTTTAGTTGCTTAGTTCAGTTTTATGCCTGTAAAATTTCAGCGTAGTGAATACAGTAATTAACAAGATAATAAAATAAAAGTGATTAGGAAGTCCAAGTCACATACATTTGAATGCCGTTACAAGCTACAAAATAACGTTTAAAGTAAGTCTTTAGAGCTCTTATTCAGAGTGTAAGGACCTATTGAAGTGTTTTTATATTTAATTAAATACCCCATAAATGGTGCATTATTTTGTTTTTTTTATTGCACAACAAATTAAAACTAATTCCTAAGAAGTCTTGTACAAAAGATGATAAGAATCCGCTTAACCGTTTCAGAGATCCAGCAAAACCACAAACGTTACTCCAGCAGGATTTCGAATAACTTCGCAGCTGAAGAAAAAAAAAAATGTGGTGCAACATTTACCTCGTCCAGACAACTAATTATATAGCTAATATTTATTTCAATATTCCCATTTTTTTTTTTAAATGTCTGGCTGGAGTATCCTTTGAAACGTTACTCCAGCAGGAACAGTTTTTGTGAAATTAAAAAAAAACGATAAGTGCAACAAAAAAAATGTGCGCAACATTTACAGAAGCTAGGCAACTAATTATCTATAAGCTTTAAATGTCCATTTTCGACAACATTTTGCTAGGGTAACGCACACGCAGTTTTACTTAACTTTTATTCAAATAAATGAATGTTTGCCTCAATAAAAGATGATTTTAAAATGATAAGGGCTTAAATAAGCCCAAAATAGCACTAAATAGTGCCTAATCAAACTTGCCACCCACTATAGTATAATAAAGGCAAAAAGCCAACGTCACGCGGTGTTCCCAGGCGGTCACCCATCCAAGTACTGACCGCGCCCGATGTTGCTTAACTTCGGTGATCGGACGAGAACCGGTGTATTCAACGTAGTATGGACGTTGGCGGAAGCATCAACGAAATTATCAACCTGTAGCAATATATGAACAAGGAGTGACGTCATATTTAAATTCGCTCTCTCAAAATAGCAAAACCAATAATGCTCAGTTCCTATAAACAAAAATGAATCGTTTTGCTTACCAATGATAGCTTTTTATTGTCAAACATGGCATATAAATTCGTAAGCTAATTTTACCAGTGATAGCTACTTCCATATGGAAGGGAGGGTTTCCTATACAAAGCTATGAGGTATTTGCTTCATTATTGGTAAAGATACAAGTCTTAATTTTAACCAATAACGGTCCGTAAATTGTAGGTATCGGCTATAAGTCATCACTGCTGCAGTGGAGACAATCCTTTCGTGTCTGTATACCCAGCAGGTCTCTACGTTTAATCCGATTGAAAGCTATAGTCTAACGTGGGTAGTATTTAGTACCTTCCGAATTATCTATGTAAAAAATTAGTACCTTAATGACTACAGCGAAATCTTAAATTATTTTCCAGCAGGACCCTCCGCTGTTTGAATGTCTTCAGACCAATCACATATAGTCCCGTTTAGCGGTGTATTTGTACCTTCAAAATAACTTAGTTTTATTTTAAAATAATTATTATTTTATGAGGAATGCACCTGCAAAACTTTTGTCATGCCAGCAGGACCCTATTTTGTTTTGATGCTCTCAGCCCAGACAGTGATATTTTTATAAGCATTTCTTTGGCTAATAACAATAATTGTCTGCTAAAACACAAACTATTTGAATTAAACGTTAGGTTATTAGAGAAGTACTAAAAAAATGCTAATTGAAAAAAATGCTTTTTAATTTATCTACGTAATCTGGGCGTACTTACAAACTACAAGGTGGCAAGTTGCCTAGAGTTGATTCTTTTTTATTGGTAACAATAAAACAGAAATTTATGGTAACCAATTTGTGTTGGTTTAACATCTGACTAAAGCTTGCCTTCAAAAAATCCCAGTTTTACTTAATTTTTATTCAAATAATTGAATGTTTGCCTCTTTAAGATGATTTTAAAATAATTAGGGCCTAATCAAACTTAACACCCTGTATAGTATTAATAATAAACACCCATTTTCACAAAAGTATAATAAAGGCAAAAAGCCAACGTCACGCGGTGTTCCCAGGCGGTCACCCATCCAAGTACTGACCGCGCCCGATGTTGCTTAACTTCGGTGATCGGACGAGAACCGGTGTATTCAACGTAGTATGGACGTTGGCGAAAGCGTCAACGAAATTATCGACCTGTAGCAATCTGTGTACAAGGAGTGACGTCATATTTACATTCGCTCTCTCAAATTAACAAAGCCAGTAATGCTCAGGGGGCCTAGACAAAATCCCTTTTCTGTAAGCGTTAACGCCAACGGAAAGATCAAATTGACAGCAGGAGTCACGTGACATCTCTAAAGCTAATGTCAACTGCATACAATTTGATCTTTCCGTTGGCGTTAACGCTTACAGAAAAGGGATTTTGTCTAGGCCCCCAGTTCCTTTATAGCAACGGGATTCGTTTTGTTTTTACCCGACTACGGCGAAGAAAAAAGGAGGGTTATGATTTTGACCGGTATGTATGTATGTATGTTCATCTGTTCCCTCCTATCTTCTAAAGCACTCATCATAATTTGACAAATGAGGTATCGTTGGAAGCGTCTTGATTGTCCGCTGGTTATAAGCTATGTGACGTCACATAAAGAAATTGTTTAATCGTACCATGTTGGGTATCAAATATCAAAAAATATATATATTATGACCCCAAAAGAATTTAAAAAAAATTAAGTAATAAAAACTAAAACCCAACTACGACTAAAAAGGTATAAACAAGGCCCCACAGACAGACAAATTAAAAATCCGGAGTCACACGTGTTAGGGCATAAATCGAACAGATCACGTGTGACTCCGGATTTTTAATTTGTTTGTCTGTGGGGTCTAGTTTATACCTTTTTAGTCGTAGTTGGGTTTTAGTTTTTATTATTGTTTATACATAAACGAATCGTTTTGCTTACCAATAGTAGCTTTTTTTATTGCCAAACAGGGCATTTAAATAGATTCGTAAGTTAATTTTATGGGAGGGTCTACTATGCAAAGTTTATGAGGTCTTTGCGCTTCATTATTGGTAAAGATACAAATACAAGACTCTTAATTTTAACCAATAACGGGCCGTAAATTATAGGAATCGGCCATAAGTCATCAGTGAAGACAATCCTCTCCTCTCCATCCATTATCATCCTTGTTTCATAGATACTGGTTGATAATTTCGTAGTCACTATCGCCAACGTCCATACTACGTTGAATACACCGGTTCTCGTCTGATCACCGAAGTTAAGCAACATCGGGCGCGGTCAGTACTTGGATGGGTGACCGCCTGGGAACACCGCGTGACGTTGGCTTTTTAATTTTTTAATTTATCTACGAAATCAGGGAGTAGTTGGTTGCCTAGAGTTGATTATTTTTGATTGTTAACATAAAAATCAGAACTTTATGCGGTAACCAATTTTGTATTGGTCACATCTGACTAAAGTTTGCCTTAAAAAATCCTATGCAGTTTTACGTAATTTTTATTAAAATAAATGAATGTTTGCGTAAGTAATAATGGGCGTTAAGTCCCAAAAACGTAGACACTTGTTCAACGCGTGTTTAATGTCAAACTCCATACAGTAATTTCATGGAGGTGTTTAAGCTAAACAACTGATAAACACGGTTTCGTGGTAATAAGGTAAACTTGAAGATGATTTTAAATTGATTAGGGCTTATGCCTAATCAAACTTGCCGTCCAGTATAGCATAAGACCCACTTCAAAAAGATGATTAAAAGCAAAAAGCCAACGTCACGCGGTGTTCCCAGGCGGTCACCCATCCAAGTACTGACCGCGCCCGATGTTGCTTAACTTCGGTGATCGGACGAGAACCGGTGTATTCAACGTAGTATGGACGTTGGCGAAAGCAACAACGAAATTATTAACCTGTATCAATGAACCAGATCGTGACGTCATATCTACATTGCAACACCCAAAAAAAATATTATGTGTTTCCTTATCCGTGACCTGCCCTCTCAAAATGGCAAAGTTAGATAAATAATGATCTCTAGTATTTAGTGCAGACAATCTGCAGAGGAGGATGGGTTCCCAAGTTCTATCCCCGAGTCGAGTATTTCAGAGATCTTCCGCAAGGAAATTCTCATTAGCAGCCTGGAGTTTATATTTCATGTTATACTTATAGGTTCATAAAAAATAGGCCTGCTATAGAGATTGATAATTTCGTTGATGCTTTCGCCAACGTCCATACTACGTTGAATACACCGGTTCTCGTCCGATCACCGAAGTTAAGCAACATCGGGCGCGGTCAGTACTTGGATGGGTGACCGCCTGGGAACACCGCGTGACGTTGGCTTTTTGCTTTTTTAATTTATCTACGAAATCTGGGCGTACTTCTTACAAATTACAAGGTGGCAAGTTGCCTAGAGTTGATTGTTTTTGATTGCTAACAATAAAACAGAACTTTATGGTAACCAATTTGTGTTGGTTTGATTAGAAATGATAAATGATTTATTTCTATAAGTAGGTGTTTACAAACATATACACGACGATCAAATTTTTAAAACTGGACGTGGTCTGCGTTTCCTATCTGACTACTTTGAGTAGAAAGGCCGAAACAAACTCAGAGATCACAGTCTCTTTTAAAGTCCAGACATAATCTTGGTCAGATCATGTGTATACCATGTAGATTGGTGTTTGAAATGGTCTTTTGAGGAAAGAACCACACAGATTGAGTGGACCTATCCAGTCAGTGCACTCATTTGTCAGACACATCAACATATATAACATCTGACTTGCTTGGCTTCACAAATTCCTATGCAGTTTTACGTAATTTTTATTCAAATAAATGAATGTTTGCTTCAGTATAATTTTTTAACTTCAAAATGATTTTAAAATGATTAGGGCTTATTTAGAAACTAATCAAACTTACCACCCAGTATAGTATAAAACCCATTTTTAGAAAAAGTTATAAAGGCAAAAAGCCAACGTCACGCGGTGTTCCCAGGCGGTCACCCATCCAAGTACTGACCGCGCCCGATGTTGCTTAACTTCGGTGATCGGACGAGAACCGGTGTATTCAACGTAGTATGGACGTTGGCGAAAGCGTCAACGAAATTATCGACCTGTAGCAATCTGTGTACAAGGAGTGACGTCATATTTACATTCGCTCTCTCAAATTAACAAAGCCAGTAATGCTCAGGGGGCCTAGACAAAATCCCTTTTCTGTAAGCCGTCCCCCGACGCGACGACGCTTGGATCAAAATATTACCTACAACTTTTATATTAAACTTGAAGGGCCAATACATATTATTTGTTTACTTTTTAAATGCTTTGTTTTTGTCGGGGGTTTTTAAAAATTTTAATTTAACTTTTATTTCCAGCTTTTTAACCCCCGACTGAAAAAGAGGGGTGTTATAAGTTTAACGTGTGTATCTGTGTGTCTGTCTGTTCCATCGTAGCTGCCAAATCGCTGAACCGATTTTATATTTTTTTGTTTTGTTTGAAAGGTGACTTGATCGAGAGTGTTCTTAGCTATTATTCAAGAAAATCGGTTCAGCCATTTGAAGATTATCAGCTCTTTTCTAGTTGATGAATGGATGTGAGCATCTTTCACAGGTCTAATAAATTGGAAATTTAGAATTCTGTTACTTTAATGATATTAGAAGAATATAGTAACCTTGAACTGATGCTGCAGCATCACCTGGATGCAGGATACCCAACTCCCTCACCAACTTACAGCAGAGGTATCGTGTTTGGGCTCATTGGAAAGGTCTCAAAAATAGGTTACAGATGGATGGTGATCAGGGTCTGATGATGGAGTAGGAAAGAGAAATGAGACTAAATTAGAAACTAGCTTCACTGTGGCAAAAGTACGTACAGCTACGCAGATATCGGCGAGCCGCGGGTTAATCATAGCGTTTCTACTAGTAATATAATATGAAATTTAAAAAGCTGGAAATAAAAGTTAAATTTAAAATTTAAAAAACCCCCGACAAAAACAAAGCATTTAAAAAGTAAACAAATAATATGTATTGGCCCTTCAAGTTTAATATAAAAGTTGTAGGTAATATTTTGATCCAAGCGTCGTCGCGTCGGGGGACGGCTAATGAAAACGCCAACATACACTAAGAATAATGAATATATGCTATTGTAGAAAGGATAGCTGCTGTTAATTTCCTATTTTCATGAGCCGTCCCCCGACGCGACGACGCTTGGATCAAAATATTACCTACAACTTTTATATTAAACTTGAAGGGCCAATACATATTATTTGTTTACTTTTTAAATGCTTTGTTTTTGTCGGGGGGTTTTTAAATTTTTAATTTAACTTTTTAAATTTCATATTATATTACTAGTAGAAACGCTATGATCAACCCGCGGCTCGCCGATATCTGCGTAGCTGTACGTACTTTTGCCTCAGTGAAGCTAGTTTCTAATTTAGTCTCATTTCTCTTTCCTACTCCATCATCAGACCCTGATCACCATCCATCTGTAACCTATTTTTTGAGACCTTTCCAATGAGCCCAAACACGATACCTCTGCTGTAAGTTGGTGAGGGAGTTGGGTATCCTGCATCCAGGTGATGCTGCAGCATCAGTTCAAGGTTACTATATTCTTCTAATATCATTGAAGTAACAGAATTCTAAATTACCAAATGATTAGACCTGTGAAAGATGCTCACATCCATTCATCAACTAGAAAACGTACTACGCGTATGCCCACGCATGGCTCACATATGGTATCATCTTATGGGGAAACAGTACTGACGCGCCCATGTTACTTACATTACAAAAAAAACTAATTAGGATCTTAGTAAATATTGAAGTCACTGATAGCTGTAAACCCCACTTTCAGGAACTAAAGATCTTGTCCCTACCATGCTTGTATATATTTGAAGTTTGTAAGTTCGTACGTAAATACCCAGATTTCTTTACAAAAAGAGAGGACATACAAAAGAAAATTGTTCTAAGACACAAAAACAGACTAAACTTACCACTATCGCGATTAAAAATGCACTCCGATAGTACGTTTGTCATGTCCATAAAAAATTATAATAAGTTACCCGCAATAATTAAGAATTTAGATAATTATAATATATTTATTAATAAATTAAAAATCTTCCTTGAAAGTAAATGCTACTATAGTATAGGCGAATACTTAGATGATAAATTATAAATATGAAATAAATGACTTACCCCTGTAGGATAATAATATTAATTAAAGTTACTTTAAATAAAATAAAATATAATAATTAATTATTTACGTAGTAAATAAAAATAATAATAACTAAATACCTTAAATAATTGATAAAACTAATAATAAATAAATTACTGACATAATAAATAAAATTAATAATAAGTATATAAAACAATAATTAATATTTTTAAAAGTAATTAGTTTACAACATTACTAATATTTTTATTAAATACATGTATAAACTCATAGTTTGACTTATTAAACGCCAAGCGTTCTTCCTCCTCTCTCCTACTTTTATATATGCTGTGCCCGACAGGGTCCATAATTGAGACTGATGTAACTGTTTTTCTCACCAACTGTATACATTATGGTACGCAATAAAGAATTGAGAATTGAGAATTGAGAATTGAAAAGAGCTGATAATCTTCAAATGGCTGAACCGATTTTCTTGAATAATAGCTAAGAACACTCTCGATCAAGTCACCTTTCAAACAAAACAAAAAAAAAACAAAATCGGTTCAGCGGTTTGGCAGCTACGATGGAATAGACAGACACACAGATACACACGTTAAACTTATAACACCCCTCTTTTTCAGTCGGGGGTTAAAAAGGGATTTTGTCTAGGCCCCCAGTTCCTTTATAGCAACGGGATTCGTTTTGTTTTTGTTTATACAAAAACGAATCGTTTTGCTTACCAATAGTAGCTTTTTATTGCCAAACAGGGCATTTAAATAGATTCGTAAGTTAATTTTATGGGAGGGTCTACTATGCAAAGTTTATGAGGTCTTTGCTCTTCATTATTGGTAAAGATACTAATACAAGACTCTTAATTTTAACCAATAACGGTCCGTAAATTATAGGAATCGCCCATAAGTCATCAGTGAAGACAATCCTTTCCTCTCCATCCATTATCATCCTTGTTTCATAGATACTGGTTGATAATTTCGTAGTCTTTATGGCCAACGTCCATACTACGTTGAATACACCGGTTCTCGTCCGATCACCGAAGTTAAGCAACATCGGGCGCGGTCAGTACTTGGATGGGTGACCGCCTGGGAACACCGCGTGACGTTGGCTTTTTGATTTTTTAATTTATCTACGAAATCTGGGAGTAGTTGGTTGCCTAGAGTTGATTATTTTTTATTGTTAACATAAAAATCAGAACTTTATGCGGTAACCAATTTTGTATTGGTCACATCTGACTAAAGTTTGCCTTAAAAAATCCTATGCAGTTTTACGTAATTTTTATTAAAATAAATGAATGTTTGCGTAAGTAATAATGGGCGTTAAGTCCCAAAAACGTAGACACTTGTTCAACGCGTGTTTAATGTCAAACTCCATACAGTAATTTCATGGAGGTGTTTAAGCTAAACAACTGATAAACACGGTTTCGTGGTAATAAGGTAAACTTGAAGATGATTTTAAATTGATTAGGGCTTATGCCTAATCAAACTTGCCGTCCAGTATAGCATAAGACCCACTTCAAAAAGATGATTAAAAGCAAAAAGCCAACGTCACGCGGTGTTCCCAGGCGGTCACCCATCCAAGTACTGACCGCGCCCGATGTTGCTTAACTTCGGTGATCGGACGAGAACCGGTGTATTCAACGTAGTATGGACGTTGGCGGAAGCATCAACGAAATTATCAAGCTGTATCAATGAACCAGACCGTGACGTCATTTCCACATTTCTACAAAAAAATCTTATGTGTTTGATAATTTCGTTAATACTTTCGCCAACGTCCATACTACGTTGAATACACCGGTTCTCGTCCGATCACCGAAGTTAAGCAACATCGGGCGCGGTCAGTACTTGGATGGGTGACCGCCTGGGAACACCGCGTGACGTTGGCTTTTTGATATTTTTACATATTTTCTTAAATGTTGGTGTTTTTTTTTTGTCTGTGCCTACCCCTTTAGGGGCCATAGGCATGATGTTATGTAACTTATATTAATATGTTAGGAAACAAGAATTTAAAAGAAACAAGTTACGCAATATCGGGCGCGGTCATTACTTGGATGGGTGATCGCTTGGAAACACCGCGTGACGTTGGCTTTTTGCTTTTTTTACGTGTTTTGTTAAATGTTGGTGTCTTTTCTTTTGTCCGTGCCTACTGCCTACCCCATTAGGGACTATAAGATGTTATGTTACTTATAAAATAACTAGCGACTCGCCCCTGCTTCGCGCTGGTGGCCCAGTGGTAACGGCCGCGACTTACGACTTGTAGGTCGTAGATTCGAACCCAGACCAACGCTTTACTTTGTGTAAATTATGTCATCACCACTGCTCTCAAAACGGTGAAGAAAAACATTGTGAGGAACCCGGCATGTCTTAGAACGAAAAATTCGAAGATATGTGACATCTATTACATCTACCAACCCGCACTGGGCCCGCGTGGTGGATTACTGCCCACGCCCTCTCACAGAGGGGATTGATTATGATGGTTAATTTCCAGATAATTATTAATGATTAATTTTCTATTATTTGCAGGAGCTTGCAGATCTGAACATGCAACTCCTACTGCGGGACGGCGTGCTAGTGAATGGCAACCAAATGGTTCAGCTGCAGTTAGATGACCCGATATTGATGTAGTAACCATCTATACTCCATTTGAAATAAGATTAGACATCTATAAGCCTTTTTTACATTCCGTACAACCGATTTTGAATTCTATTGCGTTGGTGGCATGACAAATGGCAGCCGCAGTAGATAGTTGGTATTGTGTAACTTTTTTTGCTTTTAATGCTGTCCTTATACCTACGGTATAGAAGTCAAAATCGGTTGAACGGACTGTAAAAGGGTTTGTTTTAATGTCTAATCTTATTTCAAATGGGGTATAGGTACTGAAAATATTAGTGAAGATAAAAAAAAAACAAATGAAAAAGAAAAAAAATTGTTTATTATTTAAACTTGTTTTTAGTTTTTTAAATTCGTGACATATTATGTCATTAACTTGTATGTAAACGGCGAAAGGCAACGCATGTAGTCTTAGGGCCAGAGCTACATAGAAACAAGTTAGACCGTCTTGACACTTTTGTTTACAGAAGTTTGCAAAAGCGAAAGGAACGTCGTTCTCGGGTGGCCTACGACACATCAATTTTTAGGGTTCCGTACCCAAAGGCTAAAACGGAACCCTATTACTAAGGCTCCGCTGTCTGTCTGTCCGTCTGTCACCAGGCTGTATCTCATGAACCGTGATAGTTAGACAGTTGAAATTTTCACAGATGATAAATTTCTGTTGCCGCTATAACAACAAATACTAAAAAACAGAATAAATAAATATTGAAGGGGGCTCCCATACAACAAACGTGATTTTTTGCTCGATATTGATAACAGCAACAGGTAGACGCTTGAAATATTCACAGAATATTTAGTTATATATATTCACTTTAAAAATAAATAATTAAAACAAATATTTAATTTTTTCCCATATATTTTTTTTTGCCGTTTTATAGATGATGGTACGGAACCATTAGTGCGCGAGCCCGACTTGCACTTGGCCGGTTAAAAAAAAAAATTAAACTACTAGCCTCTTCCCACGATTCGACCGCGTAAAATTTCTTGTTCCTCCCACCCCCGCACCCCGTCGCATCGCATCGCCTGCCCGCACTATTACTTCGTTTTCGCTAAGCGTTGTTTCTTACTTTTTTTCGGGATCAAAAGTATCCTATGTCCTATTCCAAGTCATGGTCTCTCGATGTGCCAAATTTCATCCAAATCCGTTCAGCCGTTTTAGCGTGAAAGCGTAACAAACAACTTTCGTATTTATAATATTAGTTAAGACTAGCTTCCGCCCGCGGCTTCGCCCGCGCGGTATACCGATGAAAGGTAGCGTATGTCCTTCCCCAGGGTGCCATTTATCTCCTTGCCAAATTTCGTCTAAATCCGTTCAATGGTTTAGGCGTAAAAAGGTAACATACAGACAGACAGACAGTTACTTTCAAATTTATAATATTATTATAGTATGGATTAGATTGTCGTGTACACCTTGTATATCTATACATATTATAAATTAAAGTCGCTTTTCGTGTTAGTCTGTATGTCCCCGTTGTTCTTCTAAACCACGCAACAAATTTTTATGAGCTTTTCACCATCGTTTAGAGAATTTAATCCGGAAGATTTATGCGTTTAATACGTTAGTATGAAAGTTACAAATAACTAAGAAATCTCGATGCTTTGTGAAGTCGTAAAATCCGTGTGAGAGCGGGCCGCTAGTTAAAATTAAATTAAACTATACCACAGACTTATGTTCTAGGTTTTAGATAGTCCTAAACAAAATATTATATTGTTTCTGTTTGTCAAAATTTTATATATTAGAAAATATTCCATAATGACGTGTATGATTGTATTTAGTTTGGCATTACCCAAATGTAATTATTTTTAAGTGCAATTCTTTAGCTGATATTTATTTTCTAATAAATGTTTTGATTGTATCAGCTTTTTCATTTAGCTTACCTTTGTTATACGTTCATTGGCAAAAAGTTCGGGCACTCACACATTCCGCATTCACGTCATATCACAACGATCTACGTAAGCGCCCGCGCAAATTATGAAAATGCATAGTTTTAATCACAAGATAATTGATTCCTCATGAGTCATAAAAAGCCCTCTAAGAAATCGACACGTGTTTCACCTCTCAACGAGACATCCTCAGGATGACGATTGACCAGTCGCGAACCAAAACACGACGTGTTGCCACGCCGAACGCGAGCTGGAGTTTCTGCGTCCAGCGCTTGGCGTGAAACACGTGTCGATTTCTTACAGGGTTTTTTATGACTAGTAGTAGACCTATTCCGCTTAACTATTCCTCTAGAGGAATAGTTAAGCGGAATAGGTTACTTAATACACACACTTGTTTATATTTATGACAGGCTGAGCATGAGCGCTTTTATAATTTCTAACGTGATGATATTATTTAGTGGTCGTTCACGTCCATAAAATGCATGGACAATTGGACATACGTGCACGGTGCACGTTATAACGTTATCGTGGACGGAAATTTAAAAGCGACATCATGTTCCATACGTTTTACTTCCCTGTTATCGTGATGCAGTGACGTGGACGTGTACGTCCACGGTAGTATTGTCACGTTAGAAATTATAGTAGCGCACATAAGAATAAGTACGCTCATAATCTGGTATACTTAGTTCGAAGCGTCAATTATGATTTTAGCATTGATTTAAAAAAAAAATGTAGTTAAGTAATTTTTGGAGTATTTAGAAAAATTTTGTAGTTAAATAAATAACATCATTTAATTTGACCTTCGGCTTTTCCGAAGATAACCGATGGAATCTACCATGGTCGTGACACAGACCTACTTGTGTTTAGCTATCAGTATTTTCACTCTTCTCATCAAGGCCTCCGTGGCGCAATTGGTTAGCGCGTTCGGCTGTTAACCGAAAGGTTGGTGGTTCAAGCCCACCCGGGGGCGATTCTTTTTGTACTTTTTATGATTTGTTTGTCACTTTTTCCGATTACAAAAATGTTGTGAGCATAGAAATAAAGTAAGTTGGCAATGTTTTCTCTATTTTTATTGAAAATTTCAGCATTTATAACCCAATGGATATCGAACATACGCCATTTTCTTTGACCCTCATTATTTTGTAGTTTCATCACTAATTAAAAAAATGGTACTTTCCTACTATCACCACGCTAGTTAGACGGACTGGTGACAGCAGAAAATTTGTTACATTTGAAGATTTAAGTACATTTTAAAGTTACGTTAATATTTTAATCAGGCGCGATTAGCATTATAATATCTCTGATAGCAATGTGATATCAATGAAATTATATATTTTGATAAAAACTCATTTAGTTACAGTGATTTCGTTGTGGTGACATTTTAATAATATTGTTAAAAGGTTTGCGTTTTTTTCTAAATTCATTATTAGTTATACTGTTATACAAAAGTGCAGATTATTTTTAACAGATTTGATTGAATAAACTAAAAAGATTTTGATTAGGTAAACTGAGAATGTTACAATCAATTAAAACTATGTTAGTTGTTGTGTTAGAGAGGTAAATTTAAAATTATTCGATTTCTTATCAAGTAATTGATCACACTTGCTTTAAATAAGTACATGATTGCTGCTGTAAAGGGCAATTTTTGTACTTCCAAGTGTAACTGTGTTCATGTGTTGGTTGACTGTACTATAGGTAAAACAGCATTTCCAGTGATTAGATGATTCGTGTTTTTTTATCTAAGTATGGATACAAAGATAATAAATAAAAACATTTAAAATGTTTTAGCAGTATCTATTTAGATGTTTATCTTGATCTCATCAGCCTATTGGTTCATGAAATTAAGATTATCATCTAAAGAACTAGTTTTGGTAACACTAGAAGCAATAAAATAGTGCGCTATCAGCTTGCTATTCGGTAAGAACTTCTAATTTGATCATTCTTATATTAAACTATACCCCATTTGAAATACGATTAGACATTTAAACAAACCTTTTTACAGTCCGTTCAACCGATTTTGACTTCTATACCGTAAGCATAAGGATGGCATTAAAAGCAAAAAAGATTACACAATACCAACTGTCTACTACAGCTGCCACTTGTCTTGCCACCAACGCAATAGAAGTCAAAATCGGTTGAACGGACTGTAAAAAAGGCTTAATAAAATGTCTAATCTTATTTCAAATGGAGTATAACTTTTGCCCGCGGCTTCGCCCGCGTGGAGGTCGGAAATTAGTCCATGGGAACATACTACCGCGATAAAAAGTATCCTATGTCCAATTCCAGGTCTGGTCTACCCAAGTGCCAACTTGTATCTAAATCCATTCAGCATTTTAAGCGTGAAAGCGTAACAAACAAACAAAAAAATCATCCTTTCGCATTTAGAATATTAGTTTAGAATATTAGTTTTCCTGAATTTTTTATGCGTATTTTTTAATTTATTTATTTCAACAATCTTAGTGATTGTTGAAATATTTTTTTTTTTTTCCTTTTCCTCTCAATGTTCTCGTATACCTAGCCAGGTGCATTTCATGTAAACAACAATGGTTTGGATTCCTTGTATCGGCGGAACACGAGACGAAGTGGAGGAAAATTCCAAACAGATCGACCGGGAGATAAAACAATGGATTAAATCTTACAATGAAGTGAGTATGAATGAGACATCAGCAGATGGTACGATTTGAGCTTCAGTATAAATCATTATGATGATATGTGGGGGAACTTATCAGATCATGTCCCAGCTACCCGCCTACAAGAGTGAGTTCAAACGCAAAGCATTAAATCATTAACTAACATTACACCACAAGGAGTCGGTCAGTCAACAAGAAGAAGCTAGTTGCCAGGAGTTTTGTTCTTCGTATGACGCTGGGTTCTAGATTTATTTATATTTTTAAGAAACTGTTTTTATGCTAACTATAGCCGTCAGATAAACTAATTACTTTTTATTGTTTTTACAGGCAATAAAACTGTTATTACTGGGTACAGGGGAGAGTGGGAAAACAACGATTATAAAACAAATGAAAATTTTACACGTTCAAGGATTCTCTGCAAGGTACTTACCCACTGTATTCCACACAAATATGCCTAGTATAGGTGTCTCAAATACCTATAAATTGATTGAATTTAAAGTTTTAGTCTTCTATTTCAAATCTATAGATGAATTGTGTGAAACAGATGGTAGGTATGGCTAAGGAGGTGATCCTGAGATGACGTTTTTTGGAAGAAAAATACCTATATGCTACCCCGACCTTGGGATGAGGAGGCCAGGACTCTTGCGGGACAATAAAATGATGGTTGATGACTCCTATATCAGGTTTTTTTCTTTTCAGCGAACGAGCCGAGAAAGCTAATCATATTCGTCATAATATTCATGAATCTATTCACGATATTGTCGACAGTATGACAATGTTGAATATACCACTACAAAAACCATCTAATAAACTATCAAGAGAATATATTCTGAACCTTGGTGATCACGGGCCTAAAGAATATACAGAAGTGAGTCTTTTTTCTCTTTTTGTGTCGTTTTTAACTACATATTCAAGGCATTTTAGCAGTTTTTCTTGTCAAAATTATGGTAGTTACAATATTCACAGAATTAATTAGTCAAATGTTTTATTATTTTGTTTCCAGGAATATTTTGATCAAGTAAGAGCATTGTGGCGAGATGGTGGAGTCAGAGAATGTTTTAAAAGATCTAATGAATATCAACTAATAGATAGTGCTGAATAGTAAGTTAAAAATATTCTGAGTTTTAAGACAACGCCATCTGTTGTGCAATAGTTAAACCACGCAGAAATTCTAGCATTGTCGGAATTTGTACTTTTACTGCAACTTGTTTGTCAAAATTTAAAATACTGCCATCTAGTGACAAATAGTATAACTAAATTACTATAAATATTTTTGATAATAGATGGCACTTTTATAAATTGTCAAATTTTAATGAAAATATGTTACTTCAGAAGAAATTATTATCAGTGATTATATTTGTTTCTTATTTTAAATCTTTTCAGTTTTCTCGATAGAATAGATCTTATTGAAAAACCCGATTATATACCATCAGACGCTGACATATTGAGGTGTCGACAAAAAACAACTGGCATACAGAAAATTGAATTCAAAGTTAAGGTAATATTATAGTTCCATCAGCTGATAAATGAGCAAATATTTAAGTAATACTGATTATGATAAATTATTTTGACTGTCCCTATGAGTTACAGACATACCACACATAAACATTAAAGCGCATCTACACGGACGAAAGAATCGTGGCGATAGTCACGCTGTGCCGTTAAATGATCGCCGCGATGGTATAGCCGTGTGGAGATTGATTCATGGAGTTTTTATAGAATTTGATGGCACCGGTGAGACCATCGCCGCGAACCGCGATGCATTCGATTCCTACTGCTTACCTAATTGCTCTTGCTCTTAATTCTAGGTTCCAAAATCAATGCACGGTGGCATACAGGACTTCTGGATGTTCGACGTTGGCGGGCAAAGGGGGGAAAGAAAGAAATGGATACAGGTACATACTTATACCATTAAATTTTTTACCAGCATTTATTAAAGCAAAAAAGACATCTTAAAACAGAAAAATGCTTGTATTGCCAAAATGGCCTCAGCCCAGCATATTGTAAGATGACAAACCACTGATGCTAATTTTCAGCTGCAGCCCACGAGTGGCATACATTACAATAATATAGTATGTTAACTAACAAAGGGGCTAAGGGCGTTCCCCAAAAAAAATATTATATTGATACGTAAAATAAAAACTATACACACACACACTTGTATTTCAACGTAGAAAGACAAGAGTGACAAGTGTGCGTGTACAGTGTTTCTTTTCCGTATAAATTAAGTAAATATTTTTTGTCAATATTTTACTATAAAAAACACCTTTTTTTAATGGAAATATTTTTGTGTCATGTATTGACGCTTACTATTGCCGGTTAACGGGAACGGCCTTCGTTAGATATTGGTGCCGATTCTGTTGTTCACAAACTAAACTAAATTTAAGTTCAGTGCATCTTTTTCTTTCTATTTCATTAAGAAAAGGACAGAAGATAATTTTTAGTTTAGTCCTGTCAAATTAATCAGCGCCTGACGTAAATTGACGTAATTTTAGTAGGCGAGTTTTTAATCGCGTCTAAACTTCTATGGAGTAGTGACAGTTTGCCAGGACTAAACTAAAATTTATCTTCTGTCCTTTTCATAATGAAATGGGAAGAAAAAGATGCACTGAACTTAAATTTAGTTTAGTTTGTGAACAACAGAATCGGCACCAATATATACACATGGTTATACACATGGTCAATCCTGTCCAGGTTTATTTTTAATAGTTATTTCATGTTTAGTTGTATTTCCGTCCAGGTATTCGAAGGTATCCACGCCATATGGTTCCTGGTAGCATGCAGTGACTTCGACCAGAACTTGAGAGAAGATGGCACTCAGAACAGACTCAAAGAAGCGCTTGTGTTGTTTGAAGATGTTTGGCAGAGCAGGTAACTACTGTTTATATTTACTTATGAACTAGCTTTTACCCTCTGTTACATAACGTAACATACGACATAGCTTATTGTATAATCAGCATTACTTTCCCACTGCTCAAAGTCAAAGACAAATTATTTATTTCAATTAAGCACATAAAAGGCACTTTTGAACGTCAAAAACTAATAAAACCCAACTACGACTAAAAAGATATAAACAAGACACCTCAGACAGACAAATTAAAAATCCGGAGTCACACGTGTTAGGGCATAAATCGAACAGATTACGTGTGACTCCGGATTTTTAATTTGTCTGTCTGCGGTGTCTTGTTTATATCTTTTTAGTCGTAGTTGGGTTTTAGTTTTTATTATTTTAAATTCTTTTCGGGTTATAATATATATATATTTGAAATGTGCTCATTAAGCCATTTCATTTGATACCCAACATGGTACGAGTAAACAATTTTTTTTTTTTTAGTTCCTGACTTTATATCCTCTAGTAGGCGCCATTTTTTATTTAATTTGACGTCACATAGCCTATAACAGCGGACGATCAATACGCTTCCAACGATACCTCATTTGTTAAATTGTGATGAGTCGTTTAGAAGATATGATGGAACAGATGAACATACATAAATACATACATACATACATAAATACCGGTCAAAATCATAACACTCCTCTTTTCTTCGCAGTAGTCGGGTAAAAAATAGAACTGATTCTAGTCTAGCCCCTTCCAAAAGGTAGTTTTCGTATGGAGAATGGGCAAGAAACTCCACCGTTACTTTTTCTTTTTGCTGGGACACCGGCCTCCTTTTTGTGCGAGGGAGTGGGCCATAATCCACCACCCGGGCCCAGTGCGTGTAGTTACCAACAAACTACATGCTAAGACATATATAG
Organism: Lithophane ornitopus; assembly: GCA_948473465.1. Taxonomy (NCBI): domain Eukaryota; kingdom Metazoa; phylum Arthropoda; class Insecta; order Lepidoptera; family Noctuidae; genus Lithophane; species Lithophane ornitopus. The sequence continues at coordinate 2,641,963 of OX419641.1, read as the reverse complement.
AGAACAGTTAACACATTAAAAAGATCCGGGGCCTTACATGATCTCCGATACAACGTATTTATAGAAAAAACAAAGGACTTAAAGCGCCTGACCTTTTTGTCTTTGCAATTTTACGCAAATAAAACACTAATAACCAAATGTAAATGAAATTGTTTCATTTGTTCACGTCATATTATAAAATAGTAAAAATAAACTATATGAGATCGGCGTTTCCTATCTGACTACTCTGAGAAGAAAGGCCGAAACAAACTCAGAGGTCACAGTCTCTTTTAAAGTCCAGACATAATCTTGGTCAAGCCATATGAGGACCATGTAGATTCGAGTCTGAAATGGTCTTTTGAGGAAAGAACCACACAGATTTGAGTGCACCTGTCCGGTCAGTGCAAGCATTTGTCAGTAATAGTGGAGCTCAACTCAGAACTTAAGGAGCTCAACACAATTTCCACAGGTTCCTAATGGAAGCGGGTCTGATTCTGTTCCTGAACAAGCAGGACCTACTGGAGAGCAAGGTGTCTCAGGGCCGCAGCATCGCGCCCTACTTCCCTCAGTACAAGGAGTTCCAAGCGGCAGGGGATGAGTACACCAGGACCAAGATGTTTATCAAGAGCATGTTTGTCGTACGTATATTTTTTACCCGAGTTCTTCAAAAAGGAGAAGATTCTCAATTCCTGTGAAGCTAGAAAATATACCTAAAAAACACGAAAAAAAAAACTGTACGAGGGAGCAAAACTGTATAACAGACTACCTACCTGATGATGTAACCAATAGTGACACCATATATACATTTAAAAAAGCCCTAGAAGAACACGTTAGAAAACAACACTTACAATACCGATTGTCACCTTTAACTCTTAAATTTTCCTATCGTGAACACAGAGAATCGCACTTAATTTTATTTTTAATCTTACTTTTCTCAATATGTTAAGTTCTTTTTTTTTTTTTGAGAAATTAATGTCTAAACCGAAAAGTGAGGAACAAGCTTTGAGCAAAAAGTTATCTTTGCAATAATTTCCCATTTCCACAGTTCCAGAAAAAAGTGGTACCAGTTGTGCTATTCTGTAAAAATCTCACCGTGAAAATTAAGGTGAAGTGAGTTTGAAGTGAACTGTCACTGCCTTAGCATCAGTAGGTATCGGTGACAATGACAGCTCACTTCACGCTCACTTCATCTAAGTTTTCACGGTGAGATGGTTACAAAATAGCAATGCTGTAGGTATCATATCATAAATCGTAGGTATCTACAAAATGAACACCTTTCCAACTTCTTTTTCACATACAAGAACATAATTGTTTCTATTAAGTACCTATATTATTTTGGTTTTTGTCTAGATGTCTACTTCCTTTTAGTTACAAATTCGCTCACATGTTGCTGCAACTTGTATTGCAGCTAACTACTATTTTGCTTGATATCTTTTTTTTTTTTTTTTTTTTTAATTATCATATATATAAAGAACACAGGATTAGATAATAGATAGCAATCAAAAATAAACTTATGCTATCGTGAGTCTATCTCATTATCATACTATACAATTAATAAAATCTTTAGGTCATTAAGTGGTTACAATCATTCCTTTAAAATACTTAAGTAATATTGCCTAAGTTAACATTTTATATTTTTAGGTGTAATACATTTATTTATTTCTGAGGGCTGAGTTGCTAGGCCCTCCAACAATATTCATCCTATCCTAACTAATATTATAAATGCGAAAGTGAGTTTGTTTGATACGCTTTCACGCTAAAACGGCTGAACGGATTTGGATGGAATTTGGCTCATGGGTAGACCTTGATTTGGAATATGACATATGATACTTTTTATCCCGATATTCCCACGGGATCGAGACGTACGCGGATGAAACCGCGGGGCGCAGCTAGTACATAATAAACATAACAATATTTCTGTTTCCAGGAATTAATAACAAAAAAACGTGACCGCCGCGCCCTCGACGCTTCAGCAGAACGGTTTGTGGTAGCAGAGGCGCGAAGAGCTAGAGAATGCTACTTCCATTTCACCACGGCTACTGACACTGACAACGTGCGAACTGTCTTCAGGGACGTGCACCAGATCATACTCACGCATATGCTGAATAATCTAGGAGTTTATTGAATGTGCACATTTCTGTTTGTTAGGCCGTGTCCTATTTAAAAGCGATCATCGCCGGAATACGCGATCATAAAATCGGAGAGCGTCCTCTGTGAGTGCGATCACGCGTTCAAGTTCACCGAAAAAATGTTCGAAGGATCATGAAATCGCGCGACGATCGCTTTAAAATTGGACGCGGGATAAGAGATTATCTTCTACACACCGAATTTGCTACAAATACATTGTTTTTTATAAAGATGTGATCGTATAATTTAAAGGTGCGCTTTTAAGGGCCCACCCTACCTCACATTGCTTAGCATGATCCTCCGTTATGCAGAAAATAATCCAGAATTAATTTTGAAATAAATTTACATGTAAGTACCTATGTTAAAGTTGAGGGTCGATGCTAGGTCCTATGTTTGACGAAAACCCGATTACATAAAATATTCATTATAGAAAAAAAAGTTACCTCTACACCAAACAATAAACCGCTATAATAAAAAATATACTTCAAATTAGATCATGAAACTTTGCATGATAACTGAACTAACTATAAAGCAGGTCTTATGTTTTTTTTTTTTTTTTAATTACCATCATTTTCACCGTGAAAAGCAATGACCTAAACTATTCGAGGCTTGGAGCCGCCAGCACCCCACTCCGTTTCGCTCTCACTCGGGCCGCGAGTATTATGGTGCAAGCGAGATAAAATTTGAGGTTGAGTAGTGCCTTAAATGGCACCGTTCATCGATGGGATCGCATTCTATCTGTAGAAGCCTCTCAAGTACAAATGCTTATTTAATCAATATTTTGCAAAAGGTTATTTTTTGAGCGATAATTTCAAGTAGGCGTATACTTTATTTACTTTGTATTCTTAATTATTTAGGTGTCTGTCTGTCTGTACCTACTTCTTTTTCAAAATACCTATAAAAATAGCACAGAGCAAGTATATGTGTAAAAGTATGAACACATCATTTTTTACTTTAATTTCCATTGCCTTGTAAGTACCTATTCATACAGATTCCAAAGTGTTTTAAGCAAAATGAATCAACTTTATCTTTAACTACCTACCTTTAAGATATTTATATTTTTGTGATTAAAATTAGTTTCCAAGAACAACAGATTTATTTTGTTACCCTACCTTACTTAAATAACAATACAGGTACCTACACGACAAAATCTAAACAAGTACATACTGATATTGAATAGGTACTTAATGTAGGTACCTATTCAAAACATTATAGTTTTGATAGCCTATCTACAGGCTGACGAATAATTCGTCGAAGGTATGGGTATATCGATGCATTTGTGATAGCTTGTGTTCATGAGAACTTTAGTAAACCTATTTTGAAGTACCTACGTACCTAAATACAAACCTCAAGTAAATGAATTTATAAACGGCCCATGTCTACACATCAAGCTATACATTTCCAGTATAAGCTGACCTCGCATTGTACGGAAATCCTATACAATGTCAGATCAGCTAGGTACTAGAAATGTATAGCTTAATGTGTAGCCGTGTGTACCTACGGACAGCGGAGAATCACTCAATCACGTTGAGTTTTAAACGTTTTTAGACAAATCCATAAAGAAATAGAAAATCTGCGGCCCTGAAAAGGGCCTTGTCCAAATAAATGTGCCAAATAAATTAAATTACTGTAAATTCTTCATTATAACCTCAAAAAATCACCCGCCAAAACCGTACAGCGTTCTTCCTTGCCTCTTCAAAGCATAGACAACGTCCATAGCTGTCACAGTTTTTCTTTTGGCGTGTTCAGTATACGTCACGGCATCACGGATCACATTTTCTAGAAACACCTTCAGAACGCCACGAGTTTCTTCGTAAATTAATCCTGATATTCTCTTGACACCTCCTCTTCTTGCTAATCTTCTAATAGCAGGCTTCGTGATTCCTTGGATGTTATCTCGAAGAACTTTTCTGTGGCGTTTGGCACCTCCTTTGCCTAATCCTTTCCCGCCTTTGCCGCGACCTGTCATTTTGACGTTGACTTAAAACTTTTTTTTTCTAAATGCGAATGTGACGATGGTAAGATGTGGAATGCGGTCTTGTGCGTGCGCGAGGAGTATTTATAAGCTAAGCGCGAGGATATTCTCCGTTGCGGGTAGTTTTCTGTAAAAAATATAAAATTTATAGGATAACCCTCGTAATAAAAATATTGTTTGCAATAGTGCGACGTAGTACCTAATAATTGATTGCGCCCCGCGGTTTCACCCGCATAAGTCTCCATCCTTTGGGAATGTCGGGATAAAAAGTACCCTATGTCCTATTCCAGGTCATGGTCTACCCATGTGCCAACTTTCATCTAAATCCGTTCAGCCGTTTTAGCGTGAAAGCGTAACAAACAAATAAACAAACTCTCTTTCGAATTTATTATATTAATAACTTGCTGCGCCCCGCGGCTTCACCCGCGTAAGTCTCGATCTCGTGGGAATATCGGGATAAAAAGTATCCTTTGTCCTAACCCAGGCCAGAGTCTACCCCTGCGCCAAATTTCATCCAAATCCGTTCAGACATTTTAGCGTGAAAGCGTAACAAACAAACTCACTTTCGCATATAAAATACTAGCTTCCGCCCGCGGCTTCGCCCGCGTCGTATGTCGATAAAAAGTATTTTTATTTAACCATTTAACTCCTTGCCAAATTTTATCAAAATCCATTCAGTGGTTTAGGCGTGAAAAGGTAATTCCTACACAGATAGAAAGAGTTACTTTCGAATTTATAATATTAGTACGGATTAGTAGGATTTATCCACCTATCATTAAAGGATTTTTTTTACCCAGTGCGAGGAGTGCGACGACTGCGCTTATCCTAACATTATCGATACTAACATAAATAATACCGTAAATAAGGAGAATTAAAAAAATTATCGTTATCCAAACGACATTGAATAATCTCGACATTTGCAGGTTTGCACGTTGTACACCACAAGTAAAAGTGACTCTTTTTAAGGCTTTTTGCCAATCGTTGTACACGTGTACTCTGTGGGTTCGATATACGCAAAGGGCATACAACGACCTCAGAGTTCAGTACAATAATGCCTTCAGAGTGTTGTTGGGGCTTCCACGTTACTGCAGTGCATCAGGAATGTTTGCCGAAGCACATACCGATGGGTTCAATACCATCCTGCGAAAAAGGATTGCGAACATGATGCGCAGAGTGCGTGGGAGCGTCAACGGCGTTCTGAAGGTCATTAGTGATAAGCCCTGTTGTACTATTATGGCGCATTGGGTGCATCTACATGTGCATGTACCCGGTGCGTCAGGTGAGTGCAGCAGGTATATGAACTGATTTTTATTTTTGTTTTGTATTATAATTGTTATTAACATAGTTTTTAAGTAGTGTGTTACTAACATCATATGGATCAAGGTCCGAATTAAAGGCTTTTTATTTTATTTATTTATTTAATATGGCTTGACCTACTCGCATCAACGCTTGTGATTGGTCCTTGAGTTTACTTAGCTCGCACGCCCACCCGCTACTTGCAAGCAACACAAGTTCACATAAACAACACATGACGACAGGCGTTGAAAATTTAAATATCGAACACAAACAAAAATGGCGCCCGTAAAGGTACCAAAGAAGGCTCTAAAACCAACTCCAACCAAGGACAGCGTTTCCAGACCCATTATGAAAACGAAGAAACTAAAGAAGAAAAACTACCAAAGCTTTTCCATCTATCTTTACAAGCTACTGCGAATGGTAGCGCCAGAAAACCTGGGAATCTCACGAAAATCAATGCTTATAATGAACAATTTTCTCAACGACATGCTGGAAAGGATTGCTGTTGAAGCTGGCAAGTTGGCTGTTCATAGCAAGAAGTCGACTTTGAGCAGCAGGGAGATTCAGGCTGCTGTGAAACTCGTCATCCCAGGAGAACTGTCAACACACGCGAATATTGAAGCAGTTAAAGCTATTAATCTATTCCATAAGAGCCATGAACGCGACGCAGCGGCGAAGCAGTGAAGAAATAGATGTGACAAAGTGAAGAAATAGATGTAACAATGTGAAGAAATAGATGTGACAATGTGAAGATGTGCAGATGCGAAGTGAAAGACATTGTGACGTTGTTTAGTTAAGGTAGTGTCGTAAGAATACAAGTGATAATTATTGGATTTAAATTATTAAAAAGTAATGTTGATTGGTTAATAAATGATTGTAAAGTTTTGGGTTTTTTTTATTACGTTAAACATACAAAACTAACCTAACTTATAATGTCCTTATACTGTCCTAACCTTTGTATTCCCAAAAAACAAAGTATACTGCCCCGTTGGTCTCGTGTCGGATTATACGTTCGAAGTATACTGTCTCTCCGGTCGTGTCGGATTGCCGTCCCATCGGACTATGAGAGTGAGAGAAGAGAGAGTGCACCTGTGTCTGCGCACACACGCCTGCACTATAATATCTCCCGCGCCGAAGGATAGTCTCCATTCAGATTGGCCGCCGCCGCCGTGGCTGAAACACGCTGAAATACTGTCTGGAGGACTATATACGTATACAACGGAACAGCAGATTTTTTTTTCGCGATTTCAGTTTTGGTTCCATAGCAAAAGTTGTTCAAAATGATGAGTACAATGACCCCTTTTCGGGTTTAGCATAAAGAAAAAATAATGTTGTATATTCCCGAAAGCGGTGTAGATTTAGCCACACACCACATTCATTTCACCAGGAACACAGAGAGACAATAGAAGTTTTATTGTTATAACGTCTGGGGGCATTTAGTGTTCCGCTAAGTGTTAAATAGAATACCTAAGTCCCATAGTATAGGAAGCGACCTATTGCCATCAACCAGGCACAAATCCAGACACCGGGCTGATAATGAGAAGTTACTGATGAAAAACTCTGTAAATACACTGCCCAACCTAGGAATTGAACATGGGACGTTATGCTCAGCAGTCACGCTTGAACTCAAACTCAAAGCATTTATTTCAATTAAACCATTTACAGGCACTTTTGAATTGTCAAGGAGTCAGTCAGTCAGAAATATGAAGCTAGTTGCCCATTCCAAAGCGTAGTAGGTACCTATGGAGAAGAACGGGCAAGAAACTCCATGGACACTATTTTAAATCAAAATATTGTTACAATATAATGGTTACAACATTCATGTTGAAATTATACATGTGAGAACAATGTAGAAAGCACGTTAAAAGCGTCCGCAATGATAAAATAAGAACAACTCAAAAATTAAAATAAGCCATGGCAGCTAAGAGATGACCAGTCACAACCGACGGCGCCCGTTCACGAACATGACGCATGGATCAGCACCATTCAGCTCAACCATTTCGAAGGGAGCTAAATGATCCAACACACGCGCCACCATCAGCGAGACATTTGAGTGAGCATGACATATTCCCAGCCGCCAATAAGGCACATTCAAGTCAATGAAAGACATATTACCCGGTAAATTATAGATCTATAGTACATAGTACTCACACCTGTGCTATGCAATTATACAATACAAAAGAGATTGAGTTTATACAATGCAAATATGGGCTTACAATCTTCAGCCGCTCCAACAGTATTTCCAAATGTTAATTAGTTAGTTGTGTTTGTGGAGCAGGACCAGCATTAAGCCAAGCATTTTTATAAGCGATGTAATTGTCCAACTTATAATATGCCTGCCTGCATAGTGTGCGTTTTATACAAGTTTTGAATTTCGTCTCATTCAGTTGAAGTATGTGGGGAGGAATTTTATCATAACATTTTAAACAGTACCCCATGAAAGATGAGTCTACTTTAGCCAGTCTGAAACCTGGTTGAACTAATAGGTCCCTATTTCTAGTACTATAATTATGTCTATCACCTCTTTTACTAAAACTTGCGGCTGAGAGCGCAGTAGCGTAGTCATTCATGTCTGCTGATATCAAAATAATTCATTTATTTTTAACCGACTTCTTCAAAAAGGAGGAGGTTCTCAATTCGTCTGTATGTTTTTTTTTTTTTTTTTTTTTTGTGTTTTTGTTACGCGATTACTCCGCCAATTATGAAGATGATTCTTTTTTTGTTTGCTTCCGAGGTGGTCCCATATAAATTTTATTAACTTTGCTTGCGTAATTTTTGCGTTAGGTTCAATATTACGTATTTTTCCCGCTTAGTTTATCTAGACGATATCCTGTTTGACTCCTTCACTGTTATTTACATAGCAGGTAGTGGTATTCGGATTTGTGTGGGGTAGGTACCACAACTAAAAAGTGAAAAATTAAAACTTTTTACAAAAAAAAAACAACCGGGAAGTCGGTTGTTTTTTTTTATTGTTAGTACATGTCAAACATTGCATATAGCAATAGCAATCACGTCATTTGGTTGAAATAGGTTTTTTATTTTTATTGTTTGTCTTTTATATAGATTATTTTCTATTTTCTATTTTGTGAATGTGAGAACTTTGTAGGCTTATTGGACTGTAGATTTATTGAACATCTATTTGGCTAAGTACCTGGTACTTACTTGTTGAAAGGCCTACATTGTCCTCCGATGCCTACTAACACTGTAATTTGAAAATATTGTAAAAGCCAATTATTTTTAAAAGAGTAACCGTGGAGTTTCTTGCCGGCTCTTCTCCATAGGAAACGACCAATTGGAACCGTGCACCTAGCTTCTGACGTTTCATAAGTGCCCATGTAGGTTTATGTGAAATAAAATATCTTGATTTTGATTTTGATTGATTGCAGATTAAAGAAATTCAAGGCGCTGCCGCGCTGTACAGTGCATTTTACAAACTAAAATCTATCTAATCTAACTCCTAACTAATATTATAAACGCGAAAGTTTGTAAGTATGGATGGATGTTTGTTACTCTTTCACGTACAAAATACTAAATGGATTTGGATGAAATTTGTATCTCGATATTCCCACGGCATCGAGACTCGGGTGAAACCGCGGGGCGCAGCTAGTGTATCATAAATGTAACATAACACATAATGTATGTCTAGGTCACAAAACAACACGCCTGTAATCCCCAAAGGGTTGGGCAGAGGTGTACCTTTAGTACACCCACATATTGTTATATTGTAAGTCCCATGTAAGTAATACGAGTGAGCCTTTGGCCATCAACCGGGCACAAATCTAGATTCCGAGCTGATACTGAGAAGTTCGCTGACGGCCTAGACAAGTGACAATCGCTTCGAAAGCGTGTCGTATTTCTAACGACTAACGATAACGGTAACGACTTTCAACAGGATTGACATATGCTTTTCGATAGCTTATGTCAGTCCTATACATTTTTGCCTTTTCCATCATGGTGATGTGACTTTGTCCAGGCCCTCAAATGAAAAAGATCTATAAACATACACTGCCCAACCTAGGAATCGAACGGTGACCTTATGCTCAGCAGCCACGCCTGCGACCATCTAGACCGAGAACAAGAAAATAACACTTCAAATGAGAGCCTATTATATCTTGTAATTTAAGTTCTTGTATGTATGTTTATATTTGTCGTCATGACATGATGAAATACAACCTCTTACAATTTATGCCTCATTCATTGACATATATATTACTGCGTACTCATTATTCTAAATACCCAGTAACTGGGTTGTGGAGGTCAGGTAGGCAGTTGCTCCATGTAAAATACTGGTATTCATTTGCATCTGGTTAGATTGGAAGCCTATCCCAACAAGGCTAGGCAGATTGATTGATTATTCTAACCCTCGTCTGATTATTATAGGCACATAAGTACCTAGGTAGGTATGTTTTTTATTCAGAAGGACAGAAGATTTTTAGGAAAACTACGCTAGTAAGTACCTACTTAAAACGTTTGTTTACCAGCGGAATATTCCTATAAGTTTTAACTTTCCCATACCGCGGGTAATTCTCGCTTAAAACAATTGAAAACTACCCACAACAGCTTTAATTTTACCTTAAGTCGGGACCTAAAAATCTATAAAAGGCATCGCTTCACTCACTCGAGTCGCTCCTCGTCATACTACTCACACCTCACACAGTTGTCATCGCATTAACTCGTGTGTAAAATAAATCAAAATGGCGCGAACAAAACAGACAGCTCGCAAGTCTACCGGAGGGAAAGCTCCTCGTAAGCAACTGGCGACCAAGGCAGCAAGGAAAAGCGCTCCAGCTACGGGCGGCGTGAAGAAACCGCACAGATACCGACCAGGGACTGTGGCCCTGCGAGAGATACGCAGATACCAGAAGAGCACGGAGCTGCTCATCAGGAAACTGCCGTTCCAGCGTCTCGTGAGGGAGATCGCGCAGGACTTCAAGACTGATCTCCGGTTCCAGAGCTCCGCTGTGATGGCGCTTCAAGAGGCCAGTGAGGCGTACTTAGTGGGGCTGTTCGAGGATACGAATCTGTGCGCGATCCATGCGAAGCGAGTGACTATCATGCCCAAAGATATTCAGTTGGCGAGGAGAGTGCGTGGCGAGCGCGCGTAGTGAGATTCGTATCATATTTTGAGTTTGTAGGTAGGTAGGTATTTATTGAAGACAAAGTCCTTTTCAGGGCTGCAAGGTGTTCTGTTTCTTTAGCGGATGATGTCAAAACGTAATAGGTCTACTTTCTCAAGTATTAATACTTGAAAGCGGGCTGTTGTTAAGAGCTCTTTTCAGAGCTGCAAGGTTTCTTTGGTGGATGATGTCAAAACGTAAATACTTCTAACAGAAAACTTTTTGCCTCGTTGATACAATGGTCGCAAGAGCATAAGATCCTGGCCTGGTTTCGATTCCCAGGTTGAGCAAAGTGATTAGGTTTTTAACCGACTTTTTCAAAAAGGAGGAGGTTCTCAATTCGTCAGTATGTTTTTTTTTTTTTTTTTTTTTTGTATATTTGTTACGCGATTGCTCCGCCAATTATGAATCGATTTTGATGATTCTTTTTTTGTTTGGTAGGTCATGCTTCCGAGGTGGTCCCATATAAATTTTATTAACTTTGCTTGCGTAATTTTTGAGTTAGGTTCAATATTACGTATTTTTCCCGCTTAGTTTATCTAGACGATATCCTGTTTGACTCCTTCACTGTTATTTACATAGCAGGTAGTGGTATTCGGATTTGTGTGGGGTAGGTACCACAACAAAAAAAAAACAACCGACTTCCAAAAAAAACACTAAAAAAGTGAAAATTAACTTTAATTTCGGAAGTCGGTGGCAAAAAACGGAAATTGAAAAGCAAAGACACCGACTTCCGAAATTAAAGTTATTTTTCACTTTTTTTGTGTTTTTTTTTGGAACTCGATTGTTTTTTTTTTTGTAAAAAGTTTTTATTACATCTGTAATTTCTCAGTAGCAGCTTGGAGTCTGAATTTGTGCCCGGTTGATGACAATAGGCTCGCCCCTTATACATGGGTCTTAAAACATAACTAGCGAAATGTGGGTGTACACCTCTCCCTTCGGGGCTTACAGGCTTGATGTATCTAATCTAACTAGTCTAACTAATATTATAAACGCGAAAGTTTGTAAGTATGGATGGATGGATGTTTGTTACTCTTTTACGCAAAAAATACTGAACGGATTTGGATGAAATTTGGTACACAGATAGTTTGTAACCTGGATTAACACATAGGATACTTTTTATCCCGATATTCCCACGGGATCGAGAGTTATGCTTATGATTTTTTTCCCCCTTTTTAGTTGTCATAATATACCCCACATTTATAGTATACGTATTTTTCTAGCTAACTCCAAGACAAAGAATAGGGCAAGTAAGTCAAAAATTTTAAGGGACCACCGCGAGAGCTTCATCTACCAAATGAAAAAGAATCAAGTAAATGGGTCAAGTACCTAATCACGGAGCAATCGGTGTATGTAGGTACCTACATAAACTTGCCGAATGCATAACCTCCTCTTTTTTCTAAGTCGGTTAAAAACGCATAACTGTCTCGGAGACTCCATCGAATTCAATGCTTCCTATTCCTAACATTATTGACACTTTTAAGTTGTATTTGATAACCACACACCGGAAACTTTTAAAAGATTATCTTATCAGTGCTTTTTAGGGTTCCGTAATCCGTACTCGAAGGGTGCCAAACGGAACACTATTACTAAGCCTCCGCTGTCCGTCCGTCTGTCTGTCAGCGGGCTGCATCTTAGGAAGGTCAAAAAATTAAAAGTGAGCTATAGGTACCTTGACAATTTAAATCAAGTTTGGTTTTTGTAGGTACCTATACCCCATTTTAAATAAGATTAGACATTAAAACAAACCCTTTTACAGTCCGTTCAACCGATTTTGACTTCTATACCGTAGGCATAAGGATGGCATTAAAAGCAAAAAAGGTTACACAATACCAACTGTCTACTGCAGCTGCCATTTGTCATGCCTCCAACGCAATAGAAGTCAAAATCGGTTGAACGGACTGTAAAAAAGGCTTATTTAAATGTCTAATCTTATTTTAAATGGAGTATAGTACCTACGCAATGTTTCACAAACCGGGTCAGCTTACGTCCAATGACCTTTCCACCTGAAATACCAGATTGTGTATTTCTATTGGCGTTACAACTTTTAACAAAAAAAGAGCTAAGTGGGAAAAATACGTTTTATTGAAGCTAACTCAAAAACTACGCAAGCAAAGTTAATAAAATGTATATGGGACCACCTCTGAAGCATGACCTACCAAACAAAAATCATTAAAATCAATTCATAAAGACTTCCACAAACAGGCGCGATATCGCGGGTGCGACAAGTTAGCGATACCTGTCACGCCCGCGATATCGCGCCAGTTTGCACAAGTAATTGGCGGAGTAATCGCGTAACAAACGCACAAAAAACATACAGTCGATGAGAAACTCCACTTTATTGAAGTCTGTTCAAAATTAATTAAAGTTAAAACTAAGTTACTAACATGAAACGTTTTTTTCGTTTTTTTTTGCTAAAAATTGTACGGTGTTATGGAACCCTTCGTCTGCTGAATCCGAATCACACTTGGCCAGTTTTTTTGCTTGTACATGTACAACATGATTTTGACGATGAGTTATTATCTCGCCTACAAAAAAAATAAAGGCACCTGCAAAATATTTCTGTTTTCATTACATAACATCACGCCTCGCCGGGATAGGCAGAGGTATATTTATTAATTTACTTGCTTCTAAATGATTTGGTGTTCATAAATTCTCATTTCCAGTCCCGTCTACCTAATAAATGGCGCCAATATTGCCATTATAAACCGTGCACAAATTCTGACGGGCTGCTTAGAAATTACTATTTGAAGGACAGACAGCTGTGTTGCTGGACAGTTTGTTGCGCCACTTCTTCTTCCCAGCTAAAGCACTAGGAAGTGGTGAAGGGTGGGCGTTTTGGGGGACTGTCTTACTTATGAAGTTATGACATTTGTTTTTTTTTTTACCCAAATTCCATTATCTTTTTGAACTACATTTCAATAGTAGACACTAGGATCGACGAGATAGTTTAAGTCATCATCTGCCAAGCCTTCTCCCAACTATGTTGGGGTCGGCTTCCAGTCTAACCAGATGCAGCTGAATACCAGTATTTTACATGGAGCGACTGCCTATCTAACCTCCACAACCCAGTAACTGGGTATTACGATACCCCTTGGTAATAGACTCGTCAGACTTTCGGGCTTTTGACGACCCGTAACAACTGTCAAAGATCCACAAATAACAGCCGGCTTAACGTGCTATCCGAGGCACGGGGAGGAGTCTCGGTACCTATGTAAAGATGGTCACCCATCCACGGACCAACCCCGGCAAGCGTAGCTTAACCTGATGGATCGAACCGTGCGGCTGTTATTACGTAGCCACGAGTTCTTCGCTCTCAACCAGGTACTTACCTAGTATGATATAGGTACTTATCTTTTTATCTTGTAGTCTCTGGGTCTTCGATCCCTACTAATATTCCTCTAAGTACCAAGATCAGCATGCTTTCGTCGATATAATAAATTACTTAGGTAATGGTACGTTTGAAGGTCAAAATTATCGATTTTTGCGTGGATCACAATAAGTCAATACGATACGGGTGCAGGGCGCGCACGCATCCAGGGGCTACAAACATTTTGTTGGGAAGCATAAATAATTTTAACAACAAACTGTAGCTGGGCTGTAGCGGGGGATTCAGAGAGACATACCTTCTGCAAAAGTTTTGATTGATAAGATTATGACTGGACTGATAAACTAAGAGATTGTGAACTTTCAACCGTTCTTCTCAAAGTAGTCGGATATGAAACACCGACCACATTTATATTCCATTTGAAATAAGATTAGACATTTAAACAGTCACTTCTATACCTTAGGATTTTGACTTCTATACCTTAGGCATAAGGATGGCATTAAAAGCAAAAAAGGATACACAATACCAATTGTCTACTGCAGCTGCCATTTGTCATGCCACCAACGCAATAGAAGTCATAATCGGTCGGACTGTAAAAAAAGGTTTATTTAAATGTCTAATCTTATTTCAAATGGAGTATAGGTAGTTTTAAAATATGATTGACATGTAAAAGTGTTATAACAAAATCAGCTCCATTGTTATTTCACCTTAACTTTTTATCAATTTACACAAATTGTTGCGCGCCCCACCTCGCAGCTGTGTGGATACCAGCAGCTGCCAGCGACCGTTACACTCGACGGCACGTGCTACCCCTGCATCACAATAATTATTATTAATAAGTAGAAAGTGGGGTGGGCAGAGAGGTCATGTATCGGACTTTCGAATGAACTCGAAAGCTGGGAGAACGAACAGCTTTTTGAGGTTTTTATGTTCAGCAATAGTTCTTAAATATTATTGACATGAAAGCATGACTTACTAGGCTTAAAACATGATGAACTTAGCCTGTACAAAATAGGTAAGTAAGTACTTACTACAGCATTGCCAATCAACGTGGCAATGCTGCCAGTCTTCTGGGCACGTTTCCGGATGACAGCGATGCGGACGAATACTTCGACGCCCCTTTGTTTTTATATTTAATGGTATAGTTATAAAGTACTTATAGTTGACTAGACTTGCGACAATCTAAGAAGTCCGTTTTGACAGCTATAAAAAAGCTTTGTGTATCGATGAAAAAAAAAAAAATTGTTTCTTTTATACTGATTCTCGAGACACATCGCAACGTCAAAACGGACTTCTTAGATTGTCCGGAGTGTAAGTCATCATGATTTCAGATCTGTTCTACAAAATTAAATTAAGAAATATTTGTACGCCATATTATGGCAGGATATGTTGGAACCAATATTGTAATTGTAACATCAATTTGTACCGTATGCTAACAAATAAACATTTTTTATTTGATTTTGATTTTAGATCGAATAAAAAACCAAGACATAGCGCTGCGAACAATACAGTGAAACGTGCTAAAACTACACCTAGTCTGTGCTCACACGCACACATTTACAATCAAACTACACCTCACTAAAGTCTGTTTTTTAATCTCGTAGACTAATTTGACATTTCAATTGATTGTTGTTTGTTTTTTTTCAATTTGGAGTTTGACATTTGCATCTGTAAAATTAGTAGAGATTAAAATACACACATTTTTACGAAACTGGCCTCACGTCACTGTTGACAGCTCTCTGCCTTGGTTTTTTTATATGTTCTGAACCTACCACAATAGCTATGGGTAAGAACCGATTCAGACTGATCGTTTTGAAGAACCACCATTGGATAACTGAGCGAGAATCGAGTTAGAACTTAGAGGTTTACTTTTAGCCAACCTGCAGTGGACTGAGCACAGAACATATACTTAAGTATACTCAGAGGGACAGAGTTTAATAATGATGATGAATTCCAACACAGGCTGCCCAATTGATACAACTAAGTTCCTACTGCTAAGGCTTACTTACGGTACCTACAAAAACCACTTAAAAAGTGTCCTAAGGAAACATTACCTGTCGATGTGTCCTTAGTTGCTGCGGTTGATCGGCGGCTTCGGTGGGCTAATGTCGTGGGTACTAAGTTAACTACCATAAATTGAGTTGGTACTATAGGATGCTATCAGGACATTCGCTGACCGATGCCGCTGAAAATAGTGTGGTTGCTGTGTTTGTAAAAGCGATGGCTGTGTGGGTAAGTATTCTGCACTCACATACGGAGTGTTTACCTACAGAGCCATGGCCTTAGTATTAACCTAGGTTTAGTGCCTAATATTAGGTATGTTTAGTCAAGCAAAGAATCGTGCTAAATCCACGAGAACCTACTGCCGACAAATTGCTTTGCAGTTTGGCAGGTCTTATGTAAAATAAAACTGTAAAACTGTATTGATTAAATAAAAAAAAAAAAATAAAAAAAAAAGAATAAACCGCGTAAAATAAACATTATTTTAATAACTGTCCAGACAAGACATTAGGTACTACAAACGAGTTTCAGCTAGCTACTACACAAAACAGGGGGGAGTCCTAACGACACGACCCCTGATAAAAGGGACCTTCTTCGAAAGCTCATTCAATAATTGCACAAGGTAATACCAGTTTTACTATAAAACATAATAGATTTTCAATTAACAACCCTTTGTCACCAAAAATAGGGTTAAAATTCCAATGACGCAGTCTTCTATTGTATACAATTCCATTTAAAGTATCACACAAGCTTTATAGAACTTTAAAACCTGTGAGATAAGGTTTCTATTCGATTTGTTTAACTTTTTTGAACTTGGAATTCAAACAGCGCGTGCCCATTTGCAGGGGTGCGCAAACGCCGCCGTTTCCGATCCCGGTGTTTTTTTTTTGAAATAGGAATTATTTTACAGTTGACGGTTAGACGTTGAACTGGATAAACGTGTGTGTTATCAATAGAATAATATTAGGTTTAATATAAACTAAGTGTAGTTCTAGTGTGGATAAGTGCTAAGTGTATTTAAGTGAACAAAAATTCAAAAAAATACCATACTTAATGGTTTAAAAAATTCAAAAAAATCACTTTGATCATAAATTATCATAATAGGTACTTATCTAAATCAAGAAAATTTTAATATAAGTGAATATAATTCCGAATATAATATAAATAATAAGGGAATCTAGAAGTTAAAGTTAAGTTTAAGTCAAAGCACTGGCCGTAAACGGTTCCGGTGACTGCCCACCCTTCTTTTATAACTAGGAATCATGCACTAACAATTGCACGGGGAACAAATACGCTTACAAAATGGATTCACCAAAAATCGTGTACAAATATTATTCAAACCCAGCTTTCTGCTCACAAAGCGAAATTATTTTCGCGCAAAAATCATGTATGACAAAGATTGTGTCACCAGACAGGCAGAGAATGCCGCCTTTAGGCGCAAATTCACCAAAAAAAATCGAAATAGGGAACAGAATCATGAGGACTGATATCTCTGATAATCCTTTGAGAATGTCTCCGGCTGGGGCTCCAAGATACAGAGAAGAACCGCCGGAATTACCACCTAAACCTGCCAAGTTTCAAAACAGGAGTTTCCAAAGGCAGTCTTCTTTAGTCTACAAACCTTCGCGGTCAGTAAGATGCAGGACAAGAAGCGAGGACTTGGAAATGGCTCAATTAAAACAGCAGAGACAGTCAAGATATGATAGACGTGGAGACAGCGACGATGGCCTTGAAGACAGCAGGACGAAACACAGGTACGAAGTTATCCAAGACTTTGATGATATTGTCGACTATTCACCGACGAAGAAGAGGATCGTAGAAGCAAAAGCTGATGAAATCGAAGAATATAATGTAGATAGACCAGACGAGAATGAACTAAAAGAAATACCTACAGAAATTGTCAAAACTGTGAATGGGAGGACGTTGAGATACGCTATAATTCCTACAGAAGACGACGAGCCGAGAAAGTGCAATGTAACTTTCACATCGCCTGTCATGTCTAAGAAGAATTTAATAGCAACGCAAAAACTCCATGAACTGCTATCAACACCTAGAAAGCTAAAAAGCTATGCCAGCCAGCCTTCAGTGAGGATTACACCAAATAAATCTGTAGAAAACAAGTACTCGGAAACGCCAAGGAAATTCTTATCAAGCACACCTACTCATGGTGTAACTCCTTCCAAATCCTGCGCTAATCTGACTTCAAGAACCAGTGCACCAACCTCTCCAATTTCACCGAAAGCCCAGCAGAAGCTAAGCTACGGTCTTCCTGAGAATTTACCTGAGAAGCTGCCTGGTTTTGACAGACATGATGTGTTTGTGACAAGCTTTAGGGAGAAGAGTAGGGATCGCAGTTTTGATCTTGAAAGGGAGATGAGTAGAGAACGACGTGATTATGATCGGAGAAGAGACAGTCAGAGGAAGGATAAAAATACTGCTGTAATTATTCCAAGGTATGTGGTAAATTGATAAAAAGTTAAGGTGAAATAACAATGGAGCTGATTTTGTTATAACACTTTTACATGTCAATCATATTTTAAAACTACCTATACTCCATTTGAAATAAGATTAGAAATTTAAATAAACCTTTTTTACAGTCCGTTCAACCGATTTTGACTTCTATTGCTTTGGTGGCATGACAAATGGCAGCTGCAGTAGACAGTTGGTATTGTATAACTTTTTTTGCTTTTAATGCCATCCTTATGCCTACGGTGTAGAAGTCAAAATCGGTTGAACGGACTGTAAAAAGGTTTGTTTAAATTTCTAATCTTATTTCAAATGGAGTATAATAAGTATGTCACATAAATTAAGTTTATTTTCACGTCATTAATTAAGGATTAGAGGAGCTCGTGGCTAAGTAATAACAGCCGCACGGGTCGATCCATCAGGTAAAGCTACGCTTGCCAGGGTTGGTCCGTGGATGGGTGACCATCTTTACATACCGAGACTCCAACTTGCCTCGGAAAGCACGTTAAGCCGCTGGTCCCGACTGTCATTCGTGGATCTTTGACAGTCGTTACGGGTCGTCAGAAGCCCGAAACTCTGACAACCAGTCTTACCAGAGGGTATCGTATTACTCAGTTACTGGGTTGTGGAGGTCAGATAGGTAGTCAGTCCATGTAAAATACTGGTATTGAGCTCCATTCGGTTAGACTGGAAGCCGACCCCAACATAGTGGGAAAGGCTAGGCAGATTGGTTGAACGTCATCAATTTTGCTATTACGCTAAAACGGAGGTATACGAAATTGAATCGAATTTTATATTTCAATAATTAAATAATATACAGATTACTCTTGCAACGAAGGTTTTGTTTTAGCTTTGAGCATCTCAAATTCACATTATTTACTACTAGCTTCTGCCCGCGGCTTCGCCCGCATAGTATGTCGATATATATAGCCTATGTCCTTTTCCAGGTCAAGGTATACCCCTGTACCAAATTTCATCCAAATCCGTTCAGCCGTTTTAGCGTGAAAGCGTAACAAACAAACTCACTTTCGCATTTATAATATTAGTTAGGATAATACATCACATTTATAGTTCAACAGTTAGGTAATCATTTTGTGTCGGTTACGTTACGATAACTTTACGATTTTCAGATAAACCGTTGCACAGCTGTTTCACATGTGTACAGGTTTTTTTTTTACTTTAATGATCTAACGCCTGGCACCCGCTGTTAACAACGACGCATTTTTGCAGTATAGCTAAAAAAAATTACAAGGCTAATTTCTCCCGCTCTGGGCGGAGCCACCACCTTCAGTTGCCTGTGTGTTGCCATAGGTAACCCTTACGGACTTTTCCGCGAGCCTGGCAGGCATCGGCCCTAGAGACTTCTGACTTGACCTAAATGCCTAAAATCATAATAGCATTCGGCACCTGCATAGCACCTGTTTCACTGCCCGGCTCAGCGACATTCGCTTGGCTTTTAGTTGCCAGCTCTACTCACTCCTCGTTAATCACGGTGGGACAGATGCCAGACTCCTTGGACACGATATCACCACTCGCGCGACCTGCGTCTTGCATCTTGCGCGGCGAGAACATTGTTTAGAGCGCGTGGCATGAGTCGCCGCGGTGCGATTTGCGGTGCGTCGGCGGCGCTCGAATGTCCCCGCGCCGCTAGACGCACCGCTATAAGTCGTGGCCTCGTGTCGTGGCCCTAGCCTAAGGCGATAGCTCTTCTGTGGCGTTATCACTTGTTTTACGAAGGGAATAGTGTGTTACTTGATGCTTAGTTGTCCATTTCTTTATTGTTGTTCAACCACATCGCATGTTTTGACGAATGGGCGCCGCAGTGTAACCGGTCACACTGTAGCATGGTGACTCAAGTTTTCAATGTGACATTCGATGCTTTCCTTTGTTTAGCTCATATCAGGACGTTGCTCATGTTAAGCGAGTCAATTGTAGAACAAACGTTGATTAATTGTGTTCTAAGTTCTAACACGATTTCCATCAGGAATAAAAAAACCGCGATCAAATTAAGGCACACGATATAGGTATTTAATTTTTCATACCCCTTGGATTTTACTGACGGATAGGCAGAGATGTCCACAAATTGCCAGTTTATGTATGACCCATGTTCCTAACAATTTAATAGAAGGGAACCCATTACCTTTACATGAAAACAAATCCAAGCTCTTAGAATCCTAAAATCGAATGACTCGACTGCTGATCGTGGTCATCTGAGGCCCTAGTGTTGAGTTTATTTTAAATCGACCGCGTTTGGCGCTCCAATTGGCCCGTCATCAGTGAAGGCCATTGAAGGGTCAATCGGAGCGCCGAACGCGGTCGATGCGTAAAATCGAGATAGTTAAAAGAAACTCACACTAGGGCCTCGTTCGGTCCAAGGAAGGATACTCAATGTTATGGTATCCTTGAGGCCTTACGCTGATGTCAGTTGCGTACGTCGTCGGTCGCGTTCTATACCTATAACACCATACTGTGACGGTGACGTCCACGGGGCGTACTACGCTGCTACGACACGTATAAGCGACCGACCGTACGCGATCGACATCAGCGTGCGGAATTCAGGCTTGAAGGCTTTGATATTAATTACTTCGGCATTTCTTCTCAGGGATCAGTCAGCTATGACATTGTCGTCATTTAGTTTTGAAATATTAACAAAATTCTCTTGTAAAAGGGTCTTAAAAGATCTACTAGAAATAAACATTTACCATAACACCACAAAACCGTGTTTATCCATAAAACACGTGTTGAACAAGTGTCTAAGTTTATATCTAACCACAAAAACTTAGTCACTCTTTTTTATTACAAACTTTTTTTTTTTGTAGTCTTTTAATTTATTATATTAACCTAACCCTTTCTCTCCACTTTCAGGGTAGCATCCCCTCCATCAGTTTACTCCGAGGAAACTTACAAATCCTTCTCAAGCCTGAAGACGATATCAGGAGCAACAGCTTCCCTACTGATAGCGGCTATCATGTTGACTATGTGTGGCGGTCTCACTGCGGGACTGAGCTTCTACATGATGTATGCTGTAAGTATCCTTGATTTAGAATACATATTACTTACTTGTTTATTCATTTTGAACAGGTGTAAAGTTTATTCTGTTTATATGTATGTATGTAGTATGTATTACTATTTATTATTTTTCGAGTTATCAATCCCGTGTTTTGCACCTGCCATGTTTGTCCCTGTATCACCCTAACCGCCTGGCCAAGAGACGCGCCCGCGCGGCGCTAACGGGGCGGTGCGCCGGGCAGTAGATTTTTATTCATTGAATTTTAGTCGAAAGACTCTTCGCTGTTCGCATCGCGCGAAAATTCGCAGCAGCGAAATGTGTCGTGGCCAGGTGGTAAGGTTGACTAGTAGAAAATGCCTCAGGCATTAAGTCCGCCTTTGTACAGTACCTATGTTTTATTAACCGACTTCTTTAAAAAGTAGGAGGTTCTCAATTCGTCTGTTTTTTGTTGGGTGTATGTTACTCGATTTCTCCGCCAATTATGAATCGATTTTGATGATTCTTTTTTTGTTTTGTAGGTCATGCTTCAGAGGTGGTCCCATATAAATTTTGCTTGCGTAGTTTTTGAGTTAGCTTCAATATTACGTATTTTTTCCCACTTAGTGTATGTAGATGATATATTGATTGACTCCGTCACTGTTATTTACATAGCAGGTAGTGGTATTCGCATTCGTGTGGGGTAGGTACCACAACTAAAAAGTGAAAAATAAAAACTTTTTACAAAAAAAAAACAACCGACTTCCAAAAAAAACACAAAAAAGTGAAAAATAATTTTAATTTCGGAAGTCGGTGTCTTTACTTTTCAATTTTCGTTTTTTGCCACCGAAGTTTTTATTTGTGCATAAAGTTTTAATAAATAATTATAATGCTTCTAAAGTTGGGGTACCTACCTACCTGTATCTTATTGACGTAATGCAACATGTGAGATAGAGAGCATTCTCCTTTTTCTTCTAGTCAGTAGTAGGTATAGTAAGATTCTGTAAGATGAGCTATGATGAGATACCTACGATTTGGTTGAAAATTAGCTCGCTTTGACTTTACATTGCCACAAAACGATGCTGGTCAGTCGCCACCTGTATAATTTTACTGTTGAATCGTTTGACCTATGCTCAGCTCGGTGCCTAGTTATCCAGTCGTGAATCTCCGTGTCATGACTTTGTCTTAGCTTGGATTTGGATCTAGCAGTCTGATACTGTCTAGTTACTAAAAATCAAACATAGTTTAGTTACGAAGTAAATGGAGGTTTTCCACCACCAATTGATTAACACAAATATTACAGAAAATCTGGAGTTCAATTTTGTCCTCATTTATTTTCTATGAGCAAAGTTTTTATCTAGCTACATGTTGCTATTTCAGGTTGGCAGGCGTTACTACTTGGACTTCGGAGTGCTTGCTGGCTTCACTTGCTTTTTACTAGGACTACTGGGCTTCAGAACGAGGAGGCAACAGCTGCTGCCTAATAGGAATTACATTTCTGGTAAGTTCATAAAAAAACTATTATTCGCGAAAATAGGTACCTACTTACTTTCTTTGGTGTGTCGTTCTGAATGAGTGAAAATTGTTGTTTACAAGTTTAACGATATATTATGGTTGGTAGGTACCCTAATGTTAAAATAGGATTGTCAGTTTAGAAACAATAGAATTTATCTGTGGTCGGACAACGAATACTCATGCGGGCGGGTATATGTGCAGGTGCACTACTTTTATGGATTCGTTGGCGCCTGAAATAATATTGAGACGCATGTCATTGAATGATTGAACGTATGTCAGGCGCAAAAGTATTATTTACGTCCTACTTTTAGGGAATTTATTGATTTATGATACGGTCTAACTATATCTATGGATATACAGTGCCGTAATTAGCCTTTTATGCGCCCGGTGCGAGATGCTATAACCGCGCCCTTGAAATATTTTCTAATCATAACCGGTTCTGACAATAAAATGGATTGTCTGTAAAAATAAAAAATGTATCAATAGGTATTGTCAGTGGCCCTGGTCTGGTAATTTCTGCGCCCCTCCAGGGTCTGCGCCCTGTGCCTGGGCACCGTTGGCACCGCCCTATTTACGGCACTTTGGATATAGAATTAATCTAAGGGATTTCTTAACCATCTTTTAATCGTTTTTTTTTGTTGAGAAGACGGAGAAGTCTTCATTATCATTGGTATCATTACAGCCGAAAGACTTCCACTGCTGAAGACTCCTTTAAGCACCGCCACTTCGACCGGTTCCATAACCGGTTCTGTGCTTCCCGCATCCAGCGGATTTGTAGAAGTAGAATTGTATAATTACATGCCAGATGAATAAGAACTCACTGAGTATGACGGTTGAATTGGAATCTCTATCATCATAGTTTGACATTAATAAATTACATCTATATAAAGCTGTATTCACTATGATTAACTAGGCAGATGTGTAGTTTCACCATGTGATTGGGTGTGGGCACCATAGAGAAGGGCAACCATGAGAAAAATAATATTTAATAATTTATTTTCTCTTTCAGGTTACATCGTCCTCTCCTCCTTTTCTCTTCTAAGTGCCTTCGGACTACTTATCCTTCTATCCGTGGAGCCAAAACCAGGCACGCCATTGAACGACATCACCTCAGGAGCTGTCTGCGGCGTCAGCATCCTGTCACTTTGTTTGGCGACAGTTGGAGTCCTAGCTTCTTACTGCTGTGTTAAAGATCCGCCCGATAATAGAGTCGGGACTACCAGGTGGTATTGAAATAGACTTTTACTTAAGAATTATGAATAGGAGCGGTAAATATATATATATTACTAAGATATCAAAGTATGAAACAAATCGTTTCAAAATCCCTTGTTAAAATTACTAGCACTTATACGCCGCGACGCGTCGTTGCTTTTTCTGGGTTGTAGGCGCCATCAAATTCGGAATCAAGAGTAATTTTAATTTGATTGGATGGAAATGATGGAATAATAAGTTCATTGACATGGCCTCGCATTATTTCTTTATGAAACTGGCCAGTTTGAGCACCATTTCCGACATACATTGACAAATAATAAATAGAAATTCCTTGATGAATGTTTTGTACAATGCAATGGATGTCGAGAAATCATGGTCTTTTGAGATTAAATCAGAATAATTTGGTACTGAAAGTCTTCTAACAGAGGTCCGTTGACCACGGTCCTTGTATTAATTTTCTCTGAGAAGAGAAGAAAGAAGATGAATAAACATAACAACATTATTAGTGTAGGTAAGGTACCTATAATGTTTTCTTACGGGCTGAAATATTATTCTTATTAATTTATTTTCTTATTTTTGGAGTTTCGACTTCGCGACACTGGAGTTAGTCTTTATAGCTATGCTTTATTATAATTATGTACTTACTTAGTTTAGATACCAAAGCAGGTCCAAATTTAATATTGAATGTATTTTTTATTATGTAATTGTTGTGAAATTTTAATAAAATTGGATGAATATTACTTGTTGCGACCTTTTTTTTCAAATAACCCGTTCACCACCCAATCCTAGCCAAGTCCCTACGCGTGCAGGACGTCAGAACTCAGGATCAAAGTGGGTACCTACCTAGTTTTAGTTCAGCGTAATAGGTATTTATTTTGTTTCCTTGAATAGGAGCTGCATGTCTTTACCTACTTTCGTGTTCACCGTCACAAGATTGACCTTACTTACACATACTACAGCTAGCGTCAGGGCCGTAGCCAGGAATTCATTTCGGGGGGGGGTTATTGCAAACTTTAAAAAAAAAAAATTAAGTACCTATTTCTGATTTCAGAGAGGGTAGAAAAATAGTAAATTACAGATTTTAAAATTGTATATTTTCCTCCTTTTCGGATATCTTAAAAAAATTACTGCGACCGAAGCGAGCTCAAAATTTTTAGCATCCAGCTTCAAATAAGTTAGGTTTTCTTTCTCTTTGACCGCTCATACAGAAAGAGGAGTAACTTTATCGACTTAATATGCAGAAAAGGTCGAGAAGGATGATGCAGAAAAGGATGCAAGAGCGAGCGAAGCGAGCTCGAAAATTTTCGCACGCCGCCTGGGAGAGGCTGGGGGAGGTTAGAATATCTCAGAGAATGCTGAAGTTGCAGGAATTTATTCAATACAAAGTCAGAGTCGATAAAAATACAGTATTTACTAGTATTGTTGATTATAAAGTACGCATAGGCGAAATAGATTACAACTATCTGTATAAGGAGGTACCCTAGGGGTCGATTTCTGGTTTGAGATTATGGTTTCTCGCATTTCGGGGGAGGTTTGAACCCGAACCCCCCCCCCCCCCCTGCCTACGGCCCTGGCAAGCGTACCTACAGTAAATGGTTCAGGTATTTACAAAAGTTGCCTTAGCACCACAAAAGAGCCAGAAACTGAATGATTTACGTGCTGTACTGTACTAACTAAAAACTGTAAGTACTTGAGCCACGGTGACCCCGATAGGCTTAAACAGAAAAGAGTTTTTAGAGTAGGTTACTTATCAATTAGGTAACCATTTTCCTAAAAATATTCCTCGGCACCAGTGGTGACCCCCCCCCCCCCCAAAATTTTGGGCTGCGACCGCCCTTAAAAGAGCACGTTCTACTGTTCTTTAAAAGTCATCATCTTAGGTAAGGCAATAGGTAGGTACTTACATACGTTCCTTCTGTTTGGTTAAGTATTATTAGGTAAACGGCCATGGTCACCATTGCGACACAGCAACATTGCTATGCAGATTGCAAACACGGCCCTTTAGCCATGAGGACTGGTTGTTTTTGTGAATGAACAAAAACACATCTACGGTGACGACCTACGAGAGACTGGCTGGGGATTTCATGAGGTTCCAAAAAAAAAGGTAAACGTAAAACATATAAAAACAGAATCTCCCCGAAAGCGTTCTGCTTGCCCGATTACGTGCGTGCTCCCGAGCTGCAAAAATTGTATAAGTATTTATTATTTTTCATATTTTTTTGTCAAACAACTAACTTATTATATATTTTGCATTAGTAAATGAAACACTTTTAATTTTTACGATTGAGAATACTACACTCGCGACAATCTAAGAAGTCCGTTTTGACGTTTCGTTCTCGTACATGTAATAAAACGTTAAGCCTTGAGAATCAGTTTTTATCAATGTAGATAAGTCGTAAATTACAAACTCTCTAAGTATGTTCAATCGATATGTCTCGAGAATCAGAGAAACTTTTATTTTTTTTCATCGCTACACAAAGCATTTTGATAGCTGTCAAAACGGACTTCTTAGATTGTCGCGAGTCTAAACATTTTGTCCAATAATTACAGTGTAGTGAGAAATGGAACGTAGTTGTCAAACATGCGTCAACAAAGGAACGTTCCATAACTATTTATGAGAGACAAAAGCATGTATGTATTGCTATCTTTGTCTAACTCATGTAAAAGGATAATAAACTATCCTGCTGTCCCGGAACCAGGAACGAGTTTCACGATTGTTCACCTCTCGACTGTGATTTTCTATTCAGTTTTTGTGCTAATTTGATAACAATTGAACTGTTTGATAACAATTTCTAATTGGTATAACTATAAAACGAGATGTAGCTTAGATTATAACATCTAACCTGTCAGCTGCATTTATGTCAACGCCCAGCGAGTTATGCATTTCGTAATTTAAGTTGTTAAAGTGTTGTTGATAGTACAAAACATGTAAGTCTTTGTTTTAATACGTTTTTTTTATTAAGATGAATAAGTAAGGTGTCGCAGTTACCACCGCCCATCTTATTTCGCTCATTAAAAAAATACTATTGTTTAAAGATCTGCAGAATGCAAAGTTCTTTTGTCGAAGTAAATAATTTGAAGGTCGAAAAATAAATAAAATATTTAATTTATTGATATTTCATGATGCCCATCTGTTAGTATATACGTGTTAGGTTTGTTATTATAACTAAACGCTTGTTCATATCAGAATAACATATCAATTAATGAGATAAACATACTTTGAAAGTCTACAGGCCTATTTAAATGGCCCAATTATGTTATCTGGAATAATACTAATAGAAATATTGCATAGTTACATTACATACAGTGAATCAGTCATATCAAATGTATTTTCAGTGAACATAATGGATTGCTCATTGTAAGTGTTACTTTTTTTTCTTTGTTAACATATTGACAAAACAAAACTGCTGTAATTTATTCATTTTAGTTAAATCATGTCACATTTCTTTCTGCACCATGATGGATTTCTAATTCAGCTTAAGTCGCTTAAGTAATGTAATAAGTTACAGCAAAATAAAATATTTTTAGAAATCTAACTTCTTTATTTTAAATGATAAAACATTGAGACACTGCAATCTGCATCAAACTTATTGTGTGTATGGATGTTCAATCAAAGCTCAAAAACAACTGTAACGAGTTTGAAAAATGAAGTGACAATAATAAACTACTTTTCTGTAGTAGTCTCAACCAATCCAAGTTAATTTAAAATAAAAATGATTCATGCATTATTATAAAACTGTTATCAGTGGTGTTGACAAACACCAGTATCAGGCATTGGTTTCGAAGATAACGACCATACTTATTGAATTATAGTTGGATTAATTGATTTTTACTCTTTTACAACTTTAAAGAAAATTAGCTTTTGGCGCCCTGATTTGCCCGCATGGAGGACGCAAATTATCCCACGGGAACTTAATACATAATAAAAAATGTCCTACTAGGTGTGGACAATGGAGTCCACAATTCCACATCAATCTGCCTAGCCTTTTCCCAACTATGTTGGGGTCGGCTTCCAGTATAACGGGATGCAGCTAAATACCAGTATCCACAATTTCACATACAATACAAAAAGTATCTTAGGTCCTAACCCAGGTACCACCGTCTAACTGTATGCCAAATAACATTAAAATCCATTCAGCCATTAAAATGTGAAAAGGTAACAAAGAGACTTTGACCCCTTTTTTTATTGAGGATGGGAGATCATCATATGACTTCTCCGGCTTTGGGCGGAGTGGGACGGCGTGTCAGACTTTTACTGACCAAAAACCCACCCGTGTTCCTTCAGTTGCCTGTTGCCAAGTTCCCGGTATACCTTTCGGACTTTCCCGCAAACCTGGCAGAGACTTTGACCCCTAAGTTTGTTTCGCCATTTCTCGGGGGCAGTGAAATAGGAAATGTCGACTCCATCTTGCTTATTTGCTGCTGCACTGAAAGCAAGAAGTTATGGGAAAAGACTTAGGAAAGACATTGTGTAGTCCACCCACACCTGTGAGGACCTAAGCACGAAAACTCACTGGAGTCACGCTCTTCCTGCCAGTTTTTTACCTCCAACTCATCCGCTAAAAGTACAAACTGACTGCGGACGGACACAAAAAAAAATAAAAAAAAACTTGCTTATTTAAAAAAAAAAAACTTTAATATGTCGTATAAAACTGAATTCGCTATCCCATTTACAGAATAAATAATTTCATTTTAAAAGACTGACAGATGGACAGACAGACTAAAGTTACTTTTGCATTTAAAATATTCGTCTAAGGAATTAAGGATAAACAGACTACTTAATTATCATACCATGTTAATCATCATACCATGTTTATGGTTGAGTGACACAAACATTCATTTGTTGTCAGAATACAACTACATACATGGCCATACATGGCCTACCTAAACCTATCAATCTGCCAACCTTTTCCCAACTTTGGGGTATTTTACATGGAGCGACTGGCTATCTGACTTCCACAGTCCAGTAACTGGGCAATACGATACCCCTTGATAAGACTGGTTGTCGGACTTTCGGGCTTCTGACGACCCGTAACGACTGTCAAAGATCCACGAATAACAGCCGCACAGTATTATTTGGACGTAGTTATGCTACAACGTTCCAATCCACACGCAGGTCGAACTGAGTGAATCGCGTTTTTGTAATTTTGTGGTACGCTTTTTTTTTGGTAGCGAATACAACTAAGTAGTATGTATCGCTTCAACTAAATAAATAAACATTATTTTATTATATACTTGTTATTAAAATTTATTAATATTTCTCATACAAATTTTGAAAAAAATGCACTTGGAACGTTTTTGAAAAAAGGCTTTTTGTATGGAAGTAGCAAAAGGAGAGATTTTGACTATACATAGATCTGATCTGAAACAGTTATGGCCTAACGGGAAACCCATTGCTCCAGCTAAATTGGCTGATTTACGATCTGTTTATAAGTTTATTCCAGCAGATTGCCTTAGTTTTTATAAAACATTGAAAGCGTCTAATGACGCCATTGACGATGTCGATGGATTTGGTAAGGAGCTGGATTTCGATCTGGATGATGAATAAATTGCGATGATTTTCCATGCTTTGATACAACTATTTCTTAATAAATATTTTTTTAATAATGTTGTTTCATTGTTATACCTTATGTTTTAGAAAAAATATATATTAACCACCAAAATATACCAATTTTCAGATATTGGAACGTTTTTGCAAATTAAGTTAAAAGCTACTTCCATACAAAAAGCCTTTTTTCAAAAACGTTCCAAGTGCATTTTTTTCAAAATTTGTATGAGAAATATTAATAAATTTTAATAACAAGTATATAATAAAATAATGTTTATTTATTTAGTTGAAGCGATACATACTACTTAGTTGTATTCGCTACCAAAAAAAAGCGTACCACAAAATTACAAAAACGCGATTTACTCAGTTCGACCTGCGTGTGGATTGGAACGTTGTAGCATAACTACGTCCAATTATCGTACACATTATAAAGTACATGGAATGTTTTGAAGAAATAGATAATAAAAAAAAAAATATAACAAGATGAATGGATCATTATTTTTATGTTATTCAGTCCAAAACGAATTAAAACAGTACGATCCAAATGAATTGTCACTTTTTAAGATTTAAAATTGTTATTTTCAAAACGTTCCAAGTTGATTGGATCATTATTTTTATTTTATTCAGTCCAAAACAAATTAAAATAGTACGATCCAAATGGAATGTCACTTTTTATGATTTAAAATTTGTTATTTTTAAAACGTTTCAAGATGATTGGATCCTTATTTTTATGTCAATCAGTCCAAAACGAATTAAAACAGTACGATCCAAATGTAATGTCACTTTATAAGATTATAATTAGATCTTTTGGTTCGTTTTATCACTTAGACCGCTTAATTATTTCAATAGTTATTCTCGTAAGAGAGTCAGTGTCTTCAGCACTAGATAGGACGATCCAAAATACCTAGCTTGGGCTCAAAAACTCAATTTTGACCACCTTGTGGATTGGAACGTTGTAGCATAACTACTTCCATTTTTGCCACGAAAAACGGACATCCCCCTTTTATTAACTTATCCGATAGAACAGGTTATTTTAAAAGTAGGAGTAAAATACCCGTTTGACAATTTTGTCCCAATCGGGAGATATAAATTTTTCAATTTTTTTTTCTATGGTTTCCATAAAAACCATAGAAATCGCAATAACTTCAGATCCAATCCGTTTTTGTAATATCTTTGATTGCAATTACTTGATGCTTTATATTAAGTAAATTATCAAGCAAACGCTAAATTTTGATCGTTAAACGTGTATGAGTTACAACGAATTGAACATTCATGGCATTTGGATTCAATATCGATACAAGCTGTTGCTTTGGCACTAAGAAGTACCGATTTAAAATATCATATCCAAATCTTATGTTATCTAGAATTTACAGGATTTTTTTTTGTGAAAATATTAATTCCCGATACCGATGGGCTACTCTTTTTTATATTTTTTAAAATGTAAAATAATATATGTAAAAATAAATAAAGGACATAATTACATGGTTATCTGAAAGAAGTTACAATTTCATTGATTTTCAAATTGTTAATGATAAATCCAACTATTTTCATATTATTTAATAAATAGTTAAAAAGTAAATTAAATTAAAATGAAAACGGAATTATGCTAGTAATCCTACTAGTTTTGCAAATATACAATTTTAGCAGTTTATATAATATTTTTTTTGGATATTTGGGAGTTTACTAATATCATACGACGTTAAATACGATGACGTACAATAAACTAATTTTTCGTTTATCCAATGAAGGGCAATTTGTGGTACAGGGAAGGGGTCCGCCCTCGTTAGGATTAATCCTAAAAATTAACAAAAAATATTATTTTTTAAGAAGTGATGACCCTAAAATCAAAATTATCAGAAAAAACTTTAGAAGTGAATAACTCCTAGATACCGCGAGATTTGCATTCGGTTTTTTTTTAGTGATTGGTTGTGGTCTACAGATGATTTACAATAAATATCGAATCCAACTAAGCAAAGATACAACCATGAAAAATCGAAATCTCAAAACACAAAAAAAGCATATTTCTTTACATCTGTACTAGTTAGTACTCTTTTGGATTTTTTTTTCAATATATTTAATATGGTTTTATTACAAATAATAAAGAAAAGGGTAAAATAATGCGTATTTTTTTTTGTAATTCATTAATTTAGAAATGTTCAAAAAAATATAAAAGAATTTTTTACTCGTGTTTGGTGTAAAATTGGCACATCGGTATTTTATCTTACTTTTAAAATAACCTGTTCTATCGTATAGGTTAATAAAAAGGGGAAGTCCGTTTTTCGAGGCAAAAATAATACTGTGAGCCGGGACCAACGGCTTAAAGTGCTTACCGAGGCACGGAGGAGTCTCCGTATGTGAAGATAGTCACCCATCCACGGACCAACCCCGGCAAGCGTAGCTTAACCTGATGGATCGACCCGTGCGGCTATTTACCGGCGATTTACCTACCTACCTAGAACTATATTTCCTTATATGACCCATTATGAAAATATTTCCTTATTTTTAAATATTCATTTGTGTAGCTGTCAAAGGTTGGAAAGACTCATCCTCATCTACCTGTCCTTATCCCAATTTATTTCTGGTCGTAGCAACATGTCTTTTTCCATACTTCTTTATCAGTCGTCATCTTGGTAGTCACTCATTTCTACAGTGGCGTATTTACCTTAGGGCCAAAAGGGGCCATGGCCCGGGGCGGTAGGCTGCGAGGGGCGGCACAAGCCGCACGTCACGCTCAGCTTTGTTAGCCTTTCATTTTGAAGAAATTAAAAATAAGCCTACTTAGCAAAAATTAAAACTCATTTGGTTGTAGGTAAGTTTGATAGACATCAAGACACGGGACTATCGTAAGGTCAAAACACATACAAGGCGGGTGCATGTCGGCAGCGGGATGGGCGTGGGAGTACGGCGGGCATAAATAATTTGTAATTCAAGGAATTATAATAATATGGATGACAACAAACAGAAAGTGGGCGCGGGTCGTGCGCGGAGCGTGTCGTATTTGTTTGCCGCCGCCTGGCTAGGTACGTCCGCGTCCGAACCGCCGCCGTCACGCGCCCGTCCCGCTGCCGTCCCGTGCCCGCGCTCTTTGTGAACACGATGACAGCGCGGCTCCCGCGAAGAAAACGACCCGACCCGCTCCCGACACGGACCCGCCTTGTGTGGTTTGAGCTTTACTGACCAGCGCGGCTTGTCGGTCGGTTGGACTCCGTCGCGACTCGGGGCTGGTTTCATTGCTTTTTTTTTTCCTTTAATTTATGGGGCGGCAAACCTTACAGACCCAGGGCGCTGAATCTTAAAATACGCCACTGCCTTTCATAGTTCTAGCCATATCATCTTTCACACAGTCCATCCTTCGTCCATATTCATATTC
This sequence comes from Lithophane ornitopus, assembly GCA_948473465.1. NCBI lineage: Eukaryota > Metazoa > Arthropoda > Insecta > Lepidoptera > Noctuidae > Lithophane > Lithophane ornitopus. The sequence continues at coordinate 2,609,043 of OX419641.1, read as the reverse complement.
AAAACCGCGTCACATGCCAATACCATGACAACTGATTTCCACGCACCTTTTTAATCACCAGTGCCACTTCCAGACTTCCTCTTATGTACTCATTTCTTATTCTATCCATTCATTTAACACCAAACTTCCCCCTTCCATTCTCATCTCAGCTGCATGCAATTGCCTTTTATTCATACCTTTTGTGGCCCAACATTGAAAATCCATACTAATCCATACTTCCATACTTAATATTATAAATTCGAAAGTAAATCTGTCTGTCTGTATGTTACCTTTTCACGCCTAAACTACTGAATGGATTTCGACAAAATTTGGTAAGGAGATAGGTGGCATCCAGGGGAAGGACATAGGCTATTTTTCGTTCCATATAGGGGATGAAAGTTTGTACAGGAAACCCAGCATTTCTTAAGACTTCCGGTAGTAAATTCCCGTGGGACGATATACGACATCCACGGGGTCGAAGCCACGGGCTGAAGCTAGTAATAATATATGAATAAACAGGCTGATAGCCTTTCCAAGGGATATCGTGTTACCCAGTAACTGGGTTGTGGAGGTCAGATAGGCAGTTGCTCCATGTAAAATACTGGTATTCAGCTGCATCCGGTTAGACTGGATGCCGACCCTAACACAGTTGGGAAAAGGTTAGGCAGATGATGAGGCTACTTTCTAATTTATTTATGTTTTAATTTTATTAGCAGCACATTCCATGAATCTCATTTATTCTATGAATTGATTATTGTAAAATTTCATTAAGTATAATTAATATGTGGAGGACACTTGGTGCTTATCAAAATGTTTATAGCATGTATTGACAATAAATTGATGATAATTGTTATTACACTTATTACTATGTAACTACCTCATTAAAACATAATACATATAATTGAGAATGTATTGTAGTAAATTGTAATTTCTTTTTAATACCTTTGTTATTTTATGTTGATTTATTATTGTTTTTAACCGACTTCTTCAAAAAGGAGGAGGTTCTCAATTCGTCAGTATGTTTTTTTTATTTTTATTTTTTGTGTGTATGTTACGCGTTTACTCCGTCAATTATGAATCGATTTTGATGATTCTTTTTTTGTTTGGTAGGTCATGCTTCAGAGGTATATAAATCCCATATAAATTTTATTCACTTTGCTTGCGTAGTTTTTGAGTTAGCTTCAATAATTACGTATTTTTCCCACTTAGTGTATGTAGACGATATATTGTTTGACTCCGTCACTGTTATTTAAATAGCAGGTAGTGGTATTCGAATGTGTGTAGCGTAGGTACCACAACTAAAAAGTGAAAAATAATAACTTTTTACAAAAAAAAACCAACCGACTTCCAAAAAAAACACTAAAAACGTGAAAAATAACTTTAATTTCGGAAGTCGGTGGCAAAAAACAAAAATTGAAAAGCAAAGACACCGACTTCCGAAATTAAAGTTATTTTTCACGTTTTTAGTGTTTTTTTTGGAAGTCGGTTGTTTTTTTTTTGTAAAAAGTTTTTTTTTAATTCAGTACAGTCAGAAAAGAAACTTGGTTAACACTTAATTGTAATTGTTACAAACATAACAGAACGCTGTTTTTCCCCGAAGGGTATAAAATAAATAATAATAAAACAATCATATAATGTAACATTTTAATAACACCAAGTTCTATAATTCTAATAAGTTTTTGTTTTCGATGAAGTTATGTAGGTAACTAAAGAATTCGTGGCTAAGTAATAACAGCCGCAAGGGTCGATCCATCAGGTTAAGCTACCCTTGCCGGGGTTGGACCGTGGATGGGTGACTATCTTTACATACCGAGTCTCCTCCGTGCCTCGGAAAACACGTTAAGGGCTGTGATTCGTGGATCTTTGACAGTCGTTACGGGTCGTCAGAAACTCGGAAGTCTGGCAACCAGTCTTACCAAGGGGTATCGTATTACCCAGTTCCTGGGTTGTGGAGGTCAGTTAGGCAGTCGCTCCATGTAAAATACTGGTATTCAGCTGCATCCAGTTATACTGGAAGCCGACTCCAACATAGTAGGGAAAAGGCTAGGCGGATTGATTGAAGATATGTAGGTAACCAAATTTGTAGCAGACCATATCCAATATCTTCCGTTGTGTTGTTAGAAAGACATAAAAAATAGTAAAAAATCTAGTCATAGGACAGAAGGTTAATGTAATAAATCACAGGTATTATGTGATTATGTGGATATAAAGGGATTAAAGTGGACGAAGCATCGGACAGCTGGTGACATAATAACAGCTGATCGATCGATTCATGGGCTTAAAATAACCTTGCCACGGTTATTCCGTCAAAAACCTATTTCTTAGGCTCTGCGTAGACCCATAGGAGAAGAGCAGGGACCTCAAAAGGCCAAATTAGCAATTCCTCTAAAAGCAATTAATTTCCTGAATTCCCAGCCGATCATTAGCGATTCCTTCAATTTAACACAAAATGGTGACAATTAGCTGAATCATAAGTACTCAATTCAATTCATTTATTCCAATCATATTTGGTGTAAATATTGCTGCATGAAAATGACGTACTTACTTAAATTAATTATAATGACCGTAATTTAAATTAATTAATTTTAATTTAACTTTAAACTTCATTATAGCAATTCATAATTTGTGTACCATTTTACGAATCTCCATACAAAATTGTCAAACAGATGAATTGCGTAATATTAGGCCACCAGAGGATTTTTGATGATATTGAATATTAGACTTTATATGTCGTTTATTAATTTCTTTTCTTATTTATTTATTTATATATACTTTATTGTACACCAGAAAATACATAGCGAAAATAAACAAATTGAACACTACAAAACATACAATGGGCGGCCTTATCGCTTTCTGCGATCTCTTCCAGGCAACCTTAGAATGGACAGTGATTGCGTGGACATCAAAAATGGGGTTGTCATTGGTGCAAAATAATAAGTAGGTACTTAAACTTACCAATAGATACATTATAATATAATTTAATATTTTTTTTATATAATTACATTTTTAAATATTTCTTAAATCAAAATGATAATATAAAAAAAAAACATTTCAAAATATAAAAAAAACCGGCCAAGTGCGAGTCAGACTCGCGCACGAAGGGTTTCGTACCATTATCTATAAAAACGGCAAAAAAAATCACGTTTGTTGTATGGGAGACCCCTTAAATATTTATTTTATTCTGTTTTTTAGTATTTGTTGTTATAGCGGCAACAGAAATACATCATCTGTGAGAATTTCATTTGTCTAGCTATCACGGTTCATGAGATACAGCGTGGTGACAGACGGACAGACAGCGGAGTCTTAGTAATAGGGTCCCGTTTTACCCTTTAGGTACGGAACCCTAAAAATAGAAGTCCGCCGGTGTCTCAGGGTCCAAGCTACCGGTGATTAGGGCTGCAGAGACAGGAACCTCCTCACAATGCGAGCCGTATCAAGGAGTACTGCCTTCTGAATCAGTCCCTTGATCCAACCGCCAAACGAGAGCCTCGAGAGGTGTAGGTCGAGGCTTTCGGCCATCAGGCCATTGGCCGTTACGACAATCGGCACAATGAAAATCAGCTCAATATTATATTAGACTTTATTATTATTACTTTAAATTTGAACGAGACATCCTCTCATCTTCTGCTTTGCGGTCACTGTCTGCGCGAAGCCTATTCATCCACCCTACAGTCATAATTCTACACTCTACAGTCTACAGAGATGGGATCATGGGAATATCAATGAATCCTAATAAAATTAATGAAAGGTGAACTGCCTTATTTCAAACACGTTCCTCATTCGACTACAATCTGCCTAGCCTTTTCTATGTTGGGGTCGGCTTCCAGTCTAACCGGATGCAGCTGAATACCGGTATTTTACATGGAGCGACTGCCTATCTGACCTCCACAACCCAGTAACTGGGTAATACGTAATACGATACCCCTTGGTAAGACTGGTTGTCAGACTTTCGGGCTTTTAACGACCCGTAACGATTGTCAAAGATCCACGAATGACAGCCGGGACCAACGGTTTAATGTGCTTTCCGAGGCATGGAGAAGTCTCCATATGTAAAGATGGTCACCCATCTACGGACCAATCCCGAGAAGCGTAGCTTAACCTGATGGATAGACCCGCGCGGCTCTTATTACTTAGCCACGAGCGTCTCATTCGACTTGTTAGCAATATTTGACTATGTGCATGATTTAAATAAATTGTAAACAGAGATTGAGCACGTATATTAACAGTAATGTTTCAATACTTTCAATCGCAATAATCATTCGTTTGTCAATGGTTCTGCGCATGTCACTGTCACGACGGTGATTCTACCAGTGCATTAAAAATAACGGTTTATTTGATCCTTGAACGAACTTAAAGCCTCTCCCTCACAGGTGCGTTTTTATCGCGCGATAATAACGCAAGCGTTATTGCGATAATGCGTCCCGATTCTTTGCACACAGTTGCCTTTTTATCGTGCGATATTTCTACCGTGTTCTCCACCATAGGCGGGTTTTTATCGCGTGATAATAACGCAGGTGTATGTAAGATCGCTTGCGTCCTAATACAAAATGTTCTAAGAACACTTATCAGAACATCGCAGGACGGAGAAACACGCGACTTATTCCTGCAGCGATATTATCGCAGCAGTGTGTAACTTCGTGGCCGACCTAATATAAAATGTACTGAAAACATATCGCAATAACGCTTGCGTTATTATCGCGCGATAAAAACGAACCTGTGGAGCTTTAAAACGCGCGAATCATCTTTGCTTTTTGAGATTTATGTGTTTTTTTTTTTAATCAGAGCAATCAGGCATAGCTTTGCTGAGCATTTCTGGCCGTATACTTAAAAATAAACATAACATAGTAATTAGTAGTTATGTGCTTAACTAAATACTTACCATTATTTAGTTAATATGTAATTAACTAATGATTCCAGAGGCCAGGATGTCGGACCCACACTACAGAGAGGCGGCCGAGTCGCTTCTTAACAGTGTTAGCACGCAACATCGGACGTTGAGTGAGTTTTATTTATTATTAACTAGCTTTTACTTTCAGTTTTACTTGCATCTGGGAACACAGATAAAACGTTTCCTTTGCGTTAACATCGATTTGAACAGTCTGGATCACATTTCTTATGAAAATTCAAAGTTTCATAACTGTAAAGTTAGTTACAATAGTGATATTATAAACGGTTCGTTTTAAAACCTGCAAATGTCTATGGATCTATGTGTAAAATCGATCTTTCTTTTGAAGGATTTTGTACAACATAAAAGTATTGCATAGATGTAATTTTGGAAAACGAATGGCGTGGTGTTTGGAGAGATAAAAGACAGTAAGGGTCAGTTCAGACGCGACGTGAAGCGACGTGACGCTGCGTGCACTTTTTAACAATTATCGAAGTTATTTTCTTCACGAAAGTGTATAATTTCAGTGCGAGCCTTGCCACGTGTCAAAATACGCTGACATGTTCGGTGCTGCGCAGTGCGTGTATCTTATTGTGAAGTAAATAAATTGAATATTTTATCGGATCATAAAAAAGTGCGCATCGCGTCGCATCTCGGTGTGAACTGATCCTAAGGCATAGAGGTAATGTAGGGAAACGAATGGAGTTGTGTTTTGCGAGTGATAAAATACAATAAATTTATGTATCCGAGTCAATTTATTAATTAAATTGATTTTAAAAAATCAAAAGTCTACAAAAATATTGGGCTGAAAATAAAAGAATTGTTATTTATGATATAAGTGCGGAAATCATCTTACGCACGTGTATATTACAAAGTTTTACCATGCATTGTGCGAGGAAATAAAATTAATACTTTTATTGACCAAAATCTAAAGCTAGAGTAGGTAATTAATAACTCGTTTAATGAAGTATTAGTTTTCGGTCGCCGCACACGGCGCCGAACCCCGTCCCTCCTCACGTATGATTTCAAATAAAAAAAACGTCGGGATGACGACGGTGTTTTAAACATTTAAAAAAACTGAAATATAAAAAGCCCTAGTGCGAAAAAGTGGCACTTTCCGCACGATTTGGCTACTTTGAGCACATGCATTGTAAAATAAATGATAATGCAGTCTGGCATATGTTTAATCTTCTTCTCTCTCCTTTCCAGCACACTCCGCCTCTCTAAACCTAGTATCAGATGACCTGGTCGCCGGCCACAGACCTCAAGGCAAGATGTCCACAGTGCGAAGGTTCTTCTGTCTGTTCGTCACATTTGATCTACTCTTCACAAGTCTTATGTGGCTTATATGTGTCATGGTAAGTTTATTTTATACAACGTGCCGCTACAATGGCGACATTAATTTAACACACGTATATGATTTCGCGTATTCTTTTTATGAAAATATTTGAATGTCGTTATTATTTATTGATTTATTTTCAATTTTCTAAATTACTATCTTGGAGCAACCTGTACTTAAAGAACTTTAGTGAAGAGGTCATTTGCCGGGGTCACGGATTATATTATGTAGGCGAATAGAACGAAAGCCGCGCAATTGCTTGGAAATGATGCCGACAAAGGATCTTGACCGATAGAACGTAAGCCAGCTGGTAGGTAGCTTCATGAAAGCTTTTACACAGAGTGATCTCAATTTTGGTTATGTTTTTATTATTTAGTTTGTTTGAAAATTATTTTTTTTCAATTTACGTATTATTTTATTTTATTATAATTTTTATGTTTACTGGCCACTAGCCCTAACCGTGTGTTAAATTAATGTTGCCATTGTAGCGGCACTCTGTATACAAAGTTATTTATGGTTTGGAGGGGCTTGTGGCTAACTAGTAACAGACGCGCGGGTCGATCGGTCAGGTTAAGCTACCCTTGCTGCGGTTGGTCCGTTGATGGGTGACCATCTTTACATAACAAGACTTTCCGTGCCTCGGAAAGCACGTTAAACCGTTAGTCCCGGCTGTCATTTGTAGATCTTTGACAGTTGTTACGGGTCGTCAGAAGCCCAAAAGTCTGACAACCAGTCTTACCAAGGGGTATTGTATTACCCAGTTACTGGGTTGTGAAGGTCTTATAGGCAGTCGCTTCAAGTAAAATACTGGTATTCAGCTGCATCCGGTTAAACTGGAAGCTTTTTTTTTAGATAAAGGATGTTTCAAATATAACTCATTGATACAGTATAAAAATTGTTTATTTACCATACATCTAAGATACATTAACTATGTACTGTGTTCCATTAGCAGACCACTTTTAATAAATACATACTTAATTTCATATATTAATCTCTTGATTATACATAAATAATCAAGTATTTTTCGATTAGAAACCTTGTACCTAATTTATAAACTTCAATTTCCTTTGCAACTTAGTTTTATAGCCCTAATAAAATCATATTTATTAAAATTGGTCTTTCCTGCAATTAATCTCACTTTTATTTTTTCATTTATGGGGTTCATCCTTGATTAGGACATGCCGGTTTCCTCACGATGTTTTCCTTCACCGTTTTGAGAGCAATGGTGATAAATTATGGTCATTGACTTGAATGTGCCCTGGCGGCTGAGAGTATGTCATGCTCACTTTAATGTCTCGCTGATGGTGGCGTGTGTGTTTGATCATTAAGTTCCCTTCAAAATGGTTGAGCTGAATGGTGCTGATCCATGCGTCATGTTCGTGAACGGGCGCTATCAGTAGGGACTGGTCATCTCTTAGCTGCCACGGCTTATTTTAATTATTGGATTGTTTTGTTTCTTTTTTATCGTTTAATTACGGACGCTTTTAACGTGCACGTTTCTCGACGTGGTACTCACAAGTATAATTTTGTAGTGGTCTATACAGGATGTTTGGCAGAACGTTGAACATACGAAAATGGTGGATAGGTGGGGTCATCTGCTACTTACTCAGCCCTAATTTATTTCGCCCTGGCCCCCTGGATACTAAAATTTTTATTTTTGCTTTCTTCTAGTTTCACCACTTTCTTAACTTTAAAGTGTAATTTTTATTAAAAATGGGTAAAACAAGCAATATTTTTTTATTATTTTTTATTATTGTTTTTGTTTTTAAATTACACTTTAAAGTTAAGAAAGAAAGAAGAAAGCAAAAAAAAATTTTTATGTAATCCAGGGAGCCAGGGCCAAATAAATTAGGGCTGAGTAAGTAGCAGATGACCCCACCTATCCACCATTTTCGTATGTTCAACGCTCTGCCACACACCCTGTATATAGCATCAACATCCGACCGCGACGGCGCGCGGCCACGCACTGAGTACCGTGGCAGATAGTACGTTGCTCCAACATAAATGATGTAACCAATATAATTGTAACAATATTCTGATTTAAAAGATTGGGCACCATAGGAACCTACTACGCTTTGGAATGGGCAACTAGCTTCATCTGTCTGACTGACCGACCCCTTGACAATTCAAAAGTGCCTGCAATTGGTTCAATTGAAATAAATGCTCTGAGTTTGGGTTTGAATTATTGACACAAAGTAAAACTGGGTAAACTCAAACCATTTATTTCAATTAAACCATTTACAGGCACTTTTGAATTGTCAAGGAGTCAGTCAGTCAGAAATATGAAGCTAGTTGCCCATTCCAAAGTGTAGTAGGTACCTATGGAGAAGAGCGGGCAAGAAACTCCATGGACACTCTTTTAAATCAAAATATTGTTACAATATAATGGTTACATCATTCATGTTGAAATTATACATGTGAGAACAATGTAGAAACCACGTTAAAAGCGTCTGCAATGATAAAATAAGAACAATTCAAAAATTAAAATAAGCCATGGCAGCTAAGAGATGACCAGTCACAACTGACGGCGCCCGTTCACGAGCATGACGCATGGATCAGCACCATTCAGCTCAACCATTTTCAAGGGAGCTAAATGATCCACCACAATGATCAAACGATGTAATAATACGATACCCCTTGGTAAGACTGGTTGTCAGACTTGGGCTTCTGACGGCCCTAGCTAAAATGTCCTAATTCTATCAAATAATAATTATAGTTTTTTTGTCGTTCCAGATCCGAGGCGAAACTCTAGAACAAATAATGAACACGGAAATCATACAGTACAACGTGAAGACATCTCTATTCGACATAGTAATGGTCGCTGTCTGTCGGTTTGTGGTGTTGCTGCTGTTCTACGCGGTCCTGTATATAAATAACTGGAGTATTATCGCGGTAAGTACTACATACACAACGTGACATTAGTTCCTTAAGGCGACAACTTCAGGGTAGCCCGTGAAATTCAAATTTTCTTAAGTTTTTTGCAATTTGCAGGTCATTATCAGGTTGTATAACGATTAAAATATGATTCGCGACCGTAACAAATATGGATTTACAGAATTATAAACAATAGAATCAACAATACATCTCCTTAAGTTCATATAAGTGCCAAATGTCATGATTTCATGAAATAGACATTCAATACACTTATATGAACTTAGAGAGTTGTATTGCTGATTCTAATGTTTATAATTCTATAAATCCATATTTGTTACGGCCGCTAATCATATTTTAATCAACATACAACCTGACACTCACCTGCAAATTGCGAAAACTTAATAAAATTTGAATTTCGCGAGCTACATTAGCGCATCCCCCTTAAGCAGATATCCGTCGCTATATTTTTTGTTCATTGTTGTCTTCCATTCGGCATTCTTTACTCAAAGATAAAGTTTGAACAAATAAAAACTTTTTACAAAAAAAAAAAAAAAAAACTTCCAATAAATTATTTTTATTATTATTCTGATTGTAATGTTATTTGGATAATTGTAAATTTAAATATTATATTGCATGCATGATTTCTTATATTTAGTTATAGAAATTCAGACATGATGTTGTTATTGAATAAATGAATTGAATTGGAAAAAAAACACAAAAAGTGAAAACTAACATTAATTTCGGAAGTCGTTTGTTACGAGTACACTATAACTTTACAATTTGCACGTTGCAAACTTTTTAACTAACTTCCGAAATTAAAATTATTTTTCATATAGTAGCGTTTTTTTTTGGAAGTCCACACTTTGAATACCACTACCTGCTATACTGTATATACGATTCGGCGTCACCAGACCGAGCGTGACTTTTCAGTTTCGTTCACTGTTCCTATAGAAGTTTTCATTTCAAAAACCTTCATTCTTTCCATGGTCCGCTACTGACCGATTCCTACGGGTGTAAGGGTAAACACTGTTGTCACTCAAACCATGGATAGTTGACTTAAATATAATAATAAATGACCGACAACAACAAAAAAAAAACGTTATTTTCATTAAAAGATTTAAAAAAGTTTCTATCCGACACCGTGCTCGCTAGCGAAACAGCTGACTGACTGAGGGAGGGGTCGAGATCGCGGCTGGTCAGGTCACGTCCCACACCCCTCGCCCGTGTTGAAACGCAAGTTCGTTGCCCTAGCGCATAGGGCAACGAACTTGCGTCTCTTGTGGTAAAAAGAAGAATAAAAAATTTAAATAAAATTTTAATTTTCCATTGATTTTACGTTCTATAAATGGAACCAAACCACTGGTTGCAAGGATAACGGTGTTTACCCTAACACCCTGTATAATTTACGGACCGTTATTGGTTAAAATGAAGACTCTTATATCTTTACCAATAATGAAGCAAAGACCTCATATCTTTGCATAGTAGACCCTCCCATATGGAAGTACCTATCACAGGTAACATTAGCTTACGAATTATTTATTTGCCCAGTTTGGAAATAAAAAAAGCTACCATTGGTAAGCAAAACGATTCGTTTTTAAAGTTCCCTACCCAAAGGGTAAAACGGGACCCTATTACTAAGGCTCCGCTGTCTGTCTGTCTGTCCGTCCGTCTGTCACCAGGCTGTATCTCATGAACCATGATAGTTAGACTGTTGAAATTTTCACAGATGATGTATTTCTGTTGCCGCTATAACAAAAAATACTAAAAAACAGAATAAAATAAATAAATAAGGGGGCTCCCAAGCTCCCATACAACAAACGTGATTTTTTTTGCTCGGTTTTTCTCGATATTGATAACGGCAACAGGTAGACGCTTGAAATATTCACAATATATTTAGTTATATATTCACTTTAAATATAAATAATTAAATTAAAATAAAACAAATATTTAATGGGGCTCCCATACAACAGACATGATATAGATAATAGTACGGAAACCTTCGTGCGCGAGTCCGTCTCGCACTTGGCGGGTTTTTATAGGAACCGAGCATAATGCGGCCATCGACAGCGTTGACAGAATCTAAATATTTTACTTTTGTTCCAGTTATCAACGGGGACCACTTGTGCGCTGTTAATAGGAAAAGTTTTCGTTTTTGATGTAAGTACCTACTTCATTTATTCAACCTCTGTATATCACGGCTTTTGCGAAAAAGATTTTACAAAAAAAAAAAACAAAGGTCTATGGTAAATGTCAAACTTTCCGAAATTAGTTTTGCAATACTGTATGGCGCTCGAATGACGTTGACAGGGGGGCGCTGTTGGCAGACATTTTTGCAATTGTTTTGTGAAATGTATTGAAAAAATAAGATTCAGATTCATATATTTATTGTAAAACATAGGTACATTATAAGTTCTTATTTGGTATGTTCGGCGCTATGTTTTGCCTCTAGGGCGTACAAAGTTAATAAGTAAAACAAGAAATTGATATAGATATATGAATCATAAATAAATAAGTAAATAAAGTAGATCTTCTATCGATTAAGAATTTCAATCACATAGAACAATGTCGACAAGATAATAACATGTTGGATGTTAGTTCCGAATTCGGCCACGCGCCGAAAGATTCTTGTACAGCTATAACTGTCTCTATGGTACTTGTCAGTGCTCAATGATGGCAATTATTACGTCAATTTTTCAAATTAAATGGATATCAAACATAATGGTAGGTATTTTTTATGATTGGAGGTCACCAAAAGCCGTGGAAATAAAACCGTGTCGTTCGAAACTGCTTGAAGTAGTCAGAATCCTGAAAGTCTGACAAACAGTCTTACCAAGGGATATCGTGTTACCCAGCAACTCGGTTGTGGAGGTCAGATAGGCAGTCGCTCCATGTAAAATACTGGTATTCACTGGTTAACTGGAAGCCGGCACCAACATAGTTAGGAGAAGGCTAGGCAGATTTATATTTTAGTATGGATCATCTAGCCCCACGAAGCAGTGGTAGAGCAGTGGTGGCCCAATGGTAACGGCCACGACTTACGAGTTGTAGGTAAAACCCTGACAGGCGCTTCACTTTCTGTAAATTATTTCATCACCACTGCTCTCAAAACGGTGAAGGAAAACATCGTGAGGAAACCGGCATGTCCTAGAACCAAAAATTCGAAGACATGTGACATCTACCAACCCGCACTGGGCCCGCGTGGTGGATTACGGCCCACTCCCTCTCACAGAGAGGAGGCCTGTGTCCAGCAGTGGGAACATTATAGGCTGATTATTATGCATCTAACCCCACAAATGCTTGCTAAACAAGTAGTCGGCTAGGAAACTTTTTTTTTTTTTTTAAATATTATTTCTTATTAGCTGCGCCCTGCGGTTTCACACGCGTAAATCTCGATCCCGTGGGAATATCGGAATACAAAGTATCCTATGTGTTAATCCATATTATAAACTATCTGTTTGCCAAATTTCATCTAAATCCATTCAGCCGTTTTGGTGTGATTGAGTAACAAACATCCAAACACACAAACTTTCACATTTATAATATTAGTAGGATGACGAAAAGTGTTTTTTACTACCAATTTACAGAAAAGAATATATAATTTAACGTGACTAACCCAATGTTTGCCCAACAGTGGCCCAACGCGGTGCAGCCAGTGTACGAGGTGTTCCTAATTCTGACGTCATTCACTCTCGCGTGGGGCGAGGCTTGGTTCCTGGACTTCAGGGTGCTACCGCAGGAGTTACAGGCTAAGACGATACTGGAGTCTATAGGTATGTATATTAGTGTTGAGTAACTCAGCACACGTGCTAGCACAGTTGTAGCTACTCACTTGGATGAAAAGAGTCACTCATTTTACTTTGATGTGCTACCACACACCGCACAGATTAGCTATACACAGAACATTTTGTACTTGGAAGTTTTGAACGAAATGAGTCAGTTGATCGAGTCACTCACTCTTTTTGTGTATTTTGATTATTGATCTCTTCGTTCACTGTTGCTAGCACAAACATACACCACAGACAGAACTCACCGCGCGTCTGCCTACTCAATTCCGTATGTGTGCCGGGTCGTGTCACATTGTCGTCACTACTCACTACTCACTACACACCACACAGCACACACGTGACTCGCGCGGTGACTCGGCGAGTCGGCGAGCACGTGACTCACTGACACACTCACAGCTCGTTCATGCTGCAGCCTCGCCTCATTCGTGGTAGCACAGTGTGCTACCCCACTTTGTAAAAAGAGTGCCTCGCCACGATCCTCATTTTAAAAAGGTGTGCTACCCATCTCCAATGTATATTTTTATACTATCCTAACCGTGCGTTTGCACTGGCGAAACATTACAACAAAACATGTTTAAATCACTAGTTCCTGTTAAAAATTGTATGGAACATTAACAGGAACTAGAGATTTTAAATATGTTTTGTTGTAATTGTTTGTTGTTTCGCCAGTGCAAACGCACAGTAATCCTAACTAATCCATACTATCCATACTAATATTATAAATGGAAAGTTACTCTGTCTGTTTGTCTGTCTGGCTGTATGTGACCTTCTCACGCCTAAACCACTGAACGGATTTCGATAAAATTTGGCAAGGAGATAGATGGTATCCCAGGGAAGGACATAGGCTACTTTTTATCGACATACCACCCAGGTGAAGCCGCGGGCGGAAGCTAGTATTATATTATGCGAAAGTGAGTTTTTTTATTTGTTTGTTACGCTTTCACGCTTAAAAGGCTGAACAGATTTGGATGAAATTTTGCACAGGGGTACACCATGACCTGGAATAGGACAAAGGATACCTGTTATCCCGCAATTCTCACGGGATCGATACTTATGCGGGGCGCTGCTTGAAAAATGAAAAATCCGGAGTCACGTAATCTGTTTGATTTATAACACGTGTAACTCCGGATTTTTAATTTGTCTGTCTGTGATGCCTTGTTTATACCTTTTTAGTTGACTTTTTCGCCATAGTTCGGTTACAGTTTTTAACCGACTTCTTCAAAAAGGAGGAGGTCCTCAATTCGAATTGATTTTGATGATTCTTTTTTTGTTTGATAGGTCATGCTTCCGAGGTGGTCCCATATAAATTGTATTAACTTTGCTTGCGTAGTTTTTGAGTTAGCTTCAATATTACGTATTTTTTCCCACTTAGTGTATGTAGACGATATATTCTTTGACTCCGTCAATGTTATTTACATATCAGGTAGTGGTAATCGAATTTGTGTGGGGTAGGTACCACAACTAAAATGTGAAAAATAAAATTTTTATTATTACTTTTATTTTTTATTAAATAATATCTAAATGGGACAAGAAAAATATGAGGACACCTCGAATAACATTTCTTTTTCTCCTACAGTCCACCACGGTGCTTCAGAACGAACGCCGCTCCTGCAACCACAAGCCTCTCAGTCGAACTACGCCGAGTCCACTGTGAAATGGTTCTCCCCGGTCGAGACGCCCGAGTCCAGTCCGCGAGTCAGGAGGCCGGGCGAGCAGATCATACTGACCCAAGAGCAGGTATGTGGTATTTTTAAAGGTATCAGGAACAGGGTGTGAAGTTCACTCATCCTCTATAGAAAAGGGAGGATCCTCCGACCAGACGGGTGTTGTGTCTGGCGGGCAACTGCCCGACAATTGATGTTGGCATCTTGTATTATGTTGATCGCGCGGTAAATTCTACTTGCGCGATGCAGGATTTTTGTGTGACGTCAGGTATTTGATGCGTAGTTCGCATGTGGCGATGTAGATGCCGCCACAGTATCTATAGTACAGTGTTAAACCAGGAAAGAAATACGCTTCGGTAATCTTCGGGTTTCCGAGTTAGCACGATCGTCCGTTTATTGGGAAGCTGGATGTAGAATACTTCCTACATTCAGCTTCCGAGATTCAATCATGTGTGATCTACTGAACTGGTATAAGTATCCATAGTTTTTAGCGTTCGAAAATTCTGAATTTTGACCGAAGCCAAGATAACAGGGTATGTATGAGGGACTTATTCCACAAATCCCCCCCTGAAAGTCCCCCTTAGGGGGATAATTGTAATTTCGACACGGTTGGCGCAGTGGCTGAGCGATGGACTGCTGCGCAACGTGTCTTGGGTTCGATTCCCGCACGGAACAAATATTTGTATGATCTGCAAGTAGTTGTTCCGGGTCTGGGTGTTAGTGTATGAGAGTTTCTATGCTTGTAAACGCACCCACGATACAGGAAGAAATTTCTGGGGAGGGGCAAAGTTTAAAAAAAAAAAAAAAAAATTAGAAATAAAGGCTAGAATTTCCCCTGATAATCCCCCTTGGGGGAGGAAATTGGAATCGAAAAAAATTTAATGTCCAGAAATCCCCCTCAGGAATTAAAATGACATAACATGTTGTAGTTGTTTATAGATAGTGCGTTCCACGAAGACTCCGCCCCACTCCGTGATTACTGTACTGTAACTTGTACTTTAGTATGGAGCGGAGCGGAGAGGGGCGCGTCTTCGTGGATTTAACTATCTATATTTATGGCACTGATTTGAAGCGGTGGTTGTTTGTTGGGTATTGAAATACTGTATTGAAACCATTATTTTGTTAAAATTACGATAATTTCGCCCATTATTTCGCTACTGTCGGACTGCGCATCGTCTGCAAAGGGGAGCTTTAGTTCGTCAGCATTATGCTTACTCAGCTATATGGCAAGACACAGCGTAAAAAAAAAACAACAAATATAAAATTATTGTGCAGAAGATTTACAATATGTTAACCTACATGAATTTTTGCTACTTATTATTTTTACCTCATAGTCCTCGTACCCACGGCACAGAATAGTACAGGAGGCGCACTCCGCATTTTAGGAATGAAGCATGTTAGAATATAGTGAGTGTAGTAGTCAGGAAATATAAGAGTTACGCGATAGAAAGAGAGGCAACTTCTAGTTGAATATAACTGTAGGTAATCAGCGCTGTGTGACCTGAATTGCACTTTATTGTGCCGTATCAAGAGTCGCTTTTTATTTAAATGATTTTGCGGAGTGAACCATCTGAGTCTGTGCCTACAGGCAAATTTTTAACGCCGCGATTTTTATCGTGCATTGTATTTTCAGCTCTCGGTATTGAACCGAGAATTGAGAATCAACCTACTGTTGGATTTTCAACTCTCGGCGCTAAGCGGTGCGTTGAAAATCCATTGCGCGATAAAAATCGCCCGTTGGTACGAGGACAATTACTGCCTACCTCTTTAGTCTTAATAACCGTAAATTTACATAAACCCGCCTTATGTTAGTCTAATCTACATTAACTAGAGCTTGATTAACACAAAGTCGCCGCTGATCATTAATAATTGACTTTAATTTCATATGCTTAAATGAATGGTCCTTGTGTTTGTTCCGACAAGTGCAGTTATTGGCATATTTTTGGTAGTTAGCAAGCAACTGTATTTAATATAGAAAACGAACTAAATCAATCAATCAATCTGCCTAGCCTTTTCCCAACGATGTTGGGGTCAGCTTCCATTCTAACCGGATGCAGTTTAATACCACTATTTTACTTGGAGCTACTGCCTCTCTGACCTCCACAACCCAGTAACTGGTTAATACGATACCCCTTGGTAAGACTGGTTGTCAGACTTTCGGGCTTCTGACGACCCGTAACGACTGTCAAAGATCCACAAATGACAGCCGGGACCAAAGACTTAACGTACTTTCCGAGGCATGGAGGAGTCTCGGTATGTAAAGATGGTCACCCATCCACGGAACAACCCCGGCAAGCGTAGCTTAACCTGATGGATCGACCCGTGCGGCTGTTCCTACTTAGCCACGAGCTCCTCGAACCATGTATGGAAATCATTAAAATGAGACACAACTTCTTTGTTAAAATACTGAAAAACATCAGCAATTTTTGAATGATAATTGACAGCCTCCCCGAAATGCAACCTTTTTCCTAAATACTTACAATAAAATTGAAGTATCTGTTTATAATGCCAAAATAACAGCTTTTTACTAAACGCGTGTGAACGTAAAGAATGAATGTAAATACGTGAGTAAAATCATAGAAAATAATAAGTTTCATTCACTAGTGTGTCAGTACTTATATTGATTACTAAAACCGCAAAGCCGATTTTTCATACGGTATGGCGATTAAGCCAATTAACCAATTTGTATGTAATTC
Organism: Lithophane ornitopus; assembly: GCA_948473465.1. NCBI lineage: Eukaryota > Metazoa > Arthropoda > Insecta > Lepidoptera > Noctuidae > Lithophane > Lithophane ornitopus. The sequence continues at coordinate 2,591,821 of OX419641.1, read as the reverse complement.
GATATCTGGACGAATTATTGTAATCTTCTAACTAATTCTGTTAAGGGGGATGCGCTATGGTAGCCCGCGAAAATATTTTTATCTTACGTGTTTTACAATTTGCAGGTCATTGTCAGATGGTATGTTGATTAAAATATGATTCGCGACCGTAACAAATATGGATTTACATAATTATAAACATTAGAATCAGCAATACAACTCTCTAAGTTCATGTAATAGTGCATTGAATGAGGACTTCGAAATAGTCATTCAATGCAATTACATGAACTTGAGGATTTCATGAAATAGTCATTCAATGCACTTACATGAACTCAGAGAGTTGTATTGCTGATTCAAATGTTTATAATTATGTAAATCCATATTTGTTACGGTCGCGAATCATATTTTAATCAACATACCATCTGACACTGACCTGCAAATTGCAAAAAACGTAAGAACATTTTGAATTTCGCGGGCTCTATTATATGGGACTTAAACATACCTAACTGGTGATATGTCGGTGTACTATAGGTATACCTCTGCCTAACCATTCGGGGATTACAGGTGTGATGTTATTTATGTATGTGTAGTACTAGAACTTGTCCAATTTGACAGTTCTCAGAAACGCATTCTCTCAACGGCTGTAAGTACTTTATTTATATGCCAATATAATGTCTTCGATTGTTCATTGTGAAGGTCAAAACAGTTCGTACAATATAATGTACACTGTAGTGCAAAATAATTTGGCACGCATTAAAAATTGATTGTTCATCAACTTGATGTTAATTTGACACAAGTAAAACGGTAGTTTTGAAAGTAATTTATTGTTTTAGACAAGAAAAACGTAGTTGAAGCCCAAAAAACAGTCATATAAAGACAATCTTTGGTTGGATTTAACGGGAGAAAGAGAGACAATACTGCCGAGTGCAGGTATTAGAAGTATTGGTGGGGTCCGCTAGGACCGATGCCTGGCAGGGATGCGGGAAAGTCCGAAAGTGATAACGGGACCTTGGCAACAGGCAACTGAAGGAACAAGGAACACGCCCTTCCGCTCCGCCCAGAGCGGGAGAAGACATTCAATGATTCCCAGCCTCAAAAAAAAAAGAGGTATTATGAGTAGGTACTTCGAACGTTTATTAATCAACATTGCATTTGACATTAAATGAATCCGTCCACTAATTCCTGATACGAGTTATCTCTGTATTTGGTACTAATCCGAATAAGCTACACCGATAACATAGCGTGATTCAGTCATAAAGACGTCTTAAATTACCTAAACACACATGTGTCGTAATATTTCACGTGAAAGTACCTATGATGGTTTATTCCGCTTTAGTACACGAGTTGTGTTTGATGCATAGACTGTGTAATAGCTGTGAGAGTAACGCTATTAAGCGGGCAATTTATTCAATACCCGTTCCATGTTCAAATTAAGAGAAAAAACTATACGACGTGGTCGTTGTCGTTCATTCCATAGTAACATCCAACTTCCATAGTAACGACTAGTACTTCTCCATACGAAAACCACCTTTTGGAAGGGGCAACTAGAATCAGTTCTATTTCTTTGTTTTTGACGTTCAAAAGTGCCGTTATTGTGCCTATTTGACTTTGAGAATCATTAACCAGAGAGAAAACTGAGGACTATGTTTTTATGGAATGAATGTTAACGACCACGTCGACTCGTTTTTGTCTGGTGGTCGTTGGCTATCTCATGGTCGTTGGCCTACTACTTTCTAAAGGGCTAATCAACACGTCGCCAAATCTGATGTTAACTGCCTGTGATTGGGTGACCCAGAATTAAAACAGCCAATCAAATTACTTTACCAAGAGATTATATTCAGCTAGCTACGCCTCGCGGTTTCACCCGCGCAAGTCTCGAATCGAGACTTCCCACTAGCACAATCGAGGTTTCCCACGGGATCGACCCTCTCGATCCCGTGGGAATATCGGGATAAAAAGTATCCTATGTCCTATTCCGGATCATGGTCTACCCCTGTGGCAAATTTTACTCAGATCCGTTCAGCCGTTTTAGTGTTAAAGCGTAACAAACAAACAAACTCACTTTAGCATTTATAATATTTGTTAGGAAGTTAGGATATTCAGAAATCTGGGGTAAGCCTGTTTGAATAGCTGGCTCTGGCCGCCCTGGGTAAATAAACCTAAACTTTCACTGTATCAGTACTTTCACTTTCCTAGAAAGGGAAGGGAGAAACTTCACGTATCAATTCCAAGCGCAGTGGACTAAATAACCACGTGTAGTGATAACGCATTTGATATGTTTGTTCGTGAGTTTGTCACCGTGAATATGCAATTATTTTATTTATTAATCTTGCTTTTCCAGCTGTTGGAAAACCCATTAATTAGTATTATTATTCTTTTATTTTAGGCATTTTTTTTGCATAGAAATAACGGTGTAACGTAGAAATTTATTTGTGTTTATCGTGGTCAAGAGTTCATTTAGCAATAAAAAATAATATTAAAAAATATTAAAGCAATTTATTAATGTAAGGTCGAGTTTTTATAACAAAACAAAGCAATGATAAGCTTTTAACTGAATAAGAAACAAAATAACGAATGTTATTTATTAACAAATATTATATTTACGTTATGATATTCCTTAGCCAGAGCCAAATGCTTGTTTCGGAACCAACAGGTAAAGCCGTAAACAAAAACCCGTTTTTCTTGTCCAACCCACAATGCTGTCCCATTCAGTTAAAACAAGTGCACAACAGTGTACAACCATTTTAGCTTATAATTCGAACAAACTCGTGGCTACGCAGTCGCGCCTCTTCCGCGCACTGTGTACGGTGTCATTGCATAACGGTAAACGAGTGAAATAACACGTGAATGTACAGAAATCTGAACATTATACAGAAAACATATTAATCGTATTGATAATCTTAAGATTATTGTAGTTAGCGGTACAGTTGTGAACAAGTGTTTTAAAAAACAACATAATTATAGTGCTGTGCTATTTTTTTCGGCCTCATGTGACTGGACTTGATTGTTTTTTGTAATTTATTTTTAGCGTTGCGGATATTATTAGCTATACCTCACGTAAATGTTTCATATGTTGATTTCACGAAAGAAAATTTAGTATTTTTTTCCAAGTTGAGTCTAATAAAAAATAGTTTTTGTACTATCTACAGATAACATTCAATAAAATACCGAATGAAAGATATTTATTTATTAAAACTTTATGCACAAGTAAAAAAAAAAAATACTGTACAAAGGCGGATTTAATGCCTGAGGCATTTTCTACCAGTCAACCTTAGGGTGATGCAGAGACAAACATGGCAGGTGCAACATACGGGATAGATAATTCGAAAAAGGATAAATAGTAATACATATATACTTAAATACATACATATAAACAGAATAAACTTTGTCAGGAGAAATAACGATAGGTGAAGGAGAAAACAAGCCCAGCAAATCAGCGCCGCATTGATTCTGCCAACTTCTCACGAATATGTTCACGAGCCACTACTTTGAAAGATAACCGACTCGCTGCCATCCTGATATTCAGAGGGAGCGCATTCCAAAGAAATACCGCCTGGACAAAGAAAGAAGAGTGAATATTTATCTATTTTTATCTCCATACTTGTAAATTTATTATTAGGTATAATTAGGTATTACATAATGGTGTTCAGCGCAGCGGTATGATATTGAAGCCAGAAAATAGAAAAACAACTATCTACGATAAACTTTACTTAATTTAATTTAAAAACCCGTTGGATAATTATTTTATTTGAATATGCAAAAAACTTGTTGAGTAAACGTTAGCACTTATTTCATGCAAATACGTATATTAAAATAAAATGCATTGTGAAATAGTCATTAATTAGTACACAATGCCGTTTTAAAGAGATACCTGCTCACCAGGTATTTTCCCGTTGACCCATTCATTAATTTAATTTAAATAATTACCACACTCACTCGTTTCACATTTAAATAAATTAAACTGTGCAGTATTTAAATTGATAAAAGTTACAATACCTAATAATAATATTTTGGATTAAAAGAATATATTTATTTTATTTAGGTCATACAATCTTCTTCGCCTTTTGACCTCAAGACTTCTGGTTTAAAGTCCTATTCTGGAAATGAATTTAGTTTTTCAAACATTAAAAATAAACCTAAACCAACCATCTTTACATACCGAGACTCCTCCGTGACTCGGAAAGCACGTTAAGCCGTTGGTCCCGGCTGTTATTTGTAGATCTTTGACAGTCGTTTCGGGTCGTCAGCAGCCCGAAAGTCTGACAACCAGTTTTACCAAGGGGTATCGTATTACCCAGTTACTGGGTTGTGGAGGTCAGATAGGTGGAATACTGGTATTCAGCTGCATCCGGTTAGACTGGAAGCCGACCCCAATATAGTTGGGAAAAGGCTAGGCAGATGATGAAAAAGGAACCTAAACACCCAAACTTTAGGGTCTAAAATCACCAATGAAAAGAGTCCCTTGTCCTGCAGTAACTACCTGTATGCAAAATATGCAGATAAATGCCATCCATGCACTCTCAGCTCGCGCCGGTCATTGACTTGCATCGTCTTCCATAATGTTTATCATTCAGTATAATAATATGTAGGTATTTGTTATTATTCGTCTGTCTTCCTGTTTGACCTAATTTGTAAATACAAATTAGATAGCTGTATAATCTTTGACCTTTTTCTCGACAAAGTTATGCGGCTTACAATCTTAGCAACGTTTATTTTAATATAATATCTTAACTAATATTATAAAACTATTATACTAATATTATTATTATTGTGTCGTCCATCTTGCAAGAGAGGCTAAAGACTTTTAATATATATATATACTTTTAGTTATTGTATTTTTATATTCTATCTGTGTTATTATTTTAAGACTATGTGTCTGTATGGTATGGGTTTAATAATGGCCTGAAATAAATGATATTTAATTTAATCTATACATATAATAAATCTGTAGACGAGGCGTTTCTGTACAATGAAAAAAAAAAAAAAAAACCTAGCTGGAGTGTCCAAGAATAACCAACAGATGCCATTTCTACCATTTTTGGAATTTTTGTCTGTTTGTCTGTTTATCTGTTTGTCTGTTTGTCTGTTCGTTTGTTTGATTGTTCCAGTATCACGTAAAAAGTACGAAATCAATATGGTTAACTTATAAACTCAAATATTGTGTGTAACTCGATGTTTCATTTAGTCTTTGTTTCATCGCAATCGCTTCAAAATATCAAAAGATATAAGAGTTTAAAGTATTCAAGAAGAAATTTTCATTAGGTACGTAATGTAGATACACGTAACGACATCTATTGTCGTAAAATGACACTAGCGTAAAATCAGGTAGGTTTGTGAGAACGTGTGTAACACACGATCATAATCATCATATGTTCACATACTTCGCGCGGAAACATAACGCGATACATTGTGAATCCAAATCCATTGTTTGGTAGTAGTGCCATAGGTGGCGCTATCTATCTTTTAAATCATGATACAAATATTAATCATGAAAAAATGGTGATAAATTTTAATTTCTTAAAAATTGTAGATTGTTACATCGAGCAAAAAGTGAGTAATTAAGGCACGAACGCGCTTACTAAATAAACACGAGTGCATTAATTACTCACTTTAGCAAGGTACGTAATCTACTTTTCTTTCAACTACCAATGTACCTGCTGCGATAAAATATACCTGCTCAAGGTTAACTCAACTCAATCCAAATCAAGTTAGGTCAAGTTAGGTCAAGTCAGGTCAAGTCAGGTCAAGTCAGGTCAAGTCAGGTCAAGTCAGGTCAAGTCAGGTCAAGTCAGGTCAGGTCAAGTCAAGTCAAGTCAAGTCAGGTCAAGTCAGTCATGGAACCCTACATCTTTTCTACATACCTTACAGAGTGTTCGAACGTTTTCCCATATATTTTGACAGTATCACTTCGTGCTCGATAGATTGCGTTGTTCATTTAACGTCATTTTCTGAATCGCGGTGTTAAGAGTGTCCGTAGAAGAATGACTTTCGCCGAATTCATAATTAACGAGTGTTTGGCTCATTTTGAATTGAACACATAATCCATACTAATCGATGCTTAAAAGTATAAATTCGATAGTAACTCTGTCTGTCTGTCCGTCTGTAATTCTGTATGTTACCTTTTCACGCCTGATCCACTGAACGGATCTCGATAAAATTTGGTAAAGAGATAGATGGCATCCCGGCGAAGAACATAGGCAATTATTTTCTCAAAAACCAATTTAAGGGGGGGGGGGGGGATATAGGGGATGAAAGTTTTTATGGGAAACCTATCATTTTTAGAGGTCCGCAGTCAACAAGGAAGCTTTTTAGTTTCGCCATGTCCGTCTGTCTGTCTGTCTGTCCGCGACTTAGCTCAAAAACTTTTAATCGACCAACTTACATGTGCAGTTGCAAAAACCCAAACATTCTGTATGCGAGAACAAGTTTTTTAACTACAATATTTTTTTAACTACACTTTGAGGGACAGTAAACGCCCATAGACGTAATGACAATAAAACTTTGCGAAAGTTTGTTTGATAAATTAATTCATCCCAACTACGGAACCCTTCATTGTGCATGGTTCGACACGCACTTGGCCAGTTTTTTTTTAACTTAGGGCTGTGAAAATTTATGCTTTTTGTAACCAACAAAGAGTTATGTTCTTCTAAAATCATCCCTCATGAGGGTAAAAACCCTTCTTTACCCTCTTTATTTTAAAATTCACATGTGAGTACTTATTATTGACATTTTTGCGGGACTCTCTTCAAGAGCGTTAAGGGATTGAGAATATAGTCATAGTCCGTATCTTGAGAATCTGTCCACTCAATCAAAAGTTATTACTACTTGGCTCTTGGCTTGGAACGAAGAGTTTGAGTTTACCAGTGAGTACTTACTCGATAGATGGCGTTGTGCAAATGATGCGATTTTCTTAAGGGGCATGCGCCGGTAGCCCGCGAAATTCAAATCTTAAGTTTTTTGCCATTTGCAAGTCAGTGTCAGACAGGTTGTATGTTAAAATGAAATTGTTTATTCTGTAAATAGGTTATTGGAATCACTTTTACACGTCGTAATAATATCAAAAAATGTAAAATTAAGCTAGATGAGGTCGGCGTTTCCTATCTGACTACTCTGAGAAGAAAGGCCGAAACAAACTCAGTCTCTTTTAAAGTCCGGACATACCTAGGTCAGATATTGGCATATTGGTCAGGCCCTATGAGGGCCATGTAGATTAGAGTCTGAAATGGTCTTTTGAGGTTCATTACACAGATTTGAGTGAACCTGTCCTGTCACTGCAAGCATTTGTCAGTAATAGTGAAGCTCAGCTCAGAACTTAAGGAGCTCAACGACTCGACGAACAATACCAAAGAAAGGACATTTGTGTAGGCCGCATAAAGTTCTCAAATTGCCAGACCATTGTTAAAACTAACTGAGTACGAAAATTCACATTCATCCTCACATTCACAATAATTCAATACTTTACAAAGTAATCATTTGTCAATATCCTACATATAATATTCAATAATGTGAATTTGTATATAAAACTGGTAGGTATATTTTGATGATTTTCCATAGTACTTATTCAAAATGTCACAATGCCAAAATGACAAAATGTTAGCAGAGCGAGCAGCTCAATCCCATGCTTTTTGTCTTCTAAATAATCTGAAATTGTATAGTACCCTTTTTTACAAAGTTTGGTTTTAATACAGCTTTTAAATCGTTTAATGGGTAAGTTTCGAATGTTAATATGAATAAAATATGATTCGCGATCGTAGCAAAGTAGCTTTACAGAATAATAACCATTAGATACAGGAATACAACTCCTGCAATATTAGTTAGATTAGATAAATAAATATTTAAAACAATTGCGACTCATTATTTAGATCAACATAAAACTTGATACTGACCTGTAAAAAGCAAAAAACATAAGATAATTTGAATTTCGCAGGCTCCCCCAAAGCTTTCGCCTTAGTTTCCATCGTCCATACAATATGCCATAGTTTTTTCATTAATCTTTATACAATATTTTTTCATTAATCTTTCCGACAGTTTCATACTGCTGTCCATACTATCCACACTATCACCACAATATAGATATGGACTACCACTAATATATAAAGTTACTGGCTGTCTCATGTCTGTTACTTTTACGCCGTAACGCCTAGATCGCCTAGACAGACCACGTGGGTTATGGGACATAGGATACTTTTATCCCGGTAGCACATTCCCGTGGGATAATTTCCGACATCCACGCGGGCGAAGCCGCGGGCAAAAGCTAGTTAATTTAATAAAATCGAAAGTTTGTAAGTATGGATGGATGGATGGTTACTCTTTCACGTAAAAACTACTGAATGGATTTGGATGAAATTTGGCAAACAGATAGTTTATAACCTGGATTAACACATAGGATACTTTTTATCCCGATATTCCCACGGGATCGAGACTAACGCGGGTGAAAACGCGGGGCGCAGCTAGTGAACCACATAAAATATGTATTCTTAAGAATTTGAAAGCATGTACCTGAATAAAAAGTAATCTATCCATCTATTAAAATCAATTGCTGTGCGTTAGTCTCGCAACTCGAAAATGGCTCGACCGATTAGTTGTTTTTTTCGCCTCATTTCTTGGGTGGTTTAGGAAAAATTAAAAGATGAAGAACAGCTGAAAAATCGGTAATGTTTAAATTTTGCCTCACTTGGTACGAAATTCAATAGGTTATCAAGTACTTACACAAAAAAATAATACTCTGGAGTAAATTTTATTTATTTTAACTAACGCAGTTTTCACCAGACATATAAGTTATTGGTTAATACTAGAATTATTATTCCAATTAAACTAAAAATATAAAAAAAACATAAGTAGCTACTTAAACATTTTTTACAATAAGGTCATTAAAAAAAAACTCTTGGTCAATAGTTTTATTTTTAATGGAGAATATGCAAGTTTATGTAGATATGTATAATATCACTGTGCGACTAAACAAATATGTATTACTGATAGGTTCGGTTAAAGTACAAATTTATAGTATCAGATAATATTATGTCAATTAATTAATAGAAAAATATATAAATCGAATAACACTTGTCTACCCGATTATACATATCAACTAACGCCTACGTCGCGATAACACAAAAACATACAAACACAGTACAAAGAGTATTTGTGGCAGTTTATCATTATATTTGACGCAGTGATCACGCTTCACACAACCGTTTCAGTAAAAAAACGTGATTATTTCAACATTATTTCAATTATAAAAAATAATTTAAAAAAGGTTTTTTATGACGGTTTAAATAGTAGGTACCTCAAATTCATTATGATACTTGCTTACGCCTAAGTGTAAACCTGGGAAAAGTAGGGGTAAATAAAAAGTGCGTAAACCTACAGGTTGTTATAAAGTGCATGAACCTACAGGGTGTTATAAAGTGCTATAATTTCGGACGTATAAATCAGGAAGTAATTGTGTTATTATCTGCACATAATGTAGTGCATGATGTGCTTTTCTTTAAATAATGAGGCGCTTAGACTTAAGTTTGCAACGTACAAATTGTAAAGTTATAGTGTACTCATTGTTGAAGAGCCTAATAATAAATAAATAAAAAGTATCGTATCAGAGTTGTCTTTGTTAGTTGAGTTATTTTGGTTTTTAATTAAACTTACATACATACTCAGCCTATAACGTTCCCACTGCTGGGACACAGGCATCCTCTTTGTGAGAGGGAGTGGGCCGTAATCCACCACGCGGGCCCAGTGCGGGTTATTAGATGTCACATGTATTCGAATTTTTGGTTCTAGGACATGCCGGTTTCCTCACGATGTTTTCCTTCACCGTTTTGAGAGCAGTGGTGATGAAATAATTTACACAAAGTAAAGCGCCTGTCTGGGTTCGAACCTACGACCTACAACTCGTAAGTCGCGGCCGTTACCACTGGGCCACCACACTTAAATACAGTAATTAAAACTATTATCTTATTGATTGCATTTAGTCTTGATTGATATACGTATTTAAAAGGATAATGAATATGGCTTATTAAAAGATACAAGCGAAAATATATACCCTTTCTTTGAGGTCGGGTAAAAATGATACAGTATTTTTTCAGTGCCAATTTTTTTTTCCTATTAGTTTAATTTATTTTACCAGTTTTAACAAGGGGTATCGTGTTACCCAGTAACTAGGTTTTGGAGGTTAGATAGGCAGTCGCTCCATGTAAAATACTGGTATCAGCTGCATCCGGTTTGACTGGAAGCCGACCCCAACATAGTTGGGAAAAGGCTGGACAGATAGATTGAGTTTAATTTATTTCACTTTTTGCTACATTTCTACTATGTTATACTATTTTAAATGAGCAATATTTGTATGTATACAGGATGTTAGGGTAAACTCCGTTATCCTCGCAACCAGTGGTTTGGTTTCATTTATAGAGCGTAAAATCAATGGATAATTACAACAAAAAAAAAAAATACATTTTACCACAAAAGTATGTCACCCTTTCACCCTATGCGCTAGGGCAACAAATTTGCGTCTCAACACGGGCCCGGGACGTCCGAGCTGAACGGCCGCGAGCGCACGGTGTCGGATAGAAACTTTTTAAAATCTTTTAATGCAAATAAGGTTTTTTGTTGTTTTTACTCGGTCATTTATTGTTATATTTAAGTCAAACTACCCATGGTTTGAGTGACAACGGTGTTTACCCTTACACCCTGTATATATTTGTAATCACGTTCTCGAAAACGGCTCTAAAGATTTCGATGAAAGTTGCAAATCTATAAAAAAAAACTAAAATAAATAAAATAATTAATAAATTTATATAAATCTTTAGAGCCGGTTTACGGGGCCAAAAAATTGATCTAGGTAGGTTCATATCTGGGAAAATTTAATTTGTTTTCTCTATTTTCGCCCGAGCAGAGCTTGGTCACCCGGGTACTGTATGTAAAGTAGTAATTTACTATCAACAATGAATCATCCTCCAATCCAACCTTGACCCGTTTACCAAGTGAACCGGTCTTTGTCTTTCAATAAACTGATCAATATTATACTCGATATAATAATTATATTATATTGAGGTTCAAATGCCGACTGAAACATATACGGTAATGGTTATGGCATATATGTTTATAAAACAATGCTACCTTACCTTACGTTTTCGCAGTCAGATAAAAAACACAAAGAGATTGTGGTTTTTACCTGACTGCGAAAACTAAGTTATGGTTTTAAAAGAACAATTACTTTTTAATTTAACGGATGACGTAAATTTTTGTTAAAAAAAACGAATTTTATTTACTCCATTTGAAATAAGATTAGAAATTTAAACAAACCTTTTTACAGTCCGTTCAACCGATTTTGACTTCTATTGCGTTGGTGGCACGACAAATGACAGCTGCAGTAGACAGTTGGTATTGTGTAACTTTTTTTGCTTTTTATGCCACCCTTATGCCTACGGCATAGAATTCAAAATCGGTTGAACGGACTGTAAAAAGGTTTGTTTAAATTTCTAATCTTATTTCAAATGGAGTATAATATCTACGTCTGCCCCGATTAGCTTAGGTTCCATAAATTAATATGAACATGCAAAAAACTTAAACTTACCAATGAGCATTATTATTAAATAAAATAATACGTCGTTTTACTATAACGGTTGTGTATCTAACAAAAAACAAACAATTCAACAGTCCAGTGCTTCAAACCAAAAAGAAAACAAAAGTGACAGTTAGGTACTTAAAAAAAGAACACAAAATCAAAAAATCCAAGATGGAGGCTTCACCTTCAGCCCTACCAGCTATAAACGACTCGGAAATAGATAAACATGTTGAAGAATTGGAGAAAGCGAAGACTCAGGAGGAGTATGAGGGTAAGCTGAGCAAGATCGGCTTCTCCGTTGCTAACTGGATGAAGGTCCTGTTCAATAGGGCTCCGCCGGAGGAGTTCCATGCTGAGTGGTTGACAGTAAGTGTTATTAGAATTTGAGCGTCTAATGTCATATTATGAAGAGGTTGATGGATAGTTGACAGCCATAAAAGTACTGAAAGCTCGAGGTTATGTAATAACAGCCGCACGGGTCGATCCATCAGGTTAAGCTACGCTTGCCGGGGTTGGTCCGTGGATGGGTGACCATCTTTACATACTGAGACTCCTCCGTACCTCGGAAAGGACGTTAAGCTGCAGAAACCTGTTCAGATTATCTTAAAAGAATACCGAATCTCTTTTTTGTAGTTTAGTGTAGTTTTTTTTTTGTAGCAACAAGGGAAAATTCAATAAAGTGTTCAGCCTGTATAATTATGTAGACACGGCTAAACATCAAGCTATACATTCCCAGTTTATGCTGATCTCGCATTGTATAGGATTTCCGTACAACGCGAGGTCAGCTTATACTGGAAATGTATAGCTTGATGTGTAGCCGTGCGTACCTAACGGCCATATGGCTTGACCAAGATTATATCTGGACTTTAAAAGAGACTGTGACCTCTGAGTTTGTTTCGGCCTTTCTTCTAGATAGGAAACGCCGACCTCATCTAGCTTATTTTTAATATTTTTTTAATATGACGTGTAAAAGTGCTGGTATTCAGCTGCATCCGGTTAGACTGGAAGCCGACCCCAACATAGTTGGGAAAAGGCTAGGCAGATTGATTTTTGACGTGTAAAACTGATTTCAATTATACAAATATTTACAGAATAAACAATTTCATTTCATTTCATAACCCAAATATAATTTATACACACTGTATATCATTCGGTGACATTTTCATGATATCCTATACTATTAAATGAACAATATTTGTATATCTTTATATTTGTAATCACGTTCCCGAAAACGGCTCTAATCGTTCAGCCGTAAATCGTTAGAGCCGTTTACGGTGGCGAAAAATCGATCTAGCTAGGTCTCATATCTAGAAAAATTAGTTTTCTCTATTTTCACCCGAGCAGAGCTCGCGCGGTCACCTAGGTACTTTCATTGTATTATGTGAAGTAGTAAATAAAGAAATAATCATCATTCTCCTGCCCTTATCCCAATTTATTTGGGGTGGGCGCAACATGTCCCTTTCTTCCATACTTCTCTATTAGCTGTCATCTCGGTAGTCACCCCCTTTCTAGCCATATCATCTTTCACACAATCCATCCATCGTTTCTTTGGTCTTCCCCTACTCTTATAGCCATCGACATTCATACCCAAAACTTTCCTCACAACATTTTCCTCATTCCTTCGCATCACGTGCCCATAAATAAAGAATTATGGAACACAAAACTTCTAAACTGTAGGTTTAGTAGGCATATTATAATTTTCAATAATAATTTTCTAGCTGATAAGCTAGGGATTACATTTACATAATTAAATCAAATAGGTAATTACTTTATCAACACTGGCTTGTCAACATGTATTAGATAAACAATCTATTCTTAAGATAGTTTCTATGTAAATATTTCTTATGTCACAAAAGGGCTGAGATATGTCACTCATCTTGTTTTTGTTTTGTTTTCCGACCTTGAATCTAAATATAGAAAAGGTTTGGCTGATAAGAGATAAAGCCATGAAAGTAGGCCAAAAAATAAAAGGTAAAAGTATGGTCTGTTCCAAAACTGTCTGTTAAAAATGTAAACAAATGGATCAGAAAACGTACCTGTGGATGCTGATAATCAGCCTACAATGTTCCCACTGCTGGGATACAGGCCTCCTCTCTTCGAGAGGGAGCGTTTTTTTAATTATGCCTACCCCGCCTATCTACTCCTTATGCCAAACTGACTACCAAAGTCAGCGCCGGCAGCCAATTCAGCAACCGGCGCTGGCACCCAATTTAGCAACGGGCGCCGGCAGCCAATTCAACAACCGGCGCTGGCAACCAATTCAGCAATCGGCGCCGGCAGCGGAGGCACTTTATTAATCCCGTGTCCTCTTGTCCACAGATAGACGAATACAAAGTTCTGGCGCAGGAGAGCATGCAAAACGCGTGGCGTATCGTGAACCTGCCGCACTGGAGCCTGGAGAAGAAAGGCTCTAGAGGAGACATAGTGGAGTCCAAGCGGACGGAACAGTTTGGGAAAGTTTATAGGTTTACTGTAAGTTTACTATTTCTCCTTATCTTCTCATTTGCTTGCCCTTATCACAATTTATTTGGGGTCAGCACAGCATGTCTTCATCTTCCATACTTTTTTACCCGACTACGGCGAAGCAAAGAGGAGGGTTATGATTTTGACCGGTATGTATGTATGTATGTATGTATTTTCATGAGTTCCCTCATAGCTTCTAAACTACTACATCATAATTTGACAAAATATGAGGTATCGTTGGAAGCGGCTTGATCGTCCGCTGGTTATAGGATAAGTGATGTCACATTAAATTCGCGCCCTCTAGAGGACATAAAGTAATGGACGAAAAATAAAACTTTTATTAATGAGGCGATGTTGGGGGCTTAACTAGCAGATTAAAAAAAATAATATTATAACCCTAAAAATGTTTAAATAAAAATAAAAGTTATACAACTAAAACACAACTACGAGAAAAAACTCACCTAACAATGTATAAACAAGAATCATAGACAGACAAAAAAAAAATCCGGAGTCACACGTATCTGTTTGATTTAAGCCCTAACACGTGTGACTCCGGATTTTTAATTTGTTTGTCTGTGATTCTTGTTTATACCTTTTTAGTTGACTTTTTGGTCGTAGTAGGGTTTTAGTTTTATTATTAATCGTCATCTCGGTAGTCACTCCCTTTCTAGCCATATCATGTTTCATCAGTCCATCCATTGTTTATTTGGTCTTCCCCTTAGTCTTTGGTCTTACCCTTAGCCATCGACATTCATACTCAAAACTTTCCTCACGATATTTTCCTCACTCCTCCGCATTATATGCCCATGGCCACATCTATACAACTTTTCCAGTCACCGGTGCTACTTCAACACTTCCTCTTATATACTCATTCCTTATTTTATTCATTCTAGAACATAACACATCTCTCTTCAAAACTCGGAAAGCACGTTAAGCCGTTGGTCCCGGCTGTCATTTGTGGATCTTTGACAGTCGTTACGAGTCGTCAGAAGCCCGAAAGTCTGACAACCAGTCTTACCAAGGCGTATCGTAATACCCAGTTACTGGGTTGTGGAGGTCAGATAGGCAGTCGCTCTATGTAAAATACTGGTATTCAGCTGCATCCGGTTAGACTGGAAGCCGACCCCAATATAGTTGGGAAAAGGCTAGGCAGATGATGAGTTTTTTAGTATTTATTGTTATAGCGGCAACAGAAATACATCATCGGTGAAAATTTGAACTGTCTAACTATCACGGTTCACGAGATACAGCCTGGTGACGGACGGACAGACAGACAGACAGCGGAGCCTTAGTAATAGGGTCCCGTTTTACCCTTTGGGTACGGAACCCTAAAAAGGAGCAGGTTCTCAATTCGTCAGTATATATTTTTTATGTTCATCGATATTTTCGTCAATTGTGGACCGATTTAGAAAATTCTTTTCGTCCATTACAAGCATAGCATAAACCAGAATATAACGTTCCCACTGCTCGGACACAGGCCTCTCTGTGAGATGGGACGCTATCATTACAGGCTAATCATATAAAACTATAATTTTTTATGCAATATTTAATGAGTAGAAAGAAGTATTTAATAACTTGGGATTATTTTGAGGAGCTCCCGCTCTAAGTAATAACAGCCGCACGGGTGTCATCAGGTTAAACTACGCTTTCCGGGATTGGTCCGTGGTTATATACCGAGACTCCTCCGTGTCTCGGAAACCACGTTAAGCCGTTGGTCCCGGCTATCATTTGTAGATCTTTGACAGTCGTTACGAGTCGTCAGAAGACCGAAAGTCTGACAACCTGAAATACTGGTATTCAGCTGCACCTGGTTAGACTGGAAGCCGACCCCAAAATTGTTGGGAAAAGGCTAGGCAGATGATGATATTTAATAATTTATATTTTAAATAATAATTTCAACTGATATTGTATCAAAATTAAATTAATACGTGCATGTTATAATTCGGATTAGGAGATATCATGTATTTGACGCTATTCATTCAAGCAGCTTAGATTTATTTGATTAAGTCTAAATGAAGGTCAGACAATGCCTACTATCACGACTGTTTCTATCCGGTCTGAAATATACCTACAATTTTAGTTGAAATCTACAGATATACATTTAAATGAAGGTCAGACGATGCCTACTATCACGACTGTTTCTATCCGGTCTGAAATATACCTACAATTTTAGTTTGATAAACAAAGAAATCTACGGATATACATTTAAATGAAGGTCAGACAATGCCTACCATCATGACTGTTTCTATCCGGTCTGAAATATACCTACAATTTTGGTTTAAATCTATGGATATACATTTAAATGAAGGTCAGACAATGCCTACTATCACGACTGTTTCTATCCGGTCTGAAATATACCTACAATTTTAGTTTGATAAACAAATAAATCTACGGATATACATTTAAATGAAGGTCAGACAATGCCTACCATCATGACTGTTTCTATCCGGTCTGAAATATACATACAATTTTGGTTTAAATCTACGGATATACATTTAAATGAAGGTCAGACAATGCCTACTATCACGACTGTTTCTATCCGGTCTGAAATATACCTACAATTTTAGTTTGATAAACAAATAAATCTACGGATATACATTTAAATGAAGGTCAGACAATGCCTACCATCATGACTGTTTCTATCCGGTCTGAAATATACATACAATTTTGGTTTAAATCTACGGATATACATTTAAATGAAGGTCAGACAATGCCTACTATCACGACTGTTTCTATCCGGTCTGAAATATACCTACAATTTTAGTTTGATAAACAAATAAATCTACGGATATACATTTAAATGAAGGTCAGGCAATGCCTACCATCATGACTGTTTCTATCCGGTCTGAAATATACATACAATTTTGGTTTAAATCTACGGATATACATTTAAATGAAGGTCAGACAATGCCTACTATCACGACTGTTTCTATCCGGTCTGAAACATAACTATGGGGCTAAAGTAATAAAAACTAAAACCCAACTACGACTAAAAAGGTATAAACAAGAGACCACAGACAGACAAATTAAAAATCCGGAGTCACACGTAATCTGTTTGATTTATGCCCTAACACGTGTGACTCCGGATTTTTAATTTGTCTGTCTGTGGTCTCTTGTTTATACCTTTTTAGTCGTAGTTGGGTTTTAGTTTTTATTACTTTAATTTTTGTTTAATTCTTTTGGGGTTATAATATTTATATTTTTGAAATGTGCTCATTAAGCCCTTTCATTTGATACCCAACTTTATGTCCTCTAGAGGGCGCCATTTTTAATTTAATGTGACGTCACATAGCCTATAACCAGCGGACGATCAAGACGCTTCCAAAGATACCTCATTTGTCAAATTGTGATGAGCCGTTTAGAAGATATGAGGGAACAGATGAACATACATACATACATACCGGTCAAAATCATAACCCTTTTTGCTTCGCCGTAGTCGGGTAAAAATATTGGTTACATCATTCATGTTGTACTAGACCAGAGTAGGCACTAATTAATGATTACTAGGAAATACTTACTACTTTATTTTTCAAGAAAATTCTTTAACCATGTCTGCCGCGACTGACCGACCCCTTGATAATTTAAAAGTGCCTGTAATTGGTTTCATCATCTGCCTAGCCGTTTCCCAACTATGTTGGGGTCGGCTTCCAGTCTAACCGCATGCAGCTGAATACCAGTTTTTACATGGAGCGACTGAGCCGTTTAGAAGATATGAGGGAACAGATGAACATACATAAATACATACATACATACCAGTCAAAATCATAACCCTCCTTTTTTCTTCGCCGTAGTCAGGTAAAAAATATCACAATTTAAAAAATTACGTTTTTTTATTTTTTTACAGTAAAAATCTTAAATTGATACGGAAAAGAAACACTCTGTACATGCACACGTGTCACACTTGTATTTCTACGTTGAAATACAAGTGTGCGTGTACAGAGTGTTTCTTTTACGTATCAATGTGAATATTTCACTAAGTACTTATATTTAATGTTTTTTTTTTTGTTGTAATATTTTTACTTTGCCCAGTAACCTTTATTTAAGATATTATGAGACGTTTGTGTTTCAAATTGTTATGCCTAAATTGTTAATGCATTTATTTCCAGGGTGTAGTAGAAGCCCCGCCGAAGTTTTTATACGAAGAGTTTAAGGACAATATCACTAAGCTGCCAGAGTGGAACCCCACCATTTTGAAGAGTGAACTTATAAAGGTATGTTTAGTGTTTACACCTTTTCTAAATCAAATAAAATCAAATCGTTTATTGCAATCTATAATGTACAAAATATAGGTGATAAATAAATAAAAAATTGAAACAATTATGGACCCTGTCGGGCACAGCAAATTTTTAAATAGGTAGAGAGAGGAGCTCTTTACAATTTTTTCTTGATATTAAGTTAGGAATTATTTATATCCTATTTCCTATGTATTCATATTTCCATTCATTCACTTATTCTATTAATATTTTATATACAAGTGTATCCATTTATTTAAGTATATTTATCTAAGTAACATACATACATAAACGTCACACGTCTTCTTCCCATGGGAGTAGGCAAAAACGAACGACATCTAGTACGATCCTTACATACTCCTTTTTAGGGATCCGTAGTCAACAAGGAACCCCTATAGAACCCCCACTATGGAACCCTTATAGTTTCGCAATGACCGTCTGTCTGTCTCTCCGCGGCTGACCTCAAAGACTAGAAGTACTAGAAAGCTATAATTTGGTTTGGGTATACATATAAATCACGCCAACATAGTGTTAAAATAAAATCATGAAGATTTTTTTTTTTTGTGTACCTACCAGAACACCTAGGTTTTTTGTAAAATAAAAATTGCAGTATTTTTGCTTAACGTCATAGGTTGATCAAATTTCAGAATAAAATTACTAACTCATAATCATTTAAAACATTAATATAGCGTTCGAAATTATATTTGATTGAGATTAGACTATTTCGTGAAAATTTGAGGATTTGCAGCAAAACAGAAAACATTTTAAATGACCATGACCATTTCTGCCCTAATCGATTACAGCCAATTCATATTTTCAAGTATCCTTCATTTATTCAAACTAGATTTAAGACTAGGTCTAAGAGTCAATCAAAGCCAATGTTTAAAATTGAATAAAAATAAATATTATTTGTAGTTCCGGTTACATTTTCGATTTAATGGCGATAATGTGAAAGATTACAGTTCATTTCGTTCATTCGGTCAATGTGATCAGATTAGTGGTAACCATGGAGGCCACGATATTATTTATTGATATGGCACTTCAACCATTAACGTACTAAAACATACACAAATAAAAATCACATACAGTTTATGGAAGGTATTGTGAATTCGTCACTTACAGAAGTGCACAGCACTATCTATAGACCGTCTCTTCACTGCCATGGCTTATATTTATTTAGGTTTTGGAAATAAAGATTGAATAAAAAAGACGTACCTACGCTGTTTGTGAGAGATTTGTTTTATTTTCCTTTACACTGATCGCCTTACTAGTATGTGGAATTATTCGATAATATACAAGCATCTGGTAGACCCACTCCAGACGTTTTTAACTATCCTAAGTCAGCCTCTCCACCAGAGACGTGCTTAGCGATAAAGATGTATCTAATAGGATCGTTTGATTTTCATAGCATAGTTTGATTTTATCTGCCTCTCACAGTCTTGGTACATTTTAAGCTGGTCCCAGCCGGACCTAGTGGCGAGTTAAGCCACATCATGTTGTTATTTACGTTGCTAAATCTAGTCAAGCCCTACTAGGTTACGCCAATTGATTTTTAAATCGAAATTCGTTACTGAACAAGTTATGTATAAAACGCCTGACATAAAACGATTAGCAATCAATCGTTTTTTGAAGTGAAGCGAATGAGCTATTTGCCAGGAAAAGTATTTTTTTTGTTCTGAAATATACAAAAACCTTTAGTTTAAATTAAAATAAAGGAATTATTTCAGAATCTAGGTCTACGGTGCTTTTAAATGCACCATATGTTGCTTTTGGTCATAATCGTTTTGGTGAGGGTATGCATGTGGTCATGGTTCTTTGGTCGCTACTTTCGAGGTTATACCTTGACTCTTAATTCGTGTTCCAGGAAGTAGGTCCCGGCATAGACCTGTCGTACCAGGTGACCGCGGGCGGCGGGCGCGGTATCATCGCGCCGCGCGACTTCGTCATCCTGCGCTGCACCGCGCCGCTGTCGCGCGACGGGCGCGTGGTCGCGGCCGAGCCCGCCTGCTACATCAGCAGCGGCGTCAGCGTCACGGTGCCCGGCTACCCGCCGCATAGAGACCTCGTCAGGTAACTCGCCAACCATTCGCTGCGATTTTTACTTTATTTATTTGGGAAGACAAACAATTGTACAGTGAGAATTACATAATTGTAAAATTAAATTAAATCTAAGGGTGGTAATAATACAATCCACTACATTTCCACGGATAACAAAAATCAATTATGTTATGGTGAAGATACAAGTTTTTTAACATAATCAAAATTTTAAAAATAATATAATGTTTAAATTAAATTAAATCAAATTAAAATATAAAGAAAAAATAAAAACACACAAAAACATAAATAAAAAGAATACTAAACTAGAAATTAAAAATTGAGAAACTTAGGTAATTAGCTACATTATAATATTGTTAATTATTATTAAGACCGCTATCAGCATCAACATTCCTCATTTTTAACCTAGGGGCTTTTTTTTATGGCAAATATGTCGATGCACTAACCATTTACTTCAGCCACTCGGGATCGAACCCAGTCACATGCTTAGCAACAACACTTACCACCACTATACCACCGAAGCAGTAAAAAAAACCAATTGAATGAACGATTCTTTCAAATTCAAAGCATTTATTTCAATAAAACCATTTACGGGCACTTTTGAATTGGCAGAGTCAGTCAGAAATATGAAGCTAGTTGCCCATTCCAAAGCGTAGTAGGTATCTATGGAGAAGAACGGGCAAGAAACTCCATGGATACTCGTTTAAATTGTATATTGTTATAAAAATATTAGTTACATTACATCATTAATGTTGAATTAATAGTATGTGAGAACGATGTAAAAAAGACATACACGTTAAAGGCCTCAGGCGTCCGCCTTTGTACAGTATTTATTTTTTTACCTGTGCATAATGTTTTAATCCTACTAATATTATAAATGTGAAAGTTTGTGTGTTTGTGTGTTTGGATGTTTGTTACTCAATCACGCAAAAACGGCTGAATGGATTTGGATGAAATTTGGCAAACAGATAGTTTATAACCTGGATTAACACATAGGATACTTTTTATCCCGATATTCCCACGGGATCGAGACTTACGCGGGTGAAACCACGGGGCGCAGCTAGTAAATAAATAAATAATAAAAGCGTCCAGAGAACAGTATTAGAAACAAAATAAGCAGATAAGAGAGGGCCAGTCCCTACTGACGGCGCCCGTTCACAAACATGACGCGTGGATCAGTACCATTTATTTTTAAATATCGCAGCATTATGTTGAGATAGGAGCCTTTTTGGTCTCACTCCGAGGCCAAAAAGGCTATAATATCCTATCTTCATATATTTCGGGTCGTTATTATTTTTATATTTTGTTTTCTTTTATCTAAAAATCTTTTTAGTTTTTATTACTGTTTGTATTTCCTGTCTCCTTCAGCATTCAGCTCAACCATTTTGAAGGGAGCTAAATGATCCAACAAACATTTCAACTGTCTTATTTTGTTTTCAGAGGTCAAAACAAGGTCGGTTGCTGGTTCCTCAAGCCGCGATCTGTACAGACTTCCGGAGGCAAGATCGAGACATACACTACCTTCCAATGGCTCATGTGCTGCGATCTTAAAGGTAAGTCTTGTATCT
Source organism: Lithophane ornitopus (assembly GCA_948473465.1). Classification (NCBI taxonomy): domain Eukaryota; kingdom Metazoa; phylum Arthropoda; class Insecta; order Lepidoptera; family Noctuidae; genus Lithophane; species Lithophane ornitopus. The sequence continues at coordinate 2,569,967 of OX419641.1, read as the reverse complement.
GCACGATTTTTGCGCAAAATGCAAAATAATTTGATGAGTTGAATGTCAAGGTCAACGTCAAATCATTTATTTCAAATCCTAACTATAATATTATAAATGCAAAAGTGAGTTTTTTTTTGTTTGTTTGTTAGGCTTTCACGCTGAAACGGCTGAACTGATTTGTATGAAATGGTTAGACGATGAACTGGGTTAGGAAATAGGATACTTCTTATCTCGGTAATATGTTCCCGTGGAATAAAATCCGACCTCATTGCGGGCGATGCCGCGGGCAAAAGCTAGTGTGCACATAAAAGGTACTTTTAAACGTAAAAATTTACAAAAGAAAATGGAATTTATTCCAGTCGCCCCTTTCCAAAAGGTAGTTTCGTATGGAGAAGAATGGGCAAGAAACTCCACCGTTGCTCTTTTCAAATCATTATACCTAGCCTTTTCCCAACTATGTTGGGGTCAGCTTTCAGTCTAACCGGATGCAGCTGAATACCAGTATTTTACATGGAGCGACTGCCTATCTGACCTCCACAACCCCGTAACTGGGTATACGATACCCCTTGGTAAGACTGGTTGTCAGACGTTCGGGCTTCTGACGACCCGTAACGACTGTCAAAGATCCACGAATCACAGCCGGGACTAACGGATTAACGTGCTTTCCGAGGCACGGAAGAGTCTCTGTATGTGATGATGGTGCCATCCACGGACCAACCCCAGCAAGCGTAGCTCAACCTAATGACCCGTGCGACTGTTATAACATAACTCCTCTGTTACTCTTTTCAAATGTTTTACAATATTTTGTCATCATCATCGTATAATTATTATTTTTATCTCAATTTCAGGGAGTATCCCAATGTTCGTACTGGACGCGGCGTTCGCAACGGTAATGTTAGATTACATATTACATGTACGAAAATTTGCAGCTGAGGCCAAAGAACAGGGACGGTTCTAAACAACCATTTTCTTCACATTTGCGAGGCAGCAACCGTTCGCTACAACTTCGGTGATACGTATTGGATGGGAACCATTTACTGAATGGTTTGTAAAGAGCAACCAATAGCTACATATGTGTGAGCCAGCAACCATACGCTGCGATGCAGTAACCATTAACTTCAGTGATTCTTGTGACAAGGATAATTAGAGCAACCAATGTCGACAACTGCTTTGTTTATAGCTCTAAAGAGCAGGAACGCTTCTAAGCAACCATATATTCCATATTTATGAAGCAGCAACCATACTATCAATATTCATGATACAAATGGTCTTATAAAACGTTTACTTCATGGTTAATATTCAGCAACCAAAGACGATATATTTATGACCTAGCAACCTTTCGCTTCGATGCTATTATTATCGACTTCAGTGATGCTTCTGAGCTTTACTAAAAGGTTTTTTAGTACGGCTACATTTGTAAGCCAAAGAAAAAAAAACGATTCCATATTTTAACCATAAACTTCATATGAATAGTTACCCAGCAACATCAGTTATTATTGTGGTCTGAGAAACCGAGTGCTACGATTACTCCAAAATGTAATGTTGGACGCTAATGTGCAAGACCGGTGCTATACAACAACTACCGCCAATCCGTATGGTTGTTTATTTAATCTGGTTGCAGGCAACCAAAAACTACAATTATTAATGAAGTAAGAAAAAGAAAATATTATACGTACAGAGATATTTTAATTGAAAGTGAATGAGAACTATAATATTGTGAAACACTTTAGCAACCAATTACTAAAGAATATTACTTTAGAGGTTAACTTTTTTTTTTTGTAAACTATCATTTATTGTGTACATATTTTGTTAGAAATCAATCAATAAATAAATATTGTAAATTAATTTTTGCACATTTAATTTAAACAATGCAAATTTTAAGCTGTACAAATTATTTGAAGCAGCTTTTTCGCAAAAGGTTCAGTGCAAGTGACATTATAGCAACCAAGATAAATGAGCAACCAGGATCTTCGTATCTACGTAAAACTAACCAATGAATGTAAACATGTTATTAACTTACTATACTTTTGAGGATCATAGGCAGAAAACAAAGTTCTATTGTAGCCAAGGTTTTCACAGGTCGGCTGTACGGACTATTCCGTTAATCTACCCCAAAAAATCCACCCTAAGGTGGATTTTTGAGATATGCTCGAGAATCCACCCTAGGCCTAGTTGGATAAACGGAATTTATAGGCTTAGGGTGGATTCTCGGACATATGTTTCTAGTATCCACCTTAGGGTGGATTTTTTGGGATGGTTAAACGGAATAACCTGTCTAAGCTTGAGCTGAGACAAGGCTGCCATAAGTCGTAGGAGTTGTTGGTCAAACATACAAATTTCTAATAGAAGCTCATAAAGTTCTCTCAACCACCGGATTATTGGCTGCAGTGTAAAAGAAGATATAATAATGTAATATATATATTAACCTCCCAACTCCCATCTATGTAAAAAATATATATATGTAAAAAATGTTGTGTAAATATCAAAAACTGTAATGAAATAACAAATCATGCATTTAAAATAATATAACCATAACTTGTTAAGTCAAGCCTGCAACGCAAGTTTTTAAAACCAAATTCATAAATAAATAAAAACCTTAGAAACTATATCTCTGAAGAGAAGAGCTCGTTACCTTGCAGTGGAGCTATCTAAAGTCAATCAAGCTGTAAAAACTCGCATTGTAATCACATTCGACTGACATACACGTTTGATTCCCGAGTCGAACAAGCTAATTAAGCTTCCTATATACATAAAAACACATGACAAAATGAATGGCATTAATTCATTGAACGAATGGATGAGTGAACGAAATCCTTCATTCTTGGTATTATTAGCGAGTTGCCAATTAGAAGGTAGAAAAACCAAGTAATTTAAGGTATTTATAATTGAATTTCTATATTGACAAAGGCTGTATGTATATAAAAATCTAAAATTGTAATATATTTTGAACGCGGACTGTAACTGGTAACCTCACCCTAATTGTTAGTATTTGTCGATGAAGGGCCTTTTAGTGAATGATAATCATAATGACGAATGAATGATAATCATAAGAATGAGTGAATGATTGAGTCTCTTTAATGGTGTATAAATAGCAGGGACTTGAACCGTTACTCAAAATAGCTGCACGATAACGTTACGTTATAATAGCGTTATGTATAGTTCCAGTAACCATTTACGAACAATTTTCTTGGCAATATAACGAAAATCTATCGGAACGAAGTTTTCAACTATTAATTTAGTTACGATCGGGGTGGAACGGTATAAATAATCGTTAATGGAACTATACGTAACGGGTAAAGCTGTTTAAACGTTATTTTATAACGTTTGAAATCCCTAATAAATAGTATGCATATACATTAGGGCGATCAAAAACACATCGCCTGGAAAAACACTTTGTATGATGTCATAAATTTCTGCTATAGTTATTGCGATTTAGCATGGCAATAGTGGTCTTGACCCACCTAAATTCTAAAACAAAAACTAAAATAAAATCCGTTAACGTCCTGAATCAATATATATCGTGATCTTCAACATGGTTCAATAACGAAAAACCATACATAGTTTATTGTTTGGGTTCCTACGGAGAGATATTAGGGAAAGGGCAATGATCGCTATTGACTTGAATTGACTAAAATGACTGGTATTGCCACGCTAAAATGCGAAAACTATACCTATACATGCTTTATGCAAAGTAGTATAAATTGTACAAATTCCCATTGACCAGCTTAGTATTTATTTAGATGACGAATATTTAAAAAAAACCGTGGAATGTTTTTTTTTATTTTATTATAATAATATTATTCGATATGCAGGTATTTGTATGAGTAGAAATCAAACATCATTCTAATTCAGAACAGAAGGCCAGTTCTCAGAAACGGACTCAGTTATGCGGTCGGCTTATAGACTGCGAATGTTCTTAAAAATACGGGAATTGCCCTCCAGAAGGCCTAGACAAAGTGACATTTTATCAGCGATAACGATGATGGAAAAGGCAAAAATGTATAGGACTGACATGAGCTATCGAAAAGCTTATGTCAATACTGTTGAAACTCGTTGAAGAAATACGAAACGCTTGCGAAGCGATTGTCACTAGTCTAGGCCCTCAGGTGTTTACAGGTATATTCGGCTACGAGCATAAACAGGTACCGAGATACCTCTAAAATAAAGCAAGTACCTTTGAATGACGAAAGGAAAAATACACAGTCGTTGACCTTAAAAAGAATAAAGAAAAGATCGTGCTAAAGCATAAACCACTTTATTATATTATTATTTAGATTGAGTTCCATCTGATCGCATTTAGCCAAAAACCAACCTCGTATAAAAAAATTCATACTAGGTACTTTCCAGCAAAAATTCAAATATGTTTATTGTTTATGTATTTTAAATTAAAATAGCGCTTAATAATTTTTGGAATAAGATTATATATGCACTATCTATTTATTTAAGAAATTACTCACATGTATCAAGGCTCGTACACACTAGCGCGACCGGACACCGGTAATTTATTGTTCTAACGTGTAGTTTTCTCAGAAATTGTCTTGTTAAAATCGTGTCGCGCTAGTGTGCACGAGCCTTAGGGGTTAAGATTTAATGACTAAACCGGCAAGTGGTTCGTGACCTTGACTCACCGTTCCAAGTCAACGATTATTCAGATTTTTTTTAAGATATGTGTTCCGTAAAAATACACTTGATTGCCGCTTTTGGTTTAAAACGGTATTAGGTTTTTGGGACATAGAAAATTGGACTGGGCGTTAGCCTCACAAAAGTTACCACTCACTAGAAAGAGACAAAGCGACTGTGCGGCCAATACCTGTAGTAAACAACTACTGGCCGCAAATTCTCTTTGTCTCTCTCGTACTTTTCGGTCTATTCACTGCAGAACTGAATACAGACCGCTCAGTCCATTCTCTCTGTCTATGGTTATATAGCTCAGTGACGAATCGAAAATGAGAATGTTTCTTTAGCCATGCTAGACTTGAGTTTCGCGGTTTTAAAGTAAGGATTAAAAAAACCGGACACATCGCAAAATTACATATTTTGAGATGTGTTGGGTTTTTCGTCATATTTGATGGACATTGACGTCATTGTTTTAAAATCCATAGTTTTAAGATTGGGTCAGATGGGACTAAATCATTTTACATCCCCTCTTGGGTGTACAAATCTCTAGATAGTACCAATGCGCTAGAACCAATTAAATGCAAGCAATAGCTAATATTATAATAACTTACCTCTACACATTATTTGCGTAACACAATTTAAATGACAATCCCTTTCATGTTGACAATTCAACGGGTATGTTAGGGTTATTCCATTTATCCACCCTAAAGTGGATACTCGTACACAGTATATCCGAGAATCCACCCTAGACCTAGTTAAATAAACTGGATTTATAGGGTTAGGGTGGATTCTCAGACATACGAAACGAAATGAAATTGTTTATTCTGTAAATAGGATATTAGAATCACTTTTACACGTCATATTATAAAATAGTAAAAATAAGCTAGATGAGATCAGCGTTTCCTATCTGACTACTCTGAGAAGAAAGGTCGAAACAAACTCAAACAAACAGTCTCTTTTAAAGTCCAGACATAATCTTGGTCAGGCCATATACGCTTCCGTGTATCCACCTTAGGGTGGATTTTTAGGGTTGGATAAACGGAATGACCGCCATATTCAATGCGTTATTTCTGTTGTAAAACGGACGAATATTCAGACGAAGGAATAATCAAGGAATGGATTTTGTTGTAATATCAAAATGGAACGGATTGTCATTTCGCACCCCAATTGCGTAACACACTTTCAATCCCAATCCGAAGGAAATTAATAAACGCTCATCTGCCTAGCCTTTTCCAACTATGTTGGGACGTTGGGGTCGCCATTCAATCTGCTGAATACCAGTATTTTACATGGAGCGACTGCCTATCTGACCTCCACAACCCAGTTACTGGGTCGTACGATACCCACTGGTTGTCAGACTTCAAAAACTGCAACGAAATTCATCAGCCATTGTTTCACATGTTTGTAAAATTCATCTGCTTGACAATGTAAATGAATATGGTTGAATTGTCAAAAAGTGGCATTAGGATTGTGTGTTACGCAATTGGCCCGCGTAGTGTGTTAAGCAATTAGAGTGCTGGTTTTTGAAAGTCAATTCAATATAAACTGTTGTTAAATCTTATGTTTTGATTGGTTGTATAGTCTGTTCCAAAAGTCTGTGATGAAAATATAAACAAAAGGATCAAAAAACACCTGTGGATGCCAATTTGGATTAGTGGCACTGACAAATCGAGTGCTTTGATTTTATTATTCAAATTGAGATCAATTTTATAACCTCAATTCTCGTCGATGCTTTTTCTATTAAAATGTAATAATATTATTCAAACAAAAAGTGCTAAGATATAAAGTTGAAACCTTCTAAATAAAGATGATTGTTACTCCTTTTAGTAAATGTTTGCGTAATAATTTTACTAGAACAGGGTGTGTTTACACTTTCATCATATAATTTTGAACAGATTATAGCTATTTTAACTAACCAATCATAATAGGGAACATCATATGACAGCAGATTTACTGTAGACCCCTTTATCACAGAACTTCACAAGTGTACAATTCTACAATTTTTTTAAATTTAAAAAAATAATATTGCGTTACACAGAAATTACAAATATGTAAGTAAATTGTAGACTTGCCGCTACTATTTACATATTTGTAAGGATTTTCCGTTACAACACTTGTACTGAAATTGTAAATTGTAATTGTGAAGTTTTGTGGTATAGCCCAGGTTTTCAGAAATGTGAGGTTAGTTGCAGTTAAGACCAATTTTAATAAATAATTATGATTTTATTAGGGCCACTATAAAACTAAGTTGTAAAGGAAATTGAACTATATAAATTAGGTTTAAGGAAAATAGGATAAATTAGGTTAATCGAAAAATACGTGATTATTTATGTATAATTAAAATATTAATATACCTCGTGCCGCTACAATGGCGACATTAATTTAACACACGGGTAGGGCTAGTGGCCAGAAATCATAAAAATTATAATAAAATAACATATTTGGTTCATTAAAAAATTTAAATTTTCAAACAAACTAAACAATAAAAACATAACCAAAATTGAGATCACTCTGTGTAAAAGATTCATTCACGAAGTTACCTACCAGCTCGCTTACGTTCTATCGGTAAGATCCTTTGTCGGCATAATTTCTAAGAAATTGCGCGGCTTTCCTTCTATTCGCCTACACATGATCCGTGACCCCGGCAAATGACCTCTTCGCTACAGTTCTTTAAGTACAGGTTGCTCCAAGACGGTAATTTAGAAAATTGTAAATAAATAAATAAATAATAACGTTTATTGAAATTCAAATATTTTCATAAAATGAATACGCGAAATCGTATACGTGTGTTAAATGAATGTCGTCACGCTGTATAAAATTAAGTATGTACCTATTTATTAAACGTGGTCTGCTAATGCAACACAGTACATAGTCGTTATAAGTTAATGTATCTTAGATGTATGGTAAATAAACGATTTTTATACTGTATCAATGAGTTATATTTGAAACATCCTTTATCTAAAAAAAAAGCTGGACTCGTGGCTCGCCTAGACAACTATAGCCTCTTTATATGCTTGGGAATACCGCAAGCATTCCGTCCATCAGCATCATCTCAAGCGAGTGACGTCCACTGCTGGGCAAAGGGTCCCCCAAGCGTTAATCAATCAATCTGCCTAGCCTTTTCCCAACTATCTTGGGGTCGGCTTCCAGTCTAACCGGATGCAGCTGAATACCAGTATATTACTTCGAGCGACTGCCTATCAGAGCTTCACAGGCTTCACAGTAACTGGGTAATACGATACCCCTTGGTAAGACTGGTTGTCAGACTTTCGCCCGTCTCGTCTGTTAAAGATCCACGAATGACAGCTGGGACCAACGGCTTTTACGTGCTTTCCGAGGCACGGAAGAGTCTCGGTATATAAAGATGGTCACCCATCCACGGACCAACCCCGGCAGGCGTAGCTTAACCTGATGGATCGACCCGTCCGGCTGTTATTACATAACCACGAGCTTCTTCCTAAGCGTTAATGATAACGTTAGGTAAATGATTTATTTCTGTAAAGTATTACTTAATTGTAAAAAAACACTTATTTAAAAAAAAGTAGTTTTGCATACATAAATGAAAAAAATCACGGCAGTAGCACATTAACGAAATTAAAAGTAGGGTCTACCGCGGCGATCGCGTATTGGCACGACATGCGACAGTTGCATAAAAATAGGACGCGAGCTACGGATGAAAAACGGGTGCGGACTCGTGGCCACTCCAGGTTGTAACACCAGTGTGACTAACAGCAATGATTTTCCTGGAGTCCGGACTCGTAACACCGCTAATATTTCTACACCATCTACCACTGAATTAATAAAATGTTTTTTTATACTTATCGATATTTTTTTATATGTGGGCATTATTTTTCGATAGTTTATATTTATAGCATCCATGGGAAAGCGACAAAATGTGAACTAGTATAAAACTTGCTTGCAACTTAACGCACCTTGCGCTAATACTAAATAGCCTCCCTGGCTGCGAGCAACTTGGAAGTAGCGCTCGCTCGGCTCGCGCACGGTTGGTCACCTAGTTCACAATTTTTGTCAATAATTTATAATCTAACTGAAATAATACCGATAGATTATAAACTAACGTTTCTCACAATCTTAGGTGACACATATAAGAGATGCATCAAGTTTAAAATGAAGACTTATTGAAACAAACATTTATCTCACCGTGCGGTGAAAAGTTGAAAATGAAAAGTGGTAGGTACATGGTGTAGAAATATTAGCGGTGTGACGACGAGTCCGCCACCTGGAAAACGCTGCTGCTCCATAAAAGTTTATTTGCGGCAAACATTATCGTTACCTTAATTTGTATAGGTTAACAAGCTATGCATAAAGTTCGAAAAGTAGGTAGGTACCAATACTTCCCTACCAAGCTACCTCCCTGCCTAAAAGTTTCACCGCCCCTAAGACGACCCACTGACCAAATATAAAATCTTACCAAACACACATAAATACTCAATTACCTACATTCAAATATTAATAAATATTATTAAAATATATGACATTTAATTTAATATTTTATTAAATTTCAATACAAAATAAGTTGACTGTAGAATAATTATTGTGTAATTGTAATTATAGATAATCAATCTTGATAAGTATTGACATTGTATATCTTTATTATTATTATTATCTACTTAGCGAATCTAGTGTATTTTGTACTTTTGCATGCCTTTTGGTTAAATATGGCATTTGCTATTATATTGTTGTATGTCACCGTTATGTACCCATATTTGCAAAATCTAATAATTGAAACCTTTAAATAAACCGTTTTTTTCCGTGGGTAAACCCCATGGCCTAAAATCATAACCCTTCGTTTTGGGAGAGCCGAAACCCTACTGTTCCTTCTGTTACCATGAGTCGGGGGCCCGGGAGATACCTAGTTGTATCTACATTCGCCGCACCTCCGACTGGTATCAGCCCAGCCCGCCCTCCCAAGCGGGCCCCATCACCCAGTGCGGCCGATCCCATGACCGTACCGTTATATCCTCCCGCGCGCATGGTACGTTCCTCTTTGGGCCTAACTGTTCGAACTACGACACACGTTTTGACATCATCCACCAAAGAAACCCTGCAGCTCTGAAAAGAGCTCTTAACAACAGCCCGCTTTCAAGTATTAATACTTGAGAAAGTCGACCTATTACGTTTTGACATCATCCGCCAAAGAAACAGAACACCTTGCAGCCCTGAAAAGGACTTTGTCTTCAATAAATACCTACCTACCTACAAACTCAAAATATGATACGAATCTCACTACGCGCGCTCGCCACGCACTCTCCTCGCCAACTGAATATCTTTGGGCATGATAGTCACTCGCTTCGCATGGATCGCGCACAGATTCGTATCCTCAAATAGCCCCACTAAGTACGCCTCACTGGCCTCTTGAAGCGCCATCACAGCGGAGCTCTGGAACCGGAGATCAGTCTTGAAGTCCTGCGCGATCTCCCTCACGAGACGCTGGAACGGCAGTTTCCTGATGAGCAGCTCCGTGCTCTTCTGGTATCTGCGTATCTCTCGCAGGGCCACAGTCCCTGGTCGGTATCTGTGCGGTTTCTTCACGCCGCCCGTAGCTGGAGCACTCTTCCTTGCTGCCTTGGTCGCCAGTTGCTTCCGAGGAGCTTTCCCTCCGGTAGACTTGCGGGCAGTCTGTTTTGTTCGCGCCATTTTGATTTATTTTACACACGAGCTAATACAATGACAACTGTGTGAGGTGTGAGCAGTATGACGAGGTGCGACTCGAGTGAGTGAAGCGATGCCTTTTATAGTTTTTTACGCTCCCACTCTCGGAATACTTGAGATTTTGTGGGTAGTTGTAGAATATTATGGGTGAGAATCGGCACCTACCCGTGATAATGGCAGTGGTCGGTGGCAAAAAACGTAAATTGAAAAGCAAAGACACCGACTGCCGAAATTAAAGTTATTTTTCAGTTTTTTTGTGTTTTTTTTGGAAGTCGGTTGTTTTTTTTTTTGTAAAAAGTTTTTATTTTTCACTTTTTAGTTGTGGTACCTACCCCATACAAATCCGAATACCACTACCTGCTATGTAAATAACAGTGAAGGAGTCAAACAGGATATCGTCTAGATAAACTAAGTGGGAAAAATACGTAATATTGAAGCTAACTCAAAAATTACGCAAGCAAAGTTAATAAAATTTAAATGGGACCACCTCGGAAGCATGATCTACCAAACAAAAAAAGAATCATCAAAATCGATTCATAATAGGCGGAAAAAAAAAAACATACAGACGAATTGAGAACCTCCTTCTTTTGGAAGAAGTCGGTTAAAAATTAGGTGAAGTAAACTTGTAAAGCCCAGCCCAGTACATGTTTTGGCTTTAGAATATTCCGCTCAAACACAATAGGTATACACGTTGTTCGTGGTTTGATTTTGAATATATTTTACTACAGATATCCTCAATGGGTACACAAACAGCAGTAGGTACCTTGCTAATAAGTACCTACGTAATATTCCAACTTAAAATGGCCTTCCAAGTGGAAAACGAGTGACCAATCATGATGATTGAATCATCGCCATAATTTACCTACCTATGTATACATATAACATTGAAAGTACCCTACTACTAGGTATGTCGAAATACGTAGATAACATTTAGGTACTTTGATAATACCTACTTACGAAGCTACGTCTATTAGCACAGATGAATCTACCTAGGTATTATTCCCTAGGTACTTAACCTAACTACAACTGAGAGGTAACTATAAAAAATGATAGGTAAAACATAAAAATGATAATCAGCTAAATAAATTCTGCAGATTTGCGATGTTGTGATGTATTGTACCTACCTAGACTCGCGACAATCTAAGAAGTCCGTTTTGAAAGCTATCAAAATGCTTTTTGTAGCGATGAAAAAAAAAAAAAAGTTTCTTAAAAACTGATTCTAGAGACATCGATTGAACATACTTAGAGTTTGTAATTTACGACTTATCTACATTGATAAAAACTGATTCTCAAGGCTTAACGTTTTATTACATGTACGAGAACGAAACGTCAAAACGGACTTCTAGGATTGTCGCGAGTGTAAAAGGTTTGTAAAGTTTACCTACCTACTTATTTTTATGTTGTGTAGGTACCTTATAAAAGTTATAAATCACAGGATAATAATATCATCATGATTTTATTACTTAGGCTCTGTCTCGCATAGGGGACAGGTCACAGCATTATGCTGAGCGATAGCTGTTTTGGGTGGATGTGACTTATATTTTCCCTCAACTTGTTCTATCGTGTTTTTTCTTTACGTCATGTTTACCGCAAATAAACTTATTTTCTTTTTGAACTATAAAACTATCTACAAGCTAGGTAATAGGGGAGAGCCTATTGCCGGAGGGCACATATCCAGACTCCGGGCTGCTAGTGTTGCTATTGAGAAATTCCAGAATGAATAACCGAATAACACTTTGCCCGACCTGAGAATGGAACCCGGGAGCTCATGCTCCGCAGCACCACTAGACCAACGACGCGACGCTAAAGAACTACATTATTAAATAAATACTCAGACCAAATAAAAAACCGAGTGTGTGTTGTCAAAACAAGTCAGAAGTGACGTGAGGCCGGTTTCGTAAATGTGTGCACTTAGTGAGGTGTAATTTGATTGTAGGTAAATAGTTGTAAATGTGTGCGTGTGAGCGTGTACTTATGCATAGAGCGGTGGTGTAGTTTTAGCATGCTTCAATGTATTGTTCGCAGCGCTCTGTCTAGTTTTTATTTGGTCTGAGATCAAATGAATAAAGTTAGCTACTTGATACCTACTTAAGTCTTAAATAACTAACTTAATAGCTGGTACTACCTAGATATTCGACATTTGTAATGTCGAACGTCCGCAATTCGAACATCTAGACATATAGACGAATACCAATTTACATAATGTGACCACATAGGAGTAAAATCCCATTACTTAATTACATACCTAGCCATAAATTAAAAACTTATCATCATCTGCCTAGCCTTTTCCCAACTGTGTTGGGGTTGGGTTTCCAGTCTAACCGATCTCGAATGCAGCTGAATACCAGTATTTTACATGGAGCGACTGCCTATCCGACCTACACAACCCAGTTACTGGGTAGCACGATACCCCTTGGTAAGACTGGTTGTCAGACTTTCGGGCTTCTGACGACCCATAACAACTGTCAAAAATCTACAAATGACAGCCGGGACCAACGGCATAATATCGTGCTTTCCGAGTCACGGTTTAGTCTTGGTATGTAAAGATGGTTACCCATCCACGGACCAACCGCCGCAAGCGTTGCTTAAGGTTGATGCGCTAGGGTGGCCCGCGAAATTCAAATTTTCTTACGTTTTTTGCAAATTGCAGGTCAGTATCAGGTTGTATGTTGATCTAAATAGTGTATTTATTGACTGACGATTTCATGAAATTTTCATTCAGTACACTTACATGAACTTAGAGAGTTGTATTGCTGATTCTAATGTTTATAATTCTGTTAATACATATTTGTTACGGCCGCTAATAATATTTAGATCAACATACAACCTGATACTGACCTGCAAATTGCAAAAAACGTAAAAAAAAATGAATCTCGCGGGCTACCCTAGCGCATCCACCTTAATCTGATTGATCGGCCCGTGCGGCTGTTATTTCTTAGCCCCTCAAAATAAATACCAATAAATTACAAACATATAGGCACCTTTTTATACTAACACACACAATAAATGAATTAGGTATCCAATCCTCTTCAAATAGGTAGGATCAAGACACATTTCCAGTATAAGCTGACCTCGCATTGTACGGAAATCCTATACAATGCGAGATCAGCTATTGGAAATGTATAGCTTGATGTGTAGCCGTGTGACGTGTGTACCTACAGTATGACTAACTTACGAAAGCATGACATCGCGTGTTGCTAACTACCACCTAGGTGGCGAGTAACGCCTAATTAGGTAGTACTTATAGCTAATTAGCAAACCGCGACCACCTGTTGGTCGCCGGTAGGTTCCTACAGGGCGTCAGGTCGTACCTAAGTCATGTTGGGACTTTTTGTGATCGAACTTTTTATTGCAATTTCGTGTCGATTCGTATAGAAAGTTGTGCCTTTTCTTGTGTGAGTAGGTTTTTCTAATCGACTTCTAATAGGAGGAGGTTATCAATTCGGATGTTCCTATTTTTTTTTTAATGTTTTTTTTTATAGTCTGGTGGTGTGACCGTCAGACTGGTAAGTCATAATCATAAGTCTCGGGTTCGAATCCAAGCCACGCACCTTTTCTGCCACGGTTGCGGGAAAGTCCGAAAGGGATACCGGGACCTTGGCAACAGACAACTGAAGGAACACGGGTGAGTTTTAGTCAATAAAAGTCTGACATGCCCTTCCGCTCCGCCCAGGGCAGGAGAAGTCATTTGATGATTTCAAATCCTCAAAAAAAAAAAAAAAAAGACACGCCCCTGTGACTCTTAGGAATCATGTGCGTATAATTATCACTTGCTTCAAAAACGGTGAAGGAAAACATCGTGAGGTAACCGGCATGCCAGAGAAATATTTCTCAACGGCATGTGAAGCCAAGTCAGAGGCCCATGGGCGGCTTTAAAACTCTGACAATAGGTTAGTCTTTGAGTTTGAGTCGTTATGTTATTGTAGCAACCTGCAGAGTCTAGATTTGTACCCGGTTGATGGCAATAGGCTCGCCCCCTATGACATGGGACTTAAACATAACTGGTGAAATGTGGATGTTCTACAAGTAATTCCACCTCTGTCTAACCCTTCAGGGATTACTGGCGTGATGTTATGTTATGTATTATCTTATTGTACGATTGTGTAGAAGTTCATTACGCGGCTCGGGTCGATCCATCAGGTTAAGCTACGCTTGCTGGGGTTGGTCCGTGGATGGGTGACCATTTTCACATATCGAGACTCCTGCGTGCCTCGGAAAGCATGTTAAGCCGTTGGTCCCGGCTGTCATTTGTGGATCTTTGACAGTCGTTACGAGTCGTCAGAAGTCCGAATGTCTGACAACCAGTCTAACCAAGGGGTATCGTATTACACAGTTACTGGGTTGTGGAGGTCAGATAGGCAGTCGCTCCATGTAAAATCCTGGTATTCAGCTGCATCCGGTTAGACTGGAAGCCGACCCCAACATGGTTGGGAAAAGGCTAGGCAGATTGATTGTGTCGAAGTTCATTAGGTTTTTGTGGTTGTTAACTGGACGGTTGTTGGACGTAGCGTTGGAACGCCTCCCGCAAGGTGGACCGGTGACCTTGTGAAGACCGCAGAAATCCGCTGGGTGCGGGAAGTACTGAACCGGTCGAAGTGGCGGTGCTTGGGGGAGTTCTATGCCCAGTAGTTGACGTCAATCGGCTGAAATGATGAATGAATGATGAGGTATGGTCCAGTCAGCCTGTAGTCAGCCTCAAAAGATGTATACCTACCTAAATCGATATAAAAGCACCTTTAAATCAATCTGCCTAGTTTTTTCCCAACTATGTTGGTGTCGGCTTCCAGTCTAAACGGATGCAGCTGAATACCAGCATTTTATATGGAGCGACTGCCTATCTGACAAATTTTCCACAATCTTTTATTCCATAAATATTGTGTATCAATGTAGCCACGAGGATGAGCAGTGGTGGCCCAGTGGTAACGGCCACGACTTACGAGTTGTAGGTCGTAGGTTCGAACCCCGACAGGCGCTTTACTTTGTGTTAATTAATTCACCACTGCTCTCAAAACGGTGAAGGAAAACATCGTGAGGAAACCGGCATGTCCTAGAACCAAAAATTCGAAGACATGTGACATCTACCAACCCGCACTGGGCCCGCGTGGTGCATTACGGCCCGCTCCGTCTCACAGAGAGGAGGCCTGTGTCCCAGCAGTGGGAACATTATAGGCTGAATATGTAGCCACAATTTAAAACATGTTACACATTGGGTTGGTACTTAATTTTAGATTAACATTCAGTAAAAGCCAAGACAGATCGCTGTCAACAGTGACGTGAGGCCGGTTTCGTAAACATGTGTGCACATATTTTGGTGTAGTTTGATTGTAAATGCTTGTAAATGAGTGCGTTTGAGCGGTGTAGTTTTGGCATGCTTCACTGTATTGTTCGCAGCGCTCTGTCTGTATAACCTCATTAAACGGCTGGAACGTTACTCAAAATAGAGGTACAATAACGTTATGTAATAGCGTTTTCTATAGTTCCAGTAAGAATTCATGAACTAATATCTTGGCAATACAACGAAAATCTATCGGAACGAAATCTTCTACTATTAATTCAGTTACAATCCGGATGGAACGGTAGAAATCGTTACCTACTGGAACGATAAACTATAACGATATAGTCCCTGTTAAACGGTGTTCACCTTCAGTTTGTTATTCCAGTTCGATTCACCTTGGTAAGGTTAAGGTACATCGCAGACGACACACTTTTTGTGCGAGGAACAATCGATTCGAGTTGTTCCATGCTTTGTAATCATTTGTTGGAGTTGATACGCCGCAGACTCGTTCGCACAAAAAGTATGTCGTCTGTGCTGCACCTAAGTTACAATTACAAGTTAAGCACGTTTTTGTAACAATATATTGAAGAGAAAACTTCTTTAGTCGCGTTGAGCACTTTTTAGGTGAACAAAAATCATGGAACTCGTGTCATCGTCACCGAACGCTTATTGGGTGAATAATAATCATGGAAGTCATCGTCACCGAAGGCTTGAAGAAATGAATGAATGTTACGTATAGTTTTCACTTCTATCGGCACTCCCCAAAGACTGGCCGCATGTTTTTTTGTTATTTACTTAGTGTATTTTATCAAGCCGTTCATATATAATTTGATCTAAGTACATACACACTCATAAGTTTATCACCGCGACGGCAAACCAGCAGCTACGCTAACTCATTAGCAACTAAACAAACTACAAGGCGAAACCTCTTTTATATAATCCACACTAACCTAAACATTTGCGAAGTACCCACATTTTATAAAATTCCCCCAAGTCCAATACTCAATACTCAATATCTTTATTGCTTTACCATAATGTGTACTTAGGTGGTAACTATATATTTAGATCATTATGGACCCTGTAGGGCACAGCAAAAGGGTAGGAGAGAGGAAGCCCTGTTTAAGGAGATCATGCAAGTTTTAACTTACATTTATTCAAAGTCAGGAGATCGCAAATAGGATCTATCATTTCGTTTATCTATTGTTTATGTATTGTTTTATCTGTAAAAGTGTACTTAAATATTTTAGATTATTTCGATATGTACGTACATATCTATTATAATTCTGTTTATTAATTTATATAAATTGTTTATCTTCGAATAATTATTATTGCTATATTGTTTAATTTATTATAATTGCTAATTTATTTAATTATTATTTTTCCGTATCATTAATATATAATAATTATTATTTTTTCATATTTTGTGTATCATTTAAATATTCATCTAAGGAGTAATAGCATTTGTTTATCAGTAATTTTTTAAGTTTATTAATAAATATATTCAACTTTTCTTCTTTTTTTAATATGTCAGGTAGTTTGTTATATATTTTTATAGACATTACGTAGGGACTTGTAGAATGCATTTTTAATTTGGATGTTGGTATGTTTAGTCTAGATCGGTGCCTAAGTGTATACTGTGATTGTCCTCGTTAAGGTAAAGTTCTCACCTACTTAACTGCACCGAAAATTAACAAAAATGTTTATAATATTATCTCTTTTCATCCACAAATACCCACAATGTCTTCCGAAGGATCGGAGTCTGATGGCTCAGACATTCAAATACAATCTGCGTTACCAAAAATGCCACAAAAGAAAATGCCGAACAGTCCATCAGATGATTTACTAAAGAAAAAACAAGATAAGAAATTGACCACGAAGATAATGATACAGCAAGCACTCATAGACTTGAAGAGTCGAAAAGGTGTATCTCTATATGCCATAAAGAAGTATATAGCGGATAGATACAACGTGGATACAGAGAAACTAAACTATCATATCAAAAAGTTCATAAAATCTGCCGTGGAACAAGGAATTATTATACAAACGAAAGGGATTGGAGCCACAGGTTCCTTCAAACTTGCTCCCATCAAAGAAAAGAAACCAAAAACTAAGAAACCGAAAAAAGAGATCACAGATAAGACAAAAGATCCAGAAAAGAAGAAGAAATTAAAAGAAAAATCGAAGAAAACCGAAGGAAAAAGCTTGAAATCGAAAGCAAAATCTAAGGAAAGCAAAGAAGATAAAACAGTTAAACCGAAGAAAAAGATGGATGCGGAAAAGAAGCCGAAAGAAAAGAAAGATGGCGGCGAAAAGACGAAGAAAGTGAGGATTGCCAAGGACATGCAGACACCTTCGAAGAAGAAGGGCATGATGAAGAGGAAAAGCATCGGTTCAATTAGAAAACCACCGAAAATGAAACCAAGAGCGAAGGCATAAAGAAAAACATACATTCTATTAATCATTGATATTTTGTTGATTTTTTATTATATTTGAGTGAATAATGTTGATTTTTTAACTAATAGACAGTTTAAATTTTATTTGTTGTTTTTCTTTAACACAAAATCATTATCTAAATCACTTTTGATGACCACATTTCCATCCCATCACAGCCGTAGCTTATATTGTAAATGTGAAAGTGAGTTTGTTTGTTTGTTACGCTTTCACGCTAAAACGGCTGAACGGATCTAGATGAAATTTGGCACATGGGTAGACCATGACCTGGAATAGGACATGGGATACTTTTTATCCCGATATTCCCAGGGGATCGAGACTTACGTGGGTGAAACTGCGGGGCGCTGGTAGTAATAATAATATACAATTTGTGCGATGGGTCGCACAAGTGTGCTGGATTGGAGGGTGGAAATCAACAGGACACTAGTCACTGTGAAGACGGACGGTGGACCACGGTGGTAGTACTTATATGAAAATACTATATTCCACTGTCAAAGGTAGCGAATACTTATATATTTCCCTTACCAAAATATGTGGAGCAAGACATATTAATATATATCTTTGTCAATTTATGCCAATCATTTGGTTGATAAAGATCCTAGTTACGCAGAAAGGACTAGTTACGTACCTACTATACTTACCTTTGCCACTATTATACTTACATAATGTTTTCTGAAGATGCGTGCCTCGGAAAGCACGTAAAGCCGTTGGTCCCAGCTGTCATTTGTAGATCTTTGACAGTTGTTACGGGTCGTCACAAGCCCGAAAGTCTGACAACCAGTCTTACCAAGGGGTATCTTATTACCCAGTTACTGGGTTGTGGAGGTCAGATAGGCAGTCGCTCCATGTAAAATACTGGTATTCAGCTGCGTCCGGTTAGACTGGAAGCCGATCCCAACATTGTTGGGATAAGGCTATAGGCAGATGATGATGTTTTCTGAAGATACAAGTTGCTCAAAAAACAGAAAGTAACACGTTTTGTATCCTCATCATCAGCCTACAGCAGTCCACCGCTGGACATAGGCCTCTCAAATTGCACGCCATTGACCTCGAATCTCGGCAACTCTCATCACCAGCCACCCTACGAAGATCGTCGCTCCACCTGCCTGAGGGCGTCTTACCTTACGATTGCTGATTCGCAGTCTCCACTCAACTCGGTAATCGGTTCTACGGCTTATGACTAGTCCATTGCCACTTCAGCTTGTTTTGTAAGTATATTGAAATCTTTATTCAAAAATTGTAGCCTTGTTATCAAAATCAAAAGTCATTTTTTCAAACTAGGCTGAGAATCAGCACTTTTCGAACGTCGAAATTAAATAAGACAGTCCCCCAAAAATCAGGTACTGGGACACTGAGCTGACATGGAAAATTATCTGATTTAGCTTCACCCACAGGCCACACCTCACATAACATGGTACCTATTTGTTTGTAATGCATTTATACAATTATTACTACATAACACAAGTCACTATTTACACTCGACACCTCACGTAGGCCAGAGGACTGGCTCGTTCTTTGGCCAAAGAATTAGAATTGCCATTCAACGTGGCAATGCTGCCAGTCTTTTGGGCATGACAGCGATACGGACGAGTACTTCCACACCTGAGTGTCCCTTGTTTTCGTATTTATTTGTATAGTTAGAAAATTAGTCGTTTGTAATATTAATTTAATTTATGTTGTATAGACTGGCCGCTACTTCTACTACCGTGTCAAACCACCTACCTCGATTTGTATACAAATTTAAATTACGCCGAAGAAAAAGGAGTATGAAAGGAGTGCAGTAGTTCTATAGGTAGTTTCTGCCTAACCCCATGGGAAGAAATTATACAGGAATGAACATTCATCTGCTCTTTCATGTCATGTTTCGATAATTCAGTAGGCGATTGCCAAATTCCAACATAGTTGGATCGGTTCAATCCTAACTTATAATATTATAAATGCGAAAGTGAGTTTGTTTGCCGGTTTGTTTGTTACGCTTTCACGCTAAAACGGCTGAATTGGAATGAAATTTGGCACAGGGGTGGACCATGACCTGGAATAGGACATAGGATACTTTTTATCCCGATATTCCCGCGGGATTGAGACTCTCGCTGGTGAAACCGCGGGGCGCAGCTAGTAATATTATAAATGCGAAAGTGAGTTGGTTTGTTTGTTACGCTTTCACGCTAAAACGGCTGAACGGATTTCGATGAAATTTGGCACATGGGTAGACTATGACCTAGAGAAGGACATAGGCTACTTTTCATCCTGGATCGAAGACGAAATCGCGGGCAACAGCTAGTAATGAATGAATTTTTCACCTTTGTTTCATCGTATATTCAAACGCGACACTTCGAGTGAAAGATGCCGAATGAAAGCCAAAATGAACAAACAGTGAAGCGCCTGATACCGGCTTAAAAAGCGAGTCCTTCAATTCATAAGTTTTAAAGAAAGACCGCTATTTCCGCAGTGACAGTGACAGGTCGATAACAAAATTATCATGGTGATGGGGGACTCTCGACTACAGAGCTAGAAGCTTGATCAGACATCTCCTATGTTCGGTAGACACAAATATATTAGGTTGGTCTTACTTAGCAGCATAATAAGCCAACCATGATGACGGATGACCCATGTTCCCACTCAAAAGACCATTTCAGACGCTAATGTACATGGTCCTCCTATGGCTTGACCAAGATTATGTCTGGACATTAAAAGAGACTGCGACCCTTGAGTTTGTTTCGGCCTTTCTTCTCAGAGTAGTCAGATAGGAAACGCCGACCTCGAATAGCTTATTTTTAATATGACGTGTAAAAGCGATTCCAATATCCTATTTACAGAATAAACAATTTAATTTCACTGCTGGGATACAGAGCTCATCTTTGCGAGAGACATTTTTCCTTCGCCGTTTTGAGAGCAGTGGTGATGAAATAAATTATACAAAATATAGTGGCCTCAGTGGGTTCGAGCCAGCACTCTATAATTGCGTAATACACGATCAATCAGAATTGGAATCGATTTGAAACAAATGTCTAATCCATTGCTTCATAAGTTTGAAAAAAAATCTGCTCAACAAAGTAAATAACCCAATGAATGTTGTTGAACTGTCAAATGAAACAGATTAGTTTTAATCATTTACTGAAAATGTGTTATTATATAGCAGAAGGAAATTGCCAAACACACTCGTGAATATCGTAATATACCTAAAAACGAAATTAATCGCAAAACTCAAGATAGACGTTAACATCTCAGTCACTTGTTATTTCATCCTCTATTAAATCCCTTCCATTATTTTTATAAATTACTAGCTGCGCCCCGCGGTTTCACCCGCGTAAGGCACGATCCCGTAGGAATAGCGAGATAAAAAGTATCCTATGTGTTAATCCAGGTTATAAACTATCCGTGTGCCAAATTTCATCCAAATTCGTTCAGTAGTTTTTGCGTGAAAGAGTAACAAACATCCATCCATCCATCCATCCATTCTTACAAACTTTCGCGTTTATAATATTAGTTAGATTAGGTACAATAATCATCAACAATTTGGTTTTTACACGAAATTTGACTCTTTATCGATCTTATTTTTACCGCGAAAACGCGAGACATTCCTTCCGATCAATACAATTATTATTTTTTGTAAAAGTTATGTTCAATTTTACTATTTATTTAGATACATGAAAAGCTATTTCTTTACGTTAGACCCTCCATTATTAAGGGGCGTTCGTACACAATAAGTAAGCATTTAAATACCTACGTAAGCATTTAGTCCACCACTTTTTAAAGGGGAGATAGCGGCAATATGGACACGTGTTTGAAATAAGTCTGCACTATAACATCTTAATTATTTTATTATTCATATACTTATAGAATCATCGCTTGTCGATTTCTCCATGTTTAGCAATGTATAATAATGTATATGTATGAAGGATGGTACAGTAAAAACTTTCGCCGTAAATAAATTCGACCGCAGTTTTTTTTACACCTTTTTTTTCTACAATCGTGCCATTGTTAAAAAGATATAAATTAAAAAATACTTTCTGTGAGTTTAAACAAAAAACATATCAAGTAAAATAATTAATTGATCGCTTGGGAATGCATAGATACTTACTTTTTAAAGCAATATCTATTACGTACTTACATAAAAATGATACCCAATTGTTCGCAAAAGTTTGTCGATTTTCCGCATTTAAATCCTTACAACGTAATATCGTCGTAAATTTTAGTGAAAATAAATTGTGGACTCCAAAAAATGTGAATAAAAACTTTCTTTTATGTTTACTGTAAAATGTACGAGAGTTTTTTACGCATAACGGACTTAGGGCAAGATGCTGGAGAACGTTTAGATGAGAGGAAAATGAATTCATATTCCTTGAGTTTTGAATAAATCCAGTATCTTTCTCATTCGATCATTTAAATTACTAAAAATTATCAATTTAAAATGAAAATCAATATTTTCTGTAAGAATCTCCACCATAAGTATCCGACGGGAAACTTCAGTCGATCGAGGCTGGCTGAACATACACTTAAATTTCTATTAAATAAAAGACATGGTTTCTATAAATGAATATATATTTAAACAAAACATCACTGACGTATTATAAATAAAACTTTAACAATGTAACATGAGCCATAAACGCAGCAAATAGGCCCAAATCGTGTGAATAATTCATTATATCGGCCATTCTACTTGAATGACATCACTACGCAGAGAGCACAAACCTACTACATGATAATCAACCTTATTCAGTTTTAATAAAGCTGCTTATATATCGATTACTGGTCAAAAGTAATTTCTTAAGTCGCCTTTCCGTTTAAATCTGAAAAAAATGCATTCATTTTCTCCCTCCAACTTGTACCTAATCCTCATAAGTAAGAAAGAGACACACGTATATTTGTTGAGCTAACCCGTCTCGTAGAGAGGATATTGGGGTCATGGAACGTGTTTGAATTTCGAAACACGTTCCGTCCAATACCGTGCGTTGTTATTCACTGTTTTATCATTGGTTAGGCTGCCACGGTACCACAATGTTCAGCGTTTAATAAAATCGATACTAATTTGTACGGGGGTATCGCTTGTCTGTCGTTTATCAGTGTCGCTTTGAGTTTTGTGGTAGTCAAGCTATACACTGTGACCGTATCTTTTATGTTATTCGTGCAGCCATTTCGTTTCGAAAGATGTCCGGAGTGACTTTAATCGTGACGTTTTGATACGTTTTCTATAGTTTTTTGACGTTCAAGAAGACACCATTGCTGTGGATCTGTGACGGTAAGTTGTTTGCACCTTATTTCATAAAGATATTCATGTAAAATTGTATTTCAGCCGAGATTTTGGGGGGAAAACGTCAAAAATTCCAATTTTAGTACCAGAACTGTGTTGTAACTCTGAAATAACATCGAAATTCGTGCGTGACGTCACGGCCATTTGAAATTGGTATTCAATTACTGATTCCGTTAGTTTTTAATCGATTTGGTTTTAGACAATCTTGTTTTTTTTATAGATAAATTGTTTTTATTTTAATTTTATTTAAGAAATCAATTTTTGACGTTTTATTTTTGTTTGTTTACATATATTTTTGTATAGATATAGTGACTGACATATATTTTTAGTATGTAAGATGGCTTCAAATGACAATTTGCGCTGAGATATCAATATCATGGTTTCTTATTACTTCACAGTAAAGACTATAATGCTGTTACTGCATATTTTGATTGGATATTATGTGCTGTCTCTTTCTAGCAGTGTGTATTGTTGTGGTTGCGTCTCTTTCTAGCTCATGCGACTTATTTATAGAGAACGCGGCGTGTATGCCGTTCCCCTGTGGCGCCCTACATTTGAGATAGTGTTGTAATTTTGACGTGTTGTTTTATCGATATAATTTATTGCTATCGATAACTTTGTTGTTTTTATATGTACCTATCGTGCAATATTTTGTTGACATTTATTTGCATCTAGTTTCTTCTCGCATTTTATTTGATAAATGATTATGACTACCTATCTAATATGGAGGTCACCTACGTAAAGCTTTGAATATTTTATCCTGTGCTTGGGAACTGTAGATCACAACCCAGATAGGTATTATTTATTTCTGGGGTATTTGTTTGGAAGCTACCTGAGTGGTATGCAAAAAAAAAACATTTACGCCGTTACGCCTCAATTTAGCTGCTCTAGCTACCTACTTTAATGAAGTATTGTAAGTGTAACATTCCATTTTGACTTTGCTAAGCCTGTGCAGTTACCTTAAAAAAACCACCTCCGCTCTTACCGTGGGTATAAAACGCGATTATTGGAGGAGGGACAGAAGCATCATTTTGTGCACAAGTAGCATCATACTTCGTTTCCCAAATTACTATCAGATTGAGATGATTACGAAAAAACTGTGACTCACCACGGACCACTATCAATTCGTACGGATTTTTCGTTATAGACCAAGAATGATCCAGGTTTAACTTTTCCTTGTAGGAAAATATGTTATTTTTTACTTCACCAACCGATATGTTAGTAATCACGAAGCAGTCATTATAATTTATTCGAAAAGACGCAGTTTCGAATAAATTATAATGACTATCTTTCAGAATATACGATTTCTCCGAACTTCATGATCACCATCTATTAGCATAAAACTCACACTTTCTTCCCATAGGGAAGCAGAAATTATAAAACGACACCTGCTACGATCCTTACATACTCCTGTTGCTTCATTTATACGTTCATACGTCTGTCTATTAAGTTATAAGTACTTAGGTACTTAAACTACTTAGGTATTGTTTCGTAAAACCTGACCTACCCACCACATTTCTAGCACCATCTGATCGCATTCTGGTTCCATTCATGTTCATCTCGAGTTTCTTCCTTTGTCACATTTATTAAACTTATCTTATCAATCTCATCTTATCAAAAAAACAAAATCATATTTGACAAACAGGAAACCGAAAATAACAATAATAATTTCTATCGACATTCACCACAGCACTATCAGAGATAAAAAAAATAAAATGTCTGCCGCCATCCGCTGCGTAGGGATTATTATTACTCCCATCCCTTATATACATAATAAACCTTATTTACTAAGTACTAAAGTCCATATTCTATTGGTGTACATGAATACCTTTGTCGATGAAGGGATATTGATATGTCATTGGAATTTCGACTTTGTGTGGATGGTGTAAGGTTTGAAATATTAAAAAGGGTTTGATAATAAAAGCAAATAACTTGGTTCTATTGAAATATCTCTGTTGATTTACGAGGGGCTAAAGATGGTGGGTAAGGAAAGCTTATTTCGATGTTTTTATCCACGTTGGGATACTGTTTGTGTGTGCCTTTCTCCGAAATAGCTGGACTGATTTTGGTGATGTCGTTAACGACTTCATTGTGTGTTTATTACTTCGTCTTAATGACTTTTTGTTTTGTGTTATATGAATAATGTTGTTTTAGAAAGGTGACTGTTTTTTTTTTGCTATTATTCCCAAGTGTTTCGTTAACTGCGTTGTCTGAATAGTCTAGTCTAGCAGTAGCAAGCACGGTTGCCAAACGTTAGGTCCTTGGTTCGATTCCCAGGTCGAACAAAATGTTATCCGATATTTCTGTAAGCAAAATCGGTGTAAGCGTCAGTTTCGTATTTTCCCCGAAATGGTATTTATTTGATGTTGGGTCGTCGTCACTAAGATATGGATGTTCGGTTTTCACTACTGACAATGCTTTTGGAGAATTTATGAAAGTCAATTTTTTTGGAGAAAAAAAAAATGGGCAACCTTTTGTTCAAACATTTGTATGAGGATAGAGTGATAATGTGATCATAAATCACCAACACAAACTTGTACAGTAGGCCGCACATCACTGATAGGATTTGACATTGACAGCGTCTTTATGTCGTACCACTAAGGGTGATTTTTGTAGTCCAAGTGTTACCTGTGACTGTACTACAGTAAATGTAAAGTACAGCACATGATGCGAAACAAAAGCGTCAATCAGCCAATAGTACATTTTATTAGATACCGTACATGTATAGCTAGGGTCATAATTTAGGTTGCTGATGCAACATAGGTATACCTACAACGTCATTCATATACAACAAAATGAGAGAGACATTTTACAATAATATCCACATATCTAATAGAAATACCGATTAAAAAAAGATCACAAAACTCATAAAAAAACACCCTAGTAGTCCCTACTTAAAATTACCCTCGACTGGCTGCGACCCTGCCGGCGTTAAATCACATTGATCCAGTTTTTTTTTTCATATAAAAAAAGTCTCATCTCTTGCCACCTGCCTATAATTCTGTACTAAACATTATATTATTGAATTCGGGATATTTCATTTGCGACGAAGCCCTTCGTGTTTGTCAAAAACTAAAATATTGCATCCCCTCTATTCGTTGTCGAATCTCCGGGGAGCAAAACTCACCATGCTGCGCTGGGCACACGGATCGGCCAGCACGGTCAAACGGTAAGCTGTCGATAGTGTCGATCCCGTCACGTGGAATGACAGCTCACTATAAGCTCACTTCAACTTAGTTTTCACGTTGAGATTTGTAAAGAATATGTAATTTAAACGGCTTGACAGTTGTTACACTCGAACCACGAAAATCGACGTTACTGCTTAGAAATAAAGTCGCTTTCAACTTTCAACATCAAATTGTTAACATGAACGTGCGGTGGACTGTACAATACAATGTTGTTAGTTATTATTGGTAAATGAAAGGGTTGTCTGTGGTCTATTATTTCCCGGAAGCCATACATTTTGCACGCGAAGTATTTTTTTATATACTCATAATCAATAATTTTTTTTAAACACAATATAATATGCCATATTATTTCTCGAAAAACACAAAAAAAAAATTAAAAAGTGTGCCATTTTGTCCCCAATCTCCCCTATCGATTATTTCTTTGTTGCGAAAGGGGTGAAGGGGAAATGAGGGGTCGGGGGAGGCTACTTTTGTAATGTTTTCGGTGGTAAAAAATTGGGTGATAGAGATCATTAAAAAAATACCTACTTATTACGAAACATGTTCAAAATATTGAGGATATAATAGTTTTTTTTTTACGTACCTAGTTAATACTATTGAACACGAATATTTATTTCACGTGGATTTGTAAACTTGTTAAAAAGTTTTTTTTTCCTTAAATCTCCTTTTCTGTTACCTACTTTCAAAAAGGTTGGGTATTTTAATTCAGCGAAACGTGACGAGCGGTCACGTTGGTTCAAACCAACTTCTTGAGGAACTTTCATTGATAACTAAATTTTTTTCTGATTTTTTTTCCTGATGCGAGTAAAATTGCTTTTCGAGTACCTACTTACTAGCTTCAATGTGATCAACATATTTGCCCAATTCTGCGAGGCAACCGCGTCACCCACTCACAATTCAAAATTTGAAATATCATTTCGAATTTCTCATTTTGACAATTCAACAACATTCATTGCGTTATTTACTTACATTGTTTTATTTTAATTTTTTAAACATGCAATTTATTACGAGTTTTCTTAAAAATCCTTCGGATTTTGATTAAAAGTGTGTTCTGCAGTTGGGGTCAGCTGATCATTCATCATGAATCCCTATAAATAAGGGACCTATATCCAGCAGTGGACTGGTTAATGCATGATCAATTGATCATACTACAAATTCGGGCCTGTCGCAAGCGTTTTTTTGAAATGACTTTACTTATGTATTATGCTAATGATAATAATTTATATAGATATGTATATACAATATGTTATCTAACGAAGGGCATTCCCGTTAACCTGCATTTAGTACCTATAGCTTCCATACATGCATAGTAGAAAAAAAAAATCAACAAAAAAATTTTCCTACAAAAAAAAAATATTAACAGTTTTTTTTCGTGATGATTTGTTTGGGACAAGTTATAACAATCCGTTAAGGAAAACCGACCTTGAATAGGTAGCAACACAAATTAATTTTATTGTTTACCTATACCACAGTATAATGTAGTAACAGTATTACGTCTCGGCAGTGACCTTGAAATAATTACCGGCCGTAGGTAGGCCGTTCGCTCGCTCGGAGGAGCTCGTGGCTAAGTAATAATAGCCGCACGGGTTGATCCATCAGGTTAGGCTACGCTTGCCGGGGTTTGTCTGTGGATGGGTTGGGGACCATCTTTACATATCGAGACTCCTCCGTGCCTCGGAAAGCACGTTAAGCCGTTGGTCCCGGCTGTCATTCGTGGATCTTTGACAGTCGTTACGGGACGTCAGAAGCCCGAAAGTCTGACAACCAGTCTTACCAAGGGGTATCATATTGCCCAGTATGCCCAGTCACTGGCTTGTGGAGGTCAGATAGGCTGTCGCTCCATGTAAAATACTGGTATCCAGTTGCATCCGGTTAGACTGGAAGCTGATCCCAATACAATTGGGAAAAGTACAATAGACGTAGATATATTTAGTAACCAATTCCGCTTGACTATTCTTCAAGAGTCCTATAAAACCCTGTAAGAAATCGACACGTGTTTCACCTCTCAACGAGGCATCCTCAGGATGACGATTGACCAATTGCAAACCAGAACGCGACGTGTTACCACACCGAGCGCTGGACGCAATTGGGAAAAGGCTAGGCAGATTGATTGATTTTGCTCGCTCGGCAAATAAACCTACCGCGTCCGCCGCGCACTCGAGACTGTTGTGTACTGATATACACTGAGATTTCCAAGAGCGTCATTTCGATCGTTTTCTATGAAAACAATACTGTGTTGTTTTTTATTGTTTATTTATACTGTGCTTATACTTCATCATATGTTTTTATTTGTTATCAGATGCAGCAGCCAATGAATCAGCCAGATCCTATAGGGTAAGTTCTAAACTATAGTCTTCTTACTAATAAACGTTGTATAGCGTCTGTATAGTTACACAGTGCTTTGTCTTCTTTTTTCAAAAGTCAAATAACTAACGACTGAAAGAGAGATATCGGTGTGTAACTATTCAGCTGATATAATACGTTTATTAATCTAATAATTAGTTATGCAGGCACCACTAACTTATCGGATTCACTTGCTTCAAAAACGGTGAAGGAAAACATAGTGAGGAAGCATGCCTGAGAGATATTTCTCGACGGCATGTGAAGCCAAGTCAGATGCCCATGGGAGGCATAAATACTCTGACACCAGGGTAGTTACTCACCACACGAAATGAAGAAGAGGAGATTCTGCAATAAGACTTTAAACACGGTGAAGAAAAATATCGTGAGGAAACCGGCATGTCCTAGTACCAAAAACTCCAAGATACGTGACGGCCATCCTCATACAATGAAGAGGCCTCAGTCACAGCATTGGGAACAGTGATTACTTATACAGGGTGTTAGGGTAAACACCGTTATCCTTGAAACCAGTGGTTTGGTTTCAAAAAACGACATTTTTTTAAAGAAAATCTACTTTTTACCATAAGACTATTTCACCCTAGGGCGCTAGGGCAACGAACTTACGTCTCAACACGGGTGGGTGGCGCGGGACGTGACCTGACTGGCCGAGAGCGCGACCCCTCCCTCAGCCAGCCAGCTGTTTCGCTAGCGAGTACGGTGTCGGATAGAAACTTTAAAAAATCTTTTAATGAAAATAACGTTTTTTTATTGTTACTCGGTAATTTATTTTTATATTTACGTCAACTATAATGGTTTGAGTGACAATGGCTGTTTATCCTTATACCCTGTATTTACGACAATGGAATGGGGAATCTGCTGGATGGGGACAGTTCAGAACTGGTCGCTGGCGCAATCCTTGGGAGAGGCCTATGTCCAGCAGTGAACGTCTTTCAGCTGAATGATGATGGTGATGAAGCAACACGTGGAAGAGTTGGTGGTACTTATGTTGTCATCAGCAGACAGGAGGTCACTGCTACTGCCCATCATCTATACTTAACCCTTTAGTCACCTTGGTGGTGAATGTTGCAGAAGCCAATTTCTTCCCAAGAACTCCACTACGACGATTTCTTTTATAAGCCCTCATTCTAGCTGACCAAGACCAAACCTTTGTCCAGATACTTATAATATTTCTATCTCAACCAAAGACATGATGATATTTTTGTCTGCAGGGGCCAGCAAGCGGTGCAGCAGCAGATGGTACTGTGTCCAGTACGATTTGTGTAC
Organism: Lithophane ornitopus; assembly: GCA_948473465.1. Lineage (NCBI taxonomy): Eukaryota > Metazoa > Arthropoda > Insecta > Lepidoptera > Noctuidae > Lithophane > Lithophane ornitopus. The sequence goes on along the minus strand of OX419641.1, from coordinate 2,539,906 downwards.
GAGACGCAGGTTTTGGTACAACCTGGTGAGTGTTGTTTACACAATGGCCGATTATCGTCTGCCAATTCTTATATAGACTCAGTTCTGCTTTCGTAGTTCTACTGTTTGAGAGATGGATTAATGACAACAGTATCTCGTTAACTTTTATCTCGTTGCGATGGGCTGTATATCAGTATTGTACGTGAAACTGTTATCTGTCCAACGCAATTGCCCAAGCTCTTAAGGAAATCCAATATCCTGAGGTGTCTGTAATAACCTATCGATTTAGCATGTTCGGAATATGAAGACCATATTCGAAGAAGATTTAAATGTACGGTCAGTAAATAGTAATAAATTGTTTCAGGAGACCAGATCCAGCCAAATCAGACATTCTTCATAAACCCACAAAATCCGCCACCATGGATGCAGAACAGGCCCCAACCCAACCCAGTGGTCTACGTCCAGCAACTGTCCAACAATATGATTCAGCCAGTCCAACAGCAGATGGACCAGAACCAACTGTACCTCCAACAAAACTTCGCCAACTTCCAACTCCAACAACACATGTTGGCGCAAAACCACCAAGAAATGAGATCAATGCAATTGTCCAACATTATGCCAAACATGGTTCAGAATGTACAGCAGAGCATACAGAGCAACGAAAGAAATATAAATCAAAATCCTAATACAGGACAGATGCAAGCACAGACTCAGAATATGATGCAAAATCAAATGACTGTCGCAAGGCAAGTTCCGAATCAAGGCAATCAAACTGTTGAAGTCCAAAGACAAGTCCAATTCATGAACGTGAGGCCACAGATGGGCCAACAAATGAACGTAGCGAGGCCTGTAATGTCCCTGAACCAAATCCAAAATATGCAGGCGATGACCAACATGCAAAATCTACAAATACAACAAGCCAATGCTGGACAAACGTTTGTGCAGAATATTGGACAACGAATACCACAAAATGTGAATGCAGTACGTCCTCAGATTATGCCCAACAATGCGATGAACGTACAAAATGCTAATAATAATATTAAACCAACTAACCAAGCTCCTCAAGAGGCCAATAAACCTATGAACAATACAGTTGGAACTCCCGTGCCAAATGTAAGAAACTTTGCACAGAATTATAACTGTCGACCGATACAACCGAGACGACGATTCGTTGAAAATAATGCTAACGTACCAAAAATGCAACAGCAAAATGTTCCTACGCAACAACAGCCAAAAATGCAACAACAACACGTTCCTCAAAACGTACAACAGCCACAACATATACCAGTTCAAACTCCACCGATACAGCAACAACACCAATATAACCAGGAGAAAGTGAACAGCCATCAAATTGTAACAAACTTAGCTGCTAACACAACTTACTTAAATAACCCGAATATTAGTCGAAAACGAAAGAGCGAATCTCCAGATGAAATCCAAAACAAGATGGCTGTACCTCCATCGTCACAACCAATTTATAAAAACCTACAACAGGGTATAATTATCACTAAGCTATGTAATGAAATAGGTACAAACACAAGTCCTGTGCACAAACCTAAATTAAACGTTAATAATCCAAGTAACCAAGCAATTCCAATGAATCAGAGCACGCCAATGGTTATAGTTGAAAACGCAGAGCAAAGCAAACAAGATGGAAATCAAATTAAAAATGAAACTCGAACTGTGATAACTCCTGCACCAAGTGAAAGCGATAAACTGATTAGGAACACAGTATACACTCAAGCCCGTGGCAGACTATTACAGGATAAAATAAGTGATAACTTACATCCACAAGTTGTGGAAAATAAACCACCTGAAAGTGTTCAAAATACGACTGATACTAAGACTAATATTGAGGCACAGACTGATAAAGATACAGTGATGACTGAAGTACCAACGGATAAGGTTATAACCGTCACTATTCAGTCTGAAAAGGATAATACAGTTTCTAAAGCACAGGCGGAAACAATTGAAAGTAGGATAATACAAATACTTGATAGTATTCCTAAAAACAAGAATACGCAAACGCCAGAAAAGAAACCTAAAGAAATTAAAAAGGAAGAAGTTAGTAAAGAAATTAAAGTAGAAGATGTTAAAAGCAATGAAAACAATGTTAGCAATGCAAACAATATTAGCAATGCAAACAATGCTAGCAATGCAAACAATATTAGCAATGCAAACAATGTTAGCAACATAAACAATGTTAGAAATGCAAACAATGTTAGCAACATAAACAATGTTAGAAATGCAAACAATGTTAGCAATGCAAACAATGTTAGAAATGCAAACAATGTTAGCAACATAAACAATGTTAGAACTGCAAACAATGTTAGCAACGTAAACAATGTCAGCAATGCTAGCAATGATAACAATGCTAATAAAACAGTACCAATAGTAATAGCAAAAAGAGAACTAAAAGAAGAGAAAATTGAAGTAAAAGAGCAAAAATCTGAAATTAAAGATGAAAAATTAGAAGCTACTCCCAAAGTTATTACAAAACAGGATATATTGACTCATGTAGTCGACGGATATGTTATTCAAGAATCTAATTTTGCTTTCCCGGTAAGTACAAAAATGCATCTTCATCACAACTCTTATGTCTGTGATCTTGCATATGTTTGGACATTAGAATCAATAAGTGACCAGTTGCCGTCCTTTCTGGGCTTACATTATATTACTCGAGATAGTTTCTTTAGGGATTTTAAATATCTTCGAGTAGGTATACATATAACTACTAACTCAATGGTTTATAATATTTTTTCATCATCTGCGTAATGTGGCTCGTTGGTATTGTGGTTGCAAGCGCTGCTGCTGACTATGAGATTCCTGGAATCGATCCCAGGTCGGAAAAAGTGGTATTGCGTTTTTCTATCAGGAATTTCTCAGTAGCAGCCCGAAGTCTGGATTTGTGGCCGGTTATTGGCAATAGGCTCGCCCCTTATCACATGGCACTTAAAAATTACCGGTGAAATATGAGTGTACTATAGGTATACCTCTGCCTAACCCTCCGGGGATTACAGGCGTGATATTATGTATATATTAAGGTATCTGACGTATATATTATAACCATCCAACAACATCCTTAATATATTATGTTAATTCATTACAGATCAGAAAACCTCTAATAGAAAAAACGCTCCAAGCGAATCCAAAAGCAGAATTGGAATCAATGGACGCTCTAAAAGAATGTATGAAGGAAGAAATGAAGAACACGGGAGTAGATGTACAGTTGTTACCGTTCCATTATCTTCTTCTGCATTGTGAGAAGAAGAAGGAAGAAGAAGAGATGCAAGATAGTAAAACATTGAATCCGTTTACTGATTTACTGCACACTACTGTGAAATCTTGGACGGTAAGATACTTTTAGCACTATATCTAAAACTAATACTTATTTTGAAAAAGAAAAAGATTTGTTTGTAAAAGGTGATCTCTGGAATGGCAGTATGGCAGAAGAAAGGGGACGCCTATAATCAGCAGTGGGTGATTCCGGGCTGAAATTATGATAATGATGAATCTCTGGAATTACTGATCCGATTACAATAATTATTTCACTGAAAGAAAGCTACACTATTCCGGAGTATCAAAGGATACTTTTATGGCAGAAAAATGTACCTATGAGAATCTCCATGCGGGAAAAATCGGGCGGGACGTAGCTTGTATCTTTAAATTAGACTTAGCCTCCGGTTCAACCGCTACTCCTAATGATTGCGCGAATTGCTTTCACGTAATGCAGTTCTCTTGACATAATCTTTTATCTCCTTGTTGCAACTCCCAAAAAGAAAATAATTAGTCTACTTTCTGAGGAGTTTCCACTGAATCTTCCAGTACCTATCTAAGTCTATTTAACCTGATTCTAAGTATATCTTCCCCAAATCCACAGGTTGAGGATCTATCAAACCATCTGCTAAAATACGACTGGAATGAAACAGTATCAGTCTTCCAAGACCATGAAATAGATGGAGAATCCCTATTCCTGGTCTCGAAGACCCAACTCGTAAGCATAGGAGTCACCGAGGAAAATGCTGAAGCCATCTGTGCATTCGTTAGGAGCTGATCATCATTAGGACGGGAGGAGCCGATTCTTATAGACTATGATAGTGAAATCAAATCCAATATTATCGAAGTGTCATCCTCCAATCGGTCCTCCACACATCGGTTATGCAATAATCGGTCCTACTATAATCGATATACCAGAAAGTCTGGCTTCTCGTATTTAAGTTTTTGCAATTGTGGGTCCGTTAATCGATCCTATTATAATCGTTTCTCTGTTAATCGAACCAGTCAAAATCTCAAAAACCGAAGAAAAATGCCTATTCGAAGACCCGTCATCCAGCATTATATTAGGTGCCCAATGTATCCAAGAGCCCAAATATATATTGTACTACAGGGAATTGCTAATGATATCATTAACATAGAACTTGAAAGCGCTACTGAAACTGGTGTAAGACATATAAGGAATTCCACGCTAAAATGCAATTGCAGAATAAGACAAAAAAAACTACTAAGACATGGAAACTACAGTAATGAAGATACTAAACAAGAAATAGACATACAAAATATTCCTGATGAAAGTGTACCTTTATGCTATCAAAGAGATAATGCAGAAGAGGAGCCTGAAACTCCTGAAAACGATTCAGTTATTGATATCAATTTTGGTAACGATATTGTCGTTCCTGAAATCAATTCAAGTTATTTTGGAAAGGAGATCCTAAGCCCTAAAAATAAGTCTGAAATTTATGAAGAGACTGAACAAGAATTACAAGGTAATGACGATCTCAAAGTTAGTTATGATAATGAGCAAACCATTGAACCTGCTCAAATATTACAAGTACATGATGAAACTGCCGTATCAAAACAGAATGATAAGATTGAAATCTTAGACAATATTATCATTAAACATGGAAGTAAAACAAATGAAGAAATCTTAAAAACACTTAGTGATATAATTGTTTTAAAAAAAGGAAACAATTCTTCAAAGGTTGATAAAATAGAAAATGTTTATGCTCAGGAAGTTAAAGTTGTCAATAATAGTAATGTTAGTGAACAAAATATCAATGACGGGAAAGATAAAATATTAGAAGCAAATGATGAAACTGTTTTAAAACAAAGGAATAGCAATGTAAAGGTCGAAGAAATACACAATATTGATCCTAAAAATAACGAGCCTACGGCTGAAAATACATCAACTACAACTAGAGAAAACGAAAATACTCAAAAAGCGCCACAGTTTGATAATTTCAAAGTGCCGAAGAAAATAACGCATTCAAAGAAGAAAATAGTTAAGAAGCAACAACCACGATTCGTTCTAACTCATGTCGTGGGCGGATACATTATTCAAGAATCTAATTTTGCTTTCCCGGTAAGTAGGACATTACAATCTTTTTAATTAATATCTTGGGATAATCCCAAATATAGATTTTCGACCTTTCTCACTATGTCATCATTCTCCTTATCCCTTTATTTGTGGTCGGCGCAACGTTTATCTTTTTCTTCCATACTCGCTTTCTAGTCGTATCATCTTTCACAAAGTCCATCCATCGTTTCTTTGGTCTTTCCCTACTCGTATAGCCACCCACATTTGTACCTTTCTGACTGTGTAGATGTACTAAAAAATACTTCTTGTTGCCAAGTCTAATGTGCCTTATGAAAGTACCAACGGGACTCATATCTTCCAAACTTTCAGCACAATTTCTGTTTGACTAGACATAGCCATTATCCAGTATAAGCAGACCTCACATTGACTCAATGAGACTTTCCGCACAATGAGAGGTCAGCTTATACTGGAAATGTAAAAGCTTTATATGTCGTCGTGCGTACTTTACTTTCCCAGATTAACTCCTCACCAACATCCCTTCTTCTGCCACTATAGTTCAATATCACTGACTTGAAAAATTTGGCAGATGGATAGATAAGACACGTTTTTACAATAAAACACATTTTCTCTATTACAGATCAGAGAACCACAGCGTCAACAAAATAAACCGCAGACCTACAAAACAGAAGAAACTACTCCAACAGAAGTAAATAGAGAGAAAGTTGTTCAAAAAGCAAGTGCTTCAAAAGAACTTGTTCCAACAGAATGGGGGAAAAAAGAGTCGGTTATTCTAAAAGAAAATGGAACAGAAGATCCTGCTCCATCAGAAGTTAAAGAAGAGACAGTTGTTACAGAAGAAAGTGGCACAGAAGAACCTGCTCGAATAGAAGTAAAAGAAGAAAGGAAAGAATATGCAAATAAAGATGTAGCAAATGGAGATTTTAACCCATTCGCGCGGTTACAACAGTCTACTGTTAAATCTTGGACGGTAAGAGATTTTTAAGTAACATATAAGCCTCAGGCTCTTTTATAAATGCTTCGGCGTATAGTCGGAATTCACTTACATATCTACCTTTACCTCCATCACTTTATCTATTTCACGGGAGATGCGCTAAGGTAGCCCGCGAAATTCAAATTTTCTTACGTTTTTTGCAATTTGCCGTTCAGCATCAGGTTGTATGCTGATCTAAATATGACTTGCGGCCGTAACAAATATGGATTTACAGAATTATAACCATTAGAATCTGCAATACAATGCTCTAAATTCATATAAGTGCATTGAATGACTATTTCATGAAATCATGACATTTGGCACTTATATGAACTAATGAGTTGTATTGCTGATTCTAATGATTAGAATTCTGTAAATACATATTTGTTACGGCCGCAAATCAACATACAACCTGATACTGGGCCCGCGTATTGGATTACAGGCTACAGCCCACTCTCTCCCGACAAGAGGATGCCTGTCTCCCAGAAGTGGGAACATTATAGGCTAATTACTGTACCTCAGAGGTATACAACATTATGTGATAAAACGAGAATTTTACAGGAGAGGCAAAAATGCGCGGAGTGAATCTTTGAATGCAATTTTGACATAGTTGTTTTAAAGATATTTAAACAAACTCAACGGTATTTTTTATTAGTATTAGATGTAATTATTATATATTACTCATAATTACAATAAATTTAATTCGTAGCTGATTTTGTGGACTTGAGACTATTCACCTTGTAACATAAATTAACTTAGGTGTTTTAAGACTTAGAACTTAATATACAATTTTGTAGAACTGGTTCTTGCGATTTGAATGGTGCAAGAAAATATTTAAAAAAAAGTGGAGTTAGGTACTATTGTATACCTCTGAGATACAGTATTGTTATGTGAAGGTGAAGTAAAAACTCATAGCATACACTATCCGGAGTGAACCTTGTAAAATTGGGAACATAATTAATAATACACAAACTCTACTAAGGTTTCGCATACAATTCTTCAACTTTTAGTTGGATGTTAGGGTTCCAAATTCGTAACAAAGGAACTAGGGGAGCACCCTCGTGACCTCCGAAGGTTTATTTATGGAAAATATAACGGTAATTAGAAAACTTTTTCTAAAATAAATATCACCTGTTGAGTTTTAAAAGTCCACTTCTAATTAAAACTGTGTCGTGAAGGTTTGAAGGAAAACATTGTAAGGAAATTGGTATGTCATAGAAATAAAAATTCGAAGACATATGACATCCACCAACTGTGTGGTGAATTACGGCCCACTCCCTCTCACAGAGAGGAGGCCTGACTCCCAACAGTGGGAATATTAGATTTATATTTGTTACGTTCATGTATGAGAGCTCATTCTCATAAGCGGAACAATCAAACCGGATGCAGACCAGTATTTTATATGAAGCGACTGCCTATCTGACCTCCACAACGTAACTGGGTAACACGATACCCCTTGGTGAGACTGGTTGACAGACTTTCCACGATTGACAGCCGGCACCAACGGCTTAACGTGCTTTCCGAGGCACGGAGGAGTCTCTGTATGCAAAGATGCACCCATTCATGGATGGATCGTCCCGTGCGGCTGTTGTTACTTAGCCAAGAGCTCCTCCTCTTAAGCGGAACCCTCAGTTTATAATGTACTCCCATGCTCTTGCCTTACCCCAAAACATTTCTTTCTGCCCGTGTCTCATGTGACTTGTGGTCGGCGCAACACGTTTTTTTAACCGACTTCTTCAAAAAGGAGGAGGTTCTCAATTCGTCTGTTTTTTTTTTTGTATGTTTGTTACCTGATTACTCCGCCAATTATGAATCGATTTTGATGATTCTTTTTTTGTTTGGTAGGTCATGCTTCCGAGGTGGTCCAATATAAATTTTATTAACTTTGCTTGCGTAGTTTTTGAGTTAGCTTCAATATTACGAATTTTTCCCACTTAGTTTTGTGTGGGATAGGTACCACAACTAAAAGGTGAAAAATAAAAACTTTTTACAAAAAAAAAAAAACCGACTTCCAAAAAAAACACTCAAAACTGAAAAATAACTTTAATTTCGGAAGTCGGTGGCAAAAAACGAAAATTGAAAATCAAAGACACCGATTTCCGAAATTTTAAGTTATTTTTCAGTTTTGAGTGTTTTTTTTTTTTGTAGAAAGTTTTTTCATCCAATCTCCCCTGTCAACCGTCACAGTATCATTCACACCTTTTTCTTTCATATCATCCTTCACACCATCCATCCATCTTTTCAAAACTTAACATATTTTTTCAATTTATCCACAGGTAGATGACCTTTCGAATCATCTTCTAAAGTTCAACTGGCAGGATACAGCATCACGTCTTCAGGACAACGAGATTGATGGAGCGTCCCTGTTCCTGGTCACGACGACGCAGCTGAAGATCATAGGAGTCAATGAGGAGCAGGCTGATCTCATCAGTGAGTTTGTTCAGAGTGGCCCGTCGAAAGTAAATTGAGGGAGTGGAGTTTCGGAAGGTCAAAAAGAAGTGTCAAAGGGAATTATATGAATTCTAAAGATCGGTCAGTCAACCAACATTTGTGATGTAAGCCTTTATACAGCTCAATGATATAAATTGACACGGCATAGATACGGCTACAAACGTAGCTACAAAGTTCACAACCGTTTGTGACCCGCCTTTGAATCTATACTCCATTTGAAATAAGATTAGACATTTAAACAAACCTTTTTACAGTCCGTTCAACCGATTTTGATCCTTCTATACCGTAGGCATATGATGGCATTAAAAGCAAAAAAGGTTACACAATACCAACTGTCTACTGCAGCTGCCAGTTGTCATGCCACCAACGCAATAGAAGTCAAAATCGGTTGAAGGGACTGTAAAAAAGATTTATCTAAATGTCTAATCTTATTTTAAATGGAGTATACTTAGTTGTCCCAAATATCATTCATTAAACATTACACTCCTTTTTGGCCAGTCGTGTAAAAATGGATGTGAAGGGTGTGAAGAGAATGGGAACAGAATTAAGGTTATTAATTAACACGAGATTTAATGACGTAAAGACGACACGTGTGGTACCGCGGTCGCGTAATACTTAATCAAAGAAAAAGATTTCGAAGAAAAAGAAACAGGAATTATCATAAAGGAGTGATGGGAGTTGATTGGTCATGTTAAATTTCGATGAAATGTCTTTTTTTATTACCTATATAGAAATCAACAAATCGGACACGATAATCTACTTACAATAACATTGTAAACCAAAAAAGTTAACGTTGGGAATCTGTTTATCATATTACGCACGCGACGATCTATAATTAGACTTAGACCTACGTGAGGCGCTACTTTTATCTTGCAAATATAAATACTAACGAAAGGCTGTTGGATAAGGACTATATAAATAGACAATTTACAAAAGCTTTTTCGAGATGAATAAGTAATATATTGATAAAGTAGTTATAACATTTTATGCATAAAACGGGATTCGATTTTCAAGAAAAGACGCCATGTTTTCATTTTGATAACGTGAAAACTTTTTGGACTCTGTTATCTATGATGGAATTCACTAATGCAAAGTTTTAAAATACGAGGAAATTGTTAGGATTTGATGTCTGGGATTACCAGATAGGACAATTCTATTGTAAATATTGTAGGCTGCTAGCGCCAATTTCTCTTTTACGGTTTCCTAGGAGAGCGGTGGGTCGGTGGCCGCCATGACAATCTGTCATTTCCGCCAATAATTGACATGGTGGTCAAATGTATTTGGATAGCCTTTATCAGGTGAGTAGGTATATGTTCCTTGGCCTTTATTGTGTGACCGTTCACCGAAGAAACCATAACAGCACCCTTATTGCGCAACACACGACCAATAACAATCTGAATCATTTTGAAGGATACTGCTAATTAATCCATTGCATGAAAAGTCGGATTAGAAATTGATTTTTTTTTAAATCGAACTTGAAATGTTCGAAAAATTTGTCTGCTTCAACAACGTAAACAACGCAATGAATGGTGTTGAACTGTCAAAATGAAACAGATTGTGATTGATCGTGTGTTACGCAATTATGGTGCTGAACGGCCGAATTCTTATGTGTCGTTTGAGAATTCGGGAGAAAAGAATCTGAATTTTTTACAAGGGATAAATAAATATGTACATATTTGATTTTATATGACCTTTAAATAGATCTACGTTACTTATAGATTTTTAAGAATTTATAACCGGTCTGTCTGATACCTTGTAAATCAGCATCTGCTGTCATACTTGTTTCCCTTAGAATTTAAAACGTTATTATTCTAAGTTGTTTCCTTTCACAATTATATATGATGAAGATGACACCGAAAATTGCAAGAAACGTACAAGAATTTTGGGGGCTACCACTGCTCACTTAAATAACTTTTTAAATAATGCAACACTGCTGCAAATAGTTTGGGGATTCTTTCAGTCGATTCCATACAGATTGGTTTACTCAATCGATACTAACGTATGTTTCAGCGGTTTTAATTGAATTGACTGCAATATTATTTAACGTATTTTTAAAATTTATGTTTCGTTATTAATTTCCTAATTTGAGTCGATTTAATCGTCTAAATCTCAATGTTCTTTTTCGTAAAATACGAATACCTATTTAGTTGTACAGTTAGCTAATACATGTATTATTTTAACGTCATTGTATTTTTGTATCGAGTGTAAATATGAAACGAAATAAAAATATTAATATTATTTCAAACTTTTATTTTTAAACACTGTTCCAAAAGACAGACAATATTTTTTTACCGAAGCGGTTGTTTCAAATATTACAAGTTTACCTTGATGTCTCATTATTTCATAAAGACGAATTATAATATCTACATCCTTATAACAATAAATTACTAAGATAAATCGAAACTTTCAAACATGTCACCGCTAGCCATTATATTAAAAAGGACATCACTATTAGGCCGTATTCTCGGCGGTAGCGGGCAGCGGGGCGGTAGCGGCAGCGGAGCATTCTAATGCATAGTTTTATTATGGAACGTAGGCCCTAGTTTCTTTTAACAATCTTGTCTTCACGTATCGACCGCGTTCGGCGCTCCGATTGGCTCTTCACTGGCCTTCACTGGGGAGCGAGAACAGTTCCTTGTAAAACTATGCATTTGAACGCACCGCAGCCACCGCCGCCCCGCTGCCCGCTACCGCCAAAAACACGGCCTTACATATAGCTGTTGCACAGATACAACTAAACGCCACCTCGATTCGAAGTAAAGCATTGAAATGTGAACTTTATAACGTACGTAACGCCACATTTTCAAAATTACAAGATAAAACAGTCGAAGTAAGCATTTCAATACTTTAATTTGAGTTGAGTTGGTGTGTGTGACAGCCATTAGAAATACAAACAAAACTACAAAAACAAATACACACAAAAAATCGACTAATTAGTATCTACCAGCAGAAGAACAATCGATCACCGTGGCACAGCACTAATTCCTTCTGGTTGTCTTTCCCATAAAATTAACGACTTGTTGAAATGGTGTGAATTTCCCTCGCCTGCCCCGTTTTTTTAGACCCAGTTCCTGCAAAACATCGTCCGATTCTACTAGCGAAGAATCCACATTTTTCGATGCAATGTCTTCGGAATAGTCCTCGCTGTCATTCTTGTCTGTATCTGATACTTCTCTAAACTTTCTATTATATTCTACTTTATTTCTAGTTAAGTTGGGGTCTCGTCTCTTCATGGATTCTGGAGAGCCGAATTTTGGATGGTCAGGTGGTTGGTGGCACATGAGTGTTTCGTAAAAATACCTATCGGCTCGGCCATCGGCTTTCTGCCTAGGATTTTGCTCTTCGTCAGAACTTTCGTTTGAGGAGTGAAGTTGTGGGGAACCTGGCGCCGACTTCCTGTGAATCGGCCTTTGGCTGCAAAAGCACGAAAATATAAACTTTAACAAACAAGTACCTAAACCAAATTGAGGCCTGGCAACCCTATCACCAGTCAACTCTCTTAGAGGTGGGAAAAGTGCATCATTTTTGCGATTGGATCATTCGCATCTGGATCACTGAAATGATCCGAAACACTGATATGTTTCATTTGACTCATTTGGATCATCGGCTCAAAGGATATAAACTACAGAATGTTACGTATAAATTACAAAAAACTACCGTATAGCATTTGATACGAAAGCGCCTTAGTGGTCATTTTTACGTGCACGGATAACGACAACGAATGCACAGAGTAAATTTGAACGAAAATCTGTGATTGTATGAGTGATACACATCTCATTTGGTATCTCTTTCTGACTTGTATTGATTGTAAATATGTCGCCCGCTCACTCACGACTCAAAAAACTCAGTGTGTCTCAGTCTCCCTCTCTCGCTCACTGCTCAGTCACCTCGTGAGCGACGCGTCTCGCGGAATGAGCCAGAGCAAAGTAATGTTTCAGATCCAAATGATGCGTTTGAAACGTTGTTACTGAACCAATCTTTTGAATCACTTCAATGATTCGGATCAGTGAGTCGGTTCCGTAAAGAGTTACACACGCCTAGAGCAGACTGGTGATAGGGATGCTAATCTCTCCTTGGTCGTCTTACATTGCCGTTCCGTATGACTATGAGAGTGAGGGAATTGAGAGTGCATGTGTTCCTTATTCGTACACACTTGTGCACTAAATATTTCCTCCGTTATATGCGATGAGAAAAACCACAGCCGCGCCGTGACAGTAATTCGTTCAGATAGAATTTCACGTACGTAACCATAACTAATTTGTATGGTCCTCATATGGCCTGACCAAGATGTTATGTTTGGACTTTAAAAGAGACTTGTTCCAGTTTTTTTTCTCAGACCGCAGAAAATTAGCAATAGTCAATTAGATACATGAGACCCGAGACCTAAACATAAATGGCGAGATGTGGGTGTATTAGGGGTACACTTCTGTCTAACCCTTCGGGGAATACAGGCGTGGTGGCGTGTTTCTTCTCAGAGTAATCATCAAGAAACACCGACCGTATTCTATTTTTTTTAAACACATTATATTTTTGACATTTAAAAGATACATGACATTAATGATTTATTTCTGTAAATAGGTTTAAAAAACTATAACCTGTTTACAGAAATACCATTTAGGAAAACTCTTTGGTGAAGGTTAAAAAAAGTAAAAGTATTTCACCATCGTTTGATGTCCATGCCAGCGACCATGGTGGGTCGCGGTGATTGCGGCTGGAAGGCTCCTGGAGCACCAGCTTCGTCACCATTCGTCGCCTGTTTGAAAAAAAATGAACATTAGTACTACTACAATAGACGTAGATATAGGTATTTAGACGGTAGACTATTCTTCAAGAGTCATAAAAAAACCCTGTACGAAATGGACACGTGTTTCACCTCTCCCAACGAGGCATGTACAGGATGACGATTGACCAGTCGCAAACCAGAACACGACATGTTGCCACTGTGTGTAACTCTTTACGAAACCGAGTCACTGATCCGAATCATTGAAGTGATTAAAATTGAAAAAAAATTGGTTCAGTAACAACGTTTCAAACGCATCATTTGGATCTGAAACATTACTTTGCTCTGGCTAATTCCGCGCGACGAGTCGCTGGCGAGGCGACTGAGCAGTGAGCGAGCGAGAGAGGGAGACTGAGACACACTGAGTTTTTTGACTCGCGAGTCGCGAGTGAGCGGGCGACATAATTACAATCTATACAAGTCAGAAAGAGATACCAAATGAGATGTGTATCACTCATACAATCACAGATTTTCGTTCAAATTTACTCTGTGCATTCGCTGTCATTATCCGTGCACGTAAAAATGACCACTAAGGCGCTTACGTATCAAATACTATACGATCGTTTTTTGTAATGTATACGTAACATTCTGTATTTTATATCCTTTGAGCCGATGATCCAAATGAGCCAAATGAAACATATCACTGTTTCGGATCATTTCAGTGATCCAGATGCGAATGATCCAATCGCAAAAATTATACACTTTTCCCACCTCTAGTTGCCACACCGAGCGCTGGACGCAGAGTGGAGGTTACCAAAATATATCTACGTCTACTGTATTTTATAATGGATTTCCGCTGCTGGATATAAGCCTCTCCAATTGACCTCCGTTCGATCCATGAGTCCTTATAGCATATTCCCTAAGGGACCACCTTACGAAAGAGTTCATCCAGCTTGAACGGTATAATAATATGGATTCATAATTATGTTCGAAAAATTTGTCTACTCAGCAACGTAAATAAAGTACCTAATTAATGTTGTTGAACTGTCAAAATGAAAGCCATTTCTACTGTTAGTTTGTTACGCAAGGCGTTTCTGTATCACACGATAAAGCCGAGGAAGAAAATATACCATGTTGATCTCCTTCGAACTATATTCCTTCTTATCGCCCTGAAAAGTCATAAATATGTCTCGAGTTCGAACCCAAGACACGTACACCTCTGACTCTTCGGATTCATGTGCATATAATTATCACTTGCTTTAAAAACGGTGAAGGAAAACATCGTGAAGTTACCGGTATGCCTTTTTTTTTTGAGGGTGGGAAATCATCAAATGACTTCTCCCGCTTTGGGCGGAGCGGGTCACGCGTCAGACTTTTACTGACTAAAATCCACCCGTATCACCGGAATCCCTTTCGGCCATTCCCGCAAAAACCGGCCGGCATGCCTGAGAGATATTTCTCGACGGCATGTGAAGCCAAGTCTGAGGCACTTGGGCGTCATAAAAACTCTGCCACCAGCCGCCACCAGGTTAGTTACCAACCACACGAAAAAGAAGAAGACATTCCAGCTTACCTTCGCAAATTGAAAGAAGCAATGAGTGACCCTATCGATGTCTGCCCACGCGACGATGTATCTTGCCATCGTCAGCGGTATCTTGGGCAGGAAATTGGAGTGAAACTTGCCCTGGCAGTAGATTGTGATCACGTCTGTATCCTTTATTTCGAATATTATTCGGAATATTGTGCCTGGGGATACAGGAATTGAAAGAATCATAAAAAGACTAACAAAGCTGAAGATCTTTACTAATAATAAAAATTTTGTTTTTTGCTTCTTTTTTTTTTATCGCCCTAATCTATGGAAATAAAAGTCGGATTAAAAAAAAAAATGCGTTTGATAGCCCAATTCTTGAGGAAGCCTATAGGCTATATATAATATCATCACGCTAGGATCCTTAGGAGCCGAGCAAAAAGTAAGAAAGAACGCTAAGTGAAAATGAAGTAGTAGCCCGGGCAGGTGCGTCGGTGGGTCGCGGGCACAAGAAATGTCACGCGGGCAAGTCGCGGGCAGAAGCTATTAGAAATAATATTTAGATAGCTGAGGCCTGATTGATAAAAGTTACAACTTGTACTTTCACACCTATGTTCCCGTCTCTGTCTTGCGCTTGTAATTTTAAAGTTGTGTGACAGTGACAGATATCGCACACCCAGGCCAATAAAGGCGTAAGAGGAATATTTAATAAAGAAAAGAAAGAAAGACAAATATTTTATTTGGAACACGCACAGGAAATATAACAATAAAAACAAACATTAAAACTAACAAAATCAATAAAACAAGCACTAGCTAAACAAGTACTATCACTGGCGCTGCGCCACGCGGTTTCACCTGCGTAAGTCTCGATCACGTGGCAATATCGGCATAAAAAGTATCCTATGTCCCATTCTAGGTAAGGGTCTACCCATGTGCCAAATTTCATCTAAATCCGATCAGCCATTTTAGCGTGAAAGCGTAACAAACAAATAAACTCACTTTCGCATTTATAATATTAGTTAGGATATTCCTTTTACGCGTTTATTGGCCTGGATGTGCGGTATGGAGACCGCGTACTGGCAAACGTAAAGTAGGACGGCAGGCTAGATGCAGTGATGCACTTTGCCCGGCCGTTCAACTGGATGAGAGTACCCGAGGATCCAGTAAAATCAAATCATCGAGTGAGATTGGAGGAGAGATGAGGATGTGATTATTCTCTTTATTTTGTAGTGACGCCGTTAAACTAGTGGAAATCTGTTGTGGCATGTGATGTGAAGGAATGAGGGTAATTTCCTTGAGATAATGTTGAGTTTATCGTTATGAGAGCCGGGAGACAAAAAAGGATTTATGGATTATGTGAAAGACGAAATAGTCTTTCACATAATCTCGAGGAGGAGCTCGTGGCTAAGTAATAACAGCCGCTCAGGTCGATCCATCAGGTTAAGCTACGCTTGCCGGGGTAGGTCCGTGGATGGGTGACCATTTTCAGATATAGCGAGACTCCTCCGTGCCTCGGAAAGCACGTTAAGCCGTTGGTCCCGGCTGACATTTGTGGATCTTTGACAGTCGTTACGAGTCGTCAGAATCCCGAAAGTCTGACAACCAGTCTAACCAAGGAGTATCGTATTACCCAGTTACTGAGTTGTGGAGGTCAGATAGGAGTCGCTCCATGTAAAATACTGGTATTCGGCTGCATCCGGTTAGACAGGAAGCCGACCCCAACATAGTTGGGAAAAGGATAGGCAGATTGATTGTGAAAGACGAAATAGTGTGATAGAGGTATGTGAAGGAAATAAATCGGGATATTGGTAAAAGGTTGAGGTCGTATGAAAGTTCTTCCTGTGCAGGATGTTATACTGCCAGTTTTGCGTAAGCTTAAAAACAAATGGTCAGGGTTTCAACAAACCTGGCACAAACATGTTATAGTTGGTGTCATAATTGCCGCTGCCAATCCAGATGCCGTTCTTCCGTGATAAGGAGATGATGTTGTCTCGGTGGAACCTGACATCGAAGTGGAGAACCACGTCACGTGGCTCCTCACCCTCCTGCGCGCATAGGTTCACCGACATTCTGAGGAGAAAGCCGACATTCTGAGGACCTCAACAAAACCTTAGGAACGGAAGAATGTTGGAAGGCTGATGTTTGTGGTATGCTTTGGGTCATACATGGACATCTTAGATGGTTATCGTCCAATAACACACCACTCTAGCGATAACAATAACTGTAAATTGCATCAGCAAAAATTTTTAACCGTTCAATCTGCATGCCTATGAAAAAATCATGGGTATTGGGAATAGATACAGTTGTGTTTGATTATGTAGGTACTATAGTCTTTGCTTGACACAATTACTTGCGTGCGGCACGTTAGAACTGCTAAAACTCGGACCTTGCTGTGAAATGCTCCACCACGGAGGCCCAGCACGAGTGAGATCACCGTATCCACCTTGATTCTTACTCTTGATTGATCCTTGATTTCCGCACTATGTTTCCCATCACCTTAGAACAGTAGTTAGGAAACAAATTGTACAAAATACCGTGCATGCCTGACGTAGTCAAACCAGAGATATAAATCTGTGGTTCAAACCTATAACTTACGACTCGGTAAGTGAGGGCCGTTACCTCTGAACCATCAATTCTCTACGTGGTTAGAGCACCACTGGATCAGGAACTAATATAACACAAAACTTATGTCTTACTTGCGAGCGTTCTCTTTAATTTTACCCCCGATTTCAATTCTATCGCCAACTTTGAGGGTTCCAGGGATATTCGCAGTGAAAACGGGCATTTTCTCCAATTATTATCTATTATATATATGCGTGCCCCAGTGATCATTAAGTCAGGGCCAGTTGTGTATAAGGGCATTTTGAACGACAAATTTATACATTACACAATAGTGTTTGTTAAGAATGGTATTGAAAGCTCAGACAATTTTTATGGTTAGGATTGACTTATGCCAAGGTGACGCAAGTCTGACTTCATTACAACTTCTTCTTCTATCTTATTTGATTTTATTGGTGTCTGATGTTGACGGAGTGTTTATCTAACTAGGTTTATCTTTTGCTGGACATTTCTTTTTCGTCTCAGTAAGTATTTTGAAAATGATCTAAGTCAATTTCAAGTGTAATAGATATTTAATATTGAGTAGTTCAAGCTGTGGTAAAAAAATATCAGCCTTTAGTCTTGAGTGTGTTATCAAGATTGCCACCTGTGATTGCAGGCAAGACGTCAACCATAAACTAAATTCTCCTTTTCCCGTTCATCACGTTTTTTTCATCAATAAAAGCATTCTTATCGATGTTGGGACTCTTTCTTATGATATTATGTAGATATGCGACACAAACACACTAATTTTCTAGGGCTGCAGCGGAAAAATCGGTTTTTAAATGTTCTTTATGTTCTTCCATCGGCAACACTGAATGCTGCCAGCGAGCAAATGTCATTTCAAATTCAATTTTAATGTCATTCGAGTTTGACATTTCTGACCGTAGTTAACCTATTCATCATTGTATTTTTGCAAAGAAATCACGTTTTTTGTATTTATTCATTGAGTTTTTTGTGTGAATAGTAAATAAGTAGTGTTAAGTAACTAATTAAAAGCAGTTAACGGTAAGTTTAAAGTTTAATTTCCATACTTTTCATCGAGTGCATGATGCAAGTTTGTGTCGTGAAAATGCAATCATAAAACAACAATATTATTTGTTTTTCCCTATCTTGACTTACGCATGAAGTTTTTTAAATGTTTTCCGAAGATACATCGCTTAGACATTTTATTTAGAACCGAGAATTTGCCGTTCAAACATTGATTGAAAACCGGCACGTGAACATGGAAAGAATTTCGAAAATTGATAAAATATATGCAAAAACTAAAAAATTGTTAAGTTTATCTTACCGATAACCTGTGCGCATCAGTTTCATGGCGGTCTCTGTGATAATATCGTATCTATGTATGTATATTTTCAACTTCACAGAACATTATAAAATTGCATCAAAACAGATGATATCATCTATGTACTTACGACTACGAGTAATTAATTTACACAAGTGGGTGTGTGTATGTTTTTGAGTAACTCATTATCTTTGTGGTCTCGTTCCACATACGGAATGCATTTAGTGTTATCACTATCAGTCCAGTCTACAAGCTGTTCGCAATAATCCGTTCAATTTTTTTTGCTGATTCTTTTATTGCAGAATGCTCTTTATCCTAATCTATTTTATTATGAATGTACATAGTTAAAAAACACAACACTACACTAACTTTAAGTTATTATTCATAAACTAGCTGTGCCCCGCGGTTTCAACCGTGTCAGTCTCGATCCCGTGCGTACATTGGGATAAAAAGTATCCTATGTCCTATTCCAGTTCATGGTCTACCCCTGTGTCAAATTTAATCCGTTTTAGCGTGAAAGTGTAACAAACAAACACTTTCTTACAAAACTCACTTTCGCATATAGGATTAGAATGTACTGATGCTAGAATACTATTCACATCAATAAATTAGGAGCAGGATTGGCCTAGTGCTGACGGCCCCGATTTACAAGTTAAAAAAAAAGAACTTTAACACTAACAACTAAGAGATCCATAAGTTGTTAATTGTTGTTGTTTGTTGTTATTGTTGTTAATTGTTGTTGTTTGCACTTTAAAACACTATTGTTAGTAACTAAAACCTAAAGACGAAATTAATGAGAAGACAATGAAACACAAGCAGGCATTTTACTTTGTGTAAATTATTTCATCACTACTGCTCTCAAAACGGTGAAGGAAAACATAGTTAGGAAACTGACATATCTTAGAACCAAAAATTCTAAAAAAAACTAAATGTTGACATGGTATAAAGTTCACAGCATCCTAAAGTTTGTATAAAAAAAAATGAAATTCAGGTGTGAATTTGTGGACAACATTTATTGAATAAATGGTTTTCTGTTCCAATGGGCATCAACTACCACACCTGTTACGCCGCGTACAGACTGGTGAAACGTATAATGAAACATGCAATGAAAGAATTTGCCGTCCACATTGTCGCAATGTATCATGCAATGTAACAGAATTCCCATAGTGTGGCTGTGGACAGCTTGCGCGCATGAACCGTGCTCAATACGCGCACGAACAGAGCATTTCAACTTGTGCGCGCCGCGATCCGCCATTTGTCGGTTTTTACGTCGAACACAAAGGGGCGCGCAGCAGTGTGCACGGAGCGTCAGTGTGGACGGATTGTGTGTGTCTGTAATGCGGAACGCGCGCGAACCCATTCTCTTCGCTTGTTCTCGACAGACTGAGCTATGTTCGCCGCGCGCATGCCGGAAACATTTGTGAGTACGTACATGCTTGGTTCGTGCGCGCCCTGCGTCCACACTTATGAAATGTTCCTTTCATGTTACATTGCATGCTACGTTTCGCAAATCTGTACGCGGCTTTATATTTCAATAAGTATGCTCTTATCAGATAGTAGTAAGTACTAATAAAATGATATTTTTTCTACACAAATGCTGATACAAAAACATTTGAATAGAATATGACACTTATCCTACTATCCTACTAATATTATAAATATAAAAGTTTGTATGTTTGTGTGTTTGTTGTTACTCAGTCACGCAAAAACGGCTGAACAGATTTTGATGAAATTTGGCAGACAGATAGTTTACAACCTGGATTAACTGATGGCCGATTCCTATGTTTTACGGACCGTTATTAGTTAAAATGAAGACTCTTATATATTTACCAATAATGAAGCAAAGTCCTCATATCTTTGCATAGTAGACCCTCCCATATGGAAGTAGCTATCACTGGTAACATTAGCTTACGAATCTATTTAGATGCCCAGTTTGGTAATAAAAAAAGCTACCATTGGTATGCAAAACGATTCGGTTTTATTTATTGAAACTGAGCATTAGAGGATACTTTTTGTTCCGGTAGTACCTACGTTCCCGAGGGATAATTTATCTCCACGCGGGCGAAGACGCGGGTGAAAGCTAGTTTGTCATAAATTCTATTAATAATATTGATTATATATGAAAAAATGTAGTAACAGAGAACTGCCATCAAGACAGGCTTGCTGAATCAAATTTTCAATCAGCATTTTGCATATTTCACACATGATTTAGTATGGCTCTGTTACTAATTGAATTTATTAATTTAAGATTCTCTGCATGCCTTTTAAGATTGTATAGGCACACAACACTACATATAGGCACATACACTAGCTTTTGCACGCGGCTTCGCTCTCATGGATGTCGGATATCGTCCCACGGGAACGTACTACCGGGATACTTAAGAAATGCTGGGTTTCCTATACAAACTTTCATCCCCTATATCACCCCCTAAAGGATTATTTTTGAAACAAAAAGTAGCCTAAGTCCTTCCCCAGGATGCCATCTATCTCCTTGCCAAATTTTGTCGAAATCTATTCAGTGGTTTAGGTGTAAAAAGGTTACATAAAGACAGACAGAGTTACTTTCAAATTTATAATATTATTATGGATTATCACTGGCTTCAAAATCGGTGATGGAAAACATCGTGAGGAAACCGGCATGCCTGAGAGATATATCTCGACCGCATGTGAAGCCAAGTCAGAGGCCCATTGGCTGCTTTAAAACTCTGACTCCAGGTTAGTCGCTAACCACACGAAATGAAGAAGAATTGAAAGTTCTCAGAATAATGTCTTTTATTTCAGTAGTCATCACAAAATGGTTGTGTCAGAGGGACAGCCTCCTGCAGTGGAAGGCGACGCGGCTGCCAGCAAGAAGGCAGCCAAGAAAGCTGCCAAGGCTGCAGAGAAGCAGCAGAAGAAAGCTGATCATAAGGTAGAGAAAGAAAATTGCATTTACTGACACATTTTACAATTACAAAAAAAAAAAAGTTATGAAACTAAAACCCAACCACAACAAAAAAGTCAACTAAAAACCGGCCAAGTGCGAGTCGGACTCGCGAATGAAGGGTTCCGTACCATTATCTATAAAACGGCAAAAAAATTATGTCTGTTGTATGGGAGCCCCCCTTAAATATTTGTTTTATTTTAATATAATTATTTATTTTTAAAGTGATTTATAACTAAATATTCTGTGAATATCGCAAGCGTCTATCTGTTGCCCTTATCAATATCGAGCAAAAAAATCACGTTACTTGTATGGGTACCCCTTAAATTTTTTTTTTTTTTTTTTTTTTATTTGTTGTTATAGCGGCAACAGAAATACATCATCTGTGAAAATTTCAACTGTCTAACTATCACGGTTCGTGAGATACAGCCTGGTGACAGACGGACAGACAGACAGACAGCGGAGCCGTAGTAATAAGCCCGTTTTACCCTTTGGGTACGGAACCCTAGAAAGGCATAAACAAGACATCATAGACACACAAATTAAAATTCCGGTGTCACACGTAATCTATTCGATTTGTGCCCTAACACGTGTGACTCCCGATGTTTAATTTGTCTGTTCGTTGTCATTTAATGTGACGTCACATAGCCTATAACCAGCGGACAATCAAGACGCTACATACAAACCGGTCAAAATCATAACCCTCTTTTTTGCTTCGCCGTAGTAGGTTAAAACATATAAGTAAATAGGTAGGCGTTGACTTGAGAACAATTTATGCTTGTACACACGGCTTCACATCAAGCTATACATTTCCAATAAAAGCTGACCTCGCAATGTACAGAAATCCTATACAATGCGAGATCAGCATAAACTGGAACAGTATAGCTTGATGTTAAGAGTTTTCTAGAGGTATGAAGAACAGGGTGTAAAGTTTACTCATCCTCTATAGAAAAGGGAGGATCCTCCGACCAGCCGGGTGTCGTGTCTGGCGGGCAACTGCCCGACGATTGATGTCGGGACGTTGTGTATATACTCGTCGCGCGGTAAACTCTGCTTGAGTAATGAAGGATTTTGTGTGACGTCAGATACGTAGTTCGCATGTGGCATTGTAGATGCCGCCACATTTTCATCCATTTTTCCATTCCCCAGGCTGCCTCGGGCCAGCCTCAAGGCGAGGCCGACGCCGCGGAGGCCGACGTGTCTGAGGGCCGGTATGGAGCCCTAAAAATGATCCAATCGACCGGAGAGAATCGCGACAGATTGTACACCGATGTCAAAGAGCTGACTGTCAAACTGAACGGGCAGAGTGTGTGGGTTAGAGGTGAGACTAATACATGGTCATTCCAAAAGAAGTTAGATATTCTTTTCTCATTTGTTTGACACTGGCAAGTTATTCACTATCTTACAGGCTGGTTATTTATTGACATATTTGAAACAGTTTGTCCTCGAACAGTAATATTAGCTTGGTGTGACAAGCGACCGCAGTCAGGAATCTGGCACCTTCTCGGGCACCACGAAAATGCAGTGCCCCACACGTCACTCGAATTTTTTAACTAAAAAAACGTGTCTATCCTTCCTCACCTACCATATAGGTACCCCTGACCTAGCGCCTTGTGATTTTTATCTGTTTCCAAGAAACAAAGAAAAATTAAAGGGGAAAAGGTTTGCAAACAAAGAATGCACCGACTGCCTATAATTTCGAGATTGCTGAGGTGTCTAAAGAGTGGTCAGAGGTATTTTCCAATTGGTTCAGACGTATGGAAAAGTGTATACGCGCTCAGAGAGTATCCTTCGAAAAGATCGAAAAATGTAAAAAAGAAAAAAAAAATGAGTATCTAATTTCTTTTGGCATGACCCTCATTTGTTATAATAATTAAGAGAGGTACGCTAAGGTAGCCCGCGAAATTCAAACTTTATAGCATTTTTCAGGTCAGGTTATGTGTTGATAAAAATATTATTCGCGGCCATTACAAATCTATATGAAACTAGCTTCTGCCCACGGCTTCGCTCGCGTGGTATGTCGGAAAAAAGTAGCCTATGTCCTTTCTCAGGCTCTAGACTATCTGTGTACCAAATTTCATTTATATCGGTTCAGTAGTTTTGGCGTAAAAGCGCGACAGACAGACAGAATTACTTTCGCATTTATAATACAGGGTGTTAGGGTAAACACCGTTATCCTTGAAACCAGTGGTTTGGTGTCATATATAGAACGTAAAATCAATGGAAAATTAGGATTTTTTTTTCCTTTTTTTTAAATTAAATTTTGCCACTCGAGTATTCCACCTATGCGCTAGGGCAACGAACTTGCATCTCAACACGGGTGTGGGTCGCGGGACGTGACCCGACCGGCTGCAAGCGCGACCCCTCCCTCAGTCAGTCAGCTTTTTCGCTTGCGAGCACGGTGTCAGATAGAAACTTTTTAAAATCTTTTAATGAAAATAACTTTTTTTTTTGTTGTTACTCGGTCATTTATTTTTATATTTAAGTCAACTACCCATGGTTTGAGTGACAACGTTGTTCACCCTTACACCCTGTATAAGTAAGGATTAACATAATCATAATGATTAAAATCATCAATACAACTTCCTAAGTTCACACGTTTGCAACTGATAAAATTACGTAATCTTCCTTTTCTCCTTCCAGCTCGTCTCCAGACCTCCAGAGCTAAAGGGAAGCAGTGCTTCGCGGTGCTTCGGCAGAGTAGCAGCACGGTGCAGCTGCTGGTCAGCGTGAGCGACGAGCGAGCCGTCAGCAAGCAGATGGTCAAGTTCACTGGCAAGTATGTATTAAATACAGGGTGTAAGGGACAGCCCTCCGCAAATTAACAGGGGGCATTCAGCTCCTTATTTTGAATCATATTGCACCGGAAATTTTCATTTTATTTATATTTTTTTCAGTTACTATACTTTTATTTCAATGTAAAATTACATTATTTGTACGCAACACTCCATTTATGTATACAGTAGACACCGTTATCCTTGAAACTAGTGGTTTGGTGTCATCTATAATATACTTTTTCCATGAGATCAACACCGAAATCGCAAAAAAAAATCAGCTGTTCCATACATTTTGTCGATTTAAGTGAACACAAATGTATGGAACAGCTGTTTTTTTTTTTCGCGATTTCAAGGTTGGTCCCATAGAAAAAGTATATTATAGATGACACCAAACCACTAGTTTCAAGGATAACGTTGCCTACCCTAACACCCTGTATAAAACAGCTAAAAACAAAAAAACAGCAATGGATGTTAAAATACTATAGTGAACGACGCGTGAAGCTCAGAATTTACATTTATAAATCACGTGACGCGAGCGGGGAGTGCGGCCTAGTGCGTTTTGGCACGGTAAGGATACATTGCGTGTGAGGTAATAAACAAATCAGGTTTATAGATTCCCGTAACGTTCCTGAAATAATTCCATGTACCGGTCGTCTTAGTATGCTGTATTGAATTCACTCCATTAGTCTGCGGAGGCCTGTCCCTGAGAGAGGCAAGTGAAATCCTTGACCATAGAACCAGCGCTTCGAGACATGGCCCTGTATTGTTTGACTCACATAATATCTTAAAAATATAGTATTTGTACTTTAAATGAGACCATGACCTCTGAGTTTGTTCCGGCATTTCTTCTCAAAGATGAGTCAGGAAAAGCCGGCGCCATCTAGTTTTAAAACAATATCTGCCTAGCCTTTTCCCAACTATGTTGGGGTCGGCTTCCAGTCTAACCAGATGCAGCTGAATACCAGTATTTTACATGGAGCGACTGCCTATCTGACCTCCACAACCCAGCAACTGGGTAATACGATACCCCTTGGTTAGACTGGTTGTCAGACTTTCGGCTTCTGACGACCCGTAACGACTGTCAAAGATCCACATATGACAGCCGGGACCAACGGCTTAACGTGCTTTCCGAGGCACGGAGGAGTCTCGATATGTGAAAATGGTCACCCATAACACGGACCAACCCCGGCAAGCGTAGCTTAACCTGATGGATCGACCCGTGCGGCTGTTATAACTTAGCCAAGGGCTCCTAGTTTTAAAACATTTACCAAAAATTTACGTGTAAAAGTTTCTTAGAAGATCTAACATAACATAACGCCTGTATTTCTCCAAAGGATTAGGCAAAGATCTTCTTATTTACGTATAACCTGATGTCACAGTTTTAAAGCCGCCCATGGGCCTCTGACTTGGCTTCACATGCCGTCGAGAAATATCTCTCAGGCATGCCGGTTTCCTCACTACAGGGGTGACGTTGTATTGTGATCACGGCCTATTTTTACAAGCTTTATATGTATTTGCTTGCTCTGTTCGTATGTGTTTCCGGTTACTCAACTCAACTCAAACTCAAAGCATTTATTTCTATTAAACCATTTACAGGCACTTTTGAATTGTCAAAGAGTCGGTCAGTTAGTCAGAGAATTGAAGCTAGTTGCCCATTCCAAAACGTAGATCTCTATGGAGAAGAACGGGCAAGAAACTCCAAGGACACTCTTTTAAAAATGGATATAGATATTACAAAATCCTGGGTACAGTATTCATGTTGCTTCTATATGTGAGAACAATGTAAAACAAAAAAGAATCAAAAGCAATTCAACATTTAAGATTAAAAATAAGCTCTGGCAAATAAGAGGTGACCAGTCTCAACTGACGGCGCCCGGTCACGAACATGACATGTGGATCAGCACCATCCAGCTCAACCATATTGTAGGGAACCGAATGATCCAACACACGCGTCACCATCAGCGAGACATTTAAGTGAGTCTCCAATTGTCATCCATTTTTCAAGTACTTCCTGGCATCCGATTGAGCTGAAACTTGGCATACTTATATACAAACAGAGACATTTTGAAAAGATGATACCATGGAGCTGGTCTGATGATGGAGCCGGAAGTAAACCATAGGAACTCCTCAATCAAACAAGATAGCACTATCGTGTTTGGACTCATTGGCTATGTATTAACGAGTGCTTTGACACTAGGTGGTGTTTCGGGTCTGATGATGGAGCCAGAAGGTGGCCATGGAAAAATCCTTTTTAGTTCATTAAAAGCTTTAAAAAAAAAAGATTTTTACTTATATTTTATAAATACTTGGATTTTAATTAACCCTCAGCCTATACGAGATAAGCTTATAAAACTATCTCCATCTCTTTCCAGCATAACCAAAGAGTCAATCATAGACGTGTACGCGACGGTAGTGAAGACGGCCACGCCCATCGAGTCGTGTACAGTGAGTGACGTGGAGCTGGTGGGCACGCAGGTGTGGCTCGTGTCCGCGGCGCGTGCGCAGCTGCCGCTACAGATCGAGGATGCGGCCAGGCCCGAAAAGAATGATGTGAGTTCATTTTTTATGTATTTTTTATTTCACCATTCCGGAGATAAATACGTAATATACATTTTCTTTGTTTTTTTATTCACAGGACCCCGAAGCTCTAAGAATCCGTGTGAACCAGGACACTCGTCTCGACAACCGCGTGTTGGACCTGCGTACTCCCGCCAACCAGGCCATCTTCAGACTAGAAGCCGGAGTGTGTCGCCTGTTCAGAGATATATTAACACAGAGAGGTACTGTACCAAGAAATATTTTTTTATTAAGGGGGATCCGCTAAACTCCTTCCGTCTTATTCCAAAACGCGATCTAAATTTAGAACTGGGATTATTACTAGGTTTAAACCATGACTAAATAAAACGTTATTATAAAATGAAGTTTATCACTAGTTCCAGAACTATCTATGGTACCAAAGTTAGTCCGCCGAGACCCCTAGTTTAACTTTGGTACTAATTCATTTGACGTTTGCGTGGCGTCTTGGTTATTGTGTTATTTTAAATAAAAATCTAAAAAAAATGAATATTAACATGATCGTCGTGATGGATTTGGAAGATTTGGATATGCTGGAGAAGTCTCGGCGATCTTACAGACATCCTCATCGTGTGAATCCGTTTGAATTGAGTGACGATGATTTCAGATACAAATATAGGTTCATAAAACGTTTTGGTGGAAAAATAGTGGATCTTTTATGTGAGGATTTATCCCACGACTCTCGAGGATGCCTATTGAGTCCTGAAGTGCAAGTGGTTTGCGCATTACTCAACTGGGTTCGCCATGAAGTATGTAACCTTGGTCAATACTAACCTAACATTAGACAAAATCAAAATAAACTAGGTAATATTATTGTTTTATTCGTAGATTCATTCAAGTAACTCACGAACTATATAGAATTGTAATCTGTGCTCACGAACAAACCACGTATGTAACAGTACAGTATTGTTAAAAAAAATGAATACAAATACTTCATAATATTTATTTAATAATACAGGACGCAACACATCACATTCGTCTCAAATTACGCGCGCCTCCGCCGAATGTAAGGCGCTCCACTTCACGCTAGAGGTCTTAAAAAATATGACAACTTGATTATAAAAAGCGCGTCAAAAGTACAAGTTGTACTTGTTCAATATATTGTAACATATAGAAAGAACAATTTATGACATATTTTAAAGTTGATAAATAATTATTTAAGCATTTCAAGTGTTATTATATTATCAACATTTAGAGAAACAGAACGTTGCTTCAAATAAAGCCTACGTGAACGAATGAAAGAATGCCATTTTTGTTTTTTATCTATGGACATTATTTAAACCATGAACCTTCTTTGGTACTAACTGATCCTCGAATAGTCTTCGTTTTGTAATCGTAACATGTTTTAAACCTAGTACTAGCTTTATTACCGTAACAATCCTAGACCTTTTAGTCTTGGTTTAAACCAGTACTTTTGCAGTTTTTTGTAATAAGACCGCTTAAGTTCATGTAAGTGCATTGAATGACTATTTCAGAAATCGTCATTCAATGGACTTACATGAACTTGGAGAGTTGTATTGCTGATTCTAATGCTTATAATTCTGTAAATCCATATTTGTTACGGCCGCAAATCATATTTAGATCAAAATACAACCTGATACTGACCTGCAAATTGCAAAAAACGTAAGAAATTTGGAATTTCGCGGGTTACCTTAGCGCATCCACCTTAATCTCCAAAATCAATCAATCTTCTCAGCCTTTTCCCAACTATGTTGGGGTCGGCTTCCAGTCTAACTGAGAGACTGCCCATCTGACCTCCACAACCCAGTTATTGGGTAACACAATACCCCTTATCAAGGCTGGTTTGACGTAGTCAGAAGATATAAGAGTTACGCGATAGAAAGAGGCAACTTCTAGGTGAATATAACTGTAGGTAATTAGCGCTGTGCGACCTGAATTGAACTTTATTCTGTCGTAGCAAGAGTCGCTTTTTATTTGAATAATTTTGCGGAGTGAATCTTCTGTACTATTCTTTGCCTTTACATAGTTTTACCCAGGCGCGGTCCGAAGGACGGGGTCCTGGGGGTCATGACCCCCCCGAAAATCATTCAAGCTGTCTAGAGACTTAATGATTTACGTACTTTACTGACTAAAAACTGTAGTTACTTGAGCCAAAGTGACCCTGATGGGCAATTAGGTACAAAAAAAAGTTTTGAGAGTAGGTACTGATCAATTAGGTAACCATTTCCCTAAAAATATTCCACGGAACCAATGCTGAGCCCCCCCCCTCCCCCCAAATCATGGGCGCGACCGTGCCTGGTTTTACCAAAAGTTGTTTTGATTTAAACAGTTAATTTTCATATCTATACTAATATCATAAAGAGGAAAGTTTTGATTGTTTGTTTGCATTGAATAAGCTCCGAAACTACTGAACCGATTTGAAAAAATCTTTCACTGTTGGGAAGCTACACTGTCCCCGGCTGACAAAGGCTATATTTTCAAAAAAAAATAGAGCTCCTTACTAAAACTCCAATAATGTAACCTAAGGTGTACAAAAATTACCTAAAATAGCCGTAGATAAGTACTTAGTGCTACCCGTGCGAAGCCGGGGCGAGCAGCTAGTATTTGAATAACCTCAATCCATTACTCCGCAGGTTTCGTCGAGATCCACACGCCTAAGATAATCTCGGCGGCGTCAGAAGGCGGCGCCAACGTCTTCACCGTCTCGTACTTCAAGTCGTCCGCATACCTCGCGCAGAGCCCGCAGCTGTACAAACAGATGGCCATCGCCGCTGACTTCGACAAGGTTGGTCATAAATAAATAGTACTTACAATTTTTTTATTTGAAGTTGGGTAGTCATCAAATAACTTCTCCTGCGCTGGGCGGAGCGGAAGGGCGTGTCAGACTTTGACTGACTAAAACCCACCCGTGTTCCTTCAGCTGCCTGTTGCCAGGGTCCCGGTATCCCTTTCGGACCTTCCCGCAACCCCGGCAGGGAAAATAAATAGTACCTGTGCCCTGTTTATCAAAACTTACAAGTATTGTATTACAAACATTTTTCCTGTAAAAAATTTCAATCAAAATCTGCCTAGCCTTTTCCCAACTATGTTGGGGTCGGCTTCCAGTCTAACCGGATGCAGCTGAATACCAGTATTTTGACATGAAGCGACTGCCTATCTGACCTCCACAACCCAGTAACTGGGTAATACGATATCCCTTGGTTAGACTGGTTGTCAGACTTTCGGGCTTCTGACGACTGTCAAAGATCCACAAATGACAGCCGGGACCAACGGCTTAACGTGCTTTCCGAGGCACGGAGGAGTCGCGATATGTGAAAATGGTCACCCATCCACGGATCAACCCCGGCAAGCGTAGCTTAACCTGATGGATCGACCCGAGCGGCTGTTATTACTTAGCCACGAGCTCCTCCCTGTAAAAAAAAAAACATTATTATAAAAAAAAAACTACACGTGTAAATTACATGTTACAAGTGTCATTATTTAGTTCAAACGTATTATATATTATTACCCTTTTATTCGGGATTTAATTTATCAAAACAAAAATTGTAATTTACAACTTGTAGAAAATCATAGCAAATCCTGAGAGTGTCCGGCGACTCTCTATTCCGTCTTACAAGTTAACGAGTGTCGTGGTCTGTAGTAGTACTGCAATCAATTTTGAAATTCGATTTTCTTTTTTTAAATGTGGTCTAAAGAAAGAGATGACCTGATGCCCGTGTCCCAGCAGTGGGAACATTACGGCTGATTATGAATATAGAGATGAGCTATGAATTTAACGAAAATTAACATTCTAGGTAATGTGTAGACTTGTTACTTTTGATGAACTGGTAAAACAGGACACTGGTCGACCGAGCTCTATTCCGGTGAAAATAGATAAATATATCGTCCAGGTATACCAAACGAATCACACCCCCGAGGCTGTGAAAATAGAGACAGCAAACTTTTCCGAGATATGAGACCTAGCTAGATCGATTTTTCGCCCCCGTAAACCCCTATTTTGCAACTTTCATCGAAATCGTTAGAGCTGTTTTCGAGAGCATGATTACAAATATACAGGCTGAAATTTAATTCATGGGTATCCTCTATAGGGGTCGTTGCTCACCATTATGAACAACTTTCACTATGGGACCAATCCTGAAATCACGAAAAAATATGTGATAATGTTCCCTACATAAAATACAATAGACTTAGATATATTTAGTAACCTATTCCGCTTGACTATTCTTCAAGAGTCCTAAAAAACCCTGTAAGAAATCGACACGTGTTTCACCTCTCAACGAGGCATCCTCAGGATGACGATTGACCAATTGCAAACCAGAACGCGACGTGTTACCACACCGAGCGCTGGACGCAAAGTGAATCAAATTGTAGGAGTGATGTGTATGTGTGGAGATACGAGTAGGAAGCGAAGAAATAAGTCCCAAGTACACAAGAAGAAGAATGAAAGTTTATTAAGTACACAGACACAGGTTACAGTTCACACACACACAAGAGTTCCACTTAGTTCAGAAGGAGTGGTAGAAATATAGGAAGCAGAGAACAGCACGGATAGATAGTTAGACGAAAGCACAAGATTCTAGGTTAGCACGGCGAAGCTAGGATAGCAAGGTTTTACAACATAAGGCTATGCGCGCAGTGGGCATACTGCTTTGCAAGTCACGGCGCGCGCGCGTCGCCGTACAGCGCGGGTGCATGAGTGACACGCACGATGATGCTGTCCCTTTCACGCACACGGTTCGCATGACGTAGCGCGCGCGCCCGCTAGGACAATGGACGCGTCATAGCTACGCCGGCCAGCTGATAAGCAATTAGCTACTAATATAATATTTGTACTTGTTTGTTTGTTCGTTGAATATTAAGTTACAGAATTATTGTAAATAGTTTTATTATAAATGTTGACTGTAATTAAGTTTAGTTTTAAGTTCTTTTGTAAATATCTGAATATAAATTATAATTAATTTTATTTAAGAAATATATAATTTATATTTAATTTGTTTAATTTAATTTTGATTCGATTTAAGAGTGTAGGTCACTACATCACCCCCTTCCAGAGACCGTCAAGGGCGATAATAGTCGGGAAATCTAACGCGGCGCCCTGACCGTGTCGTTCTGACGACGCTCTCGTCAGAGGAAGGCAAGTTCGGGTTATCCGCGTCGGGTGTGTAATGATGAGTGTTAGTGTTAAGTGGTGACTGTGGTGTGTTGTGATGAATGTTAATGGTTGGTGGTGAGGATGATGTGTGAGGGTCACGCAGTATGAAGGCCAGCTTAATGCGGTCAATCGATACGGTAACCTGTTTTCCATTTACCATTATGTGAAACACTTTGTCACCTCGTTGAATGACCTTATGGGGACCAGAATATGCTGGTTTCAGACCACCACCAGCAGTGCAGTCCCTAAGGAAAACGTGGGTAGAGGAAGCTAATTCCTTGTAAATAAAAGTTTTAAAATTGCTGTTGTGTCTGGCTGCTGGTGATGGTTGCAGTCTCCTGACAATACTCCGGAGCCTTGACAAGTAGTCGGTCATGTCAACCATTTCATCAGCCTGTGGGTCGAAGAATTCGCCAGGTAGACGTATTGGTTGACCGTAAACAAGTTCGGCAGCAGTAGCCTGGGCGTCTTCTTTAAAAGCGCTGCGTACGCCTAACAGGACTAGTGGAAGAGCTTCCACCCAACTGTCATTAGCGTGGCAAGTGATAGCTGCTTTAAGTTGACGGTGGAATCTCTCCACCAAACCGTTGCAGGCAGGATGGTATGCCGTTGTTCGGCGACGTTGGAATCCAGCGATTGCAGACAGGCATTTGAAGAGCGCTGATTCGAACTGCATACCTCTATCTGTGACGATATCGGATGGGCAGCCGAAACGAGCAATCCAGCCACTCAGTAAGGCCTTTGCCACTGTTTCTGCAGTTATGTTTGTGAGCGGTATTGCCTCAGGCCATCGTGTAAAACGATCGATGGCGGTGAGACAATAACGGAACCCATCACACAGTGGCAAAGGTCCCACGAGATCAATGTGTATGAACGCGAATCTTGATTGCGGTAATTTGAAAGTGCCTACTGGGGCAAAGACATGCCGTGTGGTTTTTGAGCGCTGGCAAGCCAGACAGGAGCGAACCCAATCACGGCAGTCCTTCCTAATGCCAGGCCAAACATATCGGTCAGCGACCAACCTAGCGGAAGCCTTGGTACCTGGGTGACTTAAGGAGTGCAGACTTGTGAAAATTGGTCTGCGCAATTCCTTGGGCACAAATGGTCTTGGCGTAGGGGTGCTAACGTCGCAATATAGTTGCTGCTGTGAGCCTGGTACCTTGACCTGTTGCAGGCGTAATGCGGTAACTCCATCTAGCAGTTGCTTCAACTCGAGGTCGTCAAGTTGAGCTGCAGCGATCTTTTCGACAGGCACTGGTTGTGTAATCTCCTCGACGCGCGAAAGGGTGTCTGCCACGACATTGTTCCTGCCAGAAATATGCCGGATGTCCGTTGTAAACTGGGCTATTAGATCCAGGTGACGGAACTGCCGTGGGGAACAATTCTCCTTACGAGAGTGAAAAGCAAACGTCAGAGGCTTGTGGTCTGTGTAAATCACAAAGTCACGAGCCTCCAGCATGTGCCTGAAATATTTTACACTCTCGTAAATGGCGAGTAATTCGCGGTCGTATGGAGAGTACTTGACCTGTGCTGGACTCAACTTGCGCGAAAAGAAAGCAAGTGGTTCTGGAATGCCTTGTGCTCCTCGGGTGAAAAATTTACAGGGTGTGAACCCTTCACCGAGCCGGTAAGCAGTGCGTTTAAAGGTGCCTGGAAGTTTGCTGCGCCTGGGATGAATCTGCGGTAAAAATTGAGCATCCCAAGAAATGTCCGTAGCTCTCTTACGGTTTTGGGAGCGGGAAAGTTTTGAACGGCCTCGACCTTGGATGGTAATGGTCTTGTGCCCTCGGCTGAAATATGGTAGCCCAAGAAGTTCACCGCCGACACTCCGAAGACGCACTTAGAGCTGTTGATGACCATACCGTACTCTTGGAGTCTGGTGAAAAGTTGGCGCAGGTGGTGCTCGTGGGTCTTCTGGTCTTTCGAGTAGACCAAAAAATCGTCCAAATAAGCGTATGTGAAATCCAGGCCCCTGAGCATTTCATCCACAAAGCGCTGAAACGTCTGTCCGGCATTTCGAAGACCGAACGTCATGAACGGGAATTCGAAAAGACCGAACGGCGTCGTGATCGCGGTCTTCGGGATGTCATCTGGATTCAAAGGAATCTGGTTGTACGCTTTCACCAGGTCGATCTGAGAGAAGACAGTACAGCCAGACAGACTATGAGCGAAGTCTTGGATGTGTCGAATGGGGTACTGGTCCGGAATGGTGCGTGCGTTCAGCATCCTGTAGTCGCCGCAGGGGCGCCATCCTTCGTTTTTCTTCGGTGCTAGGTGGAGAGGCGACGACCACGGTGACTCGGACTGGCGACAGGTGGCCTCGAATTCGGCCTTGGCAATTTGCAGTTTGTCCGGGGCCAATCTGCGCGGTGTACAGGATACTGGTGGCCCTGGTGTAGTACGGATGTGGTGTACTGTATTGTGTTTGGGAGTGCGGTGTATACCATGTGGGCGAGTGCCTACGCCGGCCAGCTGATAAGCAATTAGCTACTAATATAATATTTGTACTTGTTTGTTTGTTCGTTGAATATTAAGTTACAGAATTATTGTAAATAGTTTTATTATAAATGTTGACTGTAATTAAGTTTAGTTTTAAGTTCTTTTGTAAATATCTGAATATAAATTATAATTAATTTTATTTAAGAAATATATAATTTATATTTAAATGTTTAATTTAATTTTGATTCGATTTAAGAGTGTAGGTCACTACAAAATCGCCCGTCACCCCCACTTATATAAATGTAGGGCAACAGTAACAGCAGATTTTTTTTGTTCGGTTCGAACCCAGTCTAACGCTTTACTTTGTGTAAATTATTTCATCACCACTGCTCTCAAAACGGTGAAGGAAAGCTTCGTGAGGAAACCGGCATGT
This sequence comes from Lithophane ornitopus, assembly GCA_948473465.1. Classification (NCBI taxonomy): domain Eukaryota; kingdom Metazoa; phylum Arthropoda; class Insecta; order Lepidoptera; family Noctuidae; genus Lithophane; species Lithophane ornitopus. The sequence continues at coordinate 2,504,778 of OX419641.1, read as the reverse complement.
CCTAGAACCAGAACTTCGAAGACATGTGACATCTATCACATCTACCAACCCGCACTGGGCCCGCGTGGTGGATTACGGCCCACTCCCTCTCACAGAGAGGAGGCCTGTGTCCAGGAGTGGGAACGTTATAGGCTGATTATACTTATGCATGGAAATGGGTTTGTATGTAACTAAACCTATTTTATATTATTTTTACTGATAGACATACAGGGTGTTAAAAGATCCATCACATAGACGTGAACTACGCATTCTGTACATCTAATTAAGTAACATTGCACAAAGATAATTGCTGGGAAACGACTTTTTAGTGTTGGTGTGCAAAATCGCTGTTTACAGTAGTGCGCAATGTAACGCACGCAAAACATTGTGTTTATGTGTGCATGCGACGGTTCAGGGTTCATGGGGGTATTTAAAACTTGCTTTCTTTAAAAAACCGGCCAAGTGCGAGTCGGACTCGCGCACGAAGGGTTCCGTACCATTTTCTATAAAAACGGCAAAAAAAATCTCGTTTGTTGTATGGGAGCCCCCTTAAATATTTATTTTATTCTGTTTTTTAGTTTGTTGTTATAGCGGCAACAGAAATACGTCATCTGTGAAAATTTCAACTGTCTAACTATCACGGTTCATGAGATACAGCCTGGTGACAGACGGACAGACAGACAGCGGAGTCTTAGTAATAGGGTCCCGTTTTACCCTTTGGGTACGGAACCCTAAAAACGTCTGAAAATGTTTGAACTTTGACCTTCAATATCTCCGTAACCAGAGGGTTCCCAGGTATGGTCCAAAACAAAAAAAATATCTCAATGACGGGAATAACAAGTGACTTTCGGCTTCTTAAATGTCTTTTTACACCCGTTCTAGTGCATATCGGTACATAGTCGAATAGACAAGTGACAATCGCTTCGAAAGCGTTTCGTATTTCTACAACGACTTTCAACAGGATTGACATAAGCTTTTCGATAGCTTATGTCAGTCCTATACATTTTTGCCTTTTCCATCATCGTTATCGCTGATAGTATGTCACTTTGTCTACGGCTTCAGAACCTTATTGTCTCAATTTCCCACTTCACAGGTGTTCACAGTAGGTGCAGTATTCCGCGCCGAAGACTCGAACACGCACCGCCATCTCACGGAGTTCGTCGGACTTGACCTTGAGATGTCGTTCAAACATCACTACCACGAGGTCGTGGACACCATCGCTGGGACTCTGACCGACATGTTTAGAGGACTGAGGGACCAGTGAGTATCTTGTCATTTTTTATTTAATAATAATATTTTTTTAATATTTTGTTTATTTATAAGAAGGGACGTTTACAACAAATACAATAACCATTTAAAATAGAGCACAGTTGCATATTTGCCTGAACTAGGTTGAACCTGTGCTTCAGGCTAGAAAGTGCATAGATACTTATTTTAATAAATTAACAATGAGTACAAAATTAAAAACTAAAATAAAACTTAAGTATATAAAAGCAAAAAGGCATGTTAGCGGTTCTATTTGCAGACAACAAGTAGATCTTCCGTCTGTGCATAATCTAGGGTTAGTAAATAATTAAGTATAATTTTTTTTACAGCTAAAGTTATTTAAATTATAGATACTAAGTATTCTATTTAATCTATTATACAAAAATGGTCCTAAAAATGTAAAAATCTAACTAATTTAACTAGTTTAACTAGAGAGTTTTATTTATTTGGTACACCAACAGCAGTACATACAAAAACAATTAAAACAGAACAGTAAGATTAAAAAATACTGGTATGAATGCCTATTAACCTTTGCCACAAAACAACATAGTAGGTAATAAAATAAAAACAAACTTAAAGAAACATAAAATACAATGAGTAATCAAAATACACAATAAATAGATTACTTATAAGTACGAAAAAAAAAAAATAGATTTTGGAGAGAGAGTGAGTGATAGCTGATAGCTGATATTGAGAGGTCGTACAGTACAGTTTTAAATATTCCTCTGTGGAAGAGCTCGTAGCTAAGTTATAACAGCCGCATGGATCGATCCATAAGGGTAAGCTACGCTTGCCGGGGTTGGTCAGTGGATAGGTGACCATCTTTATATACCGAGACTCCTCCGTGCTTCGGAATGCACGTTGCCGTTGGTCCCGGCTGTCATTCGAGGATCTTTGACAGTCGTTACGGGTCGTCAGAAGCCCGAAAGTCTGACAACCAGTCTTACCAAGGGGTATCGTGTTATCCAGTAACTGGGTTGTGGAGGTCAGATAGGCAGTCGCTCCATGTAAAATACTGGTATTCAGCTGCATCCGGTTAGACTGGAAGCCGACTCCAACATAGTTAGGAAAAGGCTAGGCAGAATGATTTCCTGTGAAGGGTGGGCGTTTTGGGGGACTGTCTCATGTAATTTTGACGTTCGAAAAGTGCTGATTCTCAACCTAGTTTGAATAAATGACTTTTGAGTTTTGTTCGTGACCCAATTTTTTTTTTTTTTTTTTTACTTTTCTTTATAGTATTTTATTTTTTCAAAGCAGCTAGTAAACACATGATGACATATGTTTCCAGGTTCGCGTCAGAGATAGCGACTGTGGGCCAGCAGTTCCGTGTGGAGCCGTTCAAGTTCCTCGACCCGCCGCTCCGGCTGGAGTTCCCTCAGGGCATACAGATGCTCAGGGAAGCAGGTAACGCAATACATAGCTTTCATATACATACTATGATAAAATTAGTAAAAGAATATATAATAGAATCAAAACTTTTTACAAAAAAAAAAAAACGAACTTCCAAAAATAACACAAAAAAAAGTTTTCTTTTTTTGCCACCGACTTCCAAAATTAAAGTTATTTTTCACTTTTTTTTGTGTTTTTTTTGGAAGGCTGTTGTTTTTTTTTTGTAAAAAGTTTTTATTTTTCACTTTTTAGCTGTGGGACCTACCCCACACAAACTCGAATACCACTACTTGCTATGTAAATAACAGTGACGGAGTCAAACAATATATCGTCTACATACACTAAGTGGGAAAAAATATGTGATATTGAAGCTAACTCAAAAACTACGCAAGCAAAGTTAATAAAATTTATATGGGACCACCTCTGAAGCATTACCTACCAAACAAAAAAAAGAATCATCAAAATCGATTCAAAATTGGCGGAGTAATCGAGTAACATACATACAAAAAAAACACAGACGAATTGAGAACCTCCTCCTTTTTGAAAAAGTCGGTTAAAAAAGAACAAAATTATTTTCAAACGTTTGGGAACACAATGGTTAAAATATATTTCTATATTGCAGGAGTAACCGTAGGCGATGAAGACGACCTCTCGACTCCTGACGAGAAACTTCTGGGCAGATTGGTCAGGGCCAAGTATGATACTGACTTCTACATCCTGGACAAGTACCCGCTGGCTGTCAGGCCCTTCTACACCATGCCTGACCCTAACAATCCAGTGAGTACACTGAATAAAACATTGGTGTTATAAAATACTTTTAGAGGTATGAAGAACAGGGTGTAAAGTACACTCTCTTCTATAGAAAAGGGAGGATCCTCCGACCAGACGGGTGTTGTATCTGGCGGGCAACTGCCCAACGGTTGATGATGGAATCTTGTATGTATGTTGATCGCTCGGTAAACTGTAATTACGCGATGCAAGATTTTGTGTGACGTCAGTCTTTGATGCGAAGTTCGCATGTGGCGATGTTTGCATAGAATTTGTGTTTTTTTTTTTTACATATTTTACCATACTCGGGGCCAGTGTCGGTGACCCCAGTGTTTTATTTTCGATAAAAAGCAGGTTTCGGTCACGCTTAAGTCTTACTTTCCTTTTCGTGTGGTTAGTGACTAACCTAGTGTCAGAGTTTTTATGCCGCCCATGGGCCTCTGACTTGGCTTCACATGCCACCGAGAATATTATTATTATTGCGGTCGGAATCCAGTCAATTCGGATGCAGGTGAACACCAGTATTTTACATGGAGCTTCATGATCTCCTATTCAGAATAATTTAATAATTCTCTCTGCAGGTCTCTTAACTCTTAACCACCGGAGCTAGTACTAACGAATCTTATATGGATACCTAAAACGAATAACGTGCTTTTTATCACTCTGAAGTTCTTAATTTAAGTGTTTTAAATTTAATTGTCCGCCTATAAAACAACCGCTCCAGCACTTAGCATAAGCATAAGAAACTACACAATAATATTAATTCTAATAAGCATAAGAAACTACACAATAATATTAATTCTTCTAATAAGCATAAGAAACTACACAATAATATTAATTCTACTCATAAGCATAAGAAAGTACACAATAACATTAATTCTTCTCATAAGCATAAGAAACTACACAATAATATTAATTCTTCTCATAATCATAAAGAACTACACAATAATATTAATTCTAATAAGCATAAGAAACTACACAATAATATTAATTCTACTCATAAGCATAAGAAACTACACAATAACATTAATTCTACTCATAAGCATAAGAAACTACACAATAATATTAATTCTTCTAATAAGCATAAGAAACTACACAATAATATTAATTCTTCTAATTAGCATAAGAAACTACACAATAATATTAATTCTTCTCATAAGCATAAGAAACTACACAATAATATTAATTCTTCTAATAAGCATAAGAAACTACACAATAATATTAATTCTTCTCATAAGCATAAGAAACTACACAATAATATTAATTCTTCTCATAAGCATAAGAAACTACACAATAATATTAATTCTAATAAGCATAAGAAACTACAATAATATTAATTCTAATAAGCATAAGAAACTACACAATAATATTAATTCTTCTAATAAGCATAAGAAACTACACAATAATATTAATTCTTCTCATAAGCATAAGAAACTACACAATAATATTAATTCTAATAAGCATAAGAAACTACAATAATATTAATTCTTCTAATAAGCATAAGAAACTACACAATAATTTTAATTCTTCTCATAAGCATAAGAAACTACACAATAATATTAATTCTAATAAGCATAAGAAACTACACAATAATATTAATTCTACTCATAAGCATAAGAAACTATACAATAATATTAATTCTAATAAGCATAAGAAACTACACAATAATATTAATTCTTCTCATAAGCATAAGAAACTACACAATAATATTAATTCTAATAAGCATAAGAAACTACACAATAATATTAATTCTTCTCATAAGCATAAGAAACTTTACATTAATTCATATTTATTCTTCTGATTGCAGAAAGTGTCAAACTCCTATGACATGTTCATGCGCGGTGAAGAGATCCTAAGCGGCGCGCAGAGGATACACGACCCGGAGTTCTTGACTGAACGCGCTAAGCATCACGGCATCGGTCAGTAAATAATATACTAACGCTAAATTCAGAATCTTATATTCAGGGTTAAATTAATTTAGGTAGACAAACTCCACACATCATCTGCCTAGCCTTTTCCCAACTATGTTGAGGTCGGCTTCCAGTCTTACCGGATGTAGCTGAATACCATTATTTTACATGGGGCGACTGCCTATCTGATCTTCACAAGCCGTAACGACTGTCAAAGATCCACAAATGACAGCCGAGACCAACGGCTTAACGTGACGTGAATGCGGCCTTTGAAAGGCTTGAAGTGCACTCACGCAAGTTGAACTCCACTGTTACTGTCACATGCTTGCACTGCCTGGACAGTTCCACTCAAATCTGTGTGGTTCTTTCCTCAAAAGACCATTTATTTTCGTGATCCTCATATGTCTGATCAAGATTATGTCTGGAGTTTAAAAGAGACTGCGACCTCTGAGTTTGTTTCGGCCTTTCTTCTCAGAGTAGTCAGATAGGAAACGCCGATCTCATCTAGCGTATTTTTAATATTATAAACAATTTCATTTCATTTCATGACTGCCAACTTGTGCACAAGTGTCTGTGAGTTTATTGAGTAGCTTACAAATTCTACGCGAGTAATAATATCTTTTTGAAAATTTCACATTTTCCAGATATCACCAAGATAGCCGCGTACATCGAGTCCTTCAGATTGGGCTGTCCTCCTCACGCAGGTATAGTGTACAACCATAAAATAATAAGATCTAAGACCCTTGCACGAACGTAACGTAAATTCGAACGATTTTTTTAATTGAAAATACAACTGTCTTTTGGCATGTTTATTTAAATTTATGCGGCAATAGTTATTTATGCAACTGTTATATAATAAGGGGTATTAAAACACGAAGTATCACATGAGTGTTTTAATACATAATTATTTACAGTTGCATACAAGACTTTATCTACACCCATGATATGAATCCTCTATAAAAGGTTCTTTGCAATACTAATATCAACAAAAATTGATTTTTTCGAATTCGAATAACCTTTGCTTTTTCGTTTTAAAATTACGGTGCTTTGTTAGTGAAACCCCTACTTGACAATGTTAATTTTCTTAACCGACTTAACCGACTTCTTCAAAAAGGAGGAGGTTCTCAATTCGTCTGTATGTGTTTTTTTTTTTGTATGTTTGTTACGCGATTACTCCGCCAATTATGAATCGATTTTGATGATTCTTTTTTTGTTTGGTAGGTCATGCTTCCGAGGTGGTCCCATATAAATTTTATTGACTTTGCTTGCGTAATTTTTGAGTTAGCTTCAATATTACGTATTTTTCCCACTTAGTTTATCTAGACGATATCCTGTTTGACTCCTTCACTGTTATTTACATAGGAGGTTGTGGTATTCGGATTTGTGTGGGGTAGGTACCACAACTAAAAAGTGAAAAATAAAAACTTTTTACAAAAAAAAAACAACCGATTTTTTTTGGAAGTCGGTTGTTTTTTTTTTGTAAAAAGTTTTTATTTAAATTAGTTGTATTATGAAATTTAGTACAACATTATAACACCCGTTTGGATTATGGATATTATGGTTACTATTACACTGGTAGTTTTAATGTTGGCAATAAGCTAACTGTTTCAGAAACTTTTATAGATGATGTATAGCATGGGTGTAGATAAATACAATTTATATCACCCATAGATTTGAATAAAATCTTAAAAATAAGTAAATATTATGTGCATAACGAGGTTTTTTCAGTTTTAAAAACGGTCGAATGAGCGTTAAGACGTAATGCAAACCTGTTTATGTTTGATTATCATTTTGACAATACAACAAAAAAAATCCTTTGTGGAGTTTGAACGCAATATTTATCGTTGGATTGCCAAAATAAAACGAATTTTCACTCCGATAGGTTTTAAAGCAAAGGCCTACCTAGAATTCATTTGCTCTAGAATTCATGATTCATCTTTGTGTGGTTTTAAAATAAAGGCCGCAATTTGAATTCTGATTGTAAAGAAAAAGTTTCTTCTAAGTATATTAGGTCCGGCGCACATGGGCGGCACGGCACGGCCGTCAAATTTATTGTCATACTATTAAGGTACATTTTCGTAAATATCCCCTATATTTACGAAAATGTACCTTAATAGACAATAAATTTTAAATTTCAACGGCAATAATGCTGCGGTATCCTTAGGCATCACCATTGAATTTTCAATTTTATGGTCATACAATTAAGGTACGTTTCTATTCGTCACATTAAAAAATCCCTTGCCGTACCGTGCTGCCAATGTGCGCCAGGCCTTAGTCTCCAAATAATTATAATAAAGTTAGAAGATGGTTTGGTGGCCCCGGGAAGAGCTAAAAACCAACATTTAGACACCTAGCATTTTCCTCGCTGTAGTGAGGTGAAAAGTTGTGTGTTTCGCTCGGCAGCAAAGTTTTCCTGAGTCTCGTACCTTTGAAACCCTTGCAACGCTCCGGATTCTATTTTTGAACCATTTGCTTCGCTCATGATTCAATCCTAGAATCCTTCGCTTGCTCAGGTTTCAATACAGGTACTCGCGCGAAAAAACAACTTTGCAGCCTTGCATAACAAATAACTATTTCCCCTCTATTACTAGACTCTACTTCAGTAAAAATCAATGTCTTTTAATCCCCCAGGTGGCGGCATCGGCATGGAACGCGTCGTAATGCTGTACCTTGGACTGGACAACATTCGCAAGACATCTATGTTCCCTCGTGACCCCAAGAGAGTGACCCCCTGATGTGTATAGATATTTATATTTCTGTTACACTGACGACAGATCAATAATATAATGTTTATTACAAATTGTTGGGTTTTATTGACTACGGACACTGATTAATACAGATAGTTTACTCCGCAAAATCATTGAAATAAAAAGCGACTCTTGCTACGACACAATAAAGTGCAATTCAGGTCGCACAGCACTCATTACCTACAGTTATATTCACCTAGAAGTTGCCTCTCTTTCTATCGCGTAACTCTTACATCTTCTGTCTACGTTACGCTCACTCGTCTTGTTGGGCCAACCCAACAAGACGAGCTCGCCGCGTACTTGTAACTTCATAACTCGCATTTTAGGTATGAAGATAGAGTACGTCTTCTGTACTATTCTGACTGTAGTACGTACGCGAGCCATTTATTCGAATTGAGGTTCTCCGCACACTGATCGGTTGCGACTTTTCAAGATTTTATTATTATATGCAGATCAATAAGTTATCATAGTCCAAGAGCTAGATAAACGCGCGTAAACTCCTCGATCTAGCTCTTGTACTATACCTTAAAAATTTAAGTCATTGGTGCCGATTCTCTTGTACACCGAACTAAACTATCGCTAAAATTCCTTACTTTAGGCTATGGGAATCTTGGAGCTATTCTGCCAAATAAATTCTCTTTAAAACTTATTTTGACACAACTAAAATCGAATTTGACAACCGCGCGCCTCCACTTGGTACTTGTTTTCCCTACCCCGTGTTTTTTTTTAGAGCCAGAGGCGCGCTTGGACGGCAGCTTCGACGTGTTTTTAATGGAATTTTTCAGTATGTATGGAAAATAAAGAAAAAAAATAACAACATGTTGAGAATTAGGGGTTTAAGGGTTTCCTAAAGGGGGTCGAAATTTTCATTATTTTTGCGATAGGACACACCGTTTTCGAGATATAAGCAAAAGAAAATAAAAACTAGATACAGTTCTGTTTTGTAACTGAAGTCGAGGTGTTGGTTTGAATTTTAGTTCATGACATCTAATTTTATTCCACACATTTTTAACGCGATTAAATATGTCAGTCGGCACACGCCGCTGTCACGTACGATATTTTACGCTCAAAAACTTTTTACAAAAAATAAACAACCGACTTCCAAAAAAAACACTAAAAATGTGAAAAATAACTTTAATTTCGGAAGTCGGTGTCTTTGCCTTTCAATTTCCGTTTTTTGCCACCGACTTCCGAAATTAAAGTTATTTTTCACTTTTTTAGTATTTTTTTTGGAAGTCGGTTGTTTTTTTTTTTGTAAAAAGTTTTTATTTTTCCCTTTTTAGTTGTGGTACCTACCCCATACAAATCCGAATACCACTACCTGGTATGTAAATAACGGTGAAGGAGTCAAACATGATATCATCTAGATAAACTAAGTGGGAAAAATACGTAATATTGAAGCTAACTCAAAAATTACGCAAGCAAAGTTAATAAAATTTACGTGGGACCACCTCGGAAGCAATACCTACCAAACAAAAAAAAAATCATCAAAATCGATTCATAATTGGCGGAGTAATGGCGTAACAAACATACAAAAAACATACAAACGAATTGAGAACCTCCTCCTTTTTGAAGTAGTCGGTTAAAAAGTTGTGATCACTCGCCAACATGCACTATTCTTAAAGTTAAAAACAAATGCAGTATAAAACTGCCACGTGATTCCAAGATTATTCGGTAAAATATCGCCGTGAATAAGGAACCCAAAACGATGGGAAGTATCTTCTTCGATTTTCATGTTTATATTGTTGTGTAGTGTGGAGGACTGAATAAAATAAAAACCGTTTAAAAATTATGAATTTGAATTATATTTTATTACAATATATAGCAAAGTATGTCCAATTTTTATTTTTATCACACTTCTCTCGCATAGCGATCACATTCTTACACATTTTCCTTATATCAGCACAAACTGAGAACTGACAGTTTTGCCTGACAGTCTCCCTCAGTCCGCTCTGACATTTACACTCAACATCTAACATGATTTGCAAACACCAATAAAATCAAAAATCACTTAAAAATAACTTACATATACAATCTGTTTCTATATTATTTAGTTTCATTCAACTTTTATTAAATATTTGTTCATGAACAGTGAATTTTATAAGAATGTTTGTACCTACTGGATTTTTAAAACCACCTTATCAGTCCAGTGGTCGCATGCGCTACTGCTGAGCACGAGGTCCCGGGTTCAATCCTCGGTCGATCAATATATTATTAAGGTTTTCCATCAGGAATTTATCAGCAGCGGACTTTGACCCTGGTTGATGGCAATAAGCTTGCCCGCCTATTACATGGGACTTGAAATCTGGCGAAATGTGGGTGGACTAAACTTACAGTTTGATTCAAACGTAATGGCGGCTCGGATAATGAGGTGAGTCGCTGCGCACTAACAATTTCTTGTGTCAGCGGGGGTGAGGGGTGCGGTACTGCGCAGCGAGTAGCTAACTTCCGAGCCGCCACTAAGTTTGAATCGAACTGTACACCTTTGTAAGCACTATCTACGTTCTTTCTAGACCTTTCTTTTCGGACTTGAAATACAAATTTCGAGTTTATTTCGCATTTTTTTTCAGTTACTTGAATATACCATTAGAGAATAATATTTTGACCATTTTAAAGCATAAAATTAGGCCTTTGCGCATCACAGAAATTAACAATATTTCTCTTTACTCATATCACATGACATTACATACAAATCCGTTCACATTTTCGAGATAACAGAAGTAATATGTGATTCATGAACAAATATGTTAAAAGTAAAATTACTCCACACATTCAATGGTCCATATCATTTGAAATAAGTTAGCCTCAATGATTGCGTCATTATCGACATCGATAAATATCGATAGAGTTGTCCCATACCGATATTTATCGAATCGACATCACAATGTATCAAAAGCACAGCATTTTATAGACAAAAAGCAACTTACGAATGTAAAATATCGAACTTATCAAATTTATTCAAAAATGAAATGCATTTTCATGTTTTTTTTTTAAATAAATACAAGTATGCACCTTATTTAATGAAATATTTTTTTCGTGAGTTTTTTAATTCGTTGTCCACTTTTGTATCCGATACAAGAGTTGTACCAAAGCAAAACAGATCCGGTACTTTTATCATCATGGCAATAGCGATCTTTGCCTTTACCCAAATATCTCTCTATAACAATTGACTATATAAAGTTTTTTTTTTTTAACCACAACAGGACGCTCTTGGCCTGCGTCTCACCTGATCGTAAGTGATGATCAGGCCGAAGGTGGAAGCGAGCTTCACCCGGAATCCTCAAGCACAGAGGAACTGGCTATCTTACCTCTAACTGCCGAAACACAACAATGCTGTTATCATTGTTGTTATGGCGACAGACTTAGATAAGATGGTGGTAGCTAGCCAGGCGGACTTAGAACAAGCCCTACCACCAACCAAGCAGAAAATTTGGGTATCAAACCCGGTACCTCTGAGTCTGAGACAGATGGATTAACCACTAGAAATATTGGAACATGTTGAAGATCACGATAGATATAGATTCCGGACTTTTTTTAAATAAAATCTTGCTAGAAAATGTAAGTAGGTTAAAACCGCTTTTGCCATGCTAAAACGCGACAACTATAGTACTCTTGTATATTAACAAAACAAAATAATAGAACATATTTACAAAAACATAACTGGCGAAATGTGGGTGTACTATAGGGTGTAAGGGTAAACACCGTTGTCACTCAAACCATGGGTAATTGACTTAAATATAGAAATAAATGACCGAGTAACAACAACAATAAAAAAACTTTATTTTCATTAAAAGATTTAAAAAAAGGTTCTATCCGACATCGTGCTCGCTAGCAAAACAGCTGACTGACTGAGGGAGGGGTCGCGCTCGCGGCCGATCAGGTCACGTCCCGCGCCCCCACCCGTGTTGAAACGCAAGTTCGTTGCCCTAGTGCATAGGGGAAAGGGTCAAATACTCTAGTAGTAAAATGAAAAAAAGTCGTAATTTTCCATTGATTTTACGTTCTATAAATGACACCAAACCACTGGTTGCAAGGATAACGGTGTTTACCCTAACACCCACTATAGGTACACCTACACCTACCTTCGGTGAATACAGGCGTTATGTTATGTTTATGCGTTATTTACAAGAATACAATATCATGTAGACGTAATTTGTATCCGATACAAATGGTGATATTTATGTAGATATTATTAACACTTATTCACAATATTATAAGTACAAGTTTAGGAACAAAATACTAAGAGGAAATCGTCGCGTCAAATTGTTTCTTTTACTTACTACTCCTGTTTTGAATATCCAACTTGAATTTCACTATTATTTTAAAGGAATGAATACAAAGGTACTTAGGGTCAGTTCAGACCGCGATTTTTAACTATTATCGAACTTATTTTCTTCACGTAAAGGTATAATTTCAGTGCGAGGATCGACACGTGTCAAAGTACGATGAGATGCGCAGCGCGTGTACGTTAGTATTAAATAAATTCGATGTTGTATCGGATCGTAAAAAAGTGCGCGTCGCGTCTCGGTGTGCACTGACCATTACAATGTCAATACCTTACATTTTGACAATACATATCAAGATTCATTGCGTCATTAGCGTTGTTGAACTTTTTCAAACATTATGAATAATGGATGCAATGCATTAGCAATTTCCTTTTTAGGAGCGGTTTTCACCCGCGCCCGCCGCGTTTGCGGGCCCGCAGCTTCTGTAAGATGCGCGGGTGTAAAACGCGTCGTGAGTTCTTAGCCTTAAGCCTTCGAATTGGGATTGAAAGTGTGTTACACAATTGGGGTGCTGGTTTTGATGCCACATAAATGTTGAAATGGCAGAATTCTAAACGTAGAATCTGCTACAGCTAATTATTTTATAAATATTATGAAAGTCTTCAAAGTAGGATTCTTTGTACATTTCTTGGATGTATCAAAAGACAAAACAGTATTAAGTCCAGTAAAAATCACGTCAATCTCTATCTACCAATTGAACTATTGTTGCATAGAAAAACGTTTTGATATTACAAAATCTACAGTTTTTTATAGCCATTTTACAACCATAATGAAATCATCCTTTACTTATTTATTTTTTCTAACTTTTTTCCGCAAAATACAGCGTGCCGCTTTAATGGTGACATTAATTTAACACACAAATACGATTTCGCGTATTCATTTAATGAAAATATTTGAATTTCATTAAACGTTATTATTTACTGATTTATTTACAAATTTCTAAATTACCAACTTGGAGCAACCTGTACTTAAAGAACTGTAGCGAAGAGGTAATTTGCCGGGGTCACGGATCATATGTAGGCAAATAGAAGGAAAGCCGCGCAATTTCTTAGAAATTATGCCGCCGTCAAAGAATCGGCCGACAGAACGTAAGCCAGCTGGTAGGTAGCTTCATGAATGAATCTTTTACACAGAGTGACCTCAATTTTGGTTATGTTTTTATTATTTAGTTTGTTTGAAAATTTAAATTTCTCAGTTGACCAATTATTTTATTTTATTATAATGTTTATGATTACTGGCCACTAGCGCCACCCGTGTGTTAAATTAATGTTGCCATTGTGGCACGTTGTATATCTAAGGCCAATTATGAAGTAAGTAATAATGCTATCATGATTTCTGTCCGAAAATAGAGATGGTGCTGGTGTGAAGTAATAAAACAAATCAGGTTTAGTGGATTCATAACGTTCCTGAAATAATTTCATGTACCGGTACTGTCTTTGAATTCACCTCATCATCTCTGAATTCATCTCATCAGTCTGCGGAGGGCATTACACCCTGAATGGTTGTAATATGACTGCTAATTAAAGCATCAATAATAGGAAGATTCAGTTATATTCTATTTTATTTATTTACATGGATAATCATCTAGATAATCATTAGCTCGGTAAGTAAACTGGTTTAACAGTGGCATAGAAAATTTTAACACACACGTAAGCGATGCGCCCTTTGACTAATGCCGTCGGCACTTGTAAGATAGAAGTAATATTTATTTCGGTATTAATACTGGTTGTATTCAATTTAAAGGTAACCTTTAAAAATACCTGTAAAAAATATTAATGTCGTAACCGAAAACATACGTGTATTGATCATACCGGTGTCGGTTTATAAGGATGCCTGTCCGCCGGAGCGGAGAAACGGAGATTAACCAATAAGATTGCACAAAATCTTATTGGTTAAGGGGGATGCGCTAAGGTGGCCCGCGAAATTCAAAATTTCTTACGTTTTTTGGAATTTGCAGGTTGTATGTTGATCTAAATATTATTTGCGACCGTAACAAATATGGTTTACAGAATTATAAACATTAGAATAAGCGATACAACTCTCTAAGTTCATGTAAGTGCATTCAATGACGATTTCATGAAATAATCATTCAATGCATTTACTTGATTCTGACCTGCAAATTGCAAAAAATGTAAGAAAATTTGAATTTCGCGGGCCGTAGCGAATCAACCTTAAATCCTATTGGTTAATGTTTCTCCGCTCCGCAGCTTCGCTCCGCTCCGGTGGATAGGCACCCTTAATCTTCTGTTATTTGAGACAAAAGGAAATCTTTTGCTATTCATTAATACCCCACTGTCAAACCAATTAAAAGTTTTTTTTGTAAACATTTTGTAAACTATGAAGCGCTAAAAATATTTGAGAAAAACAAATTCCAGTCAATTTTATTTTTAGTTGTTTAATTACAAAAAAAAATCTTAAGTAGTGTTCCTATTTCTATTTCTGAATGAACCAGTTTCTCTCATAATGTATTAAATATAGAATTTTTGAGCTTTTTAAAAGTACACATCACTTTTTTTAAATTTACAAATTGTCAATGTCACTGTATTTTTCGCATTCTTAATAATTATGAATGATATTTCTTTTCATTGTTTGTTTTAAAGTTTGACCGACACGTTGTTCCGCGCCTTAGTAATGCGAGGTGAGCGGCAGCGTTGACCAATGAGCGCCCGTGAGCCGCGCACGTACCGGCGCGGAACAGCGGTATAGTCTAACTAAAAAATGATTTTTGAAAACTGTCACCATTTGAGAGGAACTTCAAAAAGCTACATGACTTTCAGTTAGCACCTAACTGTTTAGGTTTGCTATGGTGAAATCACGCTTAAACGCACGGATAAGCATTTTCCTGTATCTCTATCCCTTTCTGTTACTTAGAGGCGTCATTCACTAGAGCGAGAAGTCCGCTCGCAAGCATCCGCACTCATGCGCATTGAAAGCGCGATTACGTGCGGATGGATTTCTCGGTCGAGAAGAAAGAGAGGAATTGGAATTCACGAGTTATATTTCGAGTGCGCTAAGCGGTATTTCTGTGATAATATCTAGTGATATTCTTGGAGATATGATTTTCTGAACTGTATTATAACAATTTTAATTATATAAATGCAAAGGATATTTTATATATTACTCAATTACACTAAATTCGAGGAGAATGATTCCAGGATTTGTTTACATTCATTGTATGCCATAAATACAGTCATAGGTCTAAAGTCACGGTTTAACTATCTAGCAGATAGCCGTTAACTGAGAGTCACGTTTAACTAATATATCGAAAAAGACATGTGATTTAAAAAGCCATTTTAAAATATAAGTACATTTAATTTATTCTTACACATAACAGTTATCGTCGGTTTTACAATTGTTTACTGTAAATAATATTCGAGTTTTAAAAGTAACACGTTTTAAAGTAAGATAAAGCCTCACCGTCTACATCAACGGCAAACTATTTAAGTATTCGTAGTAACATTATCACAATTTATTTTTATTTTATTTACATTATAAGTACCATAAAATTCAAATTACTTCCTTTTCAATTGTAGAGTTCTAAAATTAACACCAACTTCTTTTAGTTTCGAATAAAACCAAAAGTTATAAAAATCATCGAGCAAATTTTTTTTTCATGTGTACTAGAGGAAATTCCAAAATTAAGTAGGTATACGCACAAGTGTTTTGTGAATCTCAAAATCTAATCAAAAACAGGTGACACAAATAGCACCAAGAATGGTTAAAATAAATGTAAGTACAACGGTACAGGATCTTTCGGCGCGTGGTCAACATCGGAACTAATGCCATCATCGTTTTTCAATGTGAAAAATTCACAAATGTTTAACAGCAACCCTGTCAGTTTCATTCGGCCGCCGAAAGTTCCTTGAAGTATTCGAGATCTAACCAACAATGACATTTTTCAAAACTCATATTTTTTTAATTCACATTTTTCTGTACACTATGGTCACAGACCATAAACATAGTTTTGCTTATAGCCACTAACACTTGTTAACCAAGCCGTTTAAGTCCAATTGGCACTTAACACTGGGTTCACCACAAAATTCTCACATTATTCACATTTTCCACAGGATTCCAATATTTTGCACAGGGCTTGGCCATTTTGCACAAGTTGCACAAAAATTTTGCACAGGTCACTTTGCACATTAACCGAATAAAGTCTTCAGGTCCTCTTCATAGAGGGCTATGACCAGCATTATGCCGATGCCCGTGGCAAGCCCCATCAGTTGTAGTATGCACTGGCAGAGAGTGCCCTCTTTGCTGTGAGATGTACTTAGCTCTGGCATCTGAAAAGGAAAATGAGGAATATTAGATGATTGTATGTTAAATGGTTAAGTGGGATCTTAGCAGGTGGCTGGTAATAGATAGAAAAAAAAGGTCAAAGATCGAGGTCAGAGATGAGCAATTGGAAAGTCCTATGTTCAGCAGTAAATATTATCGTTATAAAGTAGGTATGATTTGTAGTATGTATGGAAACGTTTAGAAACATGCTAGGTACTGGCCTTTTAAATTGGAATCAGAACTTGTTTTCTGTCTGTTTTCGATGACTAAATAAAGTGTTCCAGCATCAGACTGCATAATTTTGCCACAGGCTGTACCATATTTCATGAACCTTAGCTATCAGGTTGCACAACTGTCTGCTACGTTGCACAACCCACTGCTGGATTGCACAATCCTCTACCAGATTGCACGATCCTATGTGCAATATTGCACGATCCTATGTGCAATATTGCACGATCCTACCAGCAATATTTTACGCGCGCTGGAGAGGCACGCGGCTCTAGAGGGTGAACTCACCATATCGACCAGCGCAATGTATAGGAACATGCCGGCCGCGGCCGCGAACAGCCAGCGGGTGGCGGAGGGCGCGTGTCCGGCCAGCACGCCGCACACCATGCCCAGCAGGCACAGCCCCGACGACAGGATGTTGTAGCACACCGCGCGCTTCACTGACATACCGGCTTTGAGGAGGACGGCGAAGTCACCTGGAAAGGAAAAGATGGACATTTGAAAAATACATATGAACCAGGCTAAATGATGACCTTTGTACTCGTATTCTAGATGCATCGTATTCACATGTAATTATACAACATTATTGTTTCTTTATGCTAAACCCAAAGAGGGGTCATTTTACTCATCATTTTGAACAACTTTTTCTATGGGACCAAAAACAAGAAAAAATCTGCTGTTCCGTACATTTTGTCGATTTAATTGAACACAAATGTAGGGAACAGCTGATTTCTTTTTCGCGATTTCCATGTTGGTCCCATAGAATAAGTTGTTCAAAATGATGAGTACAATGACCCCTTTTCGAGTTTAGTATAAAGAAAAAATTATGTTGTATAATTGATGTATACAAAATATTGTAAATCATTTTTTTAAAGAGCAACGGTGGAGTTTCTTGCCCATTCTTCTCCATACGAAAACTACCTTTTGGAAGGGGCAACTAGAATCAGTTCTATTTCTTAGTTTTTTGACGTTCAAAAGTGCCTTTAATGTGCCTATTTGAAATATATTATTTCATTTTGACTCATATTATAATTATGTATTTTACTGTGTGCATAAATAATAAAATAAATTATCGTATCTCTATGTATTTTACTGTGTGCATAAATAATAAAATAAATTAATTAAATTGTTTAAAAAAGAAAAGAAACAGGGATTAGTGTTGGTGTGAATTTTACTTCACTACACATACTTTACACAATTCGTTACTCCTTCGACACGTTATTCGTTATACACGTTATTTACCAAATACATTATTTTGATATTAACTTAAATAACAGAATTCACAAGTACATGACTAAACAAAGTACTATGTAAATTGTATGAAAGAAAACAAAAAACCGCTCTCAGAAACCGGTATTTGTCGATAAAACGGTACAAACGTTGACAGTGACACTGTGACGTGAATTTAGTGTACCATTGAGCTACATAGAGTTATTTATGGGACTAGACTTAATGAATAAAAGGTTACGCTTCTCACAAGCTATTGCGAGTTTATAGATAACACATTTAATTATGATTCTTAGGGTTCGGGTTGCCAACTTTTTTATACTTATCGAGTATAGTATTTTGCCTCTAAAAATATAGTAGATGCCGAAAAAATAATTATAGTAGGTATGTTTCAAAAACATTTTTATTCTCTAAATGCATATTTTTTGCTACTTTCGAGTTTCTATTAACAGCATTTTGTTTTTAAATGTCTCATAACTAATTTTACACTGTAAATTAAGGTAAAACAAATACCATTAATTAAGCTTTTAATAACATTAATACTGGCGCTATTGTTATCATCTCGCCATTTTGTATTGAAATGAAAATAATTATAGTAGTTTCGCCTACTATTTTTTTTCTTTAAGAATTGTATTATTTACGTCTCTCATATAGCAGGATACTATTATACACATAGAGGGGGTTGTCAACCCTATTTAGGGCAGTTTTATTTTTATTAATTAGGGTAGAAATAAAAAATATGGCATTTCAATGCATACTGCTGTAGTGTGAAAGGTTTGAAATTACAAAAATAATGATATGTTTTTTCAAGCATCAATCAATCTGCCTTGCCGTTTCCCAACTGTGTTGGGGTCAGCTTCCAGTCTAACCGAATGCAGCTGGATACCAGTACCAATAAGCCTTTATTTCTACTAACCAAATAGCATGCAAAGTATGGATGGAAATATGAAAATATCGATCTAAATGTACAGTTCCAGAGCTGTTCACCTATGGAACAGCTTGCACTCAAAATATCTTTCAGGCACAAATGAATACAGATAGTTGACTACGCAAAATCATTTAAATAAAAAGCGACTCTTGCTACGTCACAATAAAGTGCAATTCAGGTCACACAGCGCTAATTACCTACAGTTATATTCACCTAGAAGTTCCCTCTCTATCGCGTAACTCTTATATCTTCGGACTACCCGCCGCGTACCTACTTGTAGCTTCATACCTAAAATGCGTAGGTAGTGAACCATATGTATTCATCTATGCTTTAGCTTGCTAGCTTGACATATCTGTGGTTAAAAAGGCTTAGGATTATGCTAACTAATACCTATTATAAACGCGATAGTTTGTAAGTATGGATGGATGGATGGATGGATGGATATTTGTTACTATTTCACGCAAAAACTACTGAACGGATTTGGATTAAATTTGGCACACAGATAGTGTATAACCTGGATTAACACATAGGATACTTTTTATCCCGATATTCCCACGGGGTCGTACCTTACGCGGGTGAAACCGCGGGGCGCAGCTAGTTTATTATATTAACATACCCAATTCGTGAGGCAGTTCGTGGCATAACACGGCGATGGCTGTGGAGAAACCACCTGCTATGTTTGAAGCGAAGGCGGCACCTGGAATCGTACAACTTGTATATTAGTAAGGGACGATGTATGACCAATTCTATCGGCGTGGTTGATTGATCACAGTTTTCAAGCCAATGGTGTTCTTATCATGTGGGTTCGTCCATAAATGCTAAAAAAATATTAGGTAACACGCAATTTTTTTTTTGTGTGTGTACAGAGTGTTTCTTTTCCGTATCAATTTAATATTTTTTGTGAATATTTTACTATAAAAAATTTAATTTTTTTTTACCATGTATAGACGCTATACTATTGCAGGTTAACCGGAATAGATAATATACTGTATACATCACACTAATGTCCCGCTTCTAAAACCTTGAACAAGTCGCTAACCAGTACAGGTAACTGTCCTGCCAAATCATCTATTGCGATTGGTTCAAATGATTTGAGCTCAACGCCAGTTGAGCCATCGGCCTGTTGGCCAACTGGAACTCTTCACAAACCCTTCAGGTTTTGGTTAGCCAGTCATTAAGAGGAAATAGGGTCGGTCTTTTCTCCATACAAAAAGACATAATTCGAAGTTCGGCTCTCGTCGATTTCCTCCTCCAATATTGGACCAATTTGAAAGATATTGTATAAATTGATTAAGAAGGATATTTACTGTGCCCCTGTTTTTCTTTTTTCATTACTTTTTGTCAAATTTGTACAATACGCCTCTGAAGACATCGGTGTAAACAGGCAATTTTGAGCATTTTCTGAGGGTTCTAGTGCTTCTATAGATAATATATCATCAAAACGGAAAACATAGGGGCAAAGAACTAGTTGATATTTATTTTACTGTAAAAAATCATTGCTCTATGGTCATAAACCAGAGAGAAAACAGGCGAGAGCGTTTGTATGGAGAGGGGACCGACCCTATTTCCTCTTAAGGTTGGTACCGAGACTCGCTGCCCAGGGTAGGCTCTGTGTACATAAAGACACTTACCTATAGCCATGCCGTCAGTAAAGTTGTGTAGCCCATCCCCCATGATCACCATCCACGCGACGGACGCGATGGAGGAGGGGGGCGCGTGCACGTGTCCGTGTGCGTGCGAGTGGCCGTGGTGGGCACGCGAGTGCTCTCTGTAAGTTAAGGGGTACTTGGTTATTAAGGCGAAGAAAAGAGGTGAAGATTTGAAGATAAGGAATTATTGTTTTATTATGAGTTGCCACTTTGCCAGACAGTCACTGCAACTTAAGGTAATCCTATGATTGCAGACTGACCATACAATCTGCTTAGCCTTTTCCCAACTATGTTGGGGTCAGCTTCCAGTCTTAACTGGATGCAGCTGAATACCGGTAATCTGCCTATCAAGACCTCCACAACCCAGTAACTGGGTAATACGATAACTTAATAAGACTGGTTTTCACAGTTTCGGGCTGCTGACAACCCGTAACGACTGTCATAGATCCACGAATGACAGCCGGGACCAACGGCTTAACGTGCTTTCCGAGGCACGGAGGAGTCCCGGTATGTGAAGACGGTCAACCATCCACGGACTGACCGCGACAAGCGTAGCTTAACCTGAGGTATCGACCCGTGCGGCTGTTATTACTTAGCCACGAGCTCCTGACCAGGTCCTTTGAGGCTATTAAATTAGGGACCTCTCAAATAAGAATGTTAAATTAGGGACCCTCTGCCTCTCGCATAGGGATTTTAATTTGGTATTGTGAAAACATCAGTTTATATGAAAGTCTCGCCTCAAATATCGTGCTCATGTCATTGTTGAACCGCACGGGCATCTTGAAACGAAAAAAGTAAAATATAAGACAACTAACCTCAAAATAACAGTATAACTGTCGCCATCCTTCAGATCCTTAACTCCATCCTCCTTGTGTTTAATATTATTCATCTCCACAACCGCTGGCTGAGACTCAGCCTTCAGCAACCAATCCTTGGCTGTTGGCTCCTCCTTACCCTCAGGGTTGAGGGCATTCGAAGACACCACACTCACAGAGTTATTGTGCTTCTTCCCATGCTTCGGACTTGAAGGTATACCATCCCGTAAGTGGTGGTCATCGTGGGTATCCGTATCTATTTCGTCATAGCAGTAAGGGTATTCGGAATATTTATGCTTGCAGGTTTTAGTTGTAGGATCTCCCTTCTCGTCTCTCTTGAAGATCTTCATGAGAGAATTGGATGTGGAGTGGGTGACTGCTGTTTTTGAGCCTCCGGAACAGCCCATTACGGTCTCGTCTTTCAGAACGCGAACTCTTGTAGGGAGTTTGTCCTCCTCCAACTTTTGGCGACGCTTCCTCCATTCAACTACCACTGTTAATCCCTTTTCGGTGAAGTAGAAGAATACTACTCCCAACATGGCTGCAAGTCCCTTCCACATTCCATCATCATGGGATGCTCGTATTTCTACCTCTGTTTGACTGCCATGGCTATGGCCGTGGTCATGGTCTGGACTCATCGCGTGCGGCATAAGATGCAGTAAGGCATCTCCACACAGCGTTCCAACTGCCAACGCTACCAGGAACTGGAGTAGATGGTTATAATACGTCTTATGCATGATAGGGATAACTGCTACTCCCAGTAAACCGCAGGCACTGATCGCCAAAATACACAAAGATGAGTACAACCAGACAGCGTACATATTTTTCGTGTACGCCATTTCTTGTGGTACATGTAGCGGTACATTGTGTTGTACATCTGTCTGTTCCCTCGTTCGCCTTCCTATGCTGGTTTCTTTGACGCATCCGGTGCGTTCTATGGAAGTGTTGGCTAGTTTTTGGTACAGGAGTATGGGGCATATAGTTTGTAGTGTGGCCTCTGTGATGATGGCGTCTGAGTCGTGGTTGTGGTCACTGTGTTCTGAGTGTGAGTGGTCGTGTGTTGGTTTTAATCGAGTGTTCACTGTTGTGATTAGGTCGGAGCTGTTCATACACTGGAAAGATGGAAATATAATATTGTTATAATAGAGTTATAGCACAATTTTAAAGAAGTCCAATCTGCCTAGCCTTTTCCCAACTATGTTGGGGTCGGCTTCCAATCTAACCGGATGCAGCTGAATACCAGTATTTTACATGGAGCGACTGCCTATCTGACCTCCATAACCCAGCAACTGGGTAATACGATACCCCTTGGTAAGACTGGTTGTCAGACTTTCGGGCTTCTGACGACTCGTAACAACTGTCAAAGATCCACAAATGACAGCCGGGACCAACGGCTTAACGTGCTTGCCGAGGCACGGAGGAGTCTCGATATGTGAAAATGGTCACCCATCCACGGACCAACCCGGGCAAGCGTAGCTTAACCTGATGGATCGACCCGAGTGGCTGTCAGAATTTTAAAGAAGTATGATATAAATAATGGACATGGATAATTTCAGAAAAGTTTTGCCAGCGCTCTTGTAATACGTCTATTTATAATACATCTGAAGCAATGTATTATCGAGGAATACTTGCTTCCGCAATCTTATGAGAAATCCATATAACAGAAAATTGCTATTGTATCTAGTCATCATTATACTTGGCAACATCAAGTTTAAGAAGAAAAAGGGTCGGTGTTTTCTCCATACAAAAAGTCATATATCGAGGTTCGGCTCTCGTCTATTTCCTCCTCGAATATTGGACCAATTTGAAAGATATTTTATAAATTAAATAAGAACGATATTAACTGCGCCCCTATGTTTTTTTTTTCATTAATAGTTGTCAAATTTGTACAATAGGCCCCTGATGATAGCTGTCTAAACAGGCAATTTTGAGCATTTTCTGAGGGTTCTAGTGCGTGTACAGATAATGTATCATCAAAACGGAAAACAGGGGCATAGAACTAGTTGATATTTATTTTACTGTAAAAAATCATTGCTCTAAGGTCATAAACCAGAGAGAAAACAGGCGAGAGCGTTTGTATGGAGAGGGGACCGACCCTATTTATTCTTAATGGAAAAGTTAAAGCTTACTACAAGTAAAAAATATGTAAAAAAATATAAAATACTCACATTAACAACTTCATCTTTAACATTCTTTCCATACATATAATCTCGGCTCTCAGTATTCTGTCCACCTTCCACCAGCTTATGAAGATCCAGCTCCTCAAGCATCTTATTAAACCCTGTCAAATTCATTGTCATACTACCCACATCCCCGTACAATCTAAATATCTGCGTCACGTACGTATCTGGGTTCACTTTGACCTCCCTCTTGTCTTTACCTTGCCTTATCTTCTGTAATTTCTGGTGGTATTGAGGAGAGACTTTTCGCTCCTCATCTAAATCTATATGTAAATCATCTACATCGTTTATATTTGCATCGTAGGTAAGTAAGCCGTCGTTTTGTCTGTCTATGTGCGATCCACACGAGTGAGCCGCGCAGAGTAGGCAGAACATGCAAACTGTCACTATGTGGCGCGCCATGATTATTCTTAGGCTAAATATGATTGGCTTATATATTATAATATAAGGCTAATCCATTTGTTGTGTAGCGGCGCGTGGTTGGCTGCTGTTGATCTGTGAACAAGGAGAGAGAAGATGTTAGTAACGTTATCATAAACAGTGATATTATCAGTAAAGCCCTGAGCCAGAGGAGCTCGTGGCTAAGTAATAACAGACGCACAGCTCGATCCAACGGGTTAAGCTACGCCTGGTCCGTGGATGGGTGACCATCTTTACATACCAAGACACCTCCGTGATGCAAGCAAACATGCAAAGCATGTTAAACCGTTGATCCCGGCTGTCATTCGTGGATCTTTGACAGTCGTTACGGTTCGTCAGAAGCCCTGACAGTCTAGACAGCCAGTCTTACTAACGGGTATCGTATTACCTAGTTACTGGGTTATGGATTTCTTTTATTTTCACCGTAAAAAGCAATTACCTAAACTATTCGCGCCTTAGAGCCGCCAGCACGCCACTCCGTCTCGCTCTCACTCAGTCCGCGAGTAGTATGGTGCGAGCGAGATAAAAAGTGAATTTGAGCTGAGGTAGTTTGGGCTTTATGGCAATATACGATAAAGATGAGCACTGTATACACAAGATAAATATATTTTTTAGACATATGAAGCACATGTCTGTCCCTTACCAAAACGGAAAATTGAATGAAAATTAATGGGAAAAAATTCAAATTAAATAGCGAGAACTACTACATATATTGTATTATCTTACATTTCAAGGGTTACAATGTGTGAAATGTTTATATTCAAATGTTAATTACATAGATAAAAAGTCGTGTTAATGCATGAATTTTTATCATTAATTTGAAGGAAGCGTAATTGTTATCGTGATGTATTTAGTAGTTTGTGGGGAAATGGGTCATAGAAATAATGTATGAATGTACTGCAACTGTGGCGGTATCTACATCGTCACATGCGAACTACGCATCAAAGACCTGACGTCAGACAGACGTCACATAAATCCTGCATCGCGCAATTAAAGTTTACCGTGCAGTGGACATATATATATACGAGAACCCAACATCAATCGTTGGGCAGTTGCTCGCCAGACACAACACCCGTCTGGTTGGAGGATCCTCCCTTTTCTATGGAGTATGAGTGAACTTTACACCCTGTTCCTCATACTCCTAAACAACTACCCACAAAAAAAGCCCTCGCTGCGCCCATGGCTGCGTCCGCGTGTAGTAAGTAAGTAGTGCCTATGTTCAGACCTGCCTAGTTATTTCGGTCGTGTTGTAGATATATCACGAAATAATAAAAATCAGATGACTGCCAGAGGTCCAATAAAATTTTTTGAAGACCATTATTGGTCTCAAGTTAACTAAGTCAAACGGTGATCGCTTGCCAAGCCCTCAATCATACAATTCAGAGGAAATAGGGTCGGTCCCCTCACCATACAAACGCTCTCGCAATGATTTTTTACAGTAAAATAAATATCAACTAGTTCTATGCCCTATGTTTTCCATTTTGATGATGCATTATCTGTACACGCACTAGAACCCTCAGAAAATGCCCAAAATTGCCTGTTTAAACCGCTAACATCAGAGGCTTATTGTACAGATTTGACAACTATTAATGAAAAAAGAAACATAGGGGCACAGTAAATATCCTTCTTATTCAATTTATAAAATATCTTTCAAATTGGTCCAATGTTGGAGGAGGAAATAGACGAGAGCCGAACCTCGAATTAAGACTTTTTGTATGGAGAAAAGACCGACCCTATTTCCTCTTAAACCATTACTAACTAAACAGTTTTATTTTATTTACTAACGAAACAGTTTTATTTCTTTTTCGTCCCATGAGCCCAGTCGATAATTGACGTAAAAACAAAATTTATGTCTATTGGATAGTTTTTCGGCTAGACCTTGTACCAGATAGTCATTGTGGGAAGTTTGTTCCGATTATGTCTTGTTAATTGTACCTTTTATTTATTTATTTCGTTTATGAGATTTCCGGATTCCTTTTCTTATCTTAACTTTAGATTGTAGGTGTTATTAGTAACCTTCTAAGACGGAATTAGGAAGGGTTCAAATAGACAAACTAATAGGAACTGTGTTATCATCTTATAAACTTAATTTTATCAATAAAAAGATAACTGTTTTTATTTGTTGTTTTCTTAATAAAAGTGTGCAGCGTACACTTTTGTAAAGAATCATTTTTTTTTCTAACTGAACAGACAGCTGTGCTTCTGGGGAGTTTGTTGTGTCACTTCTTCTTCCCAGCTAAAGCACTACGAAATGGTGAAGGGTGGGCGTTTTGGGGGACTGTCTTATGTAATTTTGACGTTCGAAAAGTGCCTAAATGACTTTTGATTTTGATTTTTGCTCATTTCAATCTGCCTAGCCTTTTCCCAACTATGTTGGGGTCGGTTTCCAGTCTAACTGGATGCAGCTGAATACCAGTATTGATGATTTTGCTCATTAATTAATTTATTATCAATAAAAAATATCTCAAGACACGTGTGGGAAAATTTCTTGGGATTTTTTTATTGAGAACAAAACTTTACTGTTTATTACATTTCGCTGAGTGACGAGTTCACTGAGAACTCTATTCGAGTTCGAAATTAGTCGAGGATACCCGAAACAAACAAGTGAGTAAATATTTAACACTTAAATTTCAAGATTCATACTCAAGAATGATGAAGAAGATTTAAAAAGATGTAGTGACAAACAATCTAAAAGAGTCTGCTTAGATAGTTTGGTTATGTCAAGAGGATGAATGAAAGGCGACTAGCAATAGTTGTATGAGGCAGATATTGTGAGTTGAAACACCGGGAGGGGTCGCCCTAGAAAGCCATGTTGATGTTCTACCGACTTGCGACCTGAGGGCCTAGACAAAGTGACATTCTATCAGCGATAACGATGATGCTAAAGGCAAAAATGTATAGGACTGACAAAAGCTAAAGAAAAGCTTATTTCAATCCTGTTGAAAGTCGTTGTAGAAACACGAAACTCTTTCGAACCGTAGACAAGTGACAATCGCTTCGAAATCCATTCGTATTTCTATAACGAGATTGACACATAAGCTTTTCGATAGCTTATGTCAGTCTTACACATTTCTGCCTTTTCCATCATCGTTATCGCTGATAGAATGTCACTTTGTCTAGGGCCTCAGATGTAAGCACGTAAACGAAGTAAAAGGAGTATGTATCGTAGCAGTTGGTATCCTGTAGTTTCTCCTTATCCCCATGGGAAGAAGGCGTGAGATGATTTAATTTTGTTTTAATCTTAAGTTTATTTTTATTTTTATTTTGATTGTGTTTATGTGTTTGTTTTTAATTTTAGATTTTAAGTTTGATTGTAATTGTGATTTTAATTGTGATTTTAATTTTGATTTTAGTTTTAATTTTCTATTTTAAATTTTGATAAAAATTGTATCGAATTATTATATTATTTATCATCACAACTTATTTATAAGACATGTGTATCATTATAAAAAAAATATTGAATAAACTTATATTATTATTATTTAGGTATAATATTAGTATGTATTGATATTCAACAAAGGTTAAAGTCCCACCATTACTCAATTCCCATATCGATTTTCACTTACATAACAATTGTCGCGGCCAAAATTCACTACACAGCATTTTGGCTTAAAACGACCATTATCTTATGCACAATGGTCGCAAGTGGCATGCAGTATTATCACGGTACGGGAGCAAACGACACAAAAACATCTTATGGCAAGCTGCCAGCGAATTACGACGTTATTGACGAAGATTTTTACAATGATATGAAAAAAATTGCGGAAATCGTAAAATTTTGAAGAAGAAAATAATAATTATTTTCTTGATTTGGTTGAATAAGACTGAGAAGTTGTCAAATTCGACTCAAGGACAACTTTCTGTTGACAACTTTCTTTTGAATTTCAAGTGGAAACAAAAATAAATTGTCCTGGTGGAACTGATTGGAATGTGGGACTGTGGGTAGGTAGTTATCCAGTAGTGGTCAAATTGCCTATATAATAATAAAAGGTGATGATTGGACTGCCAAACATCATTTTATGGCGCGATTTTGAAAAGTTGATACGTAATTTTTATTTTTATATAAAAAAATTGCCGTGTTATGGCAAATGCGACAAAAATATTATAAAACAAATATAATAAAATTCAATAGGAATGAGTTCCATACCTTCGGTACAGAGACGAACCTATCAACTTACCGCCACGGCTATCTAGCGAAGCCGAATCGATTCGCCACAATGTCGACAATTTTATGTAAAAACATGTTAAACATCGATGCGTAATGTTTTTATTTATTAAAAAAAATATAAGTATTCAAGTTCAATCTGCCTAGCATTTTCCCAACTATGTTGTGGTCGGCTTCCAGTCTAACCGGATGCAGCTGAATACCAGTATTTTACATATAGCGCCTGCTCTCTGACCTGTAATACGATACCCCTTGGTAAGACTGGTTATCAGACTTTCGGTCTTCTGACGACCCGTAACGACTGTCAAAGATCCACATATGACAGCCGGGACCAACGGCTTAACGTGCTTTCCGAGACACGGAGGAGTCTCGGTATGTAAAGTTGGTCACCCATCCACGGACTAACCCCGGCAAGCGTAGCTTAACCTGATGGATCGACTCGCGCGGCTGTTAAATACTTAGCCACGAGCTCAAGTTAAAAAGTTTTACAAACGAGGAAACTTTAATTCTAGCTGTGCAATGTGCCTGACCTGCCTGATCTAGGTTTATGAAAACCTGTGTTTCAGGCCATCAATTAAACTTATTAAGGGGGATGCGCTAAGGTAGTCCGCGAAATTCACATTTACGTTTTTTGCAAACTCAAACTCAAAGCATATATTTCAATTAAACCATTTACAGGCACTTTTGAATTGTCAAGGAGTCAGTCAGTCAGAAATATGAAGCTAGTTGCCCATTCCAAAGCGTAGTAGGTACCTATGGAGAAGAACGGGCAAGAAACTCCATGGACACTCTTTTAAATCAAAATATTGTTACAATATATTGGTTACATCATTTTCATACATTTTTTTCAATCCATTTGAAAGCCAGTGTCAAGTTGTATGTCGATTAAAATATGATTCGCGACCGTAACTAAAAATATGGATTTACAGAATTATAATCATTAGAATCAGCAATACAATGAATCAGTTATTAATATAATGCTTCTTTCCAAAAACTATACTCCATTTGAAATAAGATTAGACGTATAGATAAGCCTTTTTTACATTCCGTTCAACCGATTTTGAATTCTATTGCGTTGGTGGCATGACAAATGGCAGCCGCGTAGATAGTTGGTATTGTGTAACTTTTTTTTCTTTTAATGCTATCCTTATGCCTACGGTATAGAAGTCAAAATCGGTTGAACGGACTGTAAAAGGGTTTGTTTTAATGTCTAATCTTATTTCAAATGGGGTATAGGTTACTGTAACACGACAACATTTGTTCCGACCTCACAGACAGTAAAACATAAGAAAACACGCACACTAACGTCTAGCCTTCCAAAATAGTCTAAATATAAGACTCGTGCGCACGTGCACCTACAAGTTCAAGGCGTAGAAAGTGATCTAGAATTCTAGATTACAATTTTTATTACATACATACGTAGATTTTACGTCATGTGTAGAAGTAATTAAATGCGAAAATAAAATGTGACATAACGATTAATGTTTCAGTCCAAACTCTTCAGCTTACTGATCGCTTTAGCGATCTTCATGATCGTATCAGTGAAAGACGTCCACTGCTGGACATAGGCCTCCTCGCGACGGTTTTTGGTCGATCTTGTGAGACTCGGACTCCAAAACCTTTCGGACCCATCGCTATCTAATTGCGTAACTTATTTTCGTAACCTATTATGACTAATTTGTTTCATTTTGACAGTTCAACAACATTCATTGCGGTATTTACGTTATTGAGCAGATTTTTTTAAGTACCTAACAGAAACACTCTGTGTAAAGACAAGTGTGACAATTGAGCGTGTACAGAGTGTTTCTTTTCCGTATCAATTTAATATTTTTTGTGAATATTTTACTATAAAAAAAAAAAAAAGCTTTTTTTTTTTGCATGTATAGACGCTATACTATTGGTGGTTATCGGGAACGCCCTTTGTTAGTTAAATACTGTATTATTTGGTAATAGTATACTCAAGCACAGTCGTCCTTCTGAAGGGAATTTTACTTGTCATTGCTCCATTTATAATTCTTTCTACCTTTTGTGGTACAGTAATCGTATTGTAGGTGCATCGTCTTCACATAATTAAATAATTCATGTATACAAAATATTGTAAAATATTTTTAAAAGAGTAACGGTGGAGTTTCTTGCCCATACTTCTCCATACGAAAACTACCTTTTGGAAGGGGCAGCTAGAATCAGTTCTATTTCTTTGTTTTTGACGTTCATGTGCGTGTGCCTATTTGAAATAAATTATTTGACTTTGACTTTGACTTAGAAAGCCGGCAGGAATGGAGTTATGAAACCATCGCCTCTGATAGTAGTAGTTCTTCCTCAGGCGAACAGTTCACAAATAGGTCTACAACTACAATATTATAGTTACTCAGATTGATATTTGTTACTGTGACTCACAATCGCGGTCACCGATCAATTTCTAGGCCTTGGACAACGTACGTGCAGACACGTGAAAGTGTTCTACATACTTATTGGTAAAGTAAAGAACGATTTGGTTGGTTAACGAATGAAAATACTATTTGCTTGATCAGAAAATGGGACCAAATCGAATCTCGATTTTGCTTCACTAGAGCTCCAAGGGACCGTAGACCTCCTGCCAGGGTTGCGGGAATGTCCGAAAGGGATACCGGGACCTTGGCAACAGGCAACTGAAGGAACATGGGTGGGTTTTAGTCAGTAAAAGTCTGACACGCCCTCCCGCTCCACCCAGAGCGGGAGAAGTCATTTGATGATTTCCCAACCTAAAAAAAAAACCTACCCCAAATTTTATCTCGCTTGCACCATACTACTCGCAGCCTGAGCGAGAGCGAGACGGAGTGGGGTGCTGGCGGCTCTCAAGCCTCGAATAGTTTAGGTACCTAATTGCTTTTTACGAAGAAAATTAAGGTAATTAAAAAAAAAAACATTTAGCATTCAACTTACGATTTTTTTTTCTATCGAGAAAATTTTACGTAATCGTGATTTCGCCATCAATCCTCAACTTGAACATATATTTATTTCAAAATTAATCCTGCAGTATTATCACGGCATTACGGAGGATCATGCTAAGCAATGTGAGGTAGGTTATGGCCTTAATTTCAACCTGATATCTCCACGCGTTCCTGAGAAAAAGGGTCTTGAATTGACAGAGTGACAGGTGGAAAACGAAGCGACTCCATTAAGGGCTCCATTTCTCCTTTTGAGGTGGGGAACCCGAAAACAAAATGGCGGCGGCAGTTCCGATTGTGGTCACGCGCCAAAAGATTCAACTATAAGTACTTACACTTATCATCAGCCATTACTTTGCCCAAGACAACGAAACAACGGTTTTAAGTCTGAAAAAGCATCTATTGCTTTATATATTCATACTACTTAATATTATAAATTCGAAAGTAACTCTGTCTGTCTGTATATTACCTTTTCACGCCTAAACCAGTAAACGGATCTTGATAAAACTTGGCAAAGAGATAAATGGCCTTTTTTTTTTTACCGTCGTATATCATCAAATGACTTCTCCCGCTCTGGGCGGAGCGGAAGAGCGTGTCAGACTTTTACTGACTAAAACCCACCCGTGTTCCTTCAGTTGCCTTTTGCCAACGTCCCGATATCCCTTTCGGACTTTCCCGCAACCCTGGCAGGAGATAGATGGCACCTTGGGGAAGGACATAAGCTACTTTTTATCGACATACCGCGCGGGCAAAGCCGCGGGCGGAAGTTAGTTAAAACATAAATTTTAATTTAAGTAGTACATTGTTTGATAAGCAATTAGTGTAACTATCCAAATACATAAACAGAACATATTTTATGTTCTATCTATCCCACTTACGTGCAATAAAAAACAGTGTTTACAAACGATTATGATAAAAAATGTAGGTACTTACCTACATTATTCAAATACAGGGCCAAATTAAATTAGCTAGCAAACCCCTGCTGACGTGATGAGTATCGATATCAAAAAAATCAATCTGTCTAGCCTTTTCCCAACTATGTTCAGGTCGGCTTCCAGTCTAACCGGATGCAATTGAATACCAGTATTTTACATGGCGCGACTGCCTATCTGACCTCCACAACCCAGTTACTGGGTAATACGATAACCCTTGGTGAGACTGGTTGTCAGACTTTCGGGCTTCTGACGACCCGTAACGACTGTCAAAGACCCACGAATGAAAGCCGTGACCAACGGTTTAACATGCTTTCCGAAGCACGGAGGATTCACCCATCTCCGGGCCAACCCCGGCAAGCATAGCTTAACCGGATGGATAGACCAGTGCGGCTGTTATTACTTAGCCTGTTAACTAGCTCCTCCTCGAGCATCGATATCTAAAAACGTTTTTTTTTTTAAGTTTTTGGGGAGCGATCGCTGGCAATGTTCTTAGTCGAGAAAATCTATTTTCTTTTGTTTCCAATTACGTGTGTGAAGTTTAAACAACAAAAAAAAAACTATTCGTTTTAAACTGATATTTCAAGTGACT
Source organism: Lithophane ornitopus (assembly GCA_948473465.1). Classification (NCBI taxonomy): domain Eukaryota; kingdom Metazoa; phylum Arthropoda; class Insecta; order Lepidoptera; family Noctuidae; genus Lithophane; species Lithophane ornitopus. The sequence continues at coordinate 2,472,092 of OX419641.1, read as the reverse complement.
GCACTAACTGCAGTGGATGACCCCACAGAAAAATACATCAAATTAATTTATTTTTTGTTTTACCATGTTTAGCTATCGTTACCCATCACATGCGCGGAGTTTCGCTGGCTAGTTTAATTTCATCCTGTATAGAAGGACAAAAATTTGACAGTTTTTAAATTCATATTTCAAACTTAACGAATATCTGCTTACCCGTTTTTATTAGGAAAAAAAACGTACCTACCGACATTTCAACGAAAATAAAAAAGTAAGATCAACTTACGAAATAAAACTGATGTTTTTACGGCCAAGGGTAAATTTTATTTATTCGTTATTTCCACCCAAGGGCAGAAATGATACATGGAGGTGTATTTATGGGTTCAGAGTCATGGCATATCGATTTCTACATGGAACTAGGAAGTGAAGTGATGAAATGAAGAGACGTCAATTGCTTAACAATTCATTTCCTTGATTTTGCAACTAAGATAAAACTTACTAACAGAGATTTGTTGGCATTCAGATATTTTAACAAAGCTGGACAGTACTCCACGTGCCCTAAATCTGTTTATCGAAAGATCCCATGTCCATTTGTCCAGCCATAAGATCCAACTGACATAATATTTTATTACTACGTTCGTACACAGACATACACTAAATATTTCAACGTACATCATTAATATGAAATGAATTTCTACGGCCTTGGCTGCCCTAAAAATAGTCCATACATAAATAACAGCTATCGATTGAGTGCTACACTTGAAACTTTATGGTTTTGTCTATAGCCAGATGATTAAAAGTAATGGAGTGGTAAATGTGGATTAAATATTATGGCGCAGCGCGTCCGGAAAAAACAGTAACATTTTTTGAGATCAGGGATCTGAGGGCCTAGACAAGTGACAATCGCTTCGAAAGCGTTTCATATTTCTACAACAACTTTCAACAGGATTGACATAAGCTTGTCGATAGCTTATGTCAGTCCTATACATTTTTGCTGTTTCCATCATCGTTATCGTTGATAGAATGTCACTTTGTCTAGGGCCTCTGATTCGACTCTCAAGGCTAGCTCTGAAGGCAGAGATGAATGGAAAGAGGTAATTGGACGATAAGGAATATAAATAGGACTAATAATAAATAGGACTGTCTCACCGCAGAGAGAGACAAAATAGGCGAGTATTCAAATAAAAACCAACAGGAACTAGACAAAGATTTGCAGAAAAATAATCAAAAACAGGAGGAATATCATGAAATTAAACGAATAATTATTAGTGAATCAAAACGCACACTCTTAGCAGGCGATAATAACTAATTGCGTAATACACGATCAATAAGAATTGGAATCGATTTGAAACAAATGTCTAATCCATTGCTTCATAAGTTAGAAAAAATATTCTGCTCAACAACGTAAATAACGCAATTAATGTTGTTGAACTGTCAAAGTGAAACAAATTAGTCGTAAAGTCATAATTCGAGGTTCGGCTCTCGTCTATTTCCTCCTCCAATATTGGGCCAATTTGAAAGATATTTTGTATGTACCTATGTGTTGTCCTCTGTTTTTCTTTTTTCATTTATAGTTGTCAAATTTGTACAATAGGCCTACAATAATGACAGCGGTCTAAACAGGCAATTTTGAGTATTTTCTGAGGGTTCTAGTGCTTCTACAGATAGTGTATCATCAAAAGGAAAACATAGGGGCACTGTAAATACCTCTGTTATTCAATTTATAAAATATCTTTCAAATTGGCCCAATATTGGAGGAGGAAATAGACGAGAGCCGAACCTCGAATTATGATTTTTTGTATGAAGAAAAAGATCCACCCTATTTCGTCTTAATCGGTTACGAAAATAAGTTACGCAATTAGATAGCTGCACTGCTTTGATTAAGACGAACAATTTGGCAGACTTTTCTTGGCTCTCCATTTATTCCTACTCCATGTACTAGATATTTAGGTAAACCTTGAGGGGTTTGGGGCGTCAGAAATACGATGCCGCGATATCTCCGGCTTGAACTTGGTATTTGATACATATTATGTAGGTTTTGTATGATATAAATAGGTCTAATAAACTGTATATATGTTATGGACCAAGTGATAAATACGGGCATTTTTCATAATGCCCGCGCATTATGAATAACTAGCTGCGCCCCGCGGTTTCACCCGCGTAAACCTCGGGTCGATCCATGAGGTTAAGCAACGCTTGCCGAGGTTGGTCCGTGGATGGGTGACCATCTTTACATACCGAGACTCCTCCGTGCCTCGGAAAGCACGTTAAGCCGTTGGTCCCGGCTGTCATGCGTGGATGTTTGACAGTCGTTAGAGTGCAGAATGCCGAATGTCTGACAACCAGTCTTGCCAAGGGGTATCGTATTACCCATTTACTGGGTTGTGGAGGTCAGATAGGCAGTCGCTCATGTAAAATACTGGTTCAGCTGCATCCGGTTAGACTGTAAGCCGACCCCAACATAGTTGGGAAAAGGCTAGGCAGATTGAAATGTTACCAAATATCAGCCGCCTATCTGACCGCCACAACCCAGTTACTGGGTAACACAATGTTTTACACTGTGAAAATTTTACACAATTTTCACTCTAACGGCTGAACGGATTTCGAAGAAAAGATCGCAAAGACCGTGACCTGGGTTAGCAGATATAATACTTTTTATCCCGGTAGTACGTTCCCGTGGGATTATTACCGCGATCTCTAAAAAAAACCTCGGGCAAAAGCTAGTAAACCACCACTTTTCTTCAGGAATTTCAGAAAAAACAACAATAAATTATGTATACGGAAACGGCTGTATCGACAAAGAAACTTTTTCGGTCGAGTACCTCTGCATAGAGGCAGTGAAATCATTCAAGCTAATTGAATGAGGAAATGGCTTTGATAAACTTTTTTTTAACATCCGACACACCCTAAGATCACCAAAGCATGAAGATAAGGCATTCATAAACGAATTACCACAAAAAACATCAAAGGAAACCAATCGAATTCACAAACAAAAATTGGAAGGTAAAAAACTTTTTACTAATGAAAAAAAAAAGTTTGGCTGAAAGCCGACACGCCCGAGCAAATAAACAAATTAAAAAAAAATAAAGAATGCCAATACAAACTTCCTTCGCCTAAATAAAAAAAGTTGCGAAAAACATCGGAAGGAAACAGATAAAATATATTGATTTAACGTGTTGTATCGATTAGTTTGTTTGCTTATTCGATTATAAGTATACACCGACTGGTTTGATTTGGGCGCCCGAGGTGTGTCCCTTGATAAGAGGGAGGAGAAAATATTTGTTAAATGTTGAACTTTTTGTGCAAATAACCATTATTTGTTTAGAAGGAAAATTGTGTTTATTACACTTATGTATAATCAGCCACTTATGTACAATGTCCCCACTGCTGGGACACAGGCCACCTTTCTGTGAAAGGGAGTGGGCCATAATTCACCACGCGGACCCAGTGCGGGTTGGTGTATGTCACATATCTTCGAATTTGTGGTTCTAAGAATTTCGGTTTCCTCACAATGTTTTCCTTCACCGTTTTGAGAGCAGTGGTGATGAATTAAGTACTCAAAGTAAAGTGCCTGTCTGGGTTCGAACTCACGACCTACATCTCATCAAGTCGGAGCCGATACCACTTGGTCACCGCTGCTCCTTGACACTTATGAAAATAGCCGAATTTTTGGGCTTCAATCTTTTAGCAGCCTATGTCCAAAACTGGACCTACCCTGACCTACCTTTAAAGTAAATGCTATCCTTGAAATTATCAATTGCCATACTACAAAGGATATTTACAAAGTCATCCCTCTTCAAAACTGTCCAAGTAGGTAAGTATTATGATAAGTTCACTTCATTACATTCTAGAATCGTTACAATATGTCGTTATCATAAACATGTTATCAGTAACGGAATCAAAACAAGGTGATACCATAGATAATGGGCACATGTTTCGTCTCTTTAGCTGTCCTAGATGCCGTCACGTTTATTTTGTTTAAATATGACTTACATTGATACTTTAAGTAAATTAATATTGTAAACAAGAAAAGTAAATAAAAACGTAACATAAAAACATAATGTATGCATGATGCTTAGCAAACCCGAAATTAAGGCATGAGTAAATAAAAGGAGATGTTTATTATCCGCCATATTGAATTTCCTATGACGTCATCTAAGCGAGATAAAATAGACTCTGGCTGGATAGATGACAAGTTCGCTGACCCAGCATTTAGTTGAAATCGGTTGTGGTTTAGGCTTTGCAAAGTAACAAACTGTGGCTAGCTGTGTTAATTAGGTACAAAAATAATGTTATATTCAGGATTTTTTTTTGTTATTAACATCTCCGGGTACTGAAATATTATAACAATTACTTTGAAGGTTTTGTTTTCCAAGCAATACACAATTTTTTCTGCAATTTCTGATTGGCTTTGAATAATGTTTTTTTTTAAATAAAGTAATCAATTTAGTATATCGGCTAAACATAAGCCTCCACCAATAAGGCATTAATTTCCAACAAAATCTTACATATCTTGGAAAACAGACAACGAAAAATCTCGTAAATATTTTCGCTGTCATTTCTGACCTGATTTAATTTCACAACAAACTCGAGCGCCGCATATCATGTTGTTCAGTTACAATCTTATAATAAACACTCCCATATATTTTAATCAATTAGTTTATCGAGAAAAACATCGATAAGTTGACGTTAACTGTTGGTTAGTTGGTTACATAATATTCGCGTAGTACGACCCAATTTTTAGGGTCAATGACCTGTAATCACGGATTCATCGTGTTTATTTAGTGTTAAAATGCTGCTGTGATTTTTTACTCGCCGATTATGTTTTTAAACCGTGTTTTATGATGGTAATTATATTATTTTTTTACATAATTTAATGGTAAGGAGAGAGTGAAATGAATGATGTAACCAATTTTTGTATAATTTTTATTTATTTAAAAGAGTGTCCATGGAATTTCTTGCCCGTTCTTCTCCATAGGTAGCTACTACGCTTTGGAATGGGCAACTAGCTTCACAATTCTGACTGACTGACTCCTTGACAATTCAAAAGTGCCTGTAAATGGTTTATTTGAAATAAATGCTTTGAGTTGAGTCGAGTGTTCAAAAATCGGACAAGTGAGTGTCGGACTAAGCACAGTGAAGGGTTCCGTAGTCGGGATGAATATTTATGTATGCACAATATTGATTTTATTCAAAGCAAAAATAGTAGTACTTAGTTGTTATTTTTTCCGTTTCGCTCTGGAACCCTAGAACTTAGACCAGGCTTTTGAAATATCACCAAAATTCACCTAACAAGTAAAGCAATTTTTTGGCACACAAATCTATCGAATGCTTAACTACTGACAATATTAATAAAAGAAAGAAAGATATATAACAATGTAAGTCCAAATTTCACAAAAATATATGGCACGGCTTTATTATATCTAAGTATAGATAAAATACAAAATTACGTTTGTTCTACTTTTTATAACGAATTGATAGCAAACAGTAATAAAATCAGTAGGTACCTAATGTTGAATCTGAAGGTAGAACTTCAGAAAGAAAAATCATCGATTTCTATATGCTTATAGGTTTTGCTATGATGAGAAAAAGATGTGATGAGATTGATCTGGAATTACTTTACTTAATAAATTATAAAAAAAAATAACAGGATAATAACAATAGGTAAAGTATCTAAACTCAAATATTCTGCAGAATTTTGTGATCGATCAGATTTGTTTTATTTTTAATTGAAAGATGATTCACTTGATCAGGCATGATTAGTAAGTTTTTTTTAGATAATAAAGAAATATAACATTCATTAAAACCGTAAAAAATTTATTTTTTATTTTTTATCTCTTCCCTTAAAAAAATATTTTACAAGTAAAAGATTTAAGCACCATTTGCAAATACTTTCTCAAAAAATTAATGATTAAATTAAAATATATAGGACATTCAAATATAATTATATGTACTTAAGTATATAAATATATTATGTTAAAAAAAAAACATACCTTCCTTTTCCAAGTCGGTTGTCTCAACTATAGACAAGACAGTGCAACCTACAATGACTATATTGAAAAGATAACGGTATTATCTTAGTGATAAACGAATATTATCAGCAGCATTTCTTATCTTTATGTAGCGAACGCCGCTAACGGATAGCGCCCGTTACACGAACACAATGCACAACGAAATGAGAACGCACAGTGAAATCAGTCGAACGAATATGTTCCTACACTTACCATACAAAAATAAACCTTAATGCAACAAACCAAAGCCGTAAATTAACAAAAAAAACGAATGTAAAAAAAGAAACAAAAACCGACATTAAATTTTCAAGATTAGAACACACATTCGAAATTAAAACGATCGAAATATGATTTATTTTGCGAATCGGTCGAACGATTTCAAAACCTGACATTGGCTTGTGCAATTTTAAATTGAATGCGGCTCTGTGGACTGTGCGCAAGAGTTATATTCAAACGTTTGGCCTAACAGGATATGTTTTTAACATTACGTCATGGCTATTTTTGTATGCGCATGATTCAGCGTCGTTAAACGGAATAACGAAACGCGTCGTGATGGATTCGTTAGGGCGGAAAATACTTGTAACGCATGCCAGTATGCCACGTTATGTGAATGCATTGGTAGGATTTTATGGAGGCGTGTAGGTAGCCACGTATGTGTGAGTGTCAAGTGTGTTGGCACCTTTTTTGTAAGGATTGATGCGCGTGCGTTTCGTTAATTTTTCGCCACGTAGGCTGTAAAGTATTTTAGTATATTACACTTTTATTAGTTTTATCAAAGCTTTAGATAAAATTACTAATAATTTGAGTGTTATTTAGGCCAAGCCGTATTAGATCCAATCAGCTGTCAGATCAATAAAGTAGGAAGGTATGTTCCAAATCCGGGACTTGAAAGATGTTTCCAGATAATTATGTTTTGTTCCCAAAAGCAATTTAACTTGTACAATGGGAGAGTGGCATACTTTTTCTTTAAAGGCGCGACAAACAGGCGCGTCGCGACAGCGCGACGCAACTTTAACCAAAAAAAATCTGAGAAAACTTCACGGTAGAACAATTACCGGTGTCGCGTCGCGTGACAAGTCGCGCCAGTATGCACGAGCCCTAAGAGTCTGATACGACCCGACACGCTCTGCCGTCACGCTGAGCCTTGTATGTGTTTTGAGCTAAATCCTTCAAGGGAGGCTCCCTGAAGTGTTGAAGTTTGACATAAACAACACGTGGCAAATCAATCCTACAAAGTATAATATGTTGACAACTCTTTTGGCAAGCGTGATTATATAAAAGTAATTAATCTATCAATCTCTAGGAAGCCATGCCCAGCTGTTGACATTTAGAGGCATAATGATGAATATTTTGCCAACATCTTGCCCTAGTTTTAAAACCTAATATTTTATCAAGATGCTGCCAATCTTCTGTAGACTTCAAATGAGTCATAGAGTCTCCCATCCGGTCTTAAGCCTTGACGACAGCTGCATGCTGACAACAAGCTTAGTCTAATTTTACTTGACTACCGAGAATTTAAAGGGATTTCCCCTTTAAATTCTGCTTGCTTTACTGGTTTACCTACCAGGTGCGGTCGCAGCCCAAGATTTTGGGGGGGTCACCATTGGTGCCGCGGAATATTTTTAGGGAAATGGTTACCTAATTGATCAGTACCCACTCTCTAAACTTTTTTTTGTACCTAATTGCCCATCGGGGTCCCTGTAGCTCAAGAATAGGGTTGCCAGGTGTCCCGATTTGCGCGGGACGTCCCGATTTGCAGGGACTGGGGACACGTCCCGATTTGCACCTGATCGGGACACTTAATGTCCCGATAAATCAATACATGTCCAGCATCCTAATTGCGTACCTAATACACGATCAATGACAATTTGAATTGGTTTGAAACAAATGTCAAAGTCAAGGTTTGAAACCGGCCAAGTACGTAGTTGGGATGAATTTAATCCAAGAACATTAACATTGTAGTTGAAAAACATATTCTCCTATACATTTTAACTGTAAATGTAAGTTTGTACGCACAATATTGAGAGATCTATCATATTATTTTAAGACCATAGACTTCATACAGGTTTTCCTGTAATCTATGAGTACAGAACCATACTCTGTAAATTTTTCAAAATTTTAGGCTCTGTAGTTTCGGAGATAAGGTTGGAGCGAATTGTAAATTTTCATCTATTAGCTTAAAATATAAAAGTATTTACTTTAAAATTATTTATTTTTTAAATATTTGAGATCCTCGTATTATGCCCTTTCGTTTGATATGTCACACGGTACAGTTTGCAAAACGTTTTTTTTAATTTTCTTATTTGCCCCCCAAAAGTGACCCTCATATTCAAAATCCATTTATTTACGTTACTCGTCCGTGTTTGGGTCACAGAAATATATGTGTAAAAAAAACCTTGTTTATTTATTGCCTTTTTTTTTTTATTGTCCCTATCTACAACCCTAAATCCCGATTTGTTTTACCTTCTGCCCCGATTTAAAACAAATCGGACCTGGCTACTCAAGAACCTAGTTTTTAGCAGTCTCTAGACAGCTAGAATGATTGGGGGGGGGGGGTCATGACCCCCAATGAAAATACCGAGTAATCAAATAATTAATATGAATAAATGCTTTTGTGTAGCGACCTGCTCGAGCATCGCACGGTTTTTACGTCTTGACAAAACATAGAGATTTCTCAGTTATATGTAACTTTAATACTAACGTATTATACACATAAACCTTCCGGAATAAATTCTCTAAACAATGGTGGTAACCTCATAAAAAACTATTGCGTCATTTAGAGGAACAACACGGACATACAGATAAACACGAGAAGCGACTGTAATCTTTACTAATATTATAAATGCGAAAGTAACTTTATCTGTCTGTCTGTCGCGCTTTCACGCCAAAACTACTGAACCGATTTAAATGAAATTTGGTACACAGATAGTCTAGAGCCTGAGAAAGGACATAGGCTACTTTTCATCGACATACCACGCGGGCTGAAGCTAGTTTATAATAATTATGAATAGATGACGTATGTCTTATGATTGGATTAGGTAGGTCACGTTCAGATCGCAAAATGCAGGCGGAAGATCAGCCTAATATCTATTCACAAACATTCGTTACGCTTCGTTGCCGACTCGAACATCAAGCCATGCTAACGAAGGATTCCCCTAAGCACTGTTCACAAATGCCGAAAATAACTTGACAGTTTACCAAATAGACGAACACGATGATTCTGTCGACAGCTTTCAATCGGGAACTAGGCAAATAGACAAAGTGACATTCTATCAGCGATAACGATGATGGAAAAGGCAAAAATTTATAGGACTGACATAAGCTATCGAAAAGCTTATGTCAATCCTGTTGAAAATCGTTGTCGAAATACGAAACGCTTTCGAAGCGATTGTCACTTGTCTAGGCTGTGAAGTAACCGATGTGTGTTTTTTTGATACGGAAGCCTGTTGCATGGTTGTCAATAACTATGCTTATGCTTATATCTACAATGCAAAGTCAAAGTTAAATAATTTATTTCAAACTAGCTGCGCCCCGCGGTTTCACCCGCGTGAGTCTCGATCCCGTGGGAATGTCGGGATAAAAAATCCTATGTGTTAATCCAGGTTATAAACTATCTGTTTGCCAAATTTCATCCAAATCCATTCAGCCGTTTCTGCGTGATTGAGTAACAAACATCCTAACACACAAACTTTCACATTTATAATATTATAGTAGGATAGGCACATTAAAGGCACTTTAGAACGTCAAAAACTGATTCTAGTTGCCACATGAGAACTATGCAGTACACTAACGTAATGCAAAATCATCAATATATACAACATCCCGACAATAGTCGGGCATTTGCCCACTGGAACTGGTTAGACTGGAAGCCGACCCCGATATTGTTGGGAAAAGGCTAGGCAGATAGATTGTTTGAAATAGCACAGTACGCTAGCTAGTTAGGTACGTCACCGTCTCTGTTAATTATATCTAGTCTAGACTGAAACAATCAATTCAGTTAAATCTAAACCTATTAAGAGACTGAACGACACTACTGTAATTATATATATGGAGTGATGGACTTTGATAAAAAAGTAGTATATGGAGTTGTAGTTTTCCATGATGGAGACTACTCTATCTATGATCTGAAACGAAAAACTGGTAGCAATTTTCAGACGAAATTCTTAAGTCCCAAGTGGGTAGTGGAGGTCAGATAGCCAATCGCATCACGTAAATACTGGTATTTATCTGCATCCGATTAGACTGGAAGCCGACCCCGAAAAGGCTAGGCAGATGATAATACCAGTCTCAAGTTGTCATTATAAACTCACGCCTTCCTCCCATGGGGGTAGGCAGAAATTACAGAACGCCAACTAGCGGGAGGGCGTGTCAGACTTTTACTGACTAAAACCCACCCGGGTTCCTTCAGTTGCCTGTTCTGGCCGGAACGCCACCTGACGATCCTCACATACTCCTTTTGCCTCGTTTACGTTCATACATCTATGTCAAAGTTGTAGTAAAGTGTCAAAAATCAGATAACATTATTAGAGTTATTCGTAATAGTCCGTTTGTGCGCTCATAACTCGAAAACCACTTATTATTGATACACACTTATACTTGATATTTTATTTGGTGGTAACTGTTCAACATTTGGATAAACTAGAAGCCGAAGCTGACCGTATCAAGGCTTTAGGACAGGACGACATAGATTGAAGGTGCAACCAACTTAATAATTTGAAAAGAGGAAAAAAAATGATACGAGTAAAAAAAAAAGAAAAAAATATATAATGTGTCAATCAATCTGCCTAGCCTTTTCTCAATCTCAACTATGTTAAGGTCGGCTTCCAGTCTAATCGGATGCAGCTGAATACCAGTATTTTACATGGAGCGACTGCCTATCTGACCTCCACAACCCAGTAATTGAGTAATACGTACGATACCCCTTGGTTAGACTGGTTGTCAGACTTTCGAGCTTCTGACGACCCGTAACGACTGTCAAAGATCCACGAATGACAGCCGGGACCAACGGCTTAACGTGTTTTTCGAAATTTTATAAAGAGTATTCTTTTCCGTTCTACGTTCTGATTTCCAAGGTTCCGACCTTAGCCAAGCTCTATTTTAGTTTTTCCTCATAGTACGGTCTTTGACATGTCCTGCCTTATTTGGGCTACCATGGCCTGCTTGTGGGCAGGACTAGGTCAACTTTCAAGGCATCCTCTTCTCACATCCTTTTTAGGGTTCCGTACCCATAGGGCAAAACGGGACCCTATTACTAAGACTCCGCTGTCCTTCCATCTTTCACCAGGCTTTATCTCATGAACCGCGGCAGTTAGACTGTTGAAATTTTCACAGATGATGTATTTCTGTTGCCGCTATAACAACAAATACTAAAAACAGAATAAAATGAATGTTTATGGGGGTCTCATTCAACAAACGTGATTTTATTGCCGTTTTTATAAATACATAGAACGGAACCCTTCGTGCGCGAGTCCAACTCGCACTTGGTCGGTTTTTTCAGATGTATCTTTAATAATTTTGCTCTCAATACGGTGAAAGAAAATATTCGGGAGGAAGCCGGCATCCGGAGTGTCCCAGAAACAAAAATTTGAAGACATATGACATCCACCAACCCGCACTGGGCCTGCGTGGTTGATTACGGCCCACTCCCTCACCGAGAGGAGGCCTGTGTCCCAGCAGTGGGAACATTATAGGCTGATTATGCTACTCATTATCATCATCAAGTCATCGTTATGTAATTAGATGATGAAGTCGTAGTGTTTAGCAACAAGATTATTGAAAAATTGTCTCAAGTCTTCATAATCTGCCTAGCCTTTTCCCAACTATGTATAATGGGGTCGGCTTCCAGTCTAACAGGATGCAGCTGATACGAGAATTTTACATGGAGCTACTGTCTATCTGACCTCCACAACCCAGTTACTGAGTAATACGATACCCCTTGGTATAACTGGTTGTCAGATTGACGACCCGTAACGACTGTCAAAGATCCACGAATGACAGCCGGGACCAATGGCTTAACGTGCTTTCCGAGACACGGAGGAGTCTCGGTACGTAAAGATGATTACCCACGGACCAACCCCGGCAAGCATAGCTTAACCTGTTGGATCGACGCGTGCGGCTGTTATTACTTAGCCACGAGCTCCTCCTACTAAGGCAAAAATATACAGACCTCAAAAACAGGTATAGCAAGTGATCTTTGAACATTCTGCAAAAAAAAATACTTTCACTTTGAGGTTAAGTGGATAAATACTTTTTTGATTGCACAAGTGGCCAGTGATTCTCAAACTTACCCACTCCTCTACTAAATGTTCACAGAAGAACATGGTTTTTCTTAATAAATAGCCAATCTACCTAGCCTTTTCCTATGTTAGGGTCGGCTTACAGTCTAACCGGATGCAGCTGAATACCAGTATTTTACATGGAGCGACTGCCTATCTGACCTCCACAACCCAGTAACTGGGTAATACGATACCCCTTCGTAAGACTGGTTAAAGACTTTCGGGCTTCTGACGACCCGTAACGACAGTTGGCGTGGACGTGGTTTCTCTAATAAATATGTAAGTAAAAAACTGCCATATCACTACTACATATTATAAAACTAAGTCCTCCGCCGCGTCTGTCTGTTTGCGATAAACTCAAAAACTACTGCACCGATTTTCATGCTGTTTTCACCAATGGATAAAGTGGTTCTCTAGGAAGGTTTTAGTATATAATTTGTCAAGCGGGCGAAGCCGCGGGTGTCAGCTAGTTCACCATATAAGTACTTGGTCAAAGGGTAGATTTTGATCAAAGTATCCGGTTTTACTCCAAACCGGAGTACGTGTGTGACCGACCGTTTAGAGGTTTATTTGTAAACGTTTGGTTAAAATTAAGTGCCAGATGATAAACGTCTGCTTAGCCATAAATTATTTGACGCAACCATATTTTTTACCGACTTCCTCAAAAAGGAGGAGGTTCTCAATTCGTCTGTGTTTTTTTTTTTTTTTTTTTGTATGTTTGTTACTCGATTACTCCGCGAATTATGAATCGATTTTGATGATTCTTTCTTTGTATGGTAGGTCATGCTTCCGAGGTGGTCCCATATTAATTTGATTAACTTTGCTTGCATAGTTTTTGAGTTAGCTTCTATATTACGTATTTTACCCACTTATTTTATCTAGACGATGTATTCATTTACTCCTTCACTGTTATTTATTTACAAAAAAAAACCGACTTCCAAAAAAAACACTCAAAACTGAAAAATAACTTTAATTTCGGAAGTCGGTGTCTTTGCTTTTCAATTTTTCAGTTTTGAGTGTTTTTTTTTGGAAGTAGGTTTTTTTTTTGTAAAAAGTTTTTATTTTTCACTTTTTAGTTGCGGTACTCACCCCACACAAATTCGAATACCACTAGCTGATATAAATAACAGTGAAGGAGTAAATGAATACATGAGTCTATGATACCTCAAATTGCTTAGCATGATGCTCTTTTAATCATAAAATCACTATCAGAGATATACGACCCAAGATTACAAGGTAGAGTTAGCACACCGCATATTTTTACATGCATAATATTTAATATTTATACATGTAATATAAACAGGAGATAACTCGTGTGAATCGCTGTACCGTGTACGTCACAGATTGAAGAATGACCGATATTATGCGACGATCGATACTGAGAAGCAATGAACCTTACGTTTATTTATGAAAAAATACAGGGGATCCGAGAAGTAAATTCAGCAGTGCTATTATGCGAAAATCTCACTGTGAAAACTAAGGTGAAGTGAGCTGTCATTCTACGAAACATTGCTATTCTGTAACCATCTCATCATCAAAACCTAGGTGAAGTGAGCGCGGAGTGATCTGTCATTGTCATCGATACCTACTGATGCTAAGGCAGAGACAGTTCACTCGAGGCTCACTTCACCTTAGTTTACGCGGTGAGATTTTTACAGAATAGCACAACTGTAGTGCCATTCTGTGAAAATCTCACCGTGAAAACTAAGGTGAAGTGAGCTGTCAATAGTGTCAATCCTATTTTATTAGGCTAGCGTCAGTGAAATTACACTTGAAGCTCACTTCACCTAAGTTTTCACGGTGACATTCTCACAGAATAGACCGGCAGTTCACTTGGAAGTCTGTTAAACAGACCCCAAGTGTACTGAACTTAATCCTACCTCCAGTATTTTTCCTCAAAAAAAAAACAAAACAAGACAAAAAATCGTAACCCTCCTTTTTGCTTCGCCGTAGTCGGGTAAAAAGACAACTGGTGGAAACAGACTCTATTTCTACCAGTTTTTACCATAACATAACATCACGCCTGTAATCCCCGAAGGGTTACGCAGAGGTGTATATCTGTAATTTTTCAGTTGCAGCCCGGAGTCTAGATTTGTGCCCAGTTAATGGTAATAGGCTCTCCTCCTATTACATGGGACTTAAACATAACTGGCGAAATGTGGTTGTACTATAGGTACACCACAATCTTTCGGGAAATACCCATGATTATAAACAACTTCACGATGAAACAACCAAAATAAATGTTTCATACATTTTCAACAGGTAAATATTGCATTTTTGTATGAAACAGCTGATATTTTTTCGATATTTCATAGTTGGTCTCATTGTAAAAGAGTATTGTCACGCCCTGCAAGGTTAACAGTGAATTAAAAATCACTGCGTATTATGGAACCTTTTAAATACCTTAAATTAAAGTTTGTAAAACACTGGACTTTTTTATTTATATTATACAACAAAAACGGTCTTATAATATAAACAATATCTCTCTTTATGAAAAGATAATATAAACGATGATAATTATGAACATCATTATATTTAAATTGCTACATGAAAGACGGTTACTGTTTGTTATCATAATCTGCAGATTTTTTTATACAGAGAATAGTGTGCGACAAAAAAACATAACTGGCGAAATGTTGGTGTACTATGTTCATCTTTCGGGGATTACACTGTCATGTTATTTAATTTCTATCCAACTTCCAAAAAGGAGAAGGTTCTATGTTCGACTTTATGTATTTTTTTTAATGATTGTATGTTCATCAGTACAGGGTGTAGGGTATTAACTTTGAGATCGCAAAAAAAAAATCAGCTGTTCCATACATTTTGTCGATTTATGAAACGATGTATGGAACAGCAGGTTTTTTTTTTTGGGAAAGGTTTTTTCATCGTCATAATTCGATACGTCAGACCAGTCAGTTCTTAGTAGCTGCCCGGAATGACAATCACAGAACGCGCAAAACATAACAAATTATTAAAACAAAAGCAAATATCTTTTAGAAATCTTTTGTTTTTAGCATTCCATATTTAAAATGTACAAAACACGTACATCTAAAGAATTTGACGTCCAAACAGATGAGGGTCGAACTTGGACTCAAACAATGTTTTATCTCAGATGAGAATCGAACCCCGGACCGCTGCCAAGAATTGAGTTGGCGTTGACTTTTTTGCTTTGAACGCTTGAATGATTTTGTTCTTTTAGTTTTGTCAGCATATTTTTATACGAATCAAATATGTATGTTATGGACCAAGTGATTATTAGGGCATTATAAAAAATGCCCGGGCAGTTTGAAAAATGCCCAATATGAGAGGGCAGTATGATAACAAAAATTGAAATAACCAAATCGACCGGGCATTTTTTATTGTACTAGTCACCTTTGGGGCAGCACAATTAAAACCAGGTTTTATTACTATTATTTTGATTTCCAACGTAGAATCAACATTTAAAATCAAATAAAATATTTCCATTCATAGACACTCTGCTGACCTATGATGACTTTACCATAATTAAATACCTGTGTATTATTAGATTGCCCAAAGACCACACGGCAATATTTATAATGAAGAGGCAATGTGATAAATAAGGAAGTTTAAATTATAATTAATTATTTTGCCCTAAGTAGCTTGTCATTATTCATAATGCGCGGGCATTATGAAAAATGCCCGTATTTATTACTTGGTCCATAACATGTATAAATAAATGCAAGATAACATCACGGCTGTATTCCTCGAAGAGGTAGTCAGAAGGTGTATAAATTCAACATTTAAGATTCGCCAATCTGTTGTTTTTACCCGACTAAGGCGAAGCAAAGGGTTATGATTTTGACCGGTTGCATGTATGTATGTTCGTGTTTCCTCATATCTTCTAAACTAAACGTCACAAGAGGACAAAAAAAAAATCTACGAAAAAGGTATAAACAAGACATCACAGACAGACAAATTAAAAATTGAATTGTTTTTTTTTACTTTTTAGTCGTATTAGAGGGAGAGCCTATTGGCATTAAGGCGTCACCGAACAAAACGACGTGCTAGTGCCGTTGTATTTGCAGTTTTTTGGAGCTATCTACTTGTTATTTTAAAGAAATATCAACTTATCCTAACTAATATTATAAATGCGAAAGTGAGTTTGTTTGTTTGTTACGCTTTCACGCTAAAACGGCTGAACGGATTTGGATGAAATTTGGCACAGGGGTAGACCATGGCCAGGAATAGGACATAGGATACTTTTTATCCCGATATTCCCACGGGATCGAGACACCGCGGGGCGCAGCTAGCTAAAAATACATCAATTATCTAATACCAGCTACTTCCTGCGGTTTCACCCACGTAAGTCTCGATCCCGTGGGAATATCAGGATAAAAAGTACCTATTCTATGTCCTATTCCAGGTCATGATCTACCCCAGTGCCAAATTTCATCCAAATCCGTTCAGCCGTTTAAGCGTGAAAGCGTAACAAACAAACTAACTCACTTTCGCATTTTTAAGTTAGGATTACTTCCAGTAATACAATGAATGATAAGAATAGAGTACTTGTAGTATAATGAAAACACAATATTGTACCATTGTAATGTTAACTATGAAAATCACGTAACGCATAGCGTCACGAGCTCCATTACATATCAGCTCTGAAATGTACATAATAAACTAACACATCGAACTCGCAGACCAAATAAAAAACCAAGACAGAGCGGTGTCAACACTGACGTGAGGCCGGTTTCGTAAAGATGTGTGCACATATTTTGGTGTAGTTTGATTGTAAATGGTTGTAAATGTATGCGTTTAAGCGTGTATGCACAGAGCGGTGGTGTAGTTTCGGCATGCTTCACTTTATTGTTCGCAGCACTGTCTTGGGTTTTTATTTGGTCTGAGATCGAACTATGGAGAACTCGAATTGCACAAAAACAATATTATAGTATAATATCATCATCTGCCTATCCTTTTTCCAACTATACAAAACTATATAAAATACCAGTATTTTACATGGAGCAACTTTACTTATAAAATGCGAAAGTGAGTTTGTTTGTTTGTTACGCTTTCAAGCTAAAACGACTGAACGGATTTGGATAAAATTTGGCAGAGGGGTAGACCATGACCTGGAATAGGACATAGGATACTTTTTATCTCGATATTCCCATGGGATCGAGACTTACGCGGGTGAAACAGCGGGGCGAAGGTAGAAATATAATTCCAGGTTTCCCCACGATGTTTTCCGTCACCGATGTCAGTTTTATCCAAGATAAACTCAGAAAGTACATAATAATTATCAATTGAAAACATGTAGGTAATTTTTTATTTCAAAAACCTACTTACTGTACAGTCCCGATCATAAACCTTTACGCAAGATTCAAAAGCAAATTTCCCCATATAGTGTTGTTATAGAAATTTTATGGTGTTACCTCAGACCAAATAAAAAACCAAGACAAAGCGCTGCGAACAATACAGTGAAGCATGCCAAAACTACACCACCGCTCTGTGCATACACGATCACAAGCATACATTTACAATCAAACTACACCAAAATATGTGCACACATGTTTACGAAACCGGCCTCACGTCACTGTTGACAGTGCTCTGTCTTGGTTTTTTATTTGGTCTGAGAGTCTTACGAACATAGTATATTTTCAAAACTATTATGATATAGTTCTTTCTCAAAGTAACAACCGTTATGTCGCGAGAAAATCATCTTCGCATTTGCGTCGTAAGGTATTTATGCTCGTGACTAACTGGCAGTCCCAGAAAAAGTAATTAAACATTAAAAAACAACAAAAAAAAAAACTCACATCACACCCCAGCAAACGTCAAAAAGGATCCAATTTCAAAATTCACTTTAAATTTAAAATTAGAACAGCGCGGCTCGTATGCGTCTGCGCAGGTACGTTCTAAGCGCGTCGAACGGCGCGCACCGATAAGCTATCGTCGATAACGTGCCGTTACGTTCGTTTGTCCGCTAGCACTCGCTATAACGATGTCGTTAGGATGCCACAGAGTAAGTAGAGTTGTGGAATAGAGGTCACAGTTTACTAAGGGCTTTTGGTTTCCGTCCGGTCGAGTTTGTTACCAAATTCTGTGTGTCATTGAATGGGAAGTGTTTTAAGGGTTTTTTTTTTTTAATTTCAATTGTCTGCCACATATTTTTTGAATTGTTTAAATTTTTAATTGTAAACCTTTGCATGCCCACGTGACGGTAAAATATGGAGAACTTTATTATAAAAACACCTATGTTCCTACTATACCCATGTTTGCAAAGAAATAAATGATTTGATTTGATGATAGGTGTTGAGATTGATATAAATGTTATTTAGCCAAAAGCTGGGTTATTAAGGTTCTTTTGCCGCGTACGGGCAAAATCGGTAAGTAACGCCACCATCTTGTTTTTTAAACACATTTCACAAAACAATGGGCAAGTATTCACCAACAGCGCTCCTCTGTGAACGTCATTCGAGCGCCAAAAGATCCTTTTAGCAGTGTAGTGCATTGTTCCTGTCATTTTCGCACAACTGTCAAATTATAACTGCTCGGGAACATATCTCAGGCTAAGCCCGTGCTAAGTATTGTTTATCAATTTCGGCCATTGTGTCGTTGAAATGGAAGTGTGGCTAAAGGTTGATAAAGCCAGCGACACATTACTGTGTTGTGTTGTGTCGTGACGCGTGATACACCAATCAAACGAATCTCTTCAGGACTACGTCAAATCGCATTGAATTTTGATCGGCTAACACTACACTGCGTCAGAAGAAGGCGACACCACACAACACAGTAATGTGGATCCGGCTTTAGGATAGTGGTTTTCTACACTCGCGACAATCTAAGAAGTCCGTTTTGTCGTTTCATATAATAAAACGTTAAGCCTTGAGAATCAGTTTATAGCAATGTAGTTAAGTCGTCGATTATAAAATCTCTAAAATTAAACTATGTTCAATCGATGTCTTGAGAATCAGTTTATAAGGAACCATATTTTTACTCATAGCATTTTTATAGCTGTCAAAACGGACTTCTTAAATTGTTGCGAGTCTAACAACAAATTGTTTGACCGAAAGATATAGTTCGCAAAATAACGGAAGCATTCCAGATTTTGTCTGATACACCTACGCCGACACAATGTAAGAAAAACAGAGGTGGACTGAAGGTGAGTGGCGGGCATTAAAAGAAAATCTAAGCAAAGCAATTTCTGCCGCTCACAAAGATGATTTTATCACTTTCTTACTAAAATTCTAAAAATAATTCCTTCATCTTGAGACGAGGTCATATAATTAAAATTATCCTTCAATTAATAATGATTCTATTTCAGAACTCGATGAGTGTATCTTGTGCTGAATGTTTTGGCTAGCGTACTGCAGTAATGTCTGATAAATCATGTATGTTAGTCAGCGATGACAATAAGGAGCTCGTGGCTACGTAATAATAACCGCACGGGTCGATCCATCAGGTTAAGCTACGCTTGCCGGGTTGGTCCGTGGATGGGCGACCATCTGTACATACCGAGACTCCTCCATGCCTCGGAAAGCATGTTAAGTCGTTGGTCCCGGCTGTCATATGTGGATCCTTGATAGTCGTACGGGTCATCAGAAGCCCGAAAGTCTGACAACCAGTCTTACCAAGGGGTATCGTATTACCCAGTGACTGGGTTATGGAGGTCAGATAGGCAGTCGCTCCATATAAAATACTGGTATTCAGCTGCATCCGGTTAGACTGGAAGCCGACCCCAACATGGTTGGGAAAAGGCTAGGCAGATGATGAGTCAGCGATGACAATGAGAATATCTTTCATGGATTATGGGAAAAATGGTTTGCCATAGAAAGGGCAAAACTGAAACATTATCCTAAAAAGTAAACTTAACATAATATAACATCACGCCTTGTGTCCCTGAAGGGTTAAGCAGGGGTGTACCTTGTCGCGGGAAAGTCTGAAAGGGTTACCGTGGCCTTTCGCAACATACAGGCAACTGAAGGAATACGGGTGGGTGTTAGCAGTCTGACACGCCCTCCCGCTCCGCCCAGAGCGGGAAAGTTATTTGATAAATTCCCACCAAAAAAAAAAAGAAAAAAAAAAAACCTTACACCCATCTTTCGCCAGCTATTTCACATGTAAGAAGTAAACATGCTGTTGTTAATTTCCAATAATAAAAATAAAGTGTATTTGTTAGTTGCATTTGGGACTCGCGATGAGATCAATTCAAAAAAAAATTAGCAAAGTAATTTACGACAAACCGTTTAAAAGCCCCCACAATGAGTTAATTTACAGAAAGAAGTTTTTTCAGCAAAATACAAGATACTTCATTCCAATTCTATTTTTATATTTTACCCGCATTAAAGTATTTAAAAAAAAAAAAATTACCTACCTGCAGAAATTACATCACACAAAAGTTATTCCAGTCAACAAAACACAATCAAAATCATAATAAAGCTTGTAAAAAGCAGCGAGCATCATTCAGTCAACACAACACAGCTGTCCTCTCAGAGGCATCACACGTTACTACCTACGTGCCCATCTACGGTTGTTTGCTCATAGGCACACCACGTGACGTGCTAAGGAAAATGCGCGGGCGCAAGCCTTGTGATCGGAGGCCGTGTAATGGTAATTCAATGGATGCATCGACTGTTTTAATTAATTATTTTATTTTTAGGTTAGTATTATATTATGTGCGAGGTAGGAACGTAGGATCCTAACTAATCTATACTTAACTCTGTCTGTCTGTATGTTACCTCTTCTCACCTAAACCACTGAATGGATTTGGATAAAATTTTGCAAGGAGATAGATGGCATCCCAGAGAAGGACATAGGCTACTTTTAATCGAAATACCACGCGGGCGAAGCCGCGGGCGGAAGCTAGTATTTTATATACGAAAGTGAGTTTGTTTGTTTATTTGTTTGTTAAGCTTTCAAACTAAAACGGCTGAACGGATTTGGATGAAATTTGGCACATGGGTAGACCTTGACCTGGAGAAGGATATAGGCTTTTTATCGACATACCATGCAGGAAAAGCCGTGGGCGGAAGCTAGTTCATAATAAACATAACCTAACATCATGCTTGAATTCCCCGAAGGCTTAGGCACATGTTGTATCTATAGTACACCCACATTTCATCAGTTCAAGTCCCATGTAATAAATATAGGGGGCGAGTCTATTGCCATCAACCGAGCATAAATCCAGACTCCTGGCTGCTACTGAGAAATTCCCGTCCCGAAAATCGAACCCAGAGCCTCATGTTAAGCAAAAGCGTATTTGTTTGTATGAACAAGTTAAAGATTTGAAATTTGCCACACACTATGCCACATGTTTATGTAAGTAAGTAAATCTGCCAGATATCATCATCTGCCTAGTCTTTTCCCAACTATGTTGGGGTCGGCTTCCAGTCTAACCGGATGCAGCTGAATACCAGTATTTCTATTTTACATGGAGCGACTGCCTATCTGACCTCCATAACCCAGTAATCGGTAATCCGATACGACTGGGTAAGACTGGTTGGCAGAATTTCGGACTTCTGACGACCCATAACGACGGTCAAAGATCCGCGAATGACAACCGGGACCAACGGCTTAACGTGCTTTCCGAGACACAGAGGAGTTTCGGTATGTAAAGATGGTCACCCAGGCACGGACCAACCCCGGTAAGCGTAGCTTAACCTGATGCATCGACCCGTGTAGAGAACAAAACATACCCATACCATGTTTGTGCTGTTTCTTTTTCTTTCAACCATAATTTTTATTAATTTAAGAAAATGTACACGCTTTACTTAAAAAAAAACATACAAAATAGACAAACAAACATTTAAACTGCGTGCAAAAGATTGTATAATATTTTTATACCACCTCTGTTATTACTAGTCAAACAAGAACCTCGTCTGTCCGTCTGTCCTTCAATGGTACAAAAAATTACACGATCAGTTCGTCGACCCGAAGTTTGACGAACGCTCGCGAAATGATACGAGGCCACTCGAACGAAGTCGCATCGTTAGGAACAAATTACGAATCAGTCGACTTTACGAGATATTACTAGATATGCTTTACAGCGAAATTATTGTCTTATTAAGATTTATTTGTTTCCGTCGATATTTATTGGAATTGCTGAAATATAATCGTGGTAATAAGGCCATGGTGCCCTAATTAAACCATCCGTCTAATATGACCTTATTTCGATTCAAGGTTTCCATAAATAAATAGGTTGTCATCGTATCAAAATGTGGATGAAATGGAAGTCGTTCCTTGAAAAGGTTACATAACCACGGTTGTTGTAACATATCTATGAATCTAGATTTCTAGGATAGTGTCAAGTACGCAATTAGAAATATATTTTTTACCCGACTGCCACAAAAGGAGGGTAATGTTTTGTGAGAGTATGTATGTATGTCTATTTCTTTGGCACGCTCTGTAGCCTAAACGGCTTGATGGATTTTATCTTAGGAGGTGTCGTAGGATTCGTCTTAATTATGGGAGTGACATAGGCTATATAATATTTATAATTTGCATCTGCAAAAACAACAAAGGGAGGGGAAAGTTTAAAAAATATATATATTGTAGTACAGATATCAGTGTTTCCAGAGAGTTTGGTTTGAGTTGGTCCTCGTTCCTAGTACAAAGAAGATTGAGAGACGCTGTATTATTATAAAAAACGTGTATGTTACAAAATGTTACTGGTCCCTTGTAAAGATAACTTAGTGTAGTAAGCATATCTGGATATGAATGTGAAAGCAATCAATATTTTAATCGATTCATGTATAAAAAATTTAACATTACATGGCGCAATTTCTAAGAAAAAGTGTAAATGATACCTAACTCATTATAATATTAACACATGCGTTGCAATACTTGCTATAATATTATCATTATCGAATTTCTAATACAAAATGTCAACATGCATTTATAATAACATAGTCTGTTTTATTTTTTATCTCGTAGACTAATTTGACATTTAAAGTGATTGTTTTTTTCAATTTGGTGTTGACATTTGCACCTGTCAAATTAATCTACGAGATTAAAAAACAGACTTTAGGTATGAATAGTACTGTTAACTAGAATCTGATACTAATAGGGAAACAAGAAATTTCACACGGGCGAAGTCGCGTACAGAAGTTAGTTATAAATAACGATCAACATCATCAAAAAATCATGTCACTGGCACCATATGATACCTGACAACAAATCAATCTGCCTAGCCTTTCCCCAACTATGTTGGAGTCAGCTTCCAGTCTAACCGAATGCAGCTGAAAACCAATATTTTACATAGAGCGACAGCCTATCTGACCTCTACAACCTAGTTACTGGATAACACGATACCCCTCGGTAAGACTAGTTGTCAGACTTTCGGGCTTCTGACGACCCGTAACGACTATCAAAGATCCACAAATGACAGCCGGGCCCATTCCGAGGTACGGAGTCTCGGTATGTAAAGATGAGCACCCATCCACGGACCAACCCCGGCAAGCGTAGCTTAACCTGGGGATCGACCCATGCGGCTGTTATTACTTAGCCACGAGCTCCTAGCTTGATACTTGACCACCATCAGCAATATAAAACTGACACCTCACATCAAACGAATACATAATTATAATAAAAATACCAATACATGCATTGCAAATCACATGACACCGTGTTTACGAGCCATTGTTTTGATATTTACGTATAATGATGATCCTGTTAGAATATCATTTGACATAATTGACATATATGGCTGGCAGACAACGTGACTGTAATACTGGTCTGGGAGCCTACCATCACCGCTTACAGCAGTATTATTTTAATATTACTTTAGTGTAGAAAAGAGATGAACAGGACGTATAGCTCCATCTCTTTCTCCCACGAAGTGAGATTATAATAAAAATAATACTGCTGTAAGCGGTGGTGGTACGCCCCCAGAGGCCCTAGACAAAGTGACATTCTATCAGCGATAACGATGATGGAAAAGGCAAAAATGTATAGGACTGACATAAGCTAACGAAAAGCTTATGTCAATCCTGTTGAAAGTCGTTGTAGAAATACGAAACGCTTTCGAAGCGATTGTCACTTGACTAGGCCTTCAGGTCTTCGTGAATCACGAGAAGGAAAGACCCACTGAAGATTGACCTCCAAATCAAACGCGCCCCAGCTATCAAATGTCTTTTTTTATCCCATAACTCTAAAATGATAAATGAGACTATGTTAAAGAATCAACGGCAATTATGTCTTTTCCTGTTTTTTTTTTTTTTTCGTTTTTCCTACTAAAATTATTCGACAAATTCACGATTATTTACGCAAAATAATTTTTATCTTTTACTTTTTTCTTATGACAACGTCGCATTTCTTTAATAATGCTAGAATGATTGATTTGAATGAAAATGATTTACTCATACTGACATTGAAATTTAGATACACACATCGAG
The DNA here is from genome assembly GCA_948473465.1 of Lithophane ornitopus. Taxonomy (NCBI): domain Eukaryota; kingdom Metazoa; phylum Arthropoda; class Insecta; order Lepidoptera; family Noctuidae; genus Lithophane; species Lithophane ornitopus. The sequence continues at coordinate 2,447,477 of OX419641.1, read as the reverse complement.
AGTTTAATGTGACGATAATTAAAAAAAAAAAAAATGAAAAAAAAAAAGGAAATTTTGTTACCATCACACCAGGTAATCTGATCGGTGATCGCAGTTTTTTATTTAAAATAAAGTACTGGTACAATCTTTGGGAGAGGTACATGTCCAGCAGTGAACGTCTTTCGGCTGAATTGATGATGATGACGACGACAATCTGCCTAAACAGGAACTCTGATATCCAATGGAAGAGTCCTGGACACAAATGGTGATAGTAGCGCACACGGATGACGTAAACCAGAAAACGGTTGGTACACTCGGTGGGAAATCTATTGCTGTTCAGGAGGTGGTTAATGCTGGCCACTAAGAGTCAGTAGAACAGAAATGAGGAACTGGGGACCTACCACCACCGCTTACAGCAGTATTTTAATATTATTTCAGTGTAGGAAAGAGGAGCTCGTGGCTACGTAATAACAGCTGCACGGGTCGATCCATCAGGTTAAGCTACACTTGCCGGGGTTGGTCCGTGGATGGGTGACCATCTTCACATACCGAGACTCCTCCGTGCCTCGGAGAGCACGTTAAGCCGTTGGTCCCGGCTGTCATTTGTGGATCTTTGACAGTCGTTACGGGTCGTCAGCAGCCCAAAAGTCTTACCAAGGGGTATCGTATTACCCAGTTACTGGGTTGTGGAGGTCAGATAGGCAGTCGCTCCATGTAAAATACTGGTATTCAGCTGCATCCGGTTAGACTGGAAGCCGACCCCAATATAGTTGGGAAAAGGCTAGGCAGATGATGATTTCAGTGTAGGAAAAAGATGAAGCTCCACAGGACGTATAGCTCCATCTCTTTCCCCCACGAAATAAGGTTCCCTGACTGTTCACAGAGACAAGATAAAGAAGGTAATTATATCTATGGTATTTCACGTGATCTACATTCGCCATTGAGTAAACTATATATCAGGCTTGATACTTTAAATATCGACGATTCAAAACTGCTAAATGATCTAATTGAAATAACTGATATTACTTTGACTACACCAACACCCCGTACGGTAAAATCATAAAGAGTGCTACCTAACAGTAGTTTTTAAAACCTTATCACAGAACAATGAGAAATGCCATTGTTTTCTCATAAACCATTACGCACATTCTCGTTTGACACGGCCGTCACATAATTTATGAAGAAATACTTGTGACCTACATGATTACAGGAACTGAGCCATGGATAGAATGAAATTGATCGAGAGAAAACTGGTTATAGATGGATGAGACTGGTCAACGACAGGAGGTAGAAGGGGCTATAGGTATGTCCAGCAGTGGACTGCTATAGGTGACGATGATGGAGGCTTCTAGATCTGGCAGGACTAGAAATAACCAGCGCCAATGTTCCATCACTTTTCACACCTTTATTGAGAGGAAATTAACCGCATTTTCAGTTGTCTTGGTCCAACCAAAGTAACTTGCTTACGTAAGATTTGGCAGCAGTTTACTGCACGCGTAACATAACCACCGTAAAACAGGTTTTGTCGACGGAAGAATAGACAAAATGACGGATTGTAATTGTTTATCTGTAATTTTATCTATTCTTCAGTCGACAAAACCCGTTTCTATGATGGTATGCTACACTTGCTGGCCTAAGGTTTCCAGAAATCTGGGAGGATAAGAAAAGGGGATTCGAAGTTTTGACAATATTCTCGATCTGTCAAAAGACAGAAGTACACCATATTATTTTATCCCATACGTTATGCTCATCCCAAATCCCAGTCCTACCTAACCAGCTCAGCCAAAAGTTCAAACAGCGTCTCTGAATCCTTTCGGATGAAGTCTGAAGTCTAGCCTTACCAAAACCTTGAAGTGTTACAACTGTGATAGCCATTGCGAAAACAGTTCTGGCTCACACATAAACGTTTATGTAAATTGTGAGACTAACGCTCTGCGGTAAAGTAAATAAATTATGACTTTATGAGTGTTTCGATCTATTTGGTTTTATTGGATTTTCCTTTTTCAGTGAAGCCAGAATGGATAACGAGGTGCTTTTTGAGATACTGGCCTAGAAATGCCGGTCTTAATTGCATGCACTTTCTCTACCAAAAATGTTACTCCAAATCAAGAAAGTTTTTGAACATAATTGTGATGTTGAATATTGATTGCGTACGAATTTAATTAAAACAATTTTTAAGAAAAAGTTAAAATGTAATAGAAAGTAAACTCACCGAGACAGGACCAAATCAATGAAGGCAATCCAATTCAAACACCACTAAACAACCTCAAGGGATGACCGTCATCCCGACACTGACGACACTACGTCACAAATCACCATTTTATACACAAAACACGCGGGAAAAACGAATCGACCAATACGGAAGCAGGAAGGATGCGTTTTTATTCCGTTCCAATTTGAAATTCGAACGCTCCATTAGGCAAATTGTTCCCGCTCTTTGTTGAGTGAAGATTAGCTTTTTATCGCATTCTAATTGAAACTGAGATTGGTACAAAAAGGCCTGTCATATTTGCATGTGTTTTTGTTAAGTTTTTTGTCAGAGAAAACGTTACTTTTGTAGGAAAACTAGCTTTGTTGTTTGGGAGCAGTTATCGCTTTGTCGGTGTGACAGTTAGACGAAATCAGTGCCGGTTGTAACTTCCAAATCTATAGACGTTTTGGAGCGATTTCAAAGTCTTTTAAACTAATTAGTTCGTTAAATGTGGTAATCATAAAGCTAAATGTATAAGTAGAACAATCTTTTATAGTATAGTCTTATCAAGAAAATGATATTCGGACTGGTGTAGGAGATATCTTCAAAATTCGTGAGATATTTGGCAAGGAACACCCAAAATAGCAGATTGGTTTGAGAAAAACGTCATTAACCAATTGTGGGGCACTCTGGACTAATAAGTGTGTGACAAGGACCAATATAGTTAATAATGACGTCATTTGCTGCAAAGTTCTTCAAATTTTTGTGCAAGATTTGGACAAGACGCGATGAGGACGACGAGGAAGAAATTATTTGGAAGATTGAAATGTGTAAGTGTGAATACTTTTACTCTGTCCAATCTTCGTATGCCGTTTATGCTTTGGATTCCTTTTAAGAGGAAATAGGGTCAGTCTTTTCTCCATACAAAAAGTCATAATTCAAGGTTCGGCTCTCGTCTATTTCCTTCCTTTTTTTTTCATTTATAGTTGTCAAATTTGTACAATATGCCTCTAATGACAGCGGTCTAAACAGGCAATTTTGAGTATTTTCTGAGGGTTCTGATGGTTCTGGACCGACCCTATTTCCTCTTAAGGATAAGTACATAATCAGCCTATAATTTTCCCACTGCTGGGACACAGGCCCCCTATCTTCGAGAGGGAGTGGGCCGTAATCTACCACGCGGGCCCAGTGCGGGTTGGTAGATGTACTGTCTTCGAATTTTTGGTTCTACGACAGTGCTGCCTTAGGCCGCTTGTATACGCTAAGAAAAGTCGCCGGGCCTATGAAAGAATTCGTGTTGTTTCTACACACGAACTGTGTACACGGCTTCGGCGCTGACCAAGAAAAAAATCAACATCTTGTCTGCGCTAGACCCGACGCGCGAAGTCGCTGCGGTGCGGAAGGGGGGCGGGGGGTTTTCGTGCCTTTCCGACGAAATTCTTGTCGTGAAACTTCTTAACGTGTACAAAGGGGCCTTACGGTATGATTAACGATAACTACAAGTATATAAAGCGGTTTACTTACAACATTTAAAAGTCCAATTTTCTAGTCCTTCGAGCCTATAATGATGTAAGCTCTTAACCTTCCTGAAGCCTCGTTAAAGAAAGCAGTGGAAGTAATTGAGCCCATACCTGAAAGAATAGGAAAAAGATCATTATTAGTAATGTGACAACTATTTTTTTGGGTGGTAATATAGGTTTTCTTTTAGATTAAGGCGAAAGCGTCAGGGTATCCTGGGAAATTAAAATTTTCTTACTTTTTTGCAATTTCGCGGGCTACACTGACGCTTTCGCCTTAAAGAACAGAGGGTCTAGACAACTGACAATCGCTACGAAAGCGTTTCGTATTTCTACAACGATTTTCAACAGTATTGCCATAAGCTTTTCGATAGCTTATGTCAGTCCTATATATTTTTGCCTTTTCCATCATCGTTATCGCTGATAGAATATCACTTTGTCTAGGGCCTCAGGATGAAATGAAAACTATTGAAGAAAAGGTCATGGAAAACTAGGCTAGATTTAAAGGACAAAGTTTACATTCCACAAAGGTATAATTGGTACCATAACTACCTGAACAAAACGTTTGTTTTATATAGCAAACATTAAAAACATGTTCGCGTGACAAACATGTAAACAAATTATGCACGTCGACCATTTTGTAACCGTTCTACATGCTTTTACAAAATAGGTAGAAATTATCTTTAAAAACGATGGAGAAATAATTGAGCTGGTGATTACGATAAAATGCAATTGCATCGTTTACGAAATTACCAATAGAGCGAATTAACTCATTAGGAATTATGGATAATTCCATAGTTTGCTTGAATTATGTTTGGATTAAACAAAATTTAGTTAGTTGAGGGGGATGCACTAAGGTGGCCCGCGAAATTCAAATTTTCTTAAGTTTTTTGCAATTTGCAGGTCAGTATCAAGTTGTATGTTGATCTAAATATTATTTGCGACCGTAACAAATATGGATTTACAGAATTATAAATTAGAATCAGCAATACAACTCTCAAGTTCATGTAAGTGCATAGAATGAGGATTTTATGAAATAGTCACCCTAGAGTTATGAGATTAAAAAAAAAAACACTTATATAAACCAAAACTAAACTTGCTTGATGTTACTTACATAAAATAGGCAAGAATATAACATAACATCACGCCTGTAATCCCAAAAGGGTTAGGCAGAGGTGCACACGTGTATAGTACACCCACATTTCGCCAGTTATATTTAATTTCCATATATTGGGCGAGCCTATTGCCATCAACCGGGCCTAAATCTAAAGACCTAAGGCAAATTCCGAAAATAAAGTTATTTTTCACTTTGTAGTGTTTTTTTTTGAGTCGAGTCTTTTTTTGTTGTCATTGTTTGATGTGGTAATTTTTTTTTTTTTCTTTTGCAATTTTTTTTGAGGAAATTGGTTCAAACTTGCTGCGGCCCTCGATCCCGTGGGAATATTGGGATAAAAAGTATCCTACGTCCTGTTCCAGGTCGTGGTCTACCCATTTGCCAAATGTCATCTAAATCCGTTCAGCCGTTTTAGCGTGAAAGCGTGACAAACAAACTCACTTTCGCATTTATAATAAGAGTTAGGATAACGATTGTCATTCGTTCACAGTCGTGTGTGTCCATCTCCTAAACAACTCCTTAACTTTTCAGTAACTGGGTTGTGGAGGTCAGATAAGCAGTTACTCCATGTAAAATACTGGTATTCAGCTGCATTCGGTTAGACTGGAAGCCGACCACAACGTGGTTGGGAACAGGCTGGGCAGATATGATGATTATTTTACTTTCTGCGTTTACCTATATACTTTGGTAGGTACATTAATCACAAACCCAGTCCACATCTGAACTCTGAACATACACGTAACAATGACATGTCGTAATATGTTCGATCGTTGAATATCAACTAGCGGCATTGATTCATCCGTGACCGCGAGGTCGCGGGTTCGAATCGAGCCATATTGATAAAGGATGCTTGCATTCATTAGGTACTTGTTATGGTCAAGTATTTTACTTTAGTAAAATCGAGAAATGTGATTATTGGAGAAAATATATATTTTTTTTAATGACAAAATGTGTGGAGGTCTTTTTTTTCGCTAATTAATATTCTTCCGATTCAGAAACTTAGAATAACTAATTTATTTATTTATCCTATATCCATTCCATACTAATATTATAGATTCGAAAGTAACTCTGTCTGTCTGTCTGTATGTTATCTTTTCACACATAAACCACTGATAAAATAAAATCGATAAAATATGGCAAGGAAATAGATGGCATCTCGGGGAAGGACATAGGCTACTTTTTATCGACATAACACGCGGGCGAAGCCGCGGGACGAAGCTACTTATCTTATTTATTCTGTGCTTATACTATAAATGCGAAAGAGAGCTTAGTTACGCTTTCAGGCTAAAACGGCTGAACGGATTTGGATGAAATTTGGCACATAGGCAGACCTTGACCTGGATAAGAACATTAATAGGCTACTTTTCATTCTTTATCGCAGACGAAGTAACGGTCATCAGCTAATATATTTATAATAAAAACTTTTTACAACAAAAAAAACAACCGACTTCCACAAAAAAAACATTTTTTTGTGTTTTTTTGGGAAGTCGGTTGTTTTTTTTTGTAAAAAAAATTTATTTTTCACTTTTTAGTTGTGGTACCGACCCCACACAAATCCGAATACCACTACCTGCTATGTAAATAACAGTGAAGGAGTCAAACAGGATATCGTCTAGATAAACTAAGTGGGAAAAATACGTAATATTCAATATTAACTCAAAAATTACGCAAGCATAGTTACTAAAATTTATATGGGACCACCTCGGAAGCATGGCCTACCAAACAAAAAAAGAATCATCAAAATCGATTCATAATTGGCGGAGTAATCGCGTAACAAACACACAAAAAATAAAAAAATAAAACATACAGACGAATTGAGAACCTCCTCCTTTTTGAAGAAGTCGGTTAAAAATGAGGTGCGATACGCTACATCTAGATATCTGTGCATTCTGGGCACGTTATAAAACAATATCCGTATTGATTAATCGATTTCCAATTAGTCGTAATTTTATCGATGTCGAATTTAAATCAACGTCATACGCCAAACAAATTATTGCCATGTTTGAAAAGCATTGATCTGACCTCCACAACCCAGTTATTGGGTAATACGATACCCCTTGGTAAGACTGGTTGTCAGACTTTCGGGCTTCTGACGACCCGTAACGACTGTCAAAGAAAGCCGGGACCTACGGCTTAACGTGCTTTCCGAGGCACAGAGAAGTCTCGGTATGTACCTAAAGATGGTCACCCATCCACGGACCCACCCCGGCAAGCGTAGCTTAACCTGATGGATGGACCCGTGCGGCTGTTATTACGTGGCCACGAGCTCCCTCTAATCAGATGTAGGTGACGAAATCAATTAAAATTATCAGTCATTCAGGTCAATTTACATAAGTAGATAAAAGAATGATTACATGCTCCAATAATAATATTTGTGTATTTAGAGATATTATCTTAACTTAACAATAACGTTTTGCTTGATTACCCACGCTTTCAGTAAGCAAACCAAGAATATAATGAGTGCAAAAAACGATGAAAAAATATTTTAAAGGCTAAGTAAGTAGGTACTTACATAAGAAATTGTTTTTTATGATGTACAGTCGAACAAGCTATTCGGTAAAAAGGTATTATATAGGTACCTATAGTGTATTTATGTTTATATATTTAAGCTTTACGTATTTATTTAAGTATAATGTTAATTTTCTTGCGTATATCTGTAGGTATATTTAATATTTTAGTTAAGACTTCGCATAATCATGTTTTTCTCTTCTTGTTCTCACACACTATTGTCTACATTTCTTTCTCATTTCTCCTTTCGCAGGTCTGCTGGAAGAAATTTCTTAAGAAATAAGCAGTACCTTTGTACTCATATCATAATTATGTCATATCTCTTTGTATTTTACTGTGTGTACATAAATTAAAAAAAGAAATAAATAAAATATATTCATTTTCGGCTACACTGCGAAAATTCGTTTTGATTGTGTGTGTTTAGAGTCTGTCCAAGAAAAATGGCGGCAATTTAAAAAAATCAAGAGCTGTCAACCCGCTGCTTAAACAGAGTCGTTACTATTTATTATTCAAGACATATTATGCGATATTTACATCAGTATTTCATATTTATTTATTAATTAGACATGTTATATTGTATTTAGAAGTGAAGTAAAATATTCTACAAATAATGATTCTTGGTCAGCTTTGTTGGACAGACTCTGTGGCTTAGGACAGTGACGTAAAAAGATTGTTGACTACTGAAAACACTCACAAAATTGTTAAGTAATCTGCAGTATATCAAATAGCTTTTTCGACTATACCTAACTAACTTAAGTTTGCTGAATAAAAGAAATGTCCTTCATTACAGGGTATTGCAAAAATATGTGTGACATTCAACTTTATGGCCAAAAACCCATTGGTATTAGCGTTACAGCGTTCCAGTGATAATTATAATTTTACAAGGATCTACTACTCATCAAGTGGAACGCCCATTTTACCTTCCACCAATCACGCGAAAAATACTACCAATATGGTAGAAACTACTTTAACATGGTAGAACAGAACCGAACAACGCAAGCATAATATTGTGTGTTATCTCCTAAATCTTGGTTATTAAACGTATTCTATTTACGTACACTATGCAGGTAAATGTCAGTAGTTCACCTTTAAATAGTATTTCGATTTAATGTACGTTACGTGCAATATTGAGTCGTTAGTTTTAACGATGTAAAACTCGTACGTAGTGTTGTTGCTAACAAAAACTTTTTTACAAAAAAATGTGGGTGTGTTCGGTTTTGTATTTTCCTCTTTTTATATACGGACTTTAAAAAAATAATTTATTTTTCAATTTGTAGTGTTTTATTGGAAGACAATTGTTTTTTTTTTGTAAAAAAGTTTAAATTTTTCTCTTTTTAGTTGTGGTACCTACCGACCCCAAACAAAGTCGTACACCACCCCCTGCTAAGTATTAAACAGTGACAGAGAGTTAGTTATAACATCATCAACATAGTCTTGCATTACTTTAGCACCAAGCTTACGAGACTTTAATGCTAGGTAAACATTCAAGCAGTAAATAAGTAAGTCTCCGGCGACACACAGATTTTAACAGCCGATTTGACAAATCCTGTATAATAATAATAATAATACCATTTATTTCAGGCGACACAGGCCCATAGAAAAATACCTTAACCTAGACATACATATTATAAATCAAAAACTTTGTTAATAAATAAGCCTTAAGACTATGTTAGTAGCACTTCACTTTGCACTAGCTTGTCTTGTCTATGTGCTGTCCTGTGGTACTTGTCCGCGGAAGCGACGGAACACCACGTCCTGCGGCCAAAAGTCTTCTTCCATGACGAGGGGCAGATAACAGTTCGGTACACGCACCACGAACGCCTTGAACCTAGCTTTATGTACCTAGCTTCAAAGAATACTATAGGGCGGGTACTATCTTTAGATTTGATGCAAAAGTGTGACCAGCAAAACAGAATATCTACCAAAAAAGTAAATATTCAAACTAATTGATATTCTTGTCTTTATCAATGAAAACCGATTGTTTTTATAAAGCCACTGACGTATTCTTACGTAAACCAGACGCACATTGACCTACTCAACGTACAATTCATAACATTCTGCACACACACACCCTGAATCAAACACGTGACCAATCGTTATATCTGTTTGTAACAATTAACCTCAAAACCTACCAAAGCAGCTTCATAACTTGTCCAGATAAAGGTGCGTCTCCACCAACTCAATCTAGGCTGATCGAGTTGAAGGAAAAGCACCTTACGAAGGGAGTTTGCGTGAGCAATTTTCATAACATTAACATAATCGCGAAACGCCCTTTTATTTTAAAACTTATATTAAAAATAAATGACAAGCTTTACGCCCGATTCATATTATTGTATTGTCAAGGAGGTCGTAGCTAAATAATAACAGCCGCACGGGTCGATCCATCAGGTTAAGCGACTCTTGCCGGGGTTGGTCCGTGGATGGGCAATTTTTACAAACCGAGACTCCTCCGTGACTCGGAAAGCACGTTAAGCCGTTGGTCCCGGCTGTCATTCATGGATCTTTGACAGTCGTAACGAGTCATCAGGCTGAAAGTCTGACAACCAGTCTTACCAATGGGTATCGTATACCCAGTTAGGGGTTGTGGAGGTCAGATAGGCAGTCGCTCCATGTATTATACTGGTATTCAGCTGCATCAGGATAGACTGGAAGCCGACCCCAACATAGTTGGGAAAAGGCTAGGCAGATTTTCTCACATTATTGTATTGTGTCGTGTTGTGTCGTCTTCTCACGCATTGACAACCAATCAAAACTCGTCATAATCGTAACATAACGTGATCCTGAACAGATTCGTTTGATTGCTCTATCCTGCGTCACGTCACGACAGAACACAACACAAAATGTACCGGTCGGTTTAGCTATGTGTACACAACTGTTTTAAAATTGACCTACTGTGTTATCACTGTATAATATAGTCTAAAAATTAACATAATTCATTACGCGTCGACGTCTTCGCGTCGCGTGACGTACATTGCTGGCCCACTGACCTACACGCAGTAAAAATGACACACCCACGCTTCAATGGAACGCGTCTCGCGATAAAATTACATCGCCTCTTTTACATGTTTGCCTAGTAACATAGAAGCTATTTTAATACCTAGAATTAAAGTGCATTTGCACTTATATCTGCAGTGACGAGGTAATCAGAATACATTTTAAAGTAGAAACAACACAGCGTAAATAATCAATGTGCTACATGCTGCGTTGGCAACTGTCATTAAGTATTACTTTTAAACCCGTACCCGTATAGCAGTCCACTGCTGGACATAGGCCTCTCCAATTGCACGCCATTCAGCTCGATTCTCGGCAGCTCTCATCCAGCTGCTACCAGCCACCCTACGAAGATCGTCGCTCCACCTAGCCTGAAGGTGTCCTTCCTTAAGCAGCAGCAGTATTTAATGTACCTTATTTAATTCATACACTCTTGCCTTTACAAGAAAGCCTAGGGATGCTCAAAGTAAATCCAGTCTTGGGCCATTTTCATAACAATTTAAAGCAAGTCTCCAGCAGGCGTATAACCCACAAGTAAAGTTCATCACTCGTCCAAGATAACACTCTACTGTTATGTCAGTTGATATCTTCATTAACATCGTAATTATGGACGGTTGTCATCATTAAGGCGAAGTGGTATCGTGGTAGCGACTGACGGGAGCCGGGGGCGGCGGCATGACCCCGCCCGCGCGGAAAAAAAAAGTCCAAAATCCCTTAAAGTATTTAATAGTGAACACGTAAACAAAAGCAAGCAAGATTTTAAGGAAACTGCGGTTTTTTTGTATCGAGGAAAGTTTTGTCTATCGTGTTTCGGGCATCATACTTCACTAAAGACACTCTTCAAATTTCGTAATCATAAAAAATAAAAACTTTTAACAAAAAAAAAAAACAACCGACTACCAAAAAAATCACAAAAATACGTGAAAAATAACTTTAATTTTGGAAGTCGGTGTCTTTGCTTTTCAATTTCCGTTTTTTGCCACCGACTTCCGAAATTAAAGTTATTTTTCACTTTTTTAGTGTTTTTTTTTGGAAGTCCGTTGTTTTATTTTTCACTTTTTAGTTGTGGTACCTACCCCACACAAATCCGAATACCACTACCTGCTATGTAAATAACAGTGAAGGAGTCAAACAGGATATCGTCTAGATAAACTAAGTGGGAAAAATACGTAATATTGAAGCTAACTCAAAAATTACGCAAGCAAATTTAATAAAATTTATATGGGACCACCTCGGAAGCATGATCTACTAAACAAAAAAAGAATCATCAAAATCGATTCATAATTGGCGGAGTAATCGCGTAACAAACATACAAAAAAAAAAAAAAAAAAAAAAACATACAGACGAATTGAGAACCTCCTCCTTTTTGAGCAAGTCGGTTAAAAATACGCAAATACGTTGTTTTTTTGATTTGGCGTGAAATCGAAACGCGTCAAAACATCTGCTTTGGAACCATTTCACCTTAAGCCCCGTATACACGACCAAATCCCGCGTCACGTCGCGTCGGCGTCGATATAATAAGCGGCTGTCGGCACAAGGTCAACTGATAAGTTTGCCGTTAGTTTCTGTAACGACGTAGTACGGTAGCGATACCGGATTGTTTTTACAATTCAGTAGCGTTACTTCTGCTCTCACTTATACTCCATTTGAAATAAGATTAGACATTTAAACAAACCTTTATAAGTCCGTTCAACCGATTTTGACTTCTATAACGTAGGCATAAGGATCTCATTAAAAGCAAAAAAGGTTACACAATACCAACTGTCTACTGCAGCTGCCATTTGTTATACCACCAACGCAATAAAAGTCAAAATCGGTTGAACGGACTGTAAAAAAGGTTTAGTCTTATTTCAAATGGAGTATAGTTTATCATGATATTTCTCCTGCTCTTATCCCAGTTTATTTGGGGTCGGCGCAGGCGTAGCAGCTTGTCTTCTTCTTCCATACATCTCTGTAACGAGATTACGTACTGCCTGGTACGTTTTGGAATGGGCAACTAGCTTCAACTTCCTGACTAACTGACCGACTCTTTGACAATTCAAAAGTGCCTGTAAATGGTTTAATAGAAATAAATGCTTTGAGTTTGAGTACTTCTTTGAGAGGAGCTCGTGGCTAAGTAATAACAGCCGCACGGGTCGATCCATCAGGTTAAGCTACGCTTGCACGCATATAACATCATTACAAACCTAATTTGATAAATTAAAGCAGCTATCTAATTGCGTAACTCATTTTCGTAAACGATAAAGACTAATCTGTTTCATTTTGACAGTTCAACAACATTCATTGCGTTGTTCTACAGATTTTCTTTCCTAACTTATGAAGCAATCTGTTTCAAAACGATTCAGATTGTGATCGATCGTGTACTACGCAAATATGCAGGTTTCTGCACATGGCCTGCGAGAATGCAAAGCACTCCCGCCTCGATTGTGACGTTTTATTATTATTACTACTAATGAATACTATTCTAGAACAAACATAATTATTCATTATTATTTATGTATGTGTCTTTCAGTTACGCCGTAATACTGACAACTGAGTAGATTGTAAACGAGGGTAGTCGTAAAAATAATTTATTAGATACATTGCAATCATCATAATATTTATGTCGCAAGATCCCAGGAAATATACATTATAGTCCATAGAAGGCCATTTTATATGTAATTACCAGGATAAATGGGCAAAGACTGTCACTCACTGGACGCTCGACCGAGGACATCGCCGTTGAAGTATTTTTGAAGGGCAGACGAGGTGAGAAAACGCAAAAGAATGAAAGGGTTGGTAGAAGAAAATGAGAGACCTTTGCGTAGCAGGCTAATAAATGACGAGCTGAAGTGTCATACAAATTGGAATATCTCTCTGAATAATAGTGCCACCAGACCGTAGTCAAGTACGAAGTGTGTCATCTCATACGTCATAAAACCCCAAATTATGTCATAACGCCGTCGATCAACCGCGGTCTGGTTGCACCCTAACATCTCAAATAGATGAACTATTTTAAACCGTGTATTTTTAGATAACCACTCATTGTACTTTCTTAGACGATGGCTCAGACTATTTTTTAGAAAATTAATACTTGTTAAAATATTTGTCTGACTACTCTGACGTAGATACGTCGAGTGCCAAACATATTAAAATGTCGCTAAACCATTCAAAGAACAAGACGAAATACGGTCATTAGCAATTCAGTGCTAATAATGTGAACGGTTGATGCATTGTCTGAAAGATGGTATAGCCAGAATGGGGGTGAATGGTGACATGGCGGCTGATAAAGATGTATGGAATGAGAACGTATAATGCACCGACCACAAATACATTGGTACACACGGCTACACATCACGCTATACATTTCCAGTATAAGCTGTCTTCGCATTGTACGGAAATCCAATATAGTGCGAGATCAGCATAAACTGGAAATGTATAGCTTGATGTGTAGCCGTGTGTACAAGGGAATAAAGTAGTAGTTTACGATTTTAACATCACTGTCTTACGGTAGGACGGAGAAGACTCCTGGGTGGATAAAAATTTGAGCCTAAGCATAAGCTTACAAGTCTTCTAAACAATAAAATGTGATACTCCAAATCAAATACTACGAAATCTAAGACCGTCCAATTTCGCCGAAACACTCGTACGATTTATTTGTAAGATGAGCATTGAAATTGTTCAATTGCACTCCGCCATTCGCGTAATCTTCCAGCGTCCGCTTCATAATAAAAAGATGCCAAAAATACCAGTTGTCGTGTTGTAACAGGTCTATTTCCGAGCACGCACGTGAGCAGCCGCATGTTCGGATCCCCGACGGGTTATATATTTACATAGACGTTATTCACGTCTTCTGCTCCTGAGATTAAGATGGGTATTGGTCGGTAATTAGTATAAAATGTAGGTCACTCCACCTCCTCCACTTTTGGTATTTTTGGCAAATTCATTCTGCAGATTTGACATTCAAAAGATAGTGCCTAAAACGGTCACCCTTCATCACTTCCTAGTATTTGACCTGAAAAGAAAACGAGGCATAAAAACCGCTTGAGTAACACAACACGTCTAATTAAACAGACGTGTGAAAGATAACTAAACAGTTATCTGATTTTTGGAACCATCTTGGTACAATTTTCTAGCTCTTACAAGCCATTATTACCCTGGCGATCAACCAGAAAGCCTGAGACACTAAAACTAGGCCTATCCCAGAGAAGTGATTCAATTTTTTTGGCACCAGAATCTAAATTGGACAAAAAAAAGATAATTGGTGAAATAGGAAACAACATTTGTAACAACTTCTAAATGCGTTGACTGTTAGATACGGATTACGTCAGTAGTGTTCAAATGGCGAGGTAAATCAGTCGTGTCGTGTTGTGTGATTTCTGGCATAAACCAGCTTCTAATGTCCGTTCTTCTGACACAATTTCTTTGGGGCGCAGTATTTTGCGTCAGATACAAATGGGGCTGTCATTATCGATTTACCATTGAGTTTTCTCATATAGTGCAGTCACCTAGACAATGTTTTTGGACGCTTTTGACCACGGACAAGAGGAGCTCGAACTATTCTCTACCGATGCTTAAATGCTTCAATCAACTCAGCCTATCAAAATCAAAATATTTTATTTCACATAAACCTACATGTACACTTATGAAACTTCAGAAGCTAGGTGCACGGTTCCAATTGGTCGTTTCCTATGGACAAGAGCCGGCAAGAAACTCCACGGTTACTCTTTTAAAAATAATTGGCTGTTACAATATTTTCGAATTAGGTACAGTGTTATTAGGTATGGGAGGACAGTGTAGGGCTTTCAACAAGTACCGGGTAAGTACTTGGCAAAATAGAAAATGTTTAACAAATCTACTACAGTCCACTAAGCCTACATCGTTCTCACATTGACAAAATGGAAAAGATATATACTATACAAGAGATAAATAAGAAAATAAAAACCTATTCAAACCGAATGACATGATTGCCAGTACAACTGTAACAAATCTAAACAATTATCATGACCACAAAAGCCACTATTATAGAGTAGAAACCCGTCATATCGCCGTCCTCTACTGGACATAGACCTCTCCCAGGCTGCGCCACAACACCCAGTCCTCTGCCTACCGCATCCACTTTGTCTCAGTCACTTTTTCAAGGTCGTCTGTTTGTACTTTAGTCTCCACTTCAGGACTCGTCTGGTCCACCAACTATCGTACCTTCTACAAACAGGGCCAGCCCACTGCCACTTCAGCTTACTTACTCTGCAAACTATATCGGTAACTCCGAAAATACTTAAGCTGAGTCCATTGACCAACAAATCTATCTTTCCAATCGCGTGTATAGACTCCATCTATCATATCAAAGAAATGGAGCAGTCACGTAATATTTATTGGAGTTAGCAGGTCAGTATACTTGTATTGGTAATACCAATGGTTGGACTCGAACCATGGACTGGAACATCGATGGGACACTGGGTAATATAGGGGTAAATATTTTAAATGGAATTTGCCGACTCACTGACACAAATTGTTGTCAATGATTTTCCAACAATTTTAAGCGATTTTTGTACTATTTTGATGTCAGCTTCTAGTCTAGCCATATGAGGCTTCATTTTAGGAAGGTGTCCTTGGAGACATGTTTCTGAATTAAACTAGGTGAAGTTCTAGTATCTGTGAATCCTTTGTCAGAATTATTTTTACTACAACCGTCACCTAAAATAATTCATCATCATCTGCCTAGCCTTTTCCCAACTATGTTGGGGTCGACTTCCCGTCTAACCGGATGCAGCTGAGTATTAGTATTTTACATGGAGCAACTGCTTATCTGACCACCCAAACCCAGTTACTGGGTAACACGATACCCCTTGGCAAGACTGGTTGTTGTAATAATATTGACTTTATAAGAGTGTCCTTTTTAAAATATTCTTTATTTTTGTAGATCTGACTTTGTTTACGCGGCATGTTTATGTGCTACAGCAAAAACATTGTTTTTCTCCGAGTAATGCAGAACATGCGTAATACATATTTCCCAAATTAAGACTATGTCGTTTCAGAGAAATGAGTCATTCCTTTGAAATGTAAATTCAGTTTGTTTTCTGGTCAAACAAAGCCAATTACTTTGTGGTAGGCAAACAAACAATGAATGAGTTTTAGACTGCGTTTAAAGAATAGCACCGAAAATTCGAAGATCACGGCCCTAGACAAAGTGACATTCTATCAGCGATAACGATGGTGGAAAAGGCAAAAATGTATAGCACTGACATAAGCTATCGAAAAGCTTATGTCAATCCTGTTGAAAGTCGTTGTAGAAATACGAAACGCTTTCGATGCGATTGTCACTTGTCTAGGCATTAGGAACATACATCAAGGGCCTGCGTGTTGGATTCGGCCTCGTTGGTTTAGTGGTCACAAGATGAGGTCCTTTTTTTTTTTTTTTGAATATCGGAAGTCATCCAATGACTTCTCTCGCTCTGGGTGTCGGCGTGTCAGACTTTTACTGACTAAAACTCACCCGTGTTCCTTCAGTTGCCTATGGCCAAGGTCCCGGTATCCCTTTCGGACTTTCCCGGAACCCTGGCAGGAAGCTGAGGACCTGGGTTCGATTCCCGGGTCGAGCAAAGTGTTATTGGGGTTTTTTCCATCTGGAATTGCTCAATAGCAGCCCAGTGTATGGATTTGTGCCCGGTTGATGGGAATAAGCTCGCCCCTTATTACATGGGACTTAAACATAACTGGCGAAATGTGGGTGTACTATAGGTACACCTCTGTCTAACCCTTCGGGGAATACAGGCGTGATGTTATGTTATGTTTCAAAGAATAACAGAACACGAGAGAGAACTTATTCTTTACGTTAAGATTTGTTGAACATTTTCTATTTTTGTACCTGGTACTTGTTGAAAGGCCTACTCTGTCCTCCCATGCCTACTAACACTGTAATTTGAAAATATTGTAAAAGCCAATTTTTTTTTAAAGAGTAACCGCAGAATTTCTTGCCGGCTTTTCTCCATAGGAAACAACCAATTGGAAACGTGCACCTAGCTTCTGACGTTTCCATTCTTGTGCCCATGTAGGTTTATCTAACTAATATTATAAACGCGAAAGTTTGTAAGTATGGATGGCTGGATGGATGTTTGTTACTCTTTCACTCAAGAACTACTGAACGGATTTGGATGAAATTTGGCACACAGATAGTTTATAACCTGGATTAACACATAGGATACTTTTCATCCCCATATTCCCACGGGATCGTGAAATAAAATATTTTGATTTTGATCTTACATGAGGATTAATTCCTTCTATGCTCTGTACACAGTTACACACAAGATATTGTAAGAAAATTGTCGTCCCTTCGGCGGACACTTTAATAACCACGAATCAACATAAATTGAAGGACAATTAACTCAACAGCTTACGAGTAAACATAATATAATCGATTTTAGAGTTGTATAGGGGCAAACATACTTACAGTTTTTGTAAAGTTAAACCTACAATGAAAGCCGACTATCTGCCTAGACTTTTCCCAACCATGATGGGGTCGGCTTCCAGTCTAACCGGATGCAGCTGAATACCAGTTTTTTACATGGAGCGACTGCCTATCTGACCTCTACAACCCAGTAACTGGGTAATACGATACCCCTTGGTAAGACTGGTTATCAGACTTTCTGGCTTCTGACGACCCGTAACGACTGTCAAAGAGCCACAAATGACAGCCGGGACTAACGGCTTAACGTGCTTTCCGAGGCACGGAGGAGTCTCGGAATAAAGATGGTCACCCATCCACGGACCAACCCCGGTAAGCGTAGCTTAACCTGATGCATCGACCCGTGCGGCTGTTATAACTCAGCCACGAGCTCCTTCCTACACACAGCACAGCGGAGGACTGCAGCACATTTAATCCATACTTAAATTATAAATTCTAAAATAACTCTGTCAGTCTGTATGTTACCTTTTCACGCCAAAACCACAAAAGGAATTCGATAAAATTTGGCAAGGAGATAGGTGCCACCCCGGGGAAGGACATAGGCTACTTTTTATCGACATACCAAGCAGGCGAAGCCGCGGGCGGAAGCTAGTCTGTGATAATATTCCACGACATTTGCAACGTTATTTGTCGGCGTAATGACGTCTTGCGCCCGCGCATGTTGATTTATATTATGCCTGCTGCGATGCAGTTCAACAAAATATTATTACAAGCGGAAATAGCCGAACGGAAAATGTGGTGATTAAGCGTGTTACGGAAAATTTAATTAGTGACGTGAAGCTGGGGAGTTTATCGTGCCATTTCTTCTTGCAAGCATAAATACTAGAAAGCGGTATAGAATGGGCGTTTAGGGAGCTGTATATAATTTTTTGACGTTCAAAGGTCTTTTAGAAGTTTGGGGAACAGGGTGTAAAGTTCACTCATCGTCTATAGAAAAGGGAGGATCCTCCGACCAGACGGGTGTTGTGTCTGGCGGGCACCTGCCCCACGATTGATGTTGGAATCCATACTAATATTATAAATTGAAAAGTAACTCTGTCGATCTGTCTGTCTGTATGTTAACTTTTCACGCCTAAACCACTGAACGGATTTCGACAAAATTTGGCAAGGAGATAGATGGCATCCTGAGGAAGGACAAAGGCTACTTTTTATCGACATACCACGCGGGCGAAGCCGCGGGCGGAAGCTAGTCTTGTATATATGTTGATCGCGCGGTAAACTCTCATTGCGCGATGCAGGATTTTGTGTGACGTCAGGTCTTTTGATGCGTTGTTCGCATGGCGATGTAGAAGCCGCCACAGTCTGATTCATTGCCCATTTTGATTAATCCTTATTCTAACGATATTATACCCATGCAGCCTTATTACAATTATACCAAGGTTTTTGTATCACACATTTTACCTTTTTCGGTAGAAAAACATCATCCAAAAAAACTTGTTACAAAAAAAAACTGACTTCCAAAAAAAACACTCACTTTTTTTTAATTCGGTTTTTTTTTTGTAAAAAGTTTTTTATTTTTCACTTTTTAGCTGTGGTGCCTACCCCACACAAATTCGAATACCACGAGCTGATATAAATAACAGTGAAGGATTAAAGTAAAACATTATCTAGATAAACTAAGTGGGGAAAATACGTAATATTGAACCTAACTCAAAAACTACGCAAGCAAAATTGATAAAATTTATATGGGACCACCTCGGAAGCATGACCTACCATATAAAAAAAGAATCATCAAAATCGATTCATAATTGGCGGAGTAATCGCTTAACAAACATAGAAAAAAAAAAAGCAAACGAATTGAGAACCTCCTCCTTTTTGAAGAAGTCGGTTAAAAAGGAACATTGTTATGACAAACCCAGTCATACACAAAGGCAGACGAAACCTTTTATAATAAGGAATGTAGGGATCGCTTCCCACATTAAGAATTGGATCATATAAAGGACCTGAGAAATTGAACTTGTGTATTCTGGGGTAATTGCAGGTCAGAGGGCAGCATAGATCTAGGGACGGCAGTATGGGAACATACATAAATCCATACCTACAAAAACTCGCGCCCATGGGAGTAGGCAGAAACTACACGCCACCTGCTACGATCCTAACACACTACTTTTGCTTCGTTTACGTTCACACATCTGCCGGGCAATTCCCTAATTATTAAGAACGTTCATATTCGCATCACATTGGCAGATTGTAACTTGAATGTGAACGTTTTTTAACCGACTTCTTCAAAAAGGAGGAGGTTCTCAATTCGTCTGTATGTTTTTTTTTTTTTTGTATGTTTGTTTCGCGATTACTCCGCCAATTATGAATCGATTTTGATGATTCTTTTTTTGTTTGGTAGGTCATGCTTCCGAGGTGGTCCCATATAAATTTTATTAACTTTGCTTCCGTAATTTTTGAGTTAGCTTCAATATTACGTATTATTCCCGCTTAGTTTATCTAGACGATATCCTGTTTGACTCCTTCACTGTTATTTACATAGCAGGTAGTCGTATTCGGATTTGTGTGGGGTAGGTACCACAACTAAAAAAGTGAAAAATAAAAACTTTTTACAAAAAAAAAACAACCGACTTCCAAAAAAAACACTAAAAATGTGAAAAATAACTTTAATTTCGGAAGTCGGTGGCAAAAAACGGAATTTGAAAAGCAAAGACACCGACTTCCGAAATTAAAGTTATTTTTCACATTTTTAGTGTTTTTTTTGGAAGTCGGTTGTTTTTTTTTTGTAAAAAGTTTTTTAAGTAAGAGAATTGGCCCTCTGGTCATACACGCACGCCCGTAGCGAGTGCGCATCCGACTTTTCCGAAAAATTTCACCAATAAGGGCACATCTAAGGCATCCCCCATCTAACTACGCATCTGACCTTTCCGAAGAATATCACCAATACTATGTCTTTCTATGGCGCCCCCACCCGACATTTCCACTAACATCTGCCTAGTAAGTAATTATAAATTCTTAATTTTTAACTGAACAGATAGCTGTGCTGCTGGGGAGTTTGTTGCGCCTCTTCTTCTACCCAGCTAAAGCACTAGGAAGTGGTGAAGGGCGGTCGTTTTGGGAGACTGTCTCATGTAATTTTGACGTTCGAAAAGTGCTGATTCTGAGCCTAATTTGAATAAATGACTTTTGATTTTGATATTCAGTCGCACCTAGTCGGCTGTAGAAGCATCTGGAAGTAGACAAAATTTATTGGGAAAAAAAGTGGATTAAATAGGTATTATCGAAGCTAAGTTTATATGGACCACCGCTCAAGTTTCCAAACGAAAAAGAATTTTCAAAATCGATCCACAATTGACGAAAATATCGAATAACAATCATAAAAAAATTAATACGAACATATAACATACTCCTTTTTAGGGTTCCGTACCCAAAGGGTAAAACCGGACCCTATTACTAAGGTTCCGCTGTCTGTCTGTCTGTCTGTCTCTCCGTCTGTCACCAGACTGTATCTCATGAACCGTGATAGTTAGACAGTTGAAATTTTCACAGATATAACAACAAATATTAAAAAACAGAATAAAATAAATATTTAAGGGGGTCCCATACAACAAACATGTTTTTTTTGCGTTTTTTATAGATAATGGAACGGAACCCTTCGTGCGCGAGTCCGACTTGCACTTGGCAGGTTTTTTGAAGTCGGTAAACTAGGCTAGGCTGATGAGGATGACCAAAACCTACATAAAGACAGAAATAAATTACCGATCAAAGTTTTCTTAGTACAGACAAGGCGAACCTTCCCTGTCGAGCTAAACAAATATAAACAACGGCTATTTGATTACTACAATGACGAATCGAATCGATATTTATGTTAGTTCAAGCATACACATAATCAGGTATACAGATGCAGTAATATCATAACAAAACGCTCCGAGGCTGGACTTCCACTGTTATATCGATCGAGATCGACTTGAAATTGTCCACATCGTCATCAGCGCCAGTCTTGTTCTACGCTCTAGTGCAGCGGTTCTCAAACTTTTTTGGTGGCGGAACCCTTATCAAAAGCGAAATTTTTGACGGAACCCCAAAATATAAGAAAAAGTTACGTGCATTCTTAAATAATAGGTAATCATGTAACAATGTAAGTGTATACTATAATTATTACATAGTTTTATATTACATTATATACTTTGTGTTAGGGTAGACACCGTTATCCTTGAAACTAGTGGTTTGGTGTCATCTATACTATACTTTTCTATGGGACCAACTTTGAAATCGCGAAAAAAAAAAAAAAACTGCTGTTCCATACATTTGTGTTCACTTAAATCGACAAAATGTATGGGACAGCTGTTTTTTTTGCTATTTCAAAGTTGATCCCATAGAAAAAGTATATTATAGATGACACCAAACCACTAGTTTCAAGGATAACGGTGTCTACCCTAACACCCTGTAGTTATATAATAGTATAATAAAAGAAGAAAAAATCTAATGGGATGTATGAAACTGTTTCTTATTTTTCATCAATCGGTTGATATTAGGTTTGATCGAAGAGAGAGAGAATGATGGGTACAGGAGGTTAATTGTTTCCTCTCATTATTACTAGTATTCTCGCGGAGCCCCCACAAAGGCTTTGCGGAGCCCCAGGGCTCCGCTGGGCACACTTTGAGTAACACTGCTCTAGTGAATATATCCCTCTTCCTTATTGTGCCATGCTTCCCTGGTCTGTCACTGGCAATGAAGGCCATACCCTACCTCAAATTGCTTAGCATGATTCTCCGTTATGCCGAAAATACTGCAGAATTAATTTTGAAATAAATATATGTTAAAGTTGAGGATTGATGCTAGGTCCTATGATTGGCGAAAACACGATTACATAAAATTTTCTCGATAGAAAAAAAAAACCAAATTTACCTCTAAACCGAACTGTAAATCGCTAGTAATAAAATACTTCAAATTAGATCATGAAACTTTGCATAAGAACTGAACTAACTATAAAGCTGCAGGTCTTGTGTTTTTAGGGTTCCGTAGTCAACAAGGAACCCGGATAACAAGGACTTAAACTTCTCATAGAGAGAAGGGACGGTATTGATAACCATCCCTTCACCCGACCCTTCTCGTCGAAGTACCGCGGAATCCGCTCGATGCGAGAAGCACAGAACTGGTCGAAGTGGCGGTGCTTGGGAGAGGCCTATGTCCAGCAGTGGACGTCTTTCGGCTGAAATGATGAGGATGATGATGACCCTAATTGCGTAACACACTATGAATTAAAACCGAAGGGGTTTTGAAGGAAATTCCTAATACATTGCTTCATAAGTTTAAAAAGTCCAACATAGATAAAAAACCAAAAGTATTTCAGTACAAGGTACATGATACAATCATGAACGTATCTACTCGTAATGATAAAAAGGATCGCGTCGTTAGCGTAACGAGGGCTCGTTAGAACAATTGCCAGCAGTCGTTACGTCCGTACACTGAGCGTGTGTGGGCGCATCGGCTATGTGATATATTTATATTATACTGACACTGTGTATAATTATATACTTGTTTACAGTAGAATTGACACTGGTGTCAACTAGTGGGGTCTACATAACATTACCTACGCCTGTATTTCCCCGTAGGGTTAAGCCACAGGCAGACGTGTCGATATCCGTGCGTGTACCTATAGTACCTTATTTAGTCTTGTGCCTATAGTACACCCATATTTCGCCTGATATTTTTAAGTTCCATGTTTTAGGGGCGAGCCTATATGGAATATGCATGTATTTTTTATATATTTTTATTCGTTAATTTACATCCCCCAATTCGACGCCAAAAAAGCAATTTAAAATTACTTTAAAAAAATATCCAACCGACCAGCAGAGCTATTTAAACGCCCTCCATTTGGCACGCTTGGTGTGGTGACGTGACAGTCTATGACAACAAACAAGTGTCAAGTCAATGTCAAACACTCATATAAAACACGTTGACATTTTGATTGTTGTCAAGACTGTTACGTCACTTTTTTAAAATTAATTTCTCGCTCAATAAGAAATATTATTCAAAAATATTGATGGAGGCATAATTCTCAAGTAATACAGTTTATAAAAAAAAATACTTGACCCTTATTTGAATTACATGCATATTCCCTATTGTCATTAACTGGGCACAAATCCAGACTCCCAGAGTTGCTGCTGAGAAATTCCTAAAAACACTTTGCTTGACCCGTCAGCTCAGGACCTCATGATCACGATCACTAGACTAAAGAGACAGCAGTCGGAGCCAGGTAGTGGGGTCTATGCGGCAGAATAATCGTGTTTCTCTTCTCATGGTAGTCGTAAAGCCGATCTGGCAAATTTAACAATTCCCCGTATAAATGACAATGGATTGAATCTCAGACCAAACAAAAACCAAGACAGATCGCTGTCAACAGTGACGTGAGGCCGGTTTCGTAAACATGTGTGCACTTAGTGAGGTGTAGTTCGATTGTAAATGTGTGCGTGTGAGCGTGTATGCACAGAGCGGAGGTGTAGTTTTGGCATGCTTTACTGTGTTGTTCGCAGCGCCCTGTCTTGATTTTTTATTTGGTCGTAGGATTGAACTAGTAATTCCAAAAATTTTTCTTTAACGTGGAACATTTGAAGCATGACGCATAGAAGCGAGATGAGCTTTGGTCAAAATGATGTTATGCAGAAATAATGACTGAACTAAAAGATGCTATCCATCGATCACTAATTAGTTATAAAGAATGCTATCCTAATTATAAATGCGAAAGTGAGTTTGTTTGTTACGCTTTCACGCTAAAACGGCTAAACGGATTTGGATGAAATTTGGCATAGGGGTAGACCATAACCTGGAATAGGATATAGGATACTTTTTATCTCGATATTCCCACGGGATCGAGACTTATGAGGGTGAAACCGCGGGGCGCAGCTCACAAACAAACTCAGTTTCACATTTATAATATTAGTTACGAAGTTAATGCTGCAGTATTTTCGGCATAACCGAGGATCACGCTAAGCAATTTCAGGTAGGGTAGGGTCTTAACTCTTAAGCCGACAACGGCAAAAACATGACGTCAGAATGATGACGTAGCTAGTTCGTTTCGTTTGCCTTTCTTCTATAGCCAGTAATAGTGTATGAGTTACGCGAAATAAACTTTCTTAATGCATCGTGTAAGTAGTCGGATTCACGGTGTATGATATTAACTTTCATACATATTACATTGCAGTTAAACATGTATATCTAATACATGGGTATCGTGTTACCAATTAACTGGGTTGTGGAGGTTAGATAGGCAGTCACTCCATGTAAAATACTGGTATTCAGCTGCATCCGATTAGACTGGAAGCTGACCCCAACAGAGTTGGGAGAAGGCTAGGCAGATTGATTAATCTCTTCGTCTAGTACTTTTATTAAGATGGCCTAGAATAAGATACTTCAAGTTGAAATATTAACGAAGCTTGGGGCGAGAATACAATGTGGTGCGATGTGATCCGCAACGATTTTTGTTGACACTACGATTGTCCGCAACGATTATAATGTCCGCAATGCGTTACGGGCGCGAGAACCGGGCCCAACTCATTTAAATATTATCCTAGCTAATATTATAAATGCGAAAGTGAGTTTGTTTGTCTGTTACGCTTTCACTGAACGGATTTGGATGAAATTTGGCACAGAGGTAGACCATGACCTGGAATAGGATATAGGATACTTTTTATCTCGATATTCCCACGGGATTGAGACTTACGCGAGTGAAACCGCAGGGCGCAGCTAGTATTATTATAATTATATAGGTCCGAAGATTACGTCCTACCATAGATATCAAACTCTTGATAATATTATTATAGTACAGGAGCATAAACCAACACGCTTACGCAATGCAGTTTAGCGAGCACCGACTATTATAAGTCCAATTGTTTGGTGTTTTTCATATAAACGCAACGATTTTTTAACCCCCGACTGAAAAAGAGGGGTGTTATAAGTTTAACGTGTGTATCTGTGTATCTGTGTGTCTGTCTGTTCCATCGTAGCTGCCAAACCGCTGAACCGATTTTGTTTTGTTTGATAGGTGACTTGATCGAGAGTGTTCTTAGCTATTATTCAAGAAAATCGGTTCAGCCATTTGAAGATTATCAGCTCTTTTCTAGTTGATGAATGGATGTGAGCATCTTTCACAGGTCTAATCGATTGGAAATTTAGAATTCTGTTACTTCAATGATATTAGAAGAATATAGTAACCTTGAACTGATGCTGCAGCATCACCTGGATGCAGGATACCCTACTCCCTCACCAACTTACAGCAGAGGTATCGTGTTTGGGCTCATTGGAAAGGTCTCAAAAAATAGGTTACAGATGGATGGTGATCAGGGTCTGATGATGGAGTAGGAAAGAGAAATGAGACTACATTAGAAACTAGCTTCACTGTGGCAAAAGTACGTACAGCTACGCAGATATCGGCGAGCCGCGGGTTGATCATAGCGTTTCTACTAGTAATATAATATGAAATTTAAAAAGCTGGAAATAAAAGTTAAATTTAAAATTTAAAAAACCCCCGACAAAAACAAAGCATTTAAAAAGTAAATAAATAATATGTATTGGCCCTTTAAGTTTAATATAAAAGTTGTAGGTAATATTTTGATCCAAGCGTCGTCGCGTCGGGGGACGGCTAATGAAAACGCCAACATACACTAGGAATAATGAATATTTATGCTATTGTAGAAATGATAGTTGCTGTTAATTTCCTATTTTCATGAGCCGTCCCCCGACGCGACGACGCTTGGATCAAAATATTACCTACAACTTTTATATTAAAGGGCCAATACATATTATTTATTTACTTTTTAAATGCTTTGTTTTTGTCGGGGGTTTTTTAAATTTTAAATTTAACTTTTATGTCATAACTTTGGCGTTGCGGCCCCGCCAACGAATCTGTTGTGTACCCACGCCCTTATAAAGAAGCAGGTGGTTGCGTGGTGCTGGTTTACTGTTGATTGACCTAATACAGTTTCATTGGCATAACAAGTTGCTCCGAACTGACCTTAGCCAATCTTACCTTAGTGGCATAGGACTAACGACGGCCGATTAGGAGTGTAGAATCAGTATAGTTCAAAGTTGCCATGACAGAAAATATTTATCAGTAGTTTATACAGACATTCATACATGAATTCAAGCATTCTTCCTATGGGGGTAGGCAGAAAATATAAAACGTCACCTGGTACGATCCTTTCATACTCCTTTTGTTCCGTTTACGTTCATACATCCTACCTAACTAATATTATAAATAACTAGCTGTGCCCCGCGGTTTCACCCGCGTAAGTCTCGATCCCGGGTCGAAAAATAGATTTCCTTCGACCGATTCTCAGACCTACCGAATATACATATAAAATTTCATAAAAATCGGTCAAGCCGTTTCGGAGGAGTATGGCAACTAACACTGACACGAGAGTTTTATATATTAGAAGATAAATGCGAAAATGAGTTTGTTTGTTTGTTTCACGCTGAAACGGCTTAACAGATTTGGATGAAATATATAACACATACGTAGATCCTGGGTTAGTACATAGGATACTATTTATGTCGATATTCCCACAGGATCGAGACTATGCGGGTGAAACCGCGGGGCGCAGCTAGTCTGTACATAAACGCCCGGCGGTTGAGAGTACTACAGAGTACGGACCCGACCTTTCTGAAGCATATCACTAATAAGTTCACAATAACTATTTCATAAAAGCTTAAAAAAAATTGGTCAATGTACAATTTTGTTACATGATAAAGAAAGACTTACTAGATTACTTACTACCTAATAAAATTATTTTCTTATTTAATTATTTGTAAGAATTTGTATATATTTAAACAGGATAAAATCAAGTTTTAATAGAGTCGATCCAGATTACGATACAGGTAAAATATTCATTGAATGTCAACTTATCATAAGGACATAATTAATAAAATGCATGAACATGTTTGTTTCATATTTTTTACTCATAACCGTAGACACATTCTTTAAAGGTATGAGGAACAGGCTGTAAAGTTCACTCATCGTCTATAGAAAAGGGCGGATCCTCCGACCAGACGGGTGTTGTGTCTGGATGGGCAACTACCCTTCGATAGATGTCGGGATCATGTATATATTATGTCAGTCGGTTTCATTGATGGTTGGAACATCCTGTATTAGTGTTACCATCCTTACATTATTATTAAGTAGATTATTGTGTCTGTCTGTGTGTGTGACCGCATTGTTCTTCGAAATACGCAACGAATTTTGATGCAGTTCTCACCATCATTTTGAGAATTTATTCCGGAAGGTTTAAGTCAATCTTCCTAGCCTCCCAACTATATTGGGGTCGGCTTCCAGTCTAACCGGATGCTGAATACCAGTATTTTACATGAAGCGACTGCCTATCTGACCTCCACAACCCAGTAACTGGGTCATACGATACTCCTTGGCAAGACTGGTTGTCAGACTTTCGGGCTTCTGACGACCCGTAACGACTGTCAAAGATGGAAGGTTTAAGTATGTGTACTTATAAATTGTATAATACATACAGATAATAAAAAATCTCGATGCTTTGTCAAGTCGTAAAAACTTTAGCTAGCGTAAAAACGCTTAGCGACCCACCGCTAACGACTCAGTCAATAAAATTTAAATTATAAACCAATGTGTCTACCCTCATTTCAACCAATCAAAATCAATCACATTGATGGCAAAGATGTGTCAATATTTATGAACTACAGCAGTGTAATGTAGGCCATTACATAATGTGTGCGTGTGTGTGTGTGCAATGTGTGTGTTGTGTGTATGCGTGCTTGTGTGCATTTGTCAGTAATGGTGGAGCTCAACTCAGAACTTACAGAGCTCAACGTAACTTTATTGAAAGTTTATCTTGTTGACAGGCCTACATTGCCATCCCATACCTATTAACAGGGTAGTTTTGAAAACATTGCAAAAGCCAATTCTTTTAAAAGATTAACTGTGGAGTTTCTTGCCCGCTATTCTCCATAGGAAATTACCAATTGGAACCATGCACATAGCTTCTGACGAAGTCAAAGTCAAATAATTTATTTCAAATAGGCACCAATAGGGCACTTTTGTACGTCAAAAAAAAACAAAGAAATAGAACTGATTCTAGTTGCCCCCTTCCAAAATGTAGTTTTCGTATGGAGAAGAATGGGCAAGAAACTCCACCGTTAGATACTCTTTTAAAAATGTTTTACAATATTTTGTATATCAATTACATATTATATGTGAAGACGATGCACCTAGAATAAAATTACTGTACCACAATAGGTAAAAATAATTAAAAGTGGAGCAATGACTAATAAATTTCATAAGTACCCATGTAGGTTTTAAGTTATCATTGTTTTGAAAACATTGCACAATATCACAGAATAATCATCTGTCTGCAAATCTTAATTAAATCTTAGTAAAACAAATAATAGTCATGCTAATTAGCTTATCACCTATCTAAAGTACCTCGTAATGAAGAAAAACAATTGAAAAATTGCAGACATAAAAAAGAGAGTAATAGAATTGCAGGTGAATACAGATGGAAGCTAACTCTGTATTTTACGTACAAAGCTACAAGTACGCAGCAGGCCCGTCTTGTTGGGCCAATTCAGTGAGTGTAACGTAGTCAGAAGATATAAGAGTTACGCGATAGAAAGAGAGACAACTATGCTGCTGCGCAACCTGAATTGAACTTTATTGTGTCGCAGCAAGAGTAGTTTTTTTCAAATGATTTTGCAGCATGGACCGTCTGTAATCATCTGTGATAGAACTAAAGATTGATTCCTATTTACAAACAATGGAGCACTTAATATTGTGTCCAGAGTGCAGTGTCCTGTAGTGCCAAACTCGTAGCCAAATTCTTTGCTAACTCAATTTAAATTGTCATTGTTACTCTTAGAAGAGAGATCATTGCTTTAAAAGTAATTTAGAATCTTTATGTTGATGGATAGATCAGGTCATCATCATCTAACTAGCCTTTTCCCAACTAAGTCATAGTCGGCTTCCAGTCTAGCCGGGTGCAGCTGAATACCAGTAATTTACATGTAGAGACTGCCTGTCTGACCTCCACAACCCAGTTCCTGGTTGCTTGGTTCTAAGACCGGTTGTCAGAATTTTGGGCATCTTCTGGACCTTGTATTGGACCATACTTTACAGAAAAGCAAGGTTTTTTTTTGGGAAGTTTGCTAGTAGAGTACTTACTATTTTGAGTGAAGGAATCTTATGTAAAGCAGTAACCAAGCAAAAATACATGATAAACCTCTGTGAACTGAATGTCTTCTTAGAGTTATGTCTTCTTAGTAACGGTGGAGTTTCTTGCCCATACTTCTCCATACGAAAACTACCTTTTGAAAGGGGCAACTAGATTCAGTTCTATTTCTTTCTTTGTTTTGACGTTCAAAAGTGCCTTTAATGGTCCTATTTGAAATAAATGGTTTGACTTTGACTTAATGAGAAATGAATTAATTATGAATTGTATTTTGAATAAAAATATTTGCATTATTGTATTATTAAAGATACAAGTATTTGGATGGATGAATTAGCTTATTAATTACATATTATTATTTTGTTCTGATTATTATCATCACCAAAAATTGGATGGAAAACTTGTCAATATTTACATAACCTGAATTTCTATTTTTACTTCAACTTGGACCAGATATGTAGAATATAGATTAATTAAAAATGTACATTTAGACTGCCTACATCTTTCACTAACAAAGGTGAATAAAAAACTTTTCCAAATAAATTATTAATGTAAAGTATGCCTAATGTATACCTACTATCCCAATTAATGAACACAAATTAATTCAAGAATGTTTACGTAATAAATTCACCAAAAACGTAGCTTCAGTTAAGTTATTTTACGTAGATTCCATGCCATATAATGTTTTAATTCTCAAAAATTCCTGTCAATATCCGAATCCTTCATGGTTCTATGAAAGCGCACATTTTTCAGCGATCTAACCTTCTACCGGCGTTCGAATCGGTAGCGGCAATAGCAACAATCAAGTTTTAATAACTCCGTACAGACCGCTGGCCGCACACTTTCCAAATTTACGTTCCTGACTTATCAACTAGCCGCACCATATTTATACCGATTTTTTTTACATGAGCGTTTGTTTCACAGGCGGGTGCAGCCCAAAATTGAGTCTCAAAGATAAAGAGAATCATATTAAGCCACACGACACCGCGAGAAACCTCCGAACACCCAAATAAAGACAACAAAATATACCATGTCCATCTTCAGTTACACTGACCTGTATCTCGTTATTGAAGCATCAGCGGCCCGAAAATAGGCTTCCATCAAACATTTAACACTGTACAGAACTTGAAAGTTAACAATAAATGTTTATTTCACACAATAATCATTCAGTTTTTGCGATTTTTTTTATTGTGACACTCGCGGGTTACAGGAGACAGCACAACGCGTTCGCGAGTTTTGAGTGTTGCCAGAGTTCGGCTTATGATACTACTATGTGTAGTAAAAATAAGAAAGTTAAAAACTAAAACCCAACTACAACAAAAACGCCAACTAAAAACAAGACATCAAAGACAGACAAATTAAAAATAACATTGGTTTTCGTATAACCAGAGTCACCTAAATATGTCATGTAAATATGGCTGAAATCATGTATACGGACAGATTACGTGTGACTCTGCAAACCGATGTTTTTTTTTTCCCGACTACGGCAAAGCCAAAGGAACAATGTCTACGCTGTCCCACTCCTGGGCAAAGGCACCCCTCCACTCCTTTCATCTTTCGCGAGCCCGCGCGTCCTCTTTCCAGTTTTGATGGAACCTATCCAATTCAACTATGACAATTTATAAGTGCATGTGTGTCATCTGTTCTAAACTACTTGTCGTATTTTCACCAATGAGATATCGTTCAAAGCGTTAATAGAGTTGGCAGACATACATAACGCAATACCTGTCCGATACCATTGTATTATAAAAGATGATAGGTACTTACATCTTTTTGAAGCTGATGCAGCATCCTATATTTTGGCGTTGGTTGTCTCGTCAGATAGTTTTGGTGTTCCTCGATGTCACATATTTGTGCTACTACTTGTTCATCATTCCACAAATGATCACATAAACGGGTGATAGACATGCGAGCAAGTCCGCGTACTTATGGCATGGCTCGGCGAGCTTACTCACCCGTGTGTCATACTAAGTACGCGGACTTTAAAACCGCTGAGTAATTTCGTCGGCGATCCAACAGGTTTGAAATTTGGGAAGCCCGCCTTGGGAATTTTGAGCAAGCTTAATGTGTGTCACCGATGGCGAGCCGATTATGGTCGCGAACTTAAAAACCGCGTACTTTAAGTACGCACATCTGTCACCAACGGCGAGCCGAGTAAGGTCTTGAACTTAAAAACCGTGAAATTTAGTACGCATGTTTATCACCCGACACCCAGTCATCTTGACGATAGATATTTACGTATGAAATTAAAACTGGAACGCGCTATGTTTTTTTTTATCTATGTTCTGACAACTGACTGACGCGTGTTTTGTTTCAACTTTCAATTTCGGAACGTTATTGATAACGTCACGTCACTGTCTAAACACAATCGATAATTTTTCGTTCATGATTGGATTACAACAGATTTATCAATTAAATAAATGAAAATATAGTAATTAGTTAAGTTTGTAGTTAATTAGCACAATGATTAAGGCCATATTGGTATTCAATAATCATGGGAAGCCGAGGTTATCAAAATTCTACCAATACTTTGTGAGTGAAAGTTTTTTTCTATTTTGTGTACAAAGGAATGTGTATCCTAAACGCCTACAGTTTTGGTGACAGAAGTTTATTACAAGTGGAACAGGTTTTATACTATTAGGATTACATATTATTTCATAATTTAATGTAATTTTAGAACTCATTTTTGCTTATCTTTTCCCTTTTCATCGTACGAGTTGGCAAATGTAAATGCTATTTTTTATCTGCTATTTACCCGGTAAATGACATGCATTATTTGACTTACTACTACAGTCAAGCTGCTCTGTCTTCAGCCAAGCATTTTGCCTAATAAGCTAGATTTCGGTGCCACCAAAGGCACTTGATTATCAACAGTATTATACTTGAGAGCTTCTACCGTCAGACATTCCGGAGAACAGATAAGGTCTGAACAAAAAGACTGTCAGAAACAGGTGCTTTTTAACTATACCCAACCTGGTGTCAGAGTTATAAAGCCGCCCATGGGCCCCTGACTTGGCTTCACATGCCGTCGAGAAATATCTCTCAGGCATGGCCGGTTTCCTCACTTTTTCCTGTTAATGTTGTGATGTTACAGCATAAACCATAAACCAATGTGTAAATATAATCTAGAGTAAATATTTTTTTTTTTAATTAAGTATTTGTTTTTTATATAGATTCTTTTCTATTTTGTGAATGTTAGAATGTTGTAGGCTTAGTGGACAGTAGACTTGTTGAACATCTTCTATTTTGTTAAGTACCTGGTACTTGTTGAAAAGACTACATTGTCCTCCCATGCTTACTAATACTGTAATTTGAAATTATTGTAAAAGCCAATTATTTTTAAAAGAGTAACTGTGGAGTTTCTTGCCGGCTCTTCTCCATAGGAAAAGACCAATTGGAACCGTGCACCTAGCTTCAGACGTTTCATAACTGCCCATGTAAGTTTATGTGAAATAAAATATTTTGATTTTGAATCATTTGGTTGATGATTGATTGCCATGGTTACACTAAGAAGTAGGAACATTGAATTGTGAACAAGATGCTAATCAGCTTAATGTAACATAATAACTTCAGATTTAGTTCAGAAGACTGATAAGTTGAGTTTTAAAAGCTTCAGAGGTATGAGGAACAGGGTGTAAAATTCACTCATCCTCTATAGAAGATCCTCCGACCAGACGGGTGTTGTGTCTGGCGGGCAACTGCCCAACAATTGATGTAGGAATCGTATATAATTATGTTGTTCGCGCGGTAAACTCTAATTGCGCGATGCAGGATATTTGTGTGACGTCAGGTCTTTTGATGCGTAGTTCGCATGTGGCGATGTAGATGTCGCCACAATCACATAATCAATTTTGAATTTTCTGTCTAAGTACACATTGTGCAATACAATAAACTTTTGAGTATTTGTAATAATCACTATATTGCCATTTTATCAGACTATTAACCTCTTAAAAAAGATCAATATCACAATATTTTGGGCAGATTTAGGCAAAATATGCTTGAATACAAAAACATATTTTTATATTGGAAATGATTCATTTAAAAAACCAAATTAAAATTCATTTTAGGTTACTCGCTTCTGGAGGCCTTATAGGCAGTCACTCCATGTAAAATACTGGTATTCAACTGCATCCGGTTAGCCTGGAAGCCAACCCCAAAAAAACCAATATCACTAGGTATAAAAAGAGATGTAGACGATATATTGTTTGACTCCGTCACTGTTTCCTTTACATCAGCTAGTGGTATTCGAAGTTGTGTGGGGTAGGTACCACAACTAAAAAGTGAAAAATAAGAACTTTTTACAAAAAAAATAAACCGACGAAAAAAAGCACTCAAAACTGAAATCGACTTCCGAAATGAAAGTTATTTTTCAGTTTTGAGTGTTTTTTTTTGGAAGTCGGTTTATTTTTTTTGTAAAAAGTTTTTTTGAATAATCTTTTTCGTCATCATTTTGTAGAAAGTGACATAATCCTATAATCAACAGTATTCTTATTTTCCACTAGTCATCTAAGTTAATATTAACTTAAGTAGCTGTGTCACACTTTAATTTACATAAACTGCTGGCCAAGCAACATACCTTATGTAAATTAACATATTTACAAATCTATATTTACTCTAATCTAATATCTATCTATAATATTATGCCCCCTTGGTCTCATGGTCGCAAACACGACTGCTGAACGTTGCGGTCCTGGGTGAGATTCCCAGTTCAGGCTAAGTAGCAGTTTTTTTTATTACCAGATAAAATACAATAAACGTAGATATATTTAGTAACCTATTCCGCTTAACTATTCCTCAAGAGTCATAAAAAACCCTGTAAGAAATCAACACGTGTTTCACCTCTTAACGAGGCATCCTCAGGATGACAATTGAACCACGTCCAAGTCGTGAACCCACGCCGAGCGCTGGCTAGTCTCTCTGCTTCCAGCGCTCGGCGTGGCGACACGTCGTGTTCGGTTTCGCGACTGGTCAATCGTCTCTAAAAACAAACTGAGCAGAAAACTTTACTCCCACTGGAGTTGAACCCGAGACCTCTGCGTCTCTGCTAACCACAGAGGCGGTTATACAATATGTTGACAGTGTTATTCTATTTCTTACAGAATGAAGACATGCAGCAGCAGATAATAAAAGAGACATTTCAATTGGTGTCTAAACGGGACGACAATGTGTGCAATTTTCTTGAAGGCGGAAGGTATGTCATGTCCTTTTATTTCTACAAATGTAGCATTATATTCAGCCCAAATAAAAAAACCAAGACAGAGTGCTGCAAACAATACAGTGAAGCATGCCAAAACTACACCTCCGCTCTGTGCATACATGCTCACACGCGCACATTTACAATCAGACAGTCCTATACATTTTTGCTGTTTCCATCATTTTTATCGCTGATAGAATGTCACTTTGTCTAGGCGATCTGCAAAAAGAGTTCTACTACTAAATAATCCTGCAACAAGTCTTGAAACTAATCCAAAAATTAAACTATTTTTGGTATTTTGCGCTCTTTCCACGCTCTACGCTCTCTTGGACTCACTGATGAACGGAAGATGATCATGTCAGTATGTCTGGAGTTCTGTGAGAGAGAGAGAGTGTATGAATATTTTGTCTAATATAGTTTATCTTTAGCCAATGCGGCAGATTGCCGTTTTATTTCAAAATAAATGCCCCATCCCGCTCACAGGGATCTCGATGCCTTTGCAAGCAAGCAGGACGGCAATCGAAGGACAGAGACAAGTAGTGTACTGTCAGTGGACGGCACTTTAGCTAATCGTGAACTATTTGTATCTATTGCAGCCTAATAGGTGGTTCAGACTACAAGCTGATCTACAGACACTACGCGACGTTATACTTCGTGTTCTGTGTGGACTCCTCGGAAAGCGAGCTAGGGATACTAGACCTGATTCAGGTAATATTTATTTTATTTTTATCGTATTTCGTTGGCTTTCAGTTAACCATGCAAAAAGTATTCGCAAAGTAAATTACGACTGGCCACTCGAACTTGTTTGGCTTCCGAAGCGCGCTAGTGATGTGGGTATTATTAGCGAGTGGATATCGATAAGTTGTGACGTTGTGATTTTTAACTAGTAGGAAGAAGATTTACGTGATTACGTGTGAATTAGCGTACGTAATGAGTGCTAAGTACTATGATTCAACACCGCGAGTAAGCAGGTAGCATATTATCGATATTTCGCAGGTAATTGGCACATTCCTATTGATATTTACGTTAAAAAAAAAAACTTATGACCGTCTGTTGAATCTTTAACATGGTCTCATTAATACCCTAGACATAAGGGATATTAAAAAGAACACGTTGTATATAAAAATACAGTATGTCAGTCAAAAATAAAATAAACTTTTTGGTTTTTTCATTGTAATATATTACACAAAATATTCACAAAAAATATTACATTCATTTAATGCGTAAAAGTTGTAAGACAAGTGTGCGTCTACAGAGTGTTTCTTTTACGTATCAATTTTTTATTTTTTTTTGCATTTATTGACGCTATGCTATTGCGGGTTAATGGGAACCCTTCGTTAGTTAACATTCGTTAGTTAATATTGCTTAGAGCAAAAACATAAGAAAAATTTAAAATTGCGGACTGCCTAAGCGCACGTTAATTCATTTATCCACCTCCCCAGGTATTCGTAGAAACCCTAGACAAATGCTTCGAGAACGTTTGCGAACTGGACCTGATCTTCCACGCGGATGCCGCTCACCAGGTCTTGGATGAACTGGTCATGGGTGGAATGGTACTGCAGACCAACATGGCCGACATACTCTGCAGGCTGCAAGAACAGAATAAAATGCAGAAGGCTGAGGTTAGTGGAAGGATTTATAAGGATTATAAAGAATAATTAGTTGGTAAAAATTGTATTGAAAGTTTACAGATGTGATGGTTCTGAACATGATAGTAATAAATTTAAAAAAATATCTAAAATCATAATTTCAAGTAACTACCCTAAAGCCTCGGGCAGATTGGCGCGACGCGACTTTCTAAGCAAAGTTCACGGGCTAACAATCACCGGTATCGCGTCGCGCCCGTCTGCACGAAGCTTGACAGTAGCCAACCAAGTAATTAGCTGTAGCTTACTGAAATTACGAGGAAAAAAAAAAAATAGGCAGTTAATGGGGACTGCCGACAGAAGTGAAAACTTGAAACTGGTAGTAGCGCCATCTACATTCAATGGCCCAGCACTACGAGAATCCATACATTTATCCCCTACCAAAAATCGCTCAAAGCGCCTAAAGAAGTTTTCACTTCGAAAAATATCTTTGTTATCCATAAATTATCTTTGTTAATTATCCATACTTATCAAATCATAGTCATCATGTCTGTTAAGTTTAAAAGAAAATAATTATTTATTAGTTTTTAAATTAGTTGATAAAAGTAAATAATTAATAAGTTAAAACTAAGTAATTTAGTTGGTAAAGGTAAAGTAAATAAGTAGTTGGAAAAGGTAAAGTAAATCAGTAGTTGGAAAAGGTAATAAAATAGTTGGTAAAAATAAATAATTCGTTGGAAGGGTTAATAATTATTTGGCAAAAGTAAATAATTCGTTCGTAAAAAGTATAGTGCGTAGTGGCGCTTGGTAAAAATTTTCGAAATAGTGGCGCCACTATCGCTAATTTACCAACTAAGAACAATAACCACTTTTTAGTTACGTTTTATTTAGTATTGTGATACAAATAAATATAATTTTATTCTGTAATCGTTTTTTATAGCAAAATGAAGTAAGTAAAATTAAAATAAATAATCATTCAAATGATATTAACCTTATTACCACAAAATCATGTTTATCAGTTGTTTAGCCTAAACACTTTTTAAACACGACATTTCTGTATGGAGTTTGATGTAAGACTGGCATTTAGACACGTTGAACAAGTGTCTAAGTTTTTGTAGTTAGGCCCTTACCTTATTACCACAAAACCGTGTTTATCATTTGTTTAGCCTTAACACCGTTTAAACACGACATTTCTGTATGGAGTTTGACATAAAACTGACAGTAGACATGCGTGTAAGGTGAAGTGGTTCCAAAGCAGATGTTTTGACGCGTTTCGACTTCACGCAAAATCAATGTTTCTCTCAAAAAAACAACGTATTTGCGTATTTTTTTGTATGATTACGAAAATTGAAGAGTGTCTTTAGTGAAGTATGAGGCCCGAAACACGATTGACAAAACTTTCGATACAAAAAAACCGCAAAGTTTCCTTAAAATCTTTTTTAAAGAGAAAAACCTATTCCATTCGATTGTGTGTTCACTATTAAATACTTTAAGGGATTATGGACTTATTTTTCTATATAAACACAAATGAAATTTTAACATTAAATATTTGTAAACATAGTGCAATAGAATTGCGCGTGGGTGGGGTCATACCGCCCCCCTCGGCTCCCGTCAGGCCCACGTCGCCTTAACAAGTGTCTTATATCAGTCTATTACGCCTATAATCCCCAAAGGGATAGGCAGAGGTGTACCTATAGTACCGCGCCAGTTATGTTTAAGTCCTATGTATTAGCGAGCCAATTGCCATCCACCGCGCACAGATCCAGACTCCGGGCTGTTAAATTTGATAATTCCTGTTAGGAGAACCCAATGACACATGGAATCTAACCTAGGATTTCGAGTCTAATAACAATAATAATATATATTTTTTTAATATTTTTATTAAAGTATTTAAAAATGTAATCAATAAGGACATAGGTAAATGAAATAAAGAAAATAATAGTCAATGCTGATAGTCCCGAGGAGGCTCTCGTTAGGTGGCTGGATCAAGGGCTTCTGGATCCAGAATGCGGTACTCCTGGACGCGGCGCGTATAGTTAGGAGGGTCCTCTCTCAGAAGCCCTGACCGGTAGCTTGGACCCTGTTCCCGATACCGGAGGGCAAAATTTTTCTAAAAATATTTAAAAATTTAGGTAATTAATAAGGACATAAATGAAATAAAGGAAATAATAATATTATTATAAAATGTTTTTTTTAAATATTTAAATGCTTTTATAAAAATATTTAAAAATGTAATTTATAATTGTTTAAAGGAATATATACTATTTATTTTTCTTACAGGCTGGTATATCAGCCGCGCCGGCCCGTGCGGTGTCAGCAGTCAAGAGTATGAACCTTCCTCAGCAGCTGAGGGACATGAAGCTCCCCGACCTTCCGCAGGCTATCAAGGTGAGGACTTGATGATGATCAGTAGTTTATGGTGATTAGATGGCTCGGGAAAAAGTTTGAATGGGTTCTGCATGGAGGATTTTTATTTTCTGCCGAATCAATGTGCAATTTTTGAAGTTACTAAATTATGTAATGAATATTTTAACTTACAGGTGTGTCTATTTATACACGAAATCTCTTAAGAGGCCATTGTAGTACTAGTCATGATTTTTGTTTTCGCGAAAAAAAATCATCTTTTCCCAACATTTATAATCGCATAGCTTGTCAAAATATAGGGAAAAAATGCTGTTTTTTTATTCGCGATTTCAGGTTTTGTTCCATAGTGAAAGTTGTTCATAATGATGAGTACAATGACCCCTTAAGAGATTTCGTGTATGAATAGATACACATTATATTATTGCCAATTTTTACCGAAATGCGACTCTTATCTTTTATTTTAATTCGTTTATAAAGTTGATAATACCTAAATATCTACCATAATTTAATATTATGCGAATATTAACATAATATAACATCACGCCCCATTAGTATTCCCCCAAGGGTTAGGCAGAGGTGTACCTATAGTACACCCACATTTCGCCAGTGTAATAGGGGGCGAATATTATACCTACATATATATAAATTAACAAAAATTAATCGACAAATATATTTTTTATCTTCTTTTGCTTTTCCTATTTA
Source organism: Lithophane ornitopus (assembly GCA_948473465.1). Taxonomy (NCBI): domain Eukaryota; kingdom Metazoa; phylum Arthropoda; class Insecta; order Lepidoptera; family Noctuidae; genus Lithophane; species Lithophane ornitopus. Next base: position 2,407,759 of record OX419641.1, on the reverse strand, counting down.
TATTTATTTATTTTTATAAAAACCGCGTTCCAGGAGTTTCCAGTGTCGCTGTATCAATAGGTAGAATTTAACACAGTTCATAAAAATAAAAAAATCATTTTTTTATATGAGCTGTCTTTAATAAACGGGCAGCTGAACGCAGAAAAAGTTCGTCTTACTGGCAAAACCGAAATGCCGACTGGCGGAAACGAGATGCCGATTTGCTTTGTGAAAATATAGTGGCTAAATTGGTCCCACTATACAAAAAATACAGCTAGAAAAGTCAATTGTCTGACTTGCTCCCGCGGGTCTTGATGCGACCACATTGACGCCGTGAGCGCACCTCCGCCGCGAAACCATCGCGTCTTGTTCCGTTACTCGAATCGGATTAGACTAGCGCAACATGACGCGAGTCAGTACAATTGACCTACTGCAGTTTCGCTGCTATGGTTTCGCGGCGGAGATGTGCTACCGGCGTGAACTAACACTAATTATAATATCACGCCAGTATTCCTCAAAGGAGTAGACAGGTGTATAATATTACACTTGATTTTAACCAGTTGTTGTTAAAACAATAAATAAAAAATCTTAAAACATTTTTTTCCATTGTTTTTTTTTTTTTTCGTTTGAATCTTTGAAAGTCTTCTTTTAAACTCTTGCAGTGTGGTGATCTGAAATTACAAATAGTTTCTAAATGAACCCAGCTTTCGAGATAGCTTAGTTCTTTGTGAAAAAGTTCCCCCATTTCCTGGTGAACTTTTCCCACCATACTCCTACCTATTCTGGGGACAAACAGACATACAGTATATTAACTAACGAAGGGAAAAGAAAGAATACTTTTGCGGGTTAACGGGAACGCGCTAACCCGCAATAGTATAGTGTCCAAGCATGCAAAAAAAAATTACTTACCTACCATAAAAAAAAATAGTAGTAAAAATATTTTATTACGAGCTTCCGCCTGCGGCTTCGCCCGCGTACTATGTCGATAATAAGTACGGCAGGCTCTAGACTATCTGTGTACCAAATTTCATTTATATCGGTTCAGTAGTTTTAGCGTGAAAGCGCGACAGACAGATAGAGTTACTTTCGCATTTATAATATTAATAAGGAAGTAAAGAGTAAAAAAACTTATTTTTTTAGCATGTATGGAGACTATACTATTGTGGATTAAAGGGATCCCCCTTCGTTAGTTACCACACTTTATAAGTATGACAAGGCACAATATAATGCCCGCTCACATCTTATCAAAATCTATAAGTATAGACTCTGTTGCTCCCAAGAAAGAAGACTTGGTCCCTTAAACTTTCAAATTATTCAACAAACCTTTTATTTTTCAACAACCCTAGACGTTATACTAACTTAATTGAACCTTCAGTGTAACTTAATTGAACCTTCAGGGTAACTTAATTGAACCTTCAGGGTAACTCAATTGAACCTCCAGGGTAACTGAACTGAACCTACAGGGTAACTTAATTGAACCTTCACGGTAACTCAATAAAACCTTCAGGGTAACTTAATTGAACCTTCAGGGTAACTTAATTGAACCGCATTCTAATGTCCCAATCCCCTTGAACTTCTGAATTAGAACTTCTCGCTAAATAACACCACTGTAGTACTGACTAAAAATAAAGAAAAAAAAAACTGGTTTTAAGTTAGCAATTCGTAACTCGTTCCAGGACCCTGATTGCGCAATACACGATAAATCAGAATTGTAATCGGTTCGAAACAAATGTTCAATCCATTGCTTCATAAGTTCGTTATTTCCGTACTAACTTATGAAGCAATGGATTAGACATTTGTTTCAAACCCATTGCAATTACGATGCTAAATTGTTTTTAAAACAGATAGATACGCAATTAGGGTGCTGAATTGTTTTGAAACAGATTGCTAATCTATTGGATTTATAAGTTCTAAAAAAAACGTCTGCTCAACAACGTAAACAACGCAATAAATGTTGTTCAACTGTCAAAATGAAACAGATTAGTCTTAATCGTTTACGAAAATGTGTTACGCAATTACATAGCCTGTTTGTCTGAGAACTTTTACCCAAAAAGGGTCGGTAAAAGACAGACCGCTGTTACTAACTCAATCATCATCATCATCATTTCAGCCGAAAGACGTTCACTGCTGGACATAGGACTCCCCCAAGCACTGCCACTTCGACCAGTTCTGTGCTTCTCGCATCCAGCGCATTCCCGCGCCCTTCACCAGGTCACCGGTCCACCTTGTGGGGGGTCTTCCAACGCTAGCCCGCTACCTAGTTAAACTAACTCAATAGTGTGATTAAACTTAATATAAACAACATGAAGAGCAATAGATAAGGCCCTTTTTTTTTGGGTGGGAAATCATCATATGACTTCTCCCGCTCTGGGCGGAGCGGAAGGGCGTGTCAGACTCTTACTGACTAAAACCCACCCGTGTTCCTTCGGTTGCCTGTTGCCAGGGTCCCGGTATCCCTTTCGGACTATTCCGCAACCCTGGCAGGCATCGGTCCTAACGGACCCCGTCAGGTGTGCTGACATCTCTTTGAGGCGCGCGTGGAACACGACGCGCCATCGACCCGGGCCTGGTCCTTATCGGACGGCGAGCTACCCATTGCTCGCCGAATAGATAAGGCCCTGGGGGCCTACCACGACCGCTTACAGCAGTATTAATTTAATATTACTTCAGTGTAGGAAAGAGATGAAGTTACGACGTATAGCTCCATCTCTTTCCCCCATGATGTAAGATTAAAATAATACTGCTGTAAGTGGTCGTGGTAGGGCCCCAGATATCCCAAATTCCGGTGGATGCGATAAGGTGGCCCGCGAAATTCACTGATATATACACAGATACTGACCAGCAAATTGCAAAAAACGTAAGAAAATTTGAGTTTCGTGGGCTACCCTAGGGCATCCACCTTACATTTTTTGAGAAACTCCACGTAACACTGATTACCTGAAATTAAAGAAACACAGTTTTTAATGGTCAGAAATCGATACATCTTCCTTCCATGTATGGTAACTATCTCTTGAAAAAGAATCAGTAAATCACAGGCCCTGGATATTAATTAGAAAGTGCCACAAATATTATAAATGCAAAACTGAGTTTGTTTGTTTGTTACGCTTTCACGCTAAAACGGCGAACGAATTTGGATGAAATTTGGCACAAGGTAGACCATGACCCGTAGAAGGACATAGGCTACTTTTCATCCTGAGGGCCTAGACAATTAGTGACAATCGCTTCGAAAGCGTTTCGTATTTCTACAACGACTTTCAACAGGATTGACATAAGCTTTTCGATAGCTTATGTCAGTCATTTTTTGCCTTTTCCATCATCGTTATCGCTGATACAATGTCACTTTGTCTAGGACGAAATCACAAGCAACACGTAGTTATTAATAATATTTGAAGTAATACAATCACAATTAACAAAGTATCCCAAAACGCTATTCGGTGTAAAGCACTCGACTGCACCAGTCTAACTGATTGTAATATTTAAACAAATTCACTGTTAGACTGTAGATAACATGTAGTCCATATTTGCTTGGAAGTTAGATATCTCGCGTTAGATTTATTAATATGTAAACATTGTAATGGATGTGTAAGGACACAAGCTCTAATCAGGAGGGCCTCTTGGCTAAGTGTAACAGCTACATGAGTCGGTTGATAAGGTTAATCTACGATTGCCGCGGTCCGTCCGTGGATGGGTGAGCATTTTTACATACCAAGACCTTCGTGTCTCGGAAAGCATAATTATTAATAATATGTAATAAATTCTGCGTTATCTTGTACACTCACGAACAATACTATGACGTGTAAATACAATTAGATACTGTAAATCTACCTAAATGTAATCCTAACTAATATCATAAATGCGAAAGTGAGTTTGTTTGTTTATTACGTTTTTACGCAAAAAATGGCTTAACGGATTTGGATGAAATTTGGCACGTGTGTAGACCATGACAAAGGATACTTTTTATCCCGATATTTCCACCGTGTCGAGACTTACGCGGGCGAAACCGCGGGGCTCAGCTAGTTAAACATAATTGGCAAAATAAGGGTGTACACGTAAATGTCTGCGTAATCTTTCGTGGTATACAGGCGTGTTGTTATGATTTACGAAATTCGTACAAAGGGTTAATTAAGCTGAACGAGCATATTCATTGGTAGTAATGGCAATTAATGCGATTTTGCATTAATTTCATTAGCATGTGAATTCTTGAGTCTTAGCATGATAATGGCTATTATAACTAATATGATGATAATTGATAATAATGAAGTATGTGAATTGTGTTAATATGCGAATTAAAAAGTGCGCTCGCCTTAGGACGTATCCTGGCGTGTATTTATTGCGTACATATTGGTGTGTATTATCTATTTAAGTATATCTACCGCTGCGTTCGTCGACGCTCTGACGTTTAATAGTATGAAACATTACGAATAAATTCACTTACCCGATCACAGAATTTCGCAAATACAATTGATTTTCTAAATGCTAAATGGGAATTCACTTGCTAACAATGAATGCGAATGAATCCATCACTATTCATTGGTACTCGTTCCAAACCTGTATAAAAACAGGCCTTGATTCGTTGCTAAGGGACAAATGCGGATCTCAGGATTTATTTCAGGGAGGGGCACATGGGCCAGACAGCTAAAAAGTGTCCCCCATATCTTGTATTGCATTATGCTGTTTGTGGGATTCATTCTTTTTCAATGAAGATATATAGTAGTCAACTTCTTCAGCGTTCGTAATTGAAGCAATGTCTTTGTATATATGCATTCAGAGGGCCTAGACAAATGACAATCGCTTCAAAAGCGTTTCGTATGTCTACAACGACTTTCAACAGGATTGACATAAGCTTTTCGATAGCTTATGTCAGTCCTATACATTTTTTTCTTTTCCATCATCGTTATCGCTGATAGATTGACACTTTGGCCTTAGGCCAGTCCATTTAGACGATTCGATTTTATTTTACAAACCATTTGGGAAGAGGAATTGACACGACCTCTCAACGAGGCATCCTCAGGATGACGATTGACTTGTCGCGAACCCGAACACGACGTTGCCACGCCGAGCGCCGCACTCTACGTCCGACGATTTCTTACATTCTATTTATTTTTATGTCTCTTCAGTATAGTTAAGCGGAATAGTTTGCTAAGTATATCTATATACGTCTGTTGTATTTTACCTATTTCTTAGATTTTCTTTCTCTTTTCCAGGACCTGAAGTTCTGACCGATACAACAGGGGGCTTACCCCGCCACGCCGGTCGCCATAGCAACCAACATCCTAAACACAATCTACCCGCATAACGAGAAATATCAAAATTTACAACGACCCGCAGAAACTTACACTACGAAATTTTTCGGTTCCGAAACGTTGAGTACGAAATTTTCGGAAACATTTTCGGAGAACTATCAACAGACGGAAGGGGTCAATTTTCCTAATTACGAAAGTCAGAAGTCGGATGGGTACCAAGATTTGAGTGGGACAACTGTGGAATATGATTATAGTGAAGTTAGAAAGAGGAAGAAGAAAAAGAAGGGTGGCAGGAAGTGATTAATATTGATTTTATGTCCTTATATCAGATATTTATGTTTTTTTTTGTGCTGGTATCAGATATTTATGTTTTTTGTGCTGATATCGGATATTTATGTTTTCTTTTTGAATAATGTGTAAATGATTCGGTGTTGTTCGTGAAAAAAATTCAACTTACCGTCAGAGTCGCTTAAGCTCGGAAGAGCGGTGGCCGCCACATATAGGCTCCTAGAAACAGGCGCGACGCGATTTTAACAAAACAATTTCTGAGAAAACTTGCGCGACGAGTTGCGCCAGTATGCAAGAGCCTTAACGGCTGCAGTGACGGCTGTCATAAAAATTTCGGCTGTCAGGCAGCAGGGTTTAACATATACGCTGTCAAAAAATGCTCTCTAGGGAAACACCAATTTACTTTCATAAATAACGTTTCAGTGACCTCATGCGCAGGTAAATTGCGGGCGTTACGTTGCGGCCACCGGTCAACGGTAGCGGGGGTTGAGTTGGAAGACTATTTCTTAGTGCAAATCTGCAAGTCTGACATCTCAGAAATCTTTTTCAGATTAGTAATATCTTGAAAATAAAAACAGTGCCTTAGGGCCTCTAGCTTTCAAACTGAGATTAGAATATTTTTGTGTCGATCATCATTTTAAAATATTGTACCCTTTCTTGGTAACTTCATAATAATTCCTACTAACACCGTCAAGAAAATTAAATGAGCTCTCTTTTTTACTTTCAAAAGAAAAAAGATACGCTAGATAAAGAAAATTAATATAAATAATTATGAATAAATAAATGTAGGTATGTAGATGAAAAGCTTATTACTAATGGTTTTATAGATGCATTGATTATTGTGGTTATTAAATTAAAATTAAGTGTTTTAATCATTCCGTTTATCACAGCGTGGAATTCGTATAAATCTTGGTTTTACGGCACACATGGCGCCCGCGTGGCGATTTAGACTTAAATATAGCTTATTATCATATAATTATGTATTTAGGCAATAAGAAATATATATTTTATGTTACATGTTTGAATGTTTTATTTTATGAGATAGAAGAGGCTAGAACATTTATAAAGGGTACCTTGAGTAAAGTATTCTGAGCAATCAGACCCGCGTTCAAACTTCCTAATTGGCTAAACACAAAACGCATTAAGTTTTATTTTGAACTGTGTTAGTTGCGCGGCTTGAGCTCAGTTTTGTTAAAACAAAGAAATACCTTGAATAAAAATATTTTTGTTAAATTTATATCAGCGCCATCTATCGCTTGTTGGAAACAATTTCTCCGTCTGAATTAACCACACCATGTGCTTGTTCCGTCACGAGATAGCTGAACATAATAATTTAAAACGGCAACAGATGGCGCTGTACTAACATTTGCTAAATTTTAAATCTGCGCCATCTTCTTTCAACTTTCAGCAACAACTTAATTCTGGTGTAAAATGCCCGTATGCTAGAGATGCTACTAGATACTAGATGGCAGCACATGTACATTTTTAATAGTTGTGCTTTTCCATACTAGATGGCGCTACTCAATTTTAATTTGCAAAAATGTATGCTGAATAATAAATAGTAATATTTATTTTTCTTGAAAAAAGGTTTGCAGTCGTTAAAATAATAAATCGTTTCAAAACCACAAACAGACAAACTTATTAATAGCTTATAAGTTATTTTTAGTCCTGGGTAAATCTAGTAAGTAATTAGTTTCTATCCTGATAAAGCTTTTTATGGTCGCATCATAATTTCCATGCAAACGTTCCATCTGAAGTGTTATTGTATGACATAAATTTTCCTCGTTATTGCCACATAATTGCGGCTTGGAACCGAACCAAACCACCTGGTGTTGATGTTGATACGTTTAAATTAAATTACCTTCAAAACACCGCAACGATACGTGCGATTAATTTGGCTATCTTTCATGTCATATTAATGGCGCCTTAATAATTAATTAGAGGAGGGAGGTAAGTAAATAGTCGCGGTAGACTAGGTAGCGGATGGCGGGACGAGCTGGATAGGTTCCATTAAAATTGGAAGGAGGACGCGTGGGCTCGCGAAAGATGGAAGGAGTGGAGGAAGGCCTTTGCCCAGGAGTAGGACTGCGTAGGCTAGGAGAAAAAAAAACTATTTAGGACATACATAGGTCATTATCATCATAACTGACATCTATAATCCTAACTAATATTAAAGTATGTAAATAATAAAAAACTAAAAATAATAAAAGTGGAACGATTTCTATGAAAACTTCATAGAAATTAATTCTACCTACCATAATCGCATCATCTCGTCGCAAAAAATGTGGTACCTACTTATCATTCCAAAGTATGCTTTGAGTTACTGTTGGATACGAGATTATTTGGATTTGGGATATAGCCAAGAGCCTCGACACGCACCTGAAGAAATAAGCTCCTGTTTGGCAGTTGGATGCAAAGCTTGGTTCAGAAATCTGTACTTCTGGACACTGCGCGTGAGACATTCCTCTCTTTGAAGCCCTGACTGTCGGCAATTACCTATGTCTTTGTTCCCAATGGAGTAGGTAGGTACCTACCACTTATTTTAAAATATTAATTGAATAGAATATAATTTTCTTTATTCGAGTATCATGACTCAAAAATGGTTAGTGATGGAAATAATGACACGGACGGAAATAAAATAATGGATACATTATACATACATACATGGTCCAATTGTTCAAAGATTTATTATTTCGGTCAACTTTCAAAAACATTTTTTTTAAGAAATCCTTTTGACCACAACACAAAATCGAACTTTTTCCTTAATTTTATACTACAACTACTTACTTATGTAAGTAACATTATTTTACTTTGTCCAGCATAAATTATAAAAACCGAGTATGTATTCAACAATGCAAAGAGTAGTGCAGTGTGTATAATTTCTGATGTGGGCTGTGGTCAACAGATGGACATCAGGAATTAGGTCATTCCTTCCGCAATGAAAGTTTGTTTTGTGGTCTAGAGGAAGATTTAATTTTCGGGTTCTGTCTACTTAAATATTATTAGCAACAAGCAGGAATTAAGTTAAACATGCTTTGTACTGGGAGCGAGCTCACAACACGTCATAGTGCAACCGACGGTACTGGGAGCGAGCTCACAAGACGTCATAGTGCAACCGATGGTACTGGGAGCGAGCTCACAACACGTCATAGTGCAACCAAAGGTACTGGGAGCGAGCTCACAACACGTCATAGTGTAACCGACGGTACTGGGGGCGAGCTCACAACACGTCATAGTGCAACCGACGGTACTGGGAGCGAGCTCACAACACGTCATAGTGCAACCGACGGTACTGGGAGCGAGCTCACAACACGTCATAGTGCAACCGACGCGACGGTCAGGGGTCAAACTCACCACGGAACGCGAACTAACAGTTTAAATATTTCTAAATCTTTAACCAAAAATAATTGGCAAGTATATCTTGAAGTCCTCCAAACTGTTTTGTGGCATATGAGATGGCTGCTGCCAAATTTTACCTGAATTTTTTTAACCGTTCTCAATTCATCTGTAAGTTGTTTTTTTTATGTTTGTGTTACTCGATTACTCCGCCAAGTATGAATCGATTTTGATGATTCTTTTTTTGTTTGTGTGGGTCATGCTTCAGAGGTGGTCCCATATAAATTTTATTAACTTTGCGTGCGTAGTTTTTGAGTTAGCTTCAATAATTACGTATTTTTCCCACTTAGTCTATGTAGACGATATATTATTCGACTCCGTCACTGTTATTTACATAGCAGGTAGTGGTATTCGAATTTGTGTGGGTGCCAGGTATAGGTACCACCACTAAAAAGAGAAAAATAAAAATATATAACAAAAAAAAAAACGACTTCCAAAAAAATCGTCCGTAAAATTCCATAGGTCCATAGGAAAATCGGATGAGATCCTAACATATTTTTATCTAAGAATTTCATTCTACTTTCTGATCTCTCCAAAAGAACCTGACACTTGCTTCTCTCTTACTTGATTACTCCCAAAAATTGTAAAGATCTCTAAAAATCACCTGCCATCACGACACGACAGGTAGTCTCCTAATGACTATGTAGGTAATGTAACAAATTGATCTGTAATTGCGTCCGCGGCCGACAGATGTCGCTGTGGTCAGCACAATCTGGAGCAGGTTATGTAGTTAAGTACAGGGATCACGCGAATTAAGCGACGGTCTTGGACATACAAAAATAAAAATAAAGCAAAGAAAATAATAATTTCGAGACGATTCCTGTGGCAAATGGCAATACCTATATTTTACTGTTTGTCTTAGAACTAAGCAAAATAATTCTGGTGCTAAAAGTGGCCTGGTATAACAAAATTGAATAACAAAACTGGATTTAAAAAAAGTAAGGAAGTAGTTTAAACGGCGCATATATAACAACCTCATTGGTAGCTATATTTTTTGGCCGTTTGGGGTTAAACCACTAGGTCCGAGTGCTCATCGAGTATTTCGGGACATCACTAAGCGGTTGGTCGACTCTTCACGTGTCCAGAGGGCTGGCCTATATTTAGGTCAAAAAATCAGCATTGCCATCCAACGTGGCACTTTTCCCACTGACAGGGATGCGGAAGAATTTTTTGATGCCCTATGAGCTCTATATACCTTTATAATTTATTTATCTCATTGTACATAATGTTAGTGTTACATTGTACACTTTATTTAGTCAAAATAAAAAAATAAAAAGTGAAAAAAAGTAAGTAAGTAGTTACTTTTTACCCATCCGCGCGCAATAGTCAGCAATTTAAGCTTCAACAAAATCACCCGTATGTTTTAATTAATTCATAACAACCACTATTGTATAGATTCAATATTGTATAGAATAATTTTTTCTCTAACGGAACAGACAGACTGTGCTGCTGGGGAGTTTGTTGCGCCACTTCTTCTTCCCAGCTAAAGCACTAGGAAGTGGTGAAGGGTGGGCGTTTTGGGGGACTGTCTTATGTAATTTTGACGTTCGAAAAGTTTTGATTGAAATAGTTTGAATGACTTTTGATTTTGATTTTGAAAACCATTGATTATCCCACCACCAACTTTAATAAAGAGCAGAATCAAATTCTATTCGAGTACGAGATTCAACAATCAACCAATCGTACTTGCTATAGGACTACTTACAGCATTAAACACTTTATGAACTTCTAAGTTTTATGAGTTTCAACAATTTGATAATTTATTGTCTTACCTACTACTTAACTGTGCCCGCGAATTTGTCTGCGATCCAGGATGAAGAGTAGCCTATGTCCTATTCCAGATCATGGTCTACCCATGTGCCAAATTTCATCCAAATCCATTTAGCCGTGTTAGCGTGAAAGCGTAAAAAACAATCAAACAAGCTAAAAACTCAACTATTAGTTAGGATTGCCTGTTTTTCCGGTTAGCTAACGTGCTTCTTATTCTAGCTTTGCGTAGATGACGGGACGAACTTGACCCTTATAGGCGGGATTGGTCCATATTGGATTGGGATTGAGTGGACAAAGAAAGGTAGGCATTTGCCCAGCAGTGGGAAAGTACAGGCTGAAATATTATTATGATATTGTGCTTCTTGCTGTCCTGTGTGTGACATGGTCGTAAGAATTTAGATTTTAGCAAGGATTTGTTCGTACCATCTTGTTGAGTTCAAGCAGAAATCTTTCTCTAGAAACAGGTAAACAAGTGTAGCGAAAAAATACATGAAAAACCTATCATTACTAGCCATCTTTAATAGCAAACCCAAAACAAACCGCCCACTCAAACCTCAACGGACCACAATTAATTTATCAAAATAATTACCATCGACAAAAAGTGACCAAAAAGTGCAATATTTTACCAAAAAAAACTTGCCCCTTTGTAGTATTTTGTCACTTTGCGACCACCCAGGCGTAAAGTCGCCGCCAGACTATTACCGTGATATATGGAGGACTCACACAGGTAGGATTGTAGGATTCTATTGACGTTTAAAGGTTGCCGCCTCAAAAGTCACCGAAAAACGATAAATTTCATGCTTTTGTTGTAAATATGTCAAAATATTTGAGACGGTCTCAATTGTGTGTTGATGCGATTATTTTTAAGGTGTTTTTTGCTTGAGACTATAAATTGTAGCCATTTTAACTGGTGGTGGCTCTGCGTTTTCAGCCTGTTTCCGTAAAAGCCTAAAACCTGAAAGAGATCTTGTGTAAGGTCCTGAATAGTGCGTTGGGATTTGATTGCCGGCTCTTTGTCTTTAGAGGTAAGTAGTTGGTCAGTGAAAAATCTGTCATTGTCATTCTCGGAATGAATCCTTGTTTAGCTCCTTTAGCACTGTAATTTGAAAACATTGTAAAAGCCAATTATTTTTAAAAGAGTAATCGTGGAGTTTCTTGCCTCTTCTCCATAGGAAACGACCAATTTAAACCGCGCACCTAGCTTCTGACGTTTCATAAATGCCCATGTGGGTTTATGTGAAATAAAATCATATAAATTTTTGCCAATTTTCACGATCAGGTCTGGTGGATTTAACCAGGTGATTTTTGTTGGGGACTTTGCGAATAATTTTGGTCTTACCCCGACATAATTAACAAAATAATATCTTGAACCCCATTTAATTTATCTAGACACGCGGCCAATCTCTCTTCCCTTTCCAGTGCCTTAATTAATGACCTTTTTTTTTTTAATCATCATATGACTTCTCCCGCTCTGGGCGGAGCGGAAGGGCGTGTCAGACTCTTACTGACTAAAACCCACCCGTGTTCCTTCGGTTGCCTGTTGCCAGGGTCCCGGTATCCCTTTCGGAGTATTCCGCAACCCTGGCAGGCATCGGTCCTGACGGACGCGGACCCCGTCAGGTGTGCTGACATCTCTTTGAGGCGCGCGTGGAACACGACGCGCCATCGACCCGGGCCTGGTCCTTATCGGACGGCGAGCTACCCATTGCTCGCCGTCCGCAAGCCCGCGCCTATGGTGGCGGGGATCCGCCTGGGATTCCCGACGCCCAGGGTGTCTCCAGCGGCGGCGGTTAGGGGCGTGAGGGCGCAGGCTTTGCCTCTCCCTCACGCGTTCCGCCTCCTCCTTCGCGAGCATCACTGCTTCGCAGAAGGAGGTGACCGCCTCCCATGCCCTCTCGCTCCGTACCATGGCCTGGACCAGGGCCGGACGCGAGTGGTCAGTGCCGCCAATCGCCTTCACGAGGACACGGCGGTGCTCCGCCCAAGCAGGGCACAACTCCACCGTATGCTCCACCGTGTCCTCCGGACGATCCGCACAGTGGTGACACCCGGGCGTTTCCTCCCGCCTAATCCTGCACAGGTACCTCCCGAAGCTGCTATGTCCGGTGAGGACCTGCGTCAGGCGGAAGGTGAGGACGCCGTGGCGCCTCTCCAGCCACTCCTCAAAGAGGGGACTTATCGCCGCAATTGTGGCGTGCCCAGCACTGGGTTGCGACAATCGCACTCTCCATGCCGCCATGTTAATTAATGACCTACCATACACTTCATTAATATTATATTCATACATACTTAAAGGTATATAAGACATTTCTATTCCCTTCATTAGATTTCTCATTCGTGATGACAAGCAGCTTGCATTCCACATCTCTCTCTAATTCCCACACGGAAAAAAATATATTACCTAATAATTTCATGGCTGGAAAAAAAATAAAAAAGCAATAGATAATATAGAGTCATCGGGCCGACCATAGATTATATGAAGTCATCCCGCGGCTACAGATTGCCGCCATTATTATTTGGAGGGAAAAAATCCAAGATGGCTGACGCTAATGTATGGTGACCATGAAGGATTAAGGGCTTGTTCTGGTGATATTGTAGAATACAATAGGTATTATTTAATTTGTAGAATGCCTTGACAACGTCTGCAGATCAATAGGAATCTCCCAATAGTTTTGTTAGTGGTGACTCTGGTGATTTATGTTACTATTATTCATAGACAAATAGTTGAAAACTTGTCTAGCAATAGTGTTTTTCAATGTCATTACTCGTATTATAATGGTTAACGGTGGTTAGCAGAGGTCGTTTATTATGGTGGTTAGCGAAATGCCTGAAGGAAACCCTCGTGAGGATACCCGCCCTAGGCGTTATAAATTGTTAGTCAGATCAGAAGTCGCCATCGCGCAGTGAGCAAGTGTGATAATCAATACAGACCTACTGTGTATGATAAGTGGCTTACTCCTTGGGTCCTCGGTGGGTTCATGAATAAAGAAAACGGAAAATTCACCGTGTGCTTATTGTATTTCAGATATCTAAATGATTACTATTTTCTTACAACCATTTTGTTGCTTATCAATGAAACTGAATTACTAACTCTTTAATAGATTTAATAGATACTAACTATTTACAATATATATTAAACTAAATTACTGATTAAAACTAACTATACAAAGGGATAAAATTATATATAAAGGAAGGGTTCATAGGGCGTCAAAAAATTCTTCCGCATCGCTCTCAGTGGGAAACGTGCCCAAAAGGCTGGCAGCAGTGCCACGTTGGATGGCAATGCTGATTCTTTGACCTAGAAATTGGCCAGCCCGCTGGTCACGTGAAGAGTCGACCGCTAGGCGACGTCCCGATTACTAACTTACTCTATAAATTGGCAAAATAAGTATGGTAGGTACAAATCTGCCTAATCCTTCGGGGAACACAAGATTGGTGATTTCTTTATGTCTTTTTAATTGATACAGCACTGAAATAAAATGAAAAGAGACATCAGAAATCAAAAGCCATTTATTCAAACTAGGCTGAGAATCAGCACTTTTCGAACGTCAAAATTACATAAGACAGTCCCCCAAAACGCTCACCCTTCACCACTTCCTAGTGCTTTAGCTGGGAAGAAGAAATGGCGCAACAAACTGTCCAGCAGCACAGCTGTCTGTTCAAATACTACTTACATAGAGTACCTAATATTTCTAAAAAAGACATCCACTACCGCCCTGTTGAGCTCCTCGGTTACTGACAAATGCTTGCACTGACTGGACAGGTCCACTCAAATTTGTGTGGTGTTTTCCTCAACCACCATTTCAGACTCTAATCTACATGGTCCTCTTAAGGCCTGACCAAGATTATGTCTGGACTTTAAAAGAGACTGTGACCTCTGAGTTTGTTTCGGCCTTTCTTCTCAGAGTAGTCAGATAGGAAACGCCGACCTTATCTAGCTTATTTTTAATATTTTTTAATATGACGTGTAAAAGTAATTCCAATATCCTATTTACAGAATAAACAATTTCATTTCATTTCCCTATATCCCAATATTTCCTACAAACCGGTCACCCTACACTTAATTTCGAAACCAAAAAGGCCAAAATGAGCCCAAAGATAATTATTATTTTACCTACTCCGAGTAAATTATATGTAAGCCATAGCGCTAGAAAATAGGCACAGAATCAACCTTACTTGACCCCTTGCTTAGAACATTCCACTGAGGACTAGAGCTCAACAAATTCTGGTCCTATAACTTATTAATTTCTTTACCATTTTGGGAGTAAAAGAGTCAAGTATAGCTATTAGCTTGAGTTAGAAAGAGTCAGCGAATGTTTTTTTTATTATATCGGAGTGCATGGGCGGTGTGCTTTGGTGATTATTGTTTTTATACACAGGATGTTCGTGTTTTAAATAGGTATTTTTGTTGTTTTTCTTTGCACAAGCTTCGGTAGTACCTAAGATTCCTGTTAGTGCAAAGTATTTGAGTTAAATGTAGTTTGTTCTAGGAATGGGTTAATTAGAACTATAGCATGATTGCGTTAGGCGCGAGTTAACGGTGTCGGGAACTGTGTAGCGCCGCTTAAAAAAGTAACTGATTTCTAAAAACACCAGGTTTGAATGTAAATTTTGTATTTACGTAATAACAGCCGCACGGGTCGATCTTTCAGGTTAAGCTACGCTTGCCGGGGTTGGTCCGTCTGTGGGTGACCATCTTTACATACTGAGACGCCTCCGTGCCTCGGAAAGCACGTTAAGCCGTTGGTCGCGGCTGTCATTTGTGGATCTTTGACAGTCATTACGGGTCGTCTCAAGCCCGAAAGTCCAGAGAGAACCAGTCTTACCAAGGGGTATCGTATTATCCAGTTGCTGGGTTGTGGAGCTCAGATAGGCAGTCGCTCCATGTAAGATACTGGTATTCAGCTGCATCCGGTTAGACTGGAAGCCGACCCCAACATAGTTGGGAAAAGGCTAGGCAGATGAGATACGTATAATTTAACACAACATAATGACGCGATTTTATTTTTAATGTTTTTTCTTGCAATTTTTTAATTATTTCGCGGGGACTCACCTTATGTACCTAACGTTACAGTACTTAGAGTAGAGTTTGACAAGTTCTCAACTCACAAACTGGGAGGATGTATCTTCGTTTTTCAAAATCTCGTCAAGTCTTTGATATACCAGAAACTACAGAACTTCACCTGTCACTATCCATACATATTCCTTTTGCCTCGTTTACGTTCATACATCAGAGGGCCTAGACAAGTGACAATCGCTTCGAAAGCGTTTCGTATTTCTACAACGACTTTCAACAGGATTGACATACGCTTTTCGATAGCTTATGTCAGTCCTATACATTTTTGCCTTTTCCATCATCGTTATCGCTGATAGAATGTCACTTTGTCTAGGGCCTCTGGTCATACACGCACGCCGGTTGCGAAGAACATAAGCAATAAGGAGACAATTCCTGGCTTTATAAACATGTCAATGTAATTGCCACCACCCTGTATACAAGCTTCGGGTTCTAACAAATGTGATAATTTAGTTTCCGAGACCACGCACACATACATACAGACAGACGGAGTAATGATTTTATTTATAGGCGGACTATAATATTAGGGTTCCTTGAAATGTGTAAGTTATTTAAAATCCTTCAGTTTTAAGAGCTTTTAACCGACTGCAGGATGAAGAAAAGGAGTAAATGGTTTTGAAGCAGTGAGGGAAATTCTGTAAAGAAAATATATATGTAGGTACTTGGAGTTTCAGAAATCAATACCTAAATTCCTATTTTTTTGCATGAAATGGGTGAAAACGAAAAGCATTTTTTTTCTATGAAACATACTCAAAGCATTTATTTCAATGAAACAAACTCAGAGCATTTATTTCAATTAAACAGACTCAAAGCATTTATTTCAATTAAACAAACTCAAAGCATTTATTTATTAATTTATTTATTTATTACAGCAACACTTTTTGAATGGTTTCATTGAAATAAAAGTTTTCTATTTCAATGAAACCATTCAAAAAGTGTTTCAGCCACATTTTCCTTGTGAAGACTGATTTATATAAAAATCCTTACTAATTGTGTATATTTTATATTATACTAGCTGCGTCTCGCGGTTTCACCCGCATAAGTATTAATCCCGTGGGAATATCAGGATAAAAGTATCCTATGTCCTATTCCAGGTCATGGTCTACCAAAGAGAAATATAGTCATTGTGGTCTACCCATGTGAAAAATTTCATCCGTTTTAGCGTGAAAGCGTAACAAACAAACTCACTTTCGCATTTATAATATTAGTTAGGATTATAAAATGTGAAACCTAAACTCTCAACTCAAAGCATTTATTTATTAATTTATTACAGTATGGAAGACTTTTATTTCAATGAAACCATTCAAAAAGTTAATTTAATATTTAATTATTTCTCCTCACAATGACAAGCTTATTCTAAGTTTCACATATTATTTTTGTTTTATCAATGTGAGGAGATGTTGTCTGAGTTAGGCGTAAAATGCCTGTATAACAAATCACCAGGTCCCCACCCTATGGACGACCAGAAAGTTTTACAAATAAATATACAATGTGGAGACGACAATACAACAATAAATGAAAACACTGGCAATACTAATGCATAAAAGTATTTTGGAACTATCAAATAAATCCTAACATCGAAATTTAAAAAGTCATTTTTTCAAACAAACTAAATAGTAGTGCTGGGCCGACTATGGGGTTTGCCGATCTTTGACTAGCTATCGTAACTAAACTATTGGATATATTTGATTAATTTTTTGTATGTAGACCGAGAACGTCATTAGATATACGGAGTTTCATTTTTTGTCGTATTGTCGTCTCCACCTTGTATATTATCTAAGGAGAAGGACAATATTTTTAAACTACGGAACCAAACATATAATGATGAGAAACTCGTGGGATTTCCATAAAAACTACGTACCGGGACTAATCGTCTTCACAGAGCACTTTTATCTCTATTTTGTGTGTAGGTATCATCAAGTTTTTCTTCCGTAAAAGCTGGTGCAGGTAGCGTGAGGTTGAACGATATGATAGGCCACTGTATCTCTGGCCATGGGTGTCGTAAAAGGTGAGATGACTAGGGACAGCTTTGGGTGGAAAACCGCGAAATTAAACTAAGGGCGATGCCTTAATAGTGCGTTGCGTTGTGTCGTCGCAACGGATCAACGCATTGTATGCAACACCTGCTTCGTCTCTCGTCAGTCTGTTGAATCGACACATGTGACAACGCAACGGTTTAATGTGTCATCCTACTAATATTATAAATGTGAAAGTTTGTGTGTTTGTGTGTTTGGATGTTTGTTACTTAATCACGCAAAAACGGCTGAATGGATTTGGATGAAATTTGGCAAACAGATAGTTTATAACCTGGATTAACACATAAGATACTTTTTATCCCGATATTCCCACGGGAACGAGACTTACGCGGATGAAACCGCGGGGCGCAGCTAGTTTAAAATATATGGATAACGACGCAACGTTGACGCTGCGACGACGCAACGCAACGCATTAATGAGACAGAGGCCCTAGACAAAGTGATATTCTATCAGCGATAACGATGATGGAAAAGGCAAAAATGTATAAGACTGACATAACTTATCGAAAAGCTTATGTCAATCAAGTTGAAAGTCGTTGTAGAAGTACGAAACGCTTTCGAAGCGATTGTCACTTGTCTAGGCCCTCAGAGCTCTTATGAGACGCTGGCGACGACCATGGCGTGCGTTTTTTCCACCCAGTTTAGCACTTTAGAAAAATTTTAACATGCGATAATGGAGCGAAATTCTGCAGCGTTTTTCCGCCCAAAGTCGCCAGTGTTGCCTGTTCATACTGCAAGCGTAAAACTGTCTATCAAATATCAATGTGGTGGTCGTGGATGGTTCTTATGATCATAATTTGTAATGGTTATTAAGTACCCATATGAACTATGTTTTGTAGAGGGTACTCATCATCATCAAAGCTGAAGCATGACTGCTGCTGGACCTAGGCGTCTTCCTAAGGATGGGTGGAAGTTTAAAGAAATGAACAACTCGTAGTTCTGCGAACAGTAGACCTCACAAGCACAAACTTTTTTGCAACCTTTAGCTAGTCGCGCCAAAATAATCACACAGTTAGTCGCCTGGGGTCTGTGCGGATGCCAGAGTTTATTTGTGAAAAAGAAACATAAAATCATAACTAATTTATAAATGCGAAAGTAAGTTTGTAAACAAACAAACTTACTTTCGCATTTATAAGTTATGCTTTCACGCTATAGCGGCTGAACGGATTTGAATGAAATTTGGCACATGGTTAAACCATGGCCTGGAATTAGATATAGGATACTCATTTTTATACCGTTATTCCCACGGGATCGAGACTTACGCGGGTGAAACCGCGGGGCGCGTCTAGTAAGTTATAAAGGAAGTTTAAGTACAACATCTAAACAAAACCCAAATAGGTACCTATAATAGTATTTTCAGTTACCATTAAGACTTGTGTAAAACAAAGCAATACGAATTTCACCATTTAGAAATAACCTCTTAGTAATTTAACGAAACCGTTAGCACCAAATCAAACCGCAAATTCGAAAGATAGCCATCAAAATATATACTTAACATAATTCACAAAATTAAGATTCAAAATATTTAAGTCTCACAAAAAGGCCGGTACCTAACCATACCCAAAAATAAATTGTTATCTCAGTAAAAAAAAAAGAAAAAAAAAACTCAATTAAGTAAATGCATTTAAAAAAAAGACCGCGTGGTATAAAGAATCCTAAGGCTCCGTAACTTAATGTCGTTGCTTTAAAAAAAAGAGTGTTCCTTTTTTAAATGGACCAATGAGAGGTCCCGATACTTAATGTCCTACCGAATTTTGAAATTGGAGAATTAAAAGTAAGAAATGGAGTCGTTTTGTTATTTTTTGTTTTATACGTAACTGAAGCCAAGCCAGATTTCGTAATGTTTAACTAAACATCAATCATACCAGTATTTATCAAACATAGTAAACATCAATCATAGTATCAGCAGCTGA
Source organism: Lithophane ornitopus (assembly GCA_948473465.1). NCBI lineage: Eukaryota > Metazoa > Arthropoda > Insecta > Lepidoptera > Noctuidae > Lithophane > Lithophane ornitopus. Next base: position 2,388,061 of record OX419641.1, on the reverse strand, counting down.
ATACCAGTATTTTACATGGAGCGACTGCCTATCTGACCTCCACAACCCAGTAACTGGGTAATACGATACGCCTTGGTAAGACTGGGTCTGGACGACCCGTAGCGATCATATATGTCAAAGATCCACGAATGACAGCCGGGACCAACGACTTAGCGTGCTTTCTGAGGCACGGAGGAGTCTCGATAATTATGTAAAGATGGTCACCCATCCAGGGACCAATTCCGGCAAGCGTAGCTTAACGTGATGGATCGACCCGTGCGGCTGTTATTACGTATATACAACATTTAAATTTAAACCATATGTTATTAGAAATCAGTTTTTTTTTTTTGCGGCGCTACACAGTTCCCGACACCGTTAACTCGCCTAACGCAATCATGACATAGTTCTAATTATTACTTAGCCACGAGCTCCTCCTTAATTAGTACCTATAAAGTAAGTTTAACATAATTTGAGGAAAGGGAAAACGCTGAAAATAAAATTGAAATAGGTACTTAATTACAAAGACTGATAAAAAGTTATTTTGCGAACACATAAAGGCATTGTTAGCTATTTACTGTAAAAATCTAAAACATACAAACATTTCAGAATTGTAAAACTAATAAAAAGGACGCCCCCCCGTTCGCTCTTGCTCTATAGACGTTTAACCAAAGAGTCACTAAAACATCTTAAAAGAAATAACAAAAGTTATCAACTCCACGCCATTTTATAACCGTGCGATATTGCAGCCGAAATTCAAAATAAGAGAACACCGAGCTTAACCGAAGTGAGCCGAGCGGTCGTTCTTATTTCAAATGTGAAGCGACGCGCGATAAACAATTTGCAGACTTATTTGTTGATCGTACGTGATTGTGAATTGACGTGAGATTTTATTTTTAAATATTATGATTTTGATTTTTAATGTCTGATGTAGGTACTTACCTACTTTCAAACTGAGACGAACAGTCTTTTAGCAGAGCCCATTTACCAGCAATGCGTCCTCGTTTGTGTAAAATATATACTAGAATTCATTATCTCATTTTCAGCATTCATTTCATATTTGTGTTTCCTCCCAGACTCCAAGGCAGGTACCTATGCGCGACGCGACTCTAGTAGATCAATTTCCATGAAGTTTTAAAAGAAATTGTTTTCATGTTTACAGCGACTGAATAACAATTAATTGTTGTATCGTATCTGGCCCTAACTCATCATCATCTGCCTAGACTTTTCCCAACTATGTTGGGGTCGGCTTCCAGTCTAACCGGATGCAGCTGAATACCAGTATTTTACATGGAGCGACTGCCTATCAGACCTCCACAACTCAGTAACTGGGTAATACGATACCCCTTGGTAAGACTGGCCCTAACTAAATCCATAAATTGTATGAATATTGTCCGTAATCGAACTCAGACTGAACTTAATATCGGAGACATTTAACTTCCGAACCAAAAGATTGTCATTGAAAAATGTCCTACTCAACCGTATCAGAATATAAACAAACATTTGAACTTAGAAGACAAAGCAATCAAACGGCCGTCAGTATCTATGGTCGCGTTCAGTAAAAATTGCCATAATTAAAATTTGTTTAGAAAAACTCGGAATGCACCCGTAACAATGGGCCATTAGGCGCGTTGATAAACATCTACGGAAGAATAGTAACGACTTTTTTGAATTTTGAATTTCGAATTTCGGAACGATTGTGTTTTTTTCTAAAGTTGCCAGTTTAGTGTTTGGGAAGCGTTGGAGACTTTTTAATAGACAACAAAATACATTTTTATTACGCTTTGTGAGATAAGGGGATCCTTTCTTCAGTTTATTATTTTTCAGAGCGATAGACGTATAACTAAACTGTTGGGCTCCTGTTTGATGACTTTCTCACAAAGTAATTACATCTCTTTGGAAACAGTAATCCTGTGGCAAGTTAAAACGACACAGCGTATTTGACCAAAAAAAGGCTCTCCTTAGCATTACCCCATTTCTTTATTTACCACCATTCCGCAACTGTAGAACCATTTATTGTAACCTGCCAATAAATTGGAATTATTCAAATTCAAACATGGAACGTGGAACGCTGGCGCTAGCGGACCTCACACGTTGCTAATCCGCGCTATCGCCAATCAGTCACGTCGCGGATTTCGAGCGAGTCGCACGTTCTGACTGGTTCTGTTACTAGTTAATTAGTCTTATTTCATTTCGAATATATTTATTTGTTTAAAGGTATTGAAGTCTGAATTCGAATGTTACAAGAACAGAAGAAGAGTGAAGAAACGATGGATCTTGTGAAAGATGGCGTAGCTAGAATGGGAGTAATACCTACTGAGATGACTGCTGTTATTAATATACGAATGAAGAAGTGATGGGGTTTGAAAGGAGGTGAATACTGAGATGACGGCTGATAGAGATGTTCTAGAGAAGAAGCCACATGCTGTTTCGATTCAAAATAAGATGCTCAAGTCAGCAGCAGTCCTAAGCTGACTTTTAACTATGAGATATAATGTTATTTGTAATATATCTCGAGATCTTGACTAGTCCTAACTAATATTATAAATGCGAAAGCAAGTTTTTTTGTTAGTTACGCTTTCACGCTAAAACGGCTTTACGGATTTGGATGAAATTTGGTACAGGGGTAGACCTTGACCTGGAATAGGACATAGGATAGTTTTTATCCCAAGATTCACATGGGATCGAGACTTACCCGGGTGAAACCGCGGGGCGCAGCTAGTAATATCGCCCCCAGTACTTTGAAATGGAACCGTTTACACTGAGACGCAACATAAATATATTAAAAAATTGTTTTGTCTGTATATGCTTTTGTTATCTCGGGATATACTATTTATATCTCATAGAGAAAAATCAGCGTCATACTTGTTGTAGAATTAGAAATACCAGGCGGCGACGCTGTTTAAAGAATTTCCTTGATATAAATTAGTATTTCCTAGTATTCATTCATTAGGATTCTAGTCTAAATACAACATGGAATGATGTAACCAAAATGTTGATTTAAAAGAGTGTCCGTGGAGTTTCTTGTCCGTTCTTCTCCATAGGTACCTTCTACGCTTTGGAATGGGCAACTAGCTTCATATTTCTGACTGACCGACTCCTTGACAATTCAAAAGTGCCTGTAATTGGTTTATTTGAAATAAATGCTTTGCGTTTGTTTAAGCTTTTTACCAAGCCTTCTAGCATCAGTGAGTTATCACAATCTCCCCTTTGATCATACATTCTAGAACCATGTCCTCCTATATATTACAGGAAAATAACAAAAAAGCTTGTCTAACTTATGAAAAACAACATTCTACACCCGCTGCTATTTTATCCACATATCTACGTAACTTATTAGCATACAGACACGTTGTTAGTGTAAAATAAAATGCGTTTATCTATTACTAACATCTGTTTTATGTAAGATTGTGTTTGTTAGACCATGTAGCTATGTAAACAAACTTTTACGGAGGCTCCTAAAGTTTTTATTAGTTACAATATATAGCCAGGCGTTTAATCAATAGCTTCTATATGAATTTCAGCCGTTGATTAAATAGGTTTTAGATGTGTAGTATATTTCCCCTCGCTTTTTTGCAATCTCTGGGAGTGATTTCGTGAAAAGGGACGGAAGTGTGTAACAGGAAGCCGGGGAAGCGCGCGCTTTTTGATTTGACCGATAAGTGCGCGCGGTGCTAACATTGGCCGTCAGATGGTACCATCACCATGGATAATGATGACGGTGATATCTAACTAATATTATAAACGCGAAATTTTGTAAGTATGGATGGATGGATGGATGTTTGTTACTCTTTCACGCAAAAACTACTGAACGGATTTGGATGAAATTTGGCACACAGATAGATTATAACCTGGACTAAAACATAGGATACTTTTTATCCCGATATTCCCACGGGATCGTGCCTTACGCGGGTGAAACCGCGGGGTGCAGCTAGTCATATATATATTATGGGTATATCATAAATACGTCAGCCAAGATGTGACTGTAAGGCTCGCTGGTTTTTATTTGGATTACTACTTAGGGCAGACCAGTGCTGGCCCAGTGGTAGCAACTCCAACTTACATCACCACTGCTATTAAAATGGTGAACATACTGAGGAATTACAATTAAAAGGACAACTACACGCACTGGGTCCATTTCAGCAGTGTAATGCTGAGATATTTGGCAATTGACTTGATCCAAGGCTTAATAAAAAAATGCAGAAGGATTAGTACCATATATAGTGTCTTCAATAAAAACTTTTTACAAAAAAAAAAACACTCAAAACTGAAAAATAACTTTAATTTCGGAAGTCGGTGGCAAAAAACGAAAATTGAAAAGCAAAGACACCGACTTCCGAAATTAAAGTTATTTTTCAGTTTTGAGTGTTTTTTTTTTTTGTATAAAGTTTTTATTTTTCACTTTTTAGTTGTGGTACCTACCCCACACAAATTTTAATACCACTAGCTGATGTAAATAACAGTGAAGAAGTAAATGAAAACATCTTCTAGATAAACTAAGTGGGAAAAATACGTAATATTGAAGCTAACTGCAAAACTACACAAGGAAAGTTAATAAAATTTATATGGGACTACCTCAGAAGCATGCCCTACCATACAAAAAAAGAATCATCAAAATCGATTCATAATTGACGGAGAAATCGAGTAACAAACATACAAAAAAAAAAAACCTACCTACGAATTGAGAACCTCCTCCTTTTTGAAGAAGTCGGTTAAAAATGAAAGCAAATCTGCATGGCTATAATGATAACAAAACGCTGGAAAAATCCTATATAATATTATCATTCCGGACTGATAAAGAATGATTTACAGCAAATATGTGCCCAGAATAAATTAAAACATAATAGTTGTTATTATTTATAAAAGTTAAAAATATATCTATCACTTTTTTCATACTTACTAATCGTCGGGTCGTCGCCATTTTGTTCAAATGTCACGCTGACATAACATTTCGCGCGCTCCTGCACCCATAGATAAAGGGTTTAAATCTTTTTTTTTCGACCACAATAGCACAGATCGGGGTTGAAAAATCCAAGCGATTAATTTTAATTCTTCCATTTATATTCGTGTCACATAGTTTTAAGAGCGGAAGTGCGTTTTTGGATGCCATAATGGTTTCTTACATCCGGTTGTAATAGAAAATTGATCGGTTTTAGGGATAGTAGGGCTGTTACCGCTATAAGTCATTTATAACTGTTATAGTATCTTTTTCAGTGCGTAATCGGATTACTTAAAGTTACGTAACATAAGTTAAGAGTTAGTTAACCTTAAGTTCTGAGTTGAGCTCCACCATTACTGACAAATGCTTGCACTGACTGGACAGGTCCACTCAAATCTGTGTGGTTCTTTCCTCAAAAGACCATTTCAGACTCAAATTTACATGGTCCTCATATGGCTTGACCAAGATTATGTCTGAACTTTAAAAGAGACTGTGATCTCTGAGTTTGTTTCGGCCTTTCTTATCAGAGTAGTCAGATAGGAAACGCCGACCTCATCTAGCTTATTTTTTATATTTTTTAATATGACGTGTAAAAGTGTCCAATATCCTATTTACAGAATAAACAATTTCATTTCATTTCATTTCATAACTTCACGCCGGTAATCCCTGAAGGGTTAGGCAGAGGTGTACCTCCTGCCAGGGTTGCGGGAATGACCGAAAGAGATACCGGGACCTTGGCAACAGGCAACTGAAGGGACACGGGTGAGTTTTAGTTAGTAAAAGTCTGACATCTGTATTAAAACCAAACTTTGTAGAAAAGGGTACTATAAAATTTCAGATTATTTCGAAGACAAAAAAGCATGGGATTGAGCTGCTCGCTCTGCTAAGCATTGTGCCATTTTGAATATTGTGGTAAATCATCAAAATATACCTACCAGTTTTACATTATTGAATATTATATACAAAATGACATGATTACTTTGTAAAGTATTGTATTATTTTAATTATTGTGAATGTGAGGACTATTTGGATTTTTATTTTGTTTTTATATTTTTTTCGTTCTCAGTTAGTTTTATCGATGGTCTGGCAATTTGAGAACTTTATGCGGCCTACCCAAATGTCCTTTCTTTGGTATTGTTCGTCGAGTCGTTGAGCTCCTTAAGCTCTGAGTTGAGCTCCTCGGTTACTGACAAATGCTTGCACTGACTGGACAGGTCCACTCAAATCTGTGTGGTACTTTCCTCAAACGACCATTTCAGACTCTAATTTACATGGTCCTCATAAGGCCTGACCAAGATTATGTCTGGACTTTAAAAGAGACTGTGACCTCTGAGTTTGTTTCGGCTTTTCTTCTCAGAGTAGTCAGATAGGAAACGCAGACCTCATCTAGCTTATTTTTAATATGTTTTAATATGACGTGTAAAAGTGATTTCAATATCCTATTTACAGAATAAACAATTTCATTTCATTTCATTTCACACGCCCTTCCGCTCCGCCCAGAGCGGGACAAGTCTTTTGATGATTTCCCACCCTCAAAAATAAAAAAGGCAGTGGTGTACCTATAGTACACCCACATTTCACCAATTATGTTTAAGTCCCATGTAATTAGGGGGTGAGCCGGGCAGAAAACTAAACTTATGGGCTTGCTACTAACAAATTCAAGATGGAAAGACCCAAAAACACTTTGCCAGACCCGGGAATCGAACCTAGCACTTCAGCAGTAGCGCTTACGACCTCAAAGACTTGTGAACTAAGTATTTCTCACTCAAAAAATCATAATCATAAGAACTTTATACTTGCTTGATTTTTTTTTTGGTAATTTAAAATGTTTCGCAGTTATTTTAAAATAACAATCTACATGAAGTAAGTTATAAATTACGATAATCATGAAATTGTTTCGCTTGCGTGTTGTGCTGTAGTTAATCTCCGCTTGTGGCTAAGTAATAACAGCCGCACGGGTCGATCGACCAGTTGGTCTGTGGATGGGTGACCATTTTTACATACCTAGACCCCTCCGTGGCTCGGAAGGCCCGTTAAGCCGTTGGTCCCGGCTGTCATTCGTGGATCTTTGACAGTCGTTACGGGTCGTCAGAAGCCCGAAAGTCTGACAACCAGTCTTACCAAGGGGTATCGTATTACCCAGTAACTGGGTTGTAGAAGTCAGATAGGCAGTAGCTCCATGTAAATTACTGGTATTCAGCTGCATCCATTTAGACTGGAAGCCGACCCCAACATAGTTGGATAGGCTGTACAGTTAAATACTTCCTCTGACATAAATATTATAATAGACTAAGACTCGATGACCCTAGTATTAAATGCTTGTATAATTTCATAGACAGCGGTAGTTTTTTTTTTATAAAGCGATTATTCCAATTGGTAGCCGAACAACTGTTGTTAGATGAATTATTTAAATTACTACAAAATATTTGGAACGCTATTATGTTGTTTAAGTAAATGTTTCTATTATTTAAATTAACGTTATGTTGTAACTAGTTTTTTGTTATGTTTATTTTTATATTACCTATGTATAGGTACTTAATGTCGTGATGGCTCAGTGGTTAAGACCTCGCCAGTCATGCATGAGATTGTGGGTTCAAATTCAAGTACTTACCAATGTGACTTTTTGTGATCAGGTTAACCTACGATTGCCGGGGTTGGTCCGTGGATGGGTGACCATCTTCACATACCGAAACTCCTCCGTGCCTCGGAAAGCACGTTAAGCCGTTGGTCCCGGCTGTCATTCGTGGATCTTTGACAGTCGTTACGGGTCGTCAGAAGCCCGAAAGCCTGACAACCAGTCTTACCAAGGGTTATCGTATTACCCAGTTACTAGGTTGTGGAGGTCAGATAGGCAGTCGCTTCATGTAAAAACTGGTATGCAACTGCATGCGGTTAGACTGGAAGCCGACCCCAACATAGTTGGGAAAAGGCTAGGCAGATGATGAAACCAATTACAGGCACTTTTAAATTATCAAGGGGTCGGTCAGTCAGAAAGATGAAGCTAGTCAGAATTAGAAACACCAAGCGGCAGAGATGGTTAAAGAATTTTCTTGAAAAATAAAGTAGTATTTCCTGTACAACATGAATGATGTAACCAATATTTTGATTTAAAAGAGTGTCCGTGGAGTTTCTTGCCCGTTCTTCACCATAGGAACCTACTACGCTTTGGAATGAGCAACTAGCTTCATCTTTCTGACTGACCGACCCCGTGACAATTCAAAAGTGCCTGCAATTGGTTCAATTGAAATAAATGCTCTGAGTTTGAGTTTAACTTAGCGAATAATACAAAAAAAAAACCCAAAAACGACGAAAATTTTCAATCATCCGCCCAAACCAATTTGCACAACAACTACAAAACGTGATCCCTCACAAGTTGAATGAAAAAAAAAAAACCTCTATAGACCAAAAACCCAATAATATTTCAAGGTTTCAAAGTCGCGGCATCTCAAAGTTCGCCCCCGGGGCGCCGAGAGCGTATTTTCAAAATATTTTGACTTTAATAGCCCTCTTTGACATTACACTGACGTATTGTCGATGGTCGTGATTTTTTTTTCATAAATCGGCAAAGGTAAAGGTGTTGTTGTGCTTTTTTGTTGTTGATTGTAATAGATGTCGGTGTCGTGTATTCTGCGGGGGTGGCCGAATTTAATGTTTGTGTGACTGATTGAAGGTGGAGTTACCTTGCAATTTTTTTTAGTAGCAAACCTATTTGAACGGTGAAACTAACGTAATGTTAATAAATTATACATTTGTATATTTTTATTTTGTTGAATATTTTCAATTTCTTCAGTTTTCAGACCCACTGTTTGATAACAGTATTTGTTTGGCACAGCCATTTATTCTGTTCTTTGTTTTTAGGGTTCCGTACCCTAAGGGCAAAACGGGACCCTATTACTAAGACTCCGCTTTCTGTCTGTCTGTCCGTCTGTCACCAGGCTGTATCTCATGAACCGTGATAGTTAGACAGTTGAAATTTTCACAGATGATGTATTTCTATTGCCGCTATAACAACAAATACAAAAAAATTGAATAAAATAAATATTTAAGGGGGCTCCCATACAACAAACGTGATTTTTTTACCGTTTTTATAGATAATGTTACGGAACCCTTCGTGCGCGAGTCCGACTCGCACTTGGCCGGTTTTATTGTGTGCTTTACCTGGGTCAAATAAATTTTGTTTCTGTCTTTATTTATTTCTTTCTTTAATCCATTCTGTTATTACAAACGGACGCTGCTGGCTAAAGTGTTACTTTAGCCGGTTTCGTAGCGTTTTTAAGATGGCCATCACGATGCATCTTATATTATTATATTGTACCAGCGTCAGACCTAATAAAAAACCAAGACAGAGCACTGTCAACAGTGACGTGAGGCCGGTTTCGTAAACATGTGTGCACATATTTTGGTGTAGTTTGATTGTAAATGGTTGTAAATGTGTGCGCTTGAGCGTGTATGCACAGAGCGGTGGTGTAGTTTTGGCATGCTTCACTGTATTTTTTTCGTTCGTTTCGTTCGCAGCTCTGTCTTGATTTTTTATTTGGTCTGAGGTACCAGCGAATCAATTCCCACGCCTTCTCCAAGACCTAGGCAAAATATTTTTTGATATCCGGATAGCTCATGCCCGAAAGAGGTGCCATAAACAATATTAATTAAAAATCTTTAAAAAAAACCCACGTAATTTCGCGGGTCTTCTGGTTAAAAACAAGAAACAAGGTGCACTATGTTGTATTTGACTTACTTCAGCCAATATTATTAGCCAAAGCAAATATCAAACAACTCAGGTTTATCTCAAGTCAAGTCATCGCTAATCAGATGTCACTACTTTCAATAGTCCTGCCCTGACAACAAGAAGATACCGTCTCCACGATCACAATAGTCACAAAGAGAAACCAGTACTTTTTTTCCAACTTTTCAAACCAAACATGTAATCACATTACGTTATAATACTCGTCATTCTCCGTTCTTTTGATAACACGTGTCCAAACAGCGTTCACAATACAAACAACATCACACCCTGGCAGGAAACGGCTGACCGCCACAAAGCCTGTGCCAGGCGGCTTTCTTGTAAAAAAAACCGGATAATTTATGGTCAAGCCTGACAGCTGTCATTTTTCCCGCGCGCGGGAAACGTCAAAGGATCGCGTTTTCATTGAATAGGGATGGGTAAGTGGAGTTTACAGTTATTTTTATTGGGTTATCATGCTGAGCACTTTGTGGGTGGTCGCTGTTTTTAATTCAGGTTTAAGTTTTTAATTTCATTATAGACTTCATTAGGTACATTTATTTTTTAAATACATCTAAAATGCAAAGGTGCATGATTCCTAATGGTAAGTAAGACTTACGGAGAATACTCTGTAAAAAATTCAAGTTTGTAAAAGAAATATTGTAATTTTAAGTAATTGGAGGTTTAAAGGTAACATAAATGAATTATTAGTAGTAGTTTAATTATTATTCATGAATTATTAGTAGCAGTTTATTTACATAAATGAATTATTAGTAGTCTTTTATAACCATCTTACTTTTTACTAAACAAATAAATTAAAAAAAAAAAACAAATCAAATCGTTTATTTGCCTGAATGTGGGTATGAGGTTGTTGTTGAATTTCTTAGTATTTTCGTGACAATTCTACAATCCTCCGCATTTTTCAATCAATTTCTTTCAAAAAAAAAAACATTATACTTAACCTACAACAAATTAAGAAACTTTTCCAGCCGACAGATTCCTTACAAAGTTACATATTTGCCCATCCCTACATAAAACTAAAAATGTCGACGTTCAAATTTGTTTAGCAAATTAAAAAAAGAGATAGTTTACGTCAGAGCCATCAGCTGGCGACCGCAAACTGACCAATAATGACTGAAGCACAATAAACACAAGTACACAACTTTGTATTGTATGAAAACAATTGAACAATACCCAATAACAACAGACTTCCCTTCTTTAAAACACACAAATGTTGGTCCGATTTTGACGTATACTGCTCATTTTGCACTATGTGTATTTACATAATCTAAACAAACCCAGCAATGGATATACAAGTAAGGTTTGCATTGCCCCAAGACTTTCCAAAACCGGCCGAAATAAATTGGGCTTTATACCAGTTTATAAAGACCTCTAAACGTTGCAAAGTTCTAAAGAAAATTGGGTCTGCAATAAACAGTTTGAATAACCATCTTTAGAAGACTTTTTACTGGTGTAGCAAAATCAGGAAAGCGAAGGTCTGGCAAATATGGACGTTACAACCATCCAATTTATTTAAACCCGCAATTGTAAACAAAATAAAGGACACCACAGGTCAACTTAAATTTGTTCTTATTTCAAAAGTTGTCGCGTGCCGAAAGCAGCCATAACCAAATGTTTGTAATTTTTTTCGCGTCAATTGTTCGGAGACAATGGACAACACGGGTACAGCCTTTTGACGGATTGTTTTGAATAAATAAAACTACCGGTGTTACTTGCAGTGAAAAAAATAAGCCGATGATTTTTAATTTTTTTTATTGTGGTAACTTGTGAAGTTACTGGTTGCGGTTTTGAATGATAATGGCTTGGTTTTAAGTATTGTTAAAAATGTAAATGGGTATGTACCTGAGGTACAACCGCGCCTAAATAGGTTCAGAGAACGCTGACTTGGCGGTTTTTACTTATTGCGTTTTCATACCATTTTACTCACAATGTATAAAGTTTTAGTGACCAACCTAACCTAACATGATTGGGAAAAGGCTGGCCAAATGATGTACGGCTTCCAGTCTAACCGGATGCAGCTGTTTACCAGTATTTTACTTGGAGCGACTGCCTATCTGACCTCCACAACCCAGTTACCGAGTAACACGATAGCACTTGGTAAGACTGGTTGTCAGATTTTTAATAAAAAAAAGTATATTTACGGCCTTATTTTTTTTGTTATGGTGTTAATTGATAAACAAATCCACCATAACCACGCATGTTTTAATAGGTACGCAACTACATAAAATATAATCATCCTACTTGGGGTAACCATCAGTCCCCTGGGTGCTATAAAACAATTATTCCCTGTTCAAACAGATGAACCGCAGCCTCTCGACAAACCATAATCTGTTTATGGTGTTCGGTTTACAAAATAGGGTTCGTGATGCGGGGGAATTTAGTAGGGGTGCCTGCGATGTGTTGAAATTTTGAAGTTTTGCATGGAATCAGTAAATTGTCTTCAGAATAATGTTAAGTTATGTAAACATTTTTAAGAGTAACGGTGGAGTTTCTTGCCTATTCTTCTCCATACGAAAACTACCTTTTGGAAGGGGCAACTAGAATCAGTTCTATTTCTTTGTTTTTGACGTTCAAAACTGCCTTTTATGTGCCTATTTGAAATAAATTATTTGACTTTGACTTTATGAAAGTATGTTCTGTTCGTGGCGGCGTGTGCCCAGATGTATATGAACGTAAACGAAGCAAAAGGTTCTGCTTACCCCTGTGGGAAGAAGGCTTGAGTTTATGTATGTCCTGATTAGTTGTAAGTATCCATTTTATCTGGTTCTGGATTGTAACCCATAATGAAGGTCGTATTCGATTGATTTTAGAACAGCAGAAATCTTCAAACTCGGCCCTAAAATTTTATTTTATTCCCCTGAAAATACGGTCGTGTCTGTTGTCCACTATTGAAAATAGACAATATTTGCACGGTTATAAGTTATAACAGATCATAAAGCGATAAAATACAATAGACTTAGTTATACATATTTAGTAACCTATTCCGTTTAATTATTCATCAAGAATCATAAAAAAAACCTGTTATAAATCGACACGTTTCACCTCTCAACGAGGCATTCTCAGGATGACGATTGACCAGTCGCGAACCAAAACACGACGTGTTGCCACGACAAGTGTTGGACGCAAAGTCACGCCTGAATCAATTAACTAACATAAAGCGATATTATTTAAAGTGGTTTTTTTTTTGTTCATAACTTAACATCTAACTAAAGAGTTGTCAAATAACAATATTATAACCAAGTAAATAAAAATGATCTCGTCACTGATTGACAGTTGTCAATTATTTTGCCCCCGAAATATTCGCCATTCCTCTCTCATCGGTTTAGTTACAGCCCTATCACAAGGGGTTGTATTTTAGCACCCTCTCGGGCGGATTATTACCGTTTTGTTACTTGCCACTGTTTTCGTGTTACGCAACGATCTGCTAAATTGATATTGTGATCATATTTTTCTTATTGTTGGTTATTATTTTCGTGATTTGGGGGCGGAGAAATTTTAATTGAATTGCTGAGTTGGGATATTGTTAATTTATTATTATTAAATCAATCGGTTCTCGAGGAGTTTATATGTTTTTTTTTCCTAATAAGCAAAAGCATTTTCTGGACTACGCAAAAACTGTGGCAAAACACGTTTCGCCTGCTAGATTAGAATTAGAATTTATTCATTTATTTGTCCGATAACATGATCCAAAGTAATGAACTAAAGTGAGACTTCTGTGTCATAAATTTTCTAAAAAAATATTACTAACATGATGAGATGATAAGATTTAAAATAATTTTATTTTTAATTAGAAAAAGAATATAATGTCTGTATACAATTCTTACAGAACTAATTATTTACACTAGATACTAATTTAAATGACTAAGTATAGAAATAATTGTTATACAAAAATAAAAGGATACCTAACGTCTGTTTTTTATCTCGTAGACTAGTTTGACATTTCAAGCCATTGATTGTTTTATCAATAAGGAGTTTGACATTTACACCTGTCAAATTAGTCTATGAGATTAAAAAACAGATTGTAGGTGTCGAATTGCTCGTCCGCATTGCTGTCATCCGGAAACGTGCCCAGAACTGACTGGCAGCATTGCCACGTTGAATGGCAATGCTAATTCTTTGGCCAAACAACGAGCCATATTAAAAACATACGCAGTCTAAATGAATATAGTAACCTAAATGACTAAGGTCTCACAATATTTCACAATTATTTTAGAAATACTATGCCATGCCTCGCCTGAAACACAGGATGACCTAGTTCAGGCACATAAAACTGTTGGATTTTTCGTAGATTTAAGCAAATTTGTATTTAGTGTTTACCTTTTTACCAGAATAAACTTTTATTATTTATTATTATTAATGTAACCATAGATCACCTGAAACTATGCACTATATAAGTATGTAACTAAAGTCGGGCCCTCAACTTATATAAATAAAAGGCCAGGAACACATTACACCCACATCTCTACCGCAACGCATTACGAACATCCCTCACAAAAACGGCGCTTCAAAAATCATCCCCTGGCCGATATGAAACATGTATAACATCGGTTGCGCCTCCCCCGTAAACAATGAGCTTCGAATAAACAGAACTACCCCTGCCATGGCGCTGTTTACGAATTTTCACCCCCGACCCGAGTGGTAATGGATTTTGTGTGGTGTGGTACAGAGTAAAAGAAGCAAGCGGATATGCTAGCCTTTTCCGATCTATGTTGGGGTCGGCTTCCAGTCTAAACGGATGCAGCTGAATACCAGTATTTTACATGGAGCGACTGCCTATCAGACCTCCAAAACCCAGTAACTGGGTAATTCGATACCCCTTGGTAAGACTGGTTGTCAGACTTTAAGGCTTCTGACGACCCGTAACGACTGTTAAAGATCCACGAATGACAACCGGGACCAATGGCTTAACGTGCTTTCCGAGGCGGAGGAGTCGCGGTGGGTAAAGATGGTCACCCATCCACGGACCAACCCCGGCAAGCGTAGCTTCATTGCGGCGCGTTACTCAATCGGTTAACCTAATGGATCCTTTTGTGCGGCTGTTATTACTTAGCCACGAGCTCCTCTAAAAGAAGCAAGCGGTAATAATAATTATTTAAACATAACATGACCCCCAAAGTACCTACACCCACATTTCGCCAATAACTGTATTTTTAAGAACTTTCGCAATCGCATCTCATTCGCAATTTGTCTAAAATACAATCAATTTACAAACATTTTTGACAAGTTTGATAGATTGTGAATTGTATGTGAACGGTTTTTAAGTACGATAATTGGCCTTCAGTTATGTTTTAGTCTCATGTAATAGGGGCCAGCCTACTGCCATTAACTGGTTACTTAACAAACAATATGGCCGTAAGTTATTTTTAGTGCCATAATCTTTGTCATAGACGCCATCCATTTTTCAATAAGTCTCCCTAATGTCGTCTTTATTACTCTTCCCAAAAGAATTTGTAGTGCAGTTAAATAATTATCAGTCGGGTAAAGTATTAATGGGTTTTTCCATTTGGAATTTCTCAGTAGCAGCCCGGAGTTAGGATTTGTGCCCAATTGATGGCAAGGGTCACCTCCTATTACATGGGACTTAAACATAACTGGCGAAATGTGCGTGTACTATAGGTACACCTCTGTCTAACCCTTCGAGGATTACAGGCGTGATGTTATGTTTTATGTTAAACATGAAAATGAGAACAAGGTGCGGGCATGTTTAGGGTTCCGTAGTCAACAAGGAACCCTTATAGTTTTTTCTCGTCAATCCCATGGTGTGGGGTATCGTTGGAAAGGATTTTTGGATTCAGGGATCCGTTTGCGGAATATTAAGCTTTAAAGTGCTAATTTTTGTTAGTGCTAAGTGTCCCCCCCCTGCCAGCAAAATGGTTGGGTTTGGAAATGTGAAAAAATTCACGGCAGTAGTATATATTACGAAATTAAAAGGAAAACTATCACCGCTACGTAGGCTCCACAAGTTACCGAGTAATAATCGACAAACTTAATTTAAACAAGCAGTTGTAAATACATGTTCTCTCATACATTCTGTATGGGAGAACAAGTTTTTCTACTACAATCCTAAGTTTGTTTTATAAATTCATCTCAACTACGGAACCCTTCATTTTGCGTGATCCGACATGCAGTTGGCCGGTTTTTTATTTTATGTATCCCGCTCAGCGCTTATAACTTACAACAACAAACTTGCCAGTAAGGTGTGGCCCGTGATTGTTAATATCACAAGGGTGAGCGGAGCCCCTGTCACATGTATTGAATGCTAATCACGATCTTTGTGAAGCGAGATTGTCTCTGTCTTATGTTTGCGTCGAGTAATTGGGAAGATGTGTTTGTAGGCGGTGTGTGATCACCTTAATATTTTTTTCATAACTTAATTTTGTTTTTGAATTGCAACTTTTATGGGGCCGAGTTTGGTTTCGTAATATCGCCGCTGGGAACTGTCACACTGTTCAAAAACAGAGCGTTTTTTGACACTTAAATGCCAAATATTATTGAAAATGTTGATAAAATAATTAATAGCGACCAGTCTTCTAGGAAACTAGCTTATGGTCCAATCACAGAATAGAACCTCTGTGGGCGTGATAACAGAGTAATTTTCTATCATTTAAGTCCGTAAATTTTTGATTTACATCAAGTGACAGACGTAAGTATTTTTATGATGAACCTACAACGGATTGTATCGTAGAAATGCATGGTGTTGGCCCGATCTACGACCAATTATGACTGTGTTATTAACATGCTGGTGAATGCTGGTAGATCCCTACTGCAAGAAGAACACTGTTCATTTTATTCTTAAAAAAAAAAAAACTGTTTTATTAGTACCTAGCTTGTGCCCGTGACTTCGGGGGCCGAAATTTCGGCCCCGACTCACCGCGTCGCATGGCCTGCGCTATTAATTCGTTTTCTGACTTTTTTATTATTGGTCGGCTCCTAAGGGTCGTAGCGTGTTGATGATAATGCCTGCCTGTGTTTTCAAATCCGACTGGTAGTTCCAGAGATTAGCTTGTTCAAACAAACAAATAAACAAACTCTTCAACTTTATTATTAACTAGCTATGCCCCGCGGTTTCACCCGCGTAGGTCTCGATCCCCTGGGAATATAGGGACAAAATGTATCCTATGTCCTATTCCAGATCATGGTTTACCCGTGTGCCCATCCTCTCCTCTCTAGACTAGGAAACGTCGCGGTGCGGCGCGGCGCCGGCGTCAGACGGTTCGCGTATTGCATTTTTATATCGTGATAACTTCGAAATTAATTGTCCGATTCGAATGAATTAAAAAGTATTTTAAAGTAATTTAAAGTATTTTACTGCTACATAAATACTCTTGATGTTAAAACTATTTATTTGAATAAGAATTAATATTATGTTGATGAAACTCCTTCGCAAATAATGCATTAATTTCGAACAAATTTGATTACCATAAAAATCGGCTATAGTGAGTCAATCTTATAAGATAGACATATGCTGTCGCGGACTTTTTTTTTAGAACTTATAAAGAGGAACAATTCCATCATACATGATATTTTCGTAACTAAAACCGTTTACACAGCGCACGCAACGGAAGCTCTCAAAAAGGAATAATTTTTCCCGTTTTTGCAACATTTTTCATTTATGCTCCGCTCCTATTGGTCGTAGCGTGATGTTATATAGCCTATAGCCTTCCTCGATAAATGGACTATCCAACACAAAAAGAATTTTTCAATTCCAACCAGTAGTTCCTGAGATTAGCGCGTTCAAACAAACAAACAAACAAACTCTTCAGCTTTATAATATTAGTATAGATAATTGATAGATTAGTTTGAGTATAGATTTCTGTGAACGTATCATGCGAACGATTAAGAACGAACACACTCAAAAACAAAGAACAAATATTAATCTAATCATAAACATTAATACCACAAGCGAAACCACAGGAAACGAACAACAAAGAAAACAGTTTCAGTAATATCTTCAAAAGCAATAAAAATACGCCATATTGCCGCGACATATGTTCTCAACGCTCCCGCGGTTTGTCTATGACAAAGTTTTTTTTTTATCTGTCGATGGGCAAAGGCGTTTATTGGATGTATTCGCTGACTAAGTTTTCGTTCGGATATTGTCGTTTTTATTGGAAAATCGAACGTCGTAAGTCTGACTTTTGTGGGCAGCTCACAAATATCATAAATGGAAGATTATGGTTCTTAGGTCGGTCGTGGGAATAGGCAACTATGTAGTAAGAGAGGATATAGTTTGTGAGGTGCGTTATTGCTTTTTCTTGTGGACATAACTTACATCTACTTAAGTAGTTTGCATTTACTTGAGACTTCAGACTAAACGAAGATTTCGTTTGTCGAATGCAAGTAGGTAATTTTAGGATTTAGCTATCCAGAGGCCCTAGACAAAGTAACATTTTATCAGCGATAACGATGATGGAAAAGGCAAAAATGTATATGACTGACATAAGCTATCGAAAAGCTTATGTCAATCCTGTTGAAAGTCGTTGTAGAAATACGAAACGCTTTCGAAGCGATTGTCACTTGGCCTATTCGTAAGCGTTGATATAAGATTTTCGATAGCATTATGTCAGTCCTATACATTTTTGCCTTTTTCATCATAGTTATCGCTGATAGAATGTCACTTTGTCTAGGGCCTCTGTTCTTCTTATTCTCTGTTTTTCCGAACTTATAATTTAGCTCAGCTGCAGGTATTGCTAGTGCAGACGTCAGTCTCTCACAAACTATTTGACTTAGTAAGCTTGTCTAAATTATAAGATCCCATTGTTTGTGAAGAGAAAATAAATTATTGAATAAGAAAATTATTTGAATTTGAGGACGATTTCCCGTATTTTTTAAGAACGTTCGCATTCGCATCTCATTCGCAATCTGTCAAAAATACAATCAATTTACCAACATATATGACAAGTTTGACAGATTGTGACTGAACGTTTTTTAAGTACGACAATGGACCTTATGCTATCTACTGCAGCAAGCTATGAAAAATATCACAAAAACATTTAAAAAGTATATATATTTTGATTTAAAAGAGTGTCCATGGAGTGTCTTGCCCGTTCTTCTCCATAGGTACCTACTACGCTTTGGAATGGGCAACTAGCTTCATATTTCTGACTGACTGACTCCTTGACTATTTAAAAGTGCCTGTAAATGGTTTAATTGAAATAAATGCTTTGAGTTTGATTTTGAGTTTGTTTTACATTAGCCCTCTTACATTAGCCAAAGCACTGGGAATACGACTTTTGTGCGGTCACTTGAGTGGGGTTCTTACACTATACATTGTATTATATTATCATTCTGAATAGTATATAGAAAATATTTTAAATAATACAGTTTCAACACTATTCGAACAACAAGAATCATGTTTGCGTAACAGGATTTAAATTAATCCACCAAAAATCTTCGACGACATCTTTTTTGTCGTCTTCGAATTTTAAAACCGCCTAATCCCATGTCACGTCACGGATTACCACGAGATGACTCTCAACACCACTCGAACTAAACCCAAACATCCAATTTGGTTCCAATCCTACCACAATAACAATTTTCCGTCAAATTTAATCACAATTTCAAATCTAATACCAAAAAAAAAGATTACATACTATCTATGGCGATCTACCGCAGGCTGTAGCAATGAACGCCTTTGCCGGAAAGAAAGTGGAAAGATTGTCTATGGAAAAAGATGGCGGTACATTTAGGCGGCTTGTTTGACACGAACATCTTGTTAGCCTGTACCAAATACGTAGTTTTATAAATATAAATAAGGTGTAAAAAAGGTTGGTAAGTGTGTTTATGGTATTTGTATTGAGGGTTCTGTATCATGAGATTTATTGCCATGATTTCTTGCTTTATTGAAATAAAGTGTGAAAGATTACAGGTGCTAATATTTTTATGATGAAAATACAAAAAAACTGATTGGGTTCCATGAAATAAAAATGGAGTTGTAAATTAATTGATTAAGCATTAATTATTAAACTTGATCTAAATATTAGTAAGTAGCATAAACAATTGTTTTGCGTGCGTTACGTTGCGGACTACTGTAAACAGCGACACACCAAAAATAAAATTCGTTTCCCAGCAATTATTTTTGTACAATTTTACATAATTTGATGTACAGAATGCGTAGTTGACAGCTATGTGGTGGGTCTTTTACACCCTGTATGACCACAATTTCCTCTAAATTCTACACTCTTCATCATGTCAGTCGTTAGATATCCACTGTTGGACATGTCTTCGTCCAAACACGGCCACAATGATAGGCATCTATAAAATTAATTCTATAAATACTATAAAACACTTTCAATCACAATCCGAAAGATATTGAAGGAATATGCTAATATTTAAATCGTTATTAACCATTTACATTGTGTTATGTTAATAGATACAGAAATCTAACTAAAAGTCTTATACTAAATTAACTAACTATACCTATAAATATAAAAACAAAGGGACACTTAGGCGTCGAAGTATTCGTCCGCATCGCTGTCATCCGGAAACGTGCCCAGAAGACTGGCAGCATTGCCACGTTGAATGGCAATGCTAATTCTTTGGCCAAAGAACAAACCAGCCTTCTAGTCACGTATAGTGTCGACCAGTCGGTGGGAGATTTCCTTAAAAAGGAGACGCGCACTCGGGCCCCATGAAACGAGCGTTTCGACTCCAAACGGCTGAAAACTGTAGTTGCCCATAAGGTTACAGTATTTGCGCTGCTTGAGGGTCTCAGCAGCCGCAGTAGCGGCATTGCTTCATAGGTACGTATGAAAAATCATCTTTTCCATAACGTAAATAACGCAATGAATGAACATTTGTTGCGCTATTACCCAATTGCATTTATAACACTCCGCAGACCTTGGCTACCCGCATCCCTTCATTATACAAGTAGGAAACTAATTTAAAAAATTGGTTTACTCGTATTTTTGTATGGCTTCTTTTTAAGGAAATCTCCCACCGACTGGTCGACACTTCACGTGACCAGAGGGCTGGCTTGTTCTTTGGCCAAAGAATTAGCATTGCCATTCAACGTGGCAATGCTGCCAGTCTTCTGGGCACGTTTCCGGATGACAGCGATGCGGACGAATACTTCGACGCCTAAAGGTTCCTTTGTTTTTATATTTAATTAGTTAGTCCTTAAACTAAAGTAAGGCGTCGAAAAATTCCTCCGCATCGCTGTCGGCTGGTAATGTACCCAAGAGACTGGCGGCATTGCTACGTTGAATGGCAATGCTTAGCCTCTGACCAAGGTAAAACCCAGCCCTTGGGTCACGGGAAGTGTCAAGCAGCCGTTTGGAGATTTCATTAAACAGACTGAGCACTCGGACCCCACGGCCCTAGGGTTTCAACCCCAAACGGCTCGAAAATATAGTATAGTTTAGTTATAGTTAGTTAGTTCTTTAAGTTTTAGTGTTTTATGTAAATAGTTAATAATAAAAAATAAAAAAAATAATAAAACAGTTTGTCGTTTTAGTTTTTTATGTAAATAGTTGGTAGTGTTATATAAATGTGTATAGTGCGTAGCATTAATAATATAATATAATCTTTATTAGGTAGGTAAATACATTTATAAATAAAAATTTTGGGGAACAATATTTTTTTTTGTTCCCCAAAACATGTAACTACCATAACAAGCCTACGGAACCCTAAACCCCCTCGGATATAATACTCTTCAACACAATGGGAGTCCGTAACAAATGTAGCGACTCGTTTTCTTGTCACTTTTTCTATGTAAATTGTCTGCGCAATTTGTGTCGCGACTGTCGTGCCTTTGTTGCCGGCGATTTTTTTGTTGCCCCGCGATTTTTTTGTTGCCGCCCTTTCGTATTCAATTAAACGTGTTGCTGTGAGCCGTAGTTGGATTATAGGATGGATTTATTTATATTTTACGCGTTGGTTTTAAGAGCTTTTTGAGATAAGTAAGTGTTGCGTCAGTGGTTCAATGGAGGCGATTGTTGCGTGTTGGGGTTTCATGATTTAAATTACTTGTGTGGTTTGTAGACTTATTATATGCTTGTTTGGTCTTTATTGGCTTTCATTTTTGAATAAACAATTTATACTTTGTAGAATGAAACTTTTTAATTATGAGAATGTTAAGAGCCTATACTACTGGCGGACTGAGTGAGAGACGGAGTGGGGTGCTGGCGGCTCCTAGCCTCGAATAGTTTAGTTTAGGGAATTGCTTTTTAAGGTGAAAATAATGGTAAGTAATAAAAATAAAATAAGACCTGCTTTATAGTTAGTTCAGTTTGCAAAGTTTCATGATCTAATTTGAAGTATTTTTTTAATATCAGCGGTTTATAGTTCGGTTTAGAGGTAACTTTGGATTCTTTTCTATAGAGAAAATTTCATGTAATCTTGTTTTCGTCAAATATAGGACCTAGCATCAATCCTCAACTTTAACATGTATTTATTTCAAAATTAATGCTGCAGTATTTTCGGCATAACGGAGGATCATGCGAAGCAGTTTGAGGTAGGGTAGGGCCTTAAAGGGTAAGCGCTATCCCACAAGGACTGATGAGTTGGTGAAGGTCGCAGGAATCCGCGCAAGCACAAAACTGGTCGAAGTGGCCGTGCTTGGGGGAGGCCTATGTCCAACAGTGGACGTCTTTCGGCTGAAATGATGATGATGAAGTGTTATAATAATTATTATTAATGAGATCCTCGATACAATAAATTAAAAATATAGGCATTGAGTTTACCTATCTTGAAGCAATATTATTTCCGATCTATGTATCTATCAGTGGCGGGGTCAAAATCAGGGCAAACAGACAGGTTTTTTACGATTTAAAAAAATAGCCAAGTGAGCGATTTACGGATTTTCTATGTTGTTCATGGTAACACCATTATTATATAGTGATATTTATTTTATTTTATTGATAGGCTTAATTTTGAAGGCAAGCCAAGCTTTTGGGCTATGGAAGGAACGCCACTGGTATCTATCCATTGTACCTAGATAATTTTCATGAAATTGTACTTTTAAGTGTCCTCATAAATTATCAAAATTAACTACCCAGATTACTTATTATTTTTTCATGAAACTGACGGCTCTATATCTACCAATAACACCAAGAAGTCAACAAAACACTTCTAGACAAAGATTTAAATCGTTAGATTCGCCCGAATGCGCCAAAAGATTATCACGTTTCTGTTTCGTTGACAATCTCATTTGAATAGCATTGTCTCACTCACGATACTCACTCATACTCAAAATCAAAACGATAAAAAAAATGGTAAATTAAAAAAATAAGCGTGTTTTTAACCGACTTCTTCAAAAAGGAGGAGGTTCTCAATTCGTCTGTATGTTTTTTTTTTTTTTGTGTGTATGTTACGCGATTACTCCGCCAATTATGAATCGATTTTGATGATTCTTTTTTTGTTTGGTAGATCATGCTTCAGAGGTGGTCCCATAGAAATTTTATTAACTTTGCTTGCGTAGTTTTTGAGTTAGCTTAAATAATTATGTATTTTTCCCACTTAGTGTATGTAGATGATATATTGTTTGACTCCTTTACTGTTATTTACATACCAGGTAGTGGTATTCAAATTTATGTGGGGTAGGTACCACAACTAAAAAGTGAAAAATAAAAACTTTTTACCAAAAAAAAAAACAACCGACTTCCAAAAAAACACTAAAAACGTGAAAAATAACTTTAATTTCGGAAGTCGGTGGCAAAAAACGAAAATTGAAAAGCAAAGACACCGACTTCCGAAATTAAAGTTATTTTTCACGTTTTTAGTGTTTTTTTGGAAGTCGGTTGTTTTTTTTTTTTATAAAATGTTTTTATTTGGCTAGTAGTCCAGATGTAGTAGTTTGGTGTATGGTGTTTCGTCTTATTCTGATTAGTGATTAGTTAAAGTACCTAAATCAAACGTTAAATCTGTGCTGGACTTTAAGCATTTCTTTGCAAATAAAGGGTGGTAAGGAAACATCAAGATTTCTAATTTGTCACCCGGTGTCATCGAGCAATTCTGAAATGATGATTTTCACCGTCGCGTCAGTCTGCCATTCAACCGGCAAATAAGCCAGATAGGAAATTGCAGTGTGGTGTAGTCTAGTAGGTATATTATATATTTTTTTCAAAATGGTATCTATCGTTCCAAGAGGGATGTGTAAGCTTACTCTTCTCATTAGAAAGCTAGCTTATTTTCGGGCGGGCTAAGTACGGTAAAGCTACCTCGACGGAACAGTAGCAGGGTGTGGATGCGGATATACAGGGTGTTAGGTTAGGTTACCAATCATGAAATCGCAAAAAAAAATCTGCTGTTCCATACATTTTGTCGATTTAAGTGAACACAAATGTATGGAACAGCTGTTTTTTTTTGTTGCGATTTTATGGTTTGTCTCATAGAAAAAGTATATTATAGATGACACCAAACCACTAGTTTCAAGGATAACGGTGTCTACCCTAACAGCCTGTATATGTGACAAACAATGCTCCACCTCCTATCCTGCCCTCTCTGCCCCAAAACATGCAATCAAAGTAACTTCTGCGCTATCCCGTCGACGCCGTGGAAGTGGCGAAGTTTTGGGCTAACAAGATTTGAAATACAGTCGTGCGACACAAATAAGGATAAGTACGGTGTGGGCAAATCTATAGATATAAATCTATGTTTCTTGTAAGTAAATCGAACCCTGTCCGGTCCCATAATGATATTCTAATGAATACTAATTTGCATATACTATACATACACTTTGACTTCGCCGCCCGATAGTAGCTGCAAATAAAAAGGACAAGTTCATAATATCATGTCGTTGATGCAAAAGTTTTGCCTTTTTATCTGGAATTATATGGATTACATATTCTACGTTTTATGGCATAAAAAGCATTTTTTTTATTTTTTTTTTGGCATTTAATTTTCTTTTTGAAAATTGTTTTTTTATCTAAAAATTAAGTACCTAATAATAATTAGGTATGGTATATTCGCGTGATTTTTTTTATGCCCCGACCTATCGTCGTCGCATCGCATCGTATCGCCTGCGCGATCACTTCGTTTAGCTTCGTAGCGTTTTTCTGTCTTTTTTCTATTCTATTACTATTTTAAAATCTCAATTACAGCAAATATCATCAACAGTCTCACTTAAATCTTAAAAGAAAAAAAACAATAATAAGTCAATGTCAAATTAATTATTTCAAATAGGCACATTGAAGGCACTTTTGAACGTCAAAAAAACTAAGAAATAGAACTGATTATAGTTGCCCCTTCCAAAAGGTAGTTTTCGTATGGAGAAGAATGAACAAGAAACTCCATCGCTACCCTTTTAAAAAAAATGGTTTACAATATTTTGTATACATCAATTATAATTACATGTGAATACGATGCACCTAGAATACGATTACTTTACCACAAATTGTAAAAAGAATTAAAAATGGAGCAATGACAAATAAATTGATTAATAAAATTATGTCATAGATACATGGTGCTCACATATTTACAAACATTGTAAAAGTAGGTACCTATACAATATCACAATATTCCTAACATTTTTACATTACAAATAATACTAATAAGACAGTGTGTGTGTTAAGTAATCACAAAATGTGTAAAAATCTATGATATACAAATAAAGTAAATTATACAACTAGATTAGCAACCAGTTTGATTTGCATTCTTATCCTGGATATAATCCTCAAATTTGTAAAAGGCTTGTTTACAAAGTGTACTTTTAATATGGGTTTAAAATTTTCTTTCATTTAATTGCAATATATCACAAGGTATTTTGTTATAGCATTTAACGCAGTACCCCATAAAAGATGTTTGTACTTTAGCTAATCTGAAAAATGGTTGATCTATTTTGTCTTTATTTCTAGTATTAAAATTATGTCTATCACTTATTTTATTAAAAAGATTTAGATTATAAACATAGATAAAATCTCATAAAAAAGATTAAAACTAAAAGGGACTAGACTACCACCTAAGTGCACGCCATTTTATATTCCCCTGCCTTCATAAAATTGTCATAAAACCAGATCGGTGGGTTCAAAACGTAAAAACTCAAGTTTAAGACCAACTTCACAGCTTAATGAACACCGAATGATCCCTATTGGCTAATCCCCACTGATTATAACCTCTTTTAACCTCAAAACTCTTTTTCATTTTTCTTTATTTTTTGACAAGCGCGTCCAACGACAATAATTGGTTAATTGATAACTATAAAGATGATTGTTTATGGTTCCTTCATTTTTTTAATTAATTGTGAGTTTAACTTAAGTATTTATACGTTGGTGTGTAAAGTGAAGAATTTTAATTATTGAGCAGCAATTGTTTTATTTGAGGTTATGTAAATGATTTAATTATGGGTTTTTCGCAGTTCTGCGTTTATAAAAAGAATCTTGGGTGTAGCAGCTGCTTCTATTATCCCACACAAGACGATCAACTGAAAAAAATAACGAATAAAAATAACTATTTTTATTAATTTTTTTCAGTTGGTCGTCTGTGTCGTTGTAAGCAACTGCCTATATCTAAGTAGCAATATCATCCTTTAATGTTCCCTCTGCTGGGACACAGGCTTCCTCTTTTCGAGGGTTGGTGGATGTCACATATCTTCGAGTTTTTTTTATATTCTAGGACATGCTGGTTTCATCACGATGTTTTCCTTCACAGCAGAGCTTCAGAGCAGTGGTAATATGAAATTATTTACATAAACTAAAGTGCCTGTCTGGGTTCAATCGAACCTACAATTCCTCGCGACAAGGCTTAGTTGATTTTAAATCGATTACACAAAGATCGATTTCAATTCGATGTGTAGCACCGAGCACGCAATCGATTACATTGATCCATCGAGACTTTTTAGCTATTGCATTTTTAATTATTCTCTGTTCTATCGCTGCTACTTACATTATGCATACGATGTGGTTCTGTCTGTTTGTGCAGCACGCGATGCGTTGAGGAGTTAAAGTTATTACTTCCCTTTGCTGCGGTATCGGGTAATGTTTTAAAACATAGTAGGTTCTTGTAGCAAAGAGGTGGTGAGCTGAAATACTGGCTGTTTTATGAAGCCTGCAGGATCAATTTAAAAAAAGAACAGTTGAATTCAACAGTTCTCTCTTTGCACTGCGTTTTTGTCTTTGGTTTGAATTTCAGAAAAGCACAAACTTTTTAAATATGGAACCGATTCATGCAGAACTCGAAAAACTCCTGTTTTTTTTAAACTGTTGTTTAGAAAGTTCGCCTTTTTTATTCTTTCCTCCTTAATGTTATTCCTATCCAAGATCTAGTGAAGGTCGTAGGAATCTGGATGTGGGCAGTGCAGAACCAGTCGTTGTGACGATGCTTTGGGAAGGCCTATGTCCAACAGACTCACTGATCTTTTGAACACAACAGAAACTACTATTACTTATCTCATACAGACAATAGTGGAAGAAGAATTATGCCATGCTATAGAATGAAAATATTTCGCAAAAATGTAAGTTCAGTACATCTTTTTCTTTCTACTTCATTATGAAAAGTGTAGTTTAGTCCTGTCAAATTAATCAGCGCCTGACGTAATTTGACTTAATTTTAGTAGGCGTCTAAACTTGTATGAAGTAGTGACAGTTTGACAGGACTAAACTAAAATGTATCTTCTTTCCTTTTAAATAAAAAGAAAAAGACATGACATTGGCAGAATAGTCGACACCGGCTCAATTGCCGAGAAAAAAAAAAAGATGCACTGAACTTAAATTTTGTTTAAGTTTGTGAACAACAGAATCGGCACCATTGTTATATCCCCAGTAACTGGGTTTTGGAGATCAGATAGGCAGTCGCTCCCTGTAGAATACTGGTATTCAGCCGCCGCATAGACTGAGAGCAGACGCCAAGCATAGTTGGGAAAACACTGGGCAGATGATAAGGATGCAGTTGTCTGTCAAATTAAATCCAAGATGGCTGTTCAAACGGACAATCAGATTTTGGAAGCAATCATTCTGGCTTCCCATTCAATAGATAATTTATGAATAATTCATATTCCCAATAGTATTTAGATATGGATCGTTACCATAAACTTTTACCGTAAAGTTTTATAGATCATAAACTTTTTGGTAAAGTATTTGGTTTTAAAGTTACGCTCAACATTATTTCAAGTGTTACTGTAAAAATTTAATGAGTTTTATTTGGATTTCTTGAAGATAAAGAAATTCTTATTTGTTTTTTATATTGAAGAGATTTTTAACAGTGATTTTTGTTTTACCTGCAAGCCATAAAATGTTACCTACTTAATTATTTCGTAAATAAAATTCGTAAATAATTCGTAAATAAACATTTTTGAGACGGGATAGAGCTAAGCTAATATATAAGATTTATAGAATGCACTTATAGGATAGTTAACCTAATGAAGATCCAAGATACTATAAGATAATAAAATTAATAATGAATTAGTTAGGTATACGTTGCTATTTAAATAAATATTTGTTAAATGTGCAAAAAAAAAACATAATTTAGCTATTAGCTAAAGTATTTAGTGTTTAGCTATTAGTTATTTAGCTTCTTTTCGTTCAAAGAAATTCTGGTTTGGTTTTTTTTTGTAATTTTCGCCCCTTGTTCTTGTTTGTATTATCCAAAACAATAAATTATTGCTACAAATTGAATTCCTACCGCTAAACTACTTTTAAGAATTTAAAAGAACATGAAAAACACAATAGCCCAGCATTATTAAATAAAATGTGAAATAACGACTTTTTCAGATGTTAATAGATAATAAAACTCCTCATAAAAAGTTATTAAATACACGCGAACAGAATCTCAAGAATCCATTTAATAAAAGAAAAACTCATTTCATCTTTATCGAACAACATCTAAAAACGGCCATCAAAATTCTATCGCACAACCTCATTACAAAAATCCAATTCCGTCTTCAAAATAACATCATCATTGTTAAAAAAAACCACCCCAGCTCATCCCTACTATATTTATAAAAATAACCAATAACATGCGTTAATGTTGGCCGAATACATGCAGCTGCCGTTGCTATGAAAAAAGTTAGGCGTGTTGTCATTGGTCGGTGTCATGGCGGACGCATTAGCCGCATCTGTCATCTTTATATTGTTTCGCGGCTTTCGCGCCATATTTTTAGCGCTAATATTACGTATTTATGTGTTGCAATAAAATGTTATGTTTACGGTTAATTGCGTAAGGTATGGGTGTTTATTTTGTGAGGAATTTTATGGGAATTGAAACGTGTGGTT
The DNA here is from genome assembly GCA_948473465.1 of Lithophane ornitopus. Classification (NCBI taxonomy): domain Eukaryota; kingdom Metazoa; phylum Arthropoda; class Insecta; order Lepidoptera; family Noctuidae; genus Lithophane; species Lithophane ornitopus. The sequence goes on along the minus strand of OX419641.1, from coordinate 2,359,260 downwards.
TTTATTTCAGTGTTGTGACTTGTGAGCATAGGTCATGCATTTCGATGACCGTTGACTACAGTTGATACAGGCCCAATGACCTGTGCATGATTGTTATAATATTATTTATTTATTGAAACTTTTCGCATTAAAAAAAAAAGATACAAAGGCGGACTTAATGCCTTAGGCATTCTATACCAGTCAACCAAGGGTGGTGAAGAGAATAGATGGCGGGTGCTCTGATAGAGAGGAACAAAGAGAAAAAATAAAATAAAAATATATATCATAATGCATTACAGTTTTTACAGTACATAAATACGCTATCAACTTATGATACATATACTTAAATACATATTATGGGTGTATGCAAGTTTTAAAAGAGTCGATAATGAGTAGTTTCTATTTTAAAATATTCATATATACTTTGTTAAATTCAATAATGCTTTGCTGCTGTGGGGGGAGATTGTTGCGTCACTTCTTCCCAGCTAGAGCTAAAGCACTCGGAAAAATTCGAAATACAAAAACTAGCTCGAAGGTTTGAGTCTGGAACTCTGGACTCTTTAGAACTCTTTTTGTATTAAGAGCGTTGATTCTAAAAGTTGGCAACATCGCAAATAACTGCCAAATATTCCTGTTTGATTGGAATGACAATATTACTGTATGGAACTATGAAATATCGCTAACTAACTTACTAGAATATTAATAATGAATTGCAATTATAAAATAATAATTGTAAATAATTGTTGTCTGTATTTATATGTGTGTGCATAAATAGTTAAATAAATATAACACTGAATTTCAGTTGTAACCGGTTTTAGGTGTAAAAAAGGCATTTGAAAAGTTTCCAAATCTTTTTTTTACAACTAAATCTAAATATTCAGTGTTATGATATTATTTATTGCATTTCATAATCAATATTTTAGTCCACTATTTCATATTTCCATTCAGTAATAATGCCAAATTAATCAAAACAGCGAAATATTTGACATCTATTTGCGATGTTGCCAACTTTCAGCGTAAACGCTCTTAAAGATGGTTCATGTTCTCTCATGCAGATAAAAAATACATAGTTATGCTATGCGGAACGTGTATATTTTTTCATACATAAAATTGATAATCATGAGAAACCTAATGGCGTGAAAATTATGGTCGGCAGTCATGTCAGAGCTGGTGAACTATTACGTGAAGTGAATACTAAGCAGACAAATGATAGGTACATACTTAAGTTTGCTAATTAAGCGAATAAATGAGTGGAAAACATAAAGGGGTGATAAACGTGCGAGTAAGTCCGCGTACTTATGGCTCGGCGAGCTTACTCGCCCGTGTGTCATGCTAAGTACGCGAACTTTAAAACCGTTGAGTAAGTTCGTCGGCGATCCAACAGGTTTGAAATTTTGCTCGTAGTCCGCCTTGGCTCGTCGTCTGTCACCACCGCGAGCCGACAGCCGCGAGCCGCGAGTCAATTTGACAATGAAATTTTGAGCAAGCTTCACGTGTGTCAACGAGACGGCGCGGCGAGCCGAGTAAGGTCGCGAACTTAAAAACCGCGAACTTTAAGTACGCACGTCTATCACTCACTTAAGATATGTTTTCTAAGGGTGAGGCCTCAGCCTTATAGTCGTCTGCCAGGGTTGCGGGAAAGTCCGAAAGGGATACCGGGACCTTGGCAACAGGCAACTGAAGGAACACGGGTGGGTTTTAGTCAGTAAAAGTCTGACACGCCCTTCCGCTACGCTCAGAGCAGGAGAAATCATTTGCAGATCTATCAGCCTCAAAAAAAACCCGTATAGGTCTTGAGAATTTCAGACTTGGTTGTTATGGATTCAAAGACGAGTAAAGGGTTTTCTTATAGTTTTTAGCTGATAACGAATAATAGTGAAGAAAAATACTTAGGAAACCTGGTTTAGTGTGGGAAACTCCCCAACTAGATGGACCGATAAACATAAAGAGCTTGGTACAGGTTGGATGCGGAAGGCAGAGGAGAGGGTGTTGTGGCGCAGCTTGGGAGAGTCCAATGGCCTAGGAGTGGTCTGCGATAAGTGTTGAAACTACCAAATAAAAAAAAACTACCAAATTGTAGCATTTAAAGGTATGAGGAACAGGGTGTAAACTTCACTCATGCTCTATAGAAAAGGGAGGATCCTGCGACCACCACGAAATTGCGGTGCCTCACGTCACTCGAATTTTTTAACTAAAAAAACGTATCTATCCTTCCTCAGCCACCATATTCCACTGACCTTAGTGCCTTGTGATTTTGATCTGTTTCCAAGAAACAAAGAAAAATTGAAGGGGAGAAGGTTTGAAAGCAAAGAATGCACCGACTGCCTATAATTTCGAGATTACTGAGGTGTCTAAAGAGGAGTGGTCAGAGGTATTTTCCAATTGGTTTTAATGTATGGAAAAGTGTATACGTGCTCAGAGAGAATCCTTCGAAAAGATTGATACAAGTAATAAAGAAAAAAATATATAATTTTTGAGTATCACATTTCTTTTGGCATGACCCTCGTAATAGACAGGATTTTGTGTGACGTCAGGATTTTTGTGTGACGTCAGAGGGGCAATTCCCGAAATTTTTAAGAACATTCCCATTCGCAATCTGTCAAAAATACAATTAGTTTACCAACATTTTTGATAAGTTTGACAGATTGCGACTTGAATGTGAACGTTTTAGCAACAATCCTGCTCCTAAACTTCTCAATTTTGCTTGTTTGAGGTTGTCACAGATAATTCCTCTACCATTTATGTACTCTTTCCTAACATATACCTATTCCACCTTCGAATTATTTTAAAAAAAGAACACAAAAATTATCAGCTAGGTTCCTCCTGTCACTACCCGTATCCAGGCGCTCGTAAAACCCGAATTATTAACATATAAATTGTTATTTGTCAAGCACGGTGGCTGTGGCGCGATAAGGCACGCCGCGCAAACGATTATATTGTCCTATATTATATTACACAGAGGTACGTTGAGGTGCTAGGTGGAATACACTTGTTAGGAGTTTGAGTTATTTTTTAACTAGGATTAAAAATGTAATAAAGGTAAGTACGTTATATATATATTGTTCGGTGTTATCACCGAACACCTTAGTTAGTAATATCGGCGTGACGCCGTTGACCTAATTTTATTTTTATTATTACTAATTATTTTATATTCGATTAAATGCATTTTTGTCTACCGCGTTAGCCGGGTGTATTCAACAACAAAATCAATTCAAAACAATAACAACAATCTAGACAATTTCAAAAAGTTCTATTAAGAATTTTGATAAATAAATGCTATTACTCACTACAGGAATATTTGGGCGATAATTCTATAATTACTGCTTCAAAAAATTGTATATCACCTGACTTAGTTTTGAAGATTTGAATTTTGTTTCACACTAGCCTTAATATAATATATATCCTATGACATATAACTTAATCTGTTTGACGTTTATTGAAATTTATTGTATTTTTGTACTGTGAAGCATGTACCTATATTGACTTTATTACTAACGTGAAAGTTTAAGTTAAATCTATGTTAAAAATCGACAATGACAATTAAATATATTGGAGCAAAGAGAAAAATAGAGGAGCTACCAATCTGTAACATCTCGCACACTGTTGTAATTTGACCTATGTTTACAAATAAAGCATTCTGATTCTGATTCTGAACATTTCATTAACATTTTAACATAAGAACAGTTTTAGAGTGAGTCAAAATAGTGTTCAACATTAACACTTGTTTCTCCTCAAAAACACCGACACCTCGCTACGTACCCCGACATATATTAATAATAGCACAGAACTGATGCCCTGTCTTACCAAGGGGTATCGTATTGCCCAGTTACTGGGTTGTGGAGGTCAGATAGGCAGTCGCTCCATGTAAAATACTGGTATTCAGCTGTATCCGATTAGACTGGAAGCCGACCCTAACATAGGTGGGAAAATACTAGGCAGATGATAATGGGCTTATAGCATCTGAAAGATGGCTTCATCTGGTATTCAAGAGGATTGTTCGACCTTTTAAATCACCCTTCATCACTTAAAAGAATATAAAACTGCCATCTTCGTCGCACAATTCAGCCCAAGGCGGTAACTTATCATAATTATGACGTGTAAACTGAACACATTATTAACAATTAATATACATTATATCCCTTTAGATAGCTACACCTGTGTTCTTGGCACGTTTATGTAAAGATTGTTCAGCAGATAAGCTTAAGTGTAAAGTGTTTTTAATGCACATAATTAATATCTAATGATGCAATTCTTAATAGGATCAACTGTTTTAGTGTCTGTAGAATCCTGTTAATGCCGTAATTAAGCTGATTATATCACTAAACTGACCCATCACCTCAACAAGCCTCTCGTGCAGACACGCTTCATTTTCAACCATTTCCCGCCATTTGTGGTGAATTGACAGTTGACATTAGTGATAGCGACCTCACTGCATACACTACACTGTCAAACATTGACATATAATCAATGCTGTCAAAGTGACATGAATCTGTGAATCTGTCTCGTTACTCTTTTATACAATGACATGAATTATTTACTGCGTAAAGTATTCTAAACTTATTATTTTCATTATTATAAATGCGGAGACTACGTGGGTCATACGTCTTTTTTCTCTCGGTTAGTTTTAATCATGGTCTGGCGGTTCGAGTAATTTATGCGGGCTACCCAAATGTCCTTTCTTTGGTATTGTTCATAATGTATGTGTATAATGCACATAATTAATACCTAATGATGCAATATTAAATAGGATAAGCTGTTTTATTGTGCCATAGAACATGGCTGATCGATTAAATCTATTTTACTTTTTTACTTCAACGTTCCATGGAAGGTCACAGCAATTTTATCCACCGCTAAACGTTCCATTTACTTCACTCATGGCTATAAATAATAAAAACCGCATGAGTCGATTGAAGATTAAGCTACGCTTGACGGGGTTGGTCCGTTGATGGGTGACCATCTTTACATACCGAGACTCCTCCGTGCCTCGGAAAGCTCGATAAGCCGTTGGTTCCGGCTGTCATTCGTGGATCTTTTTGACAGTCGTTACTGCCGTCAGAAGCCCGAAAGTCTGACAACCAGCCTTACCAAGGGGTATCGTGTTACCCAGTAACTGGGTTGTGGAGGGCAGACAAAAACACATTTATTTGTCTCGATGACGCTTCTATACGACGACGATGCTTCAATCAACGCCATTTTTTTAATGAAGGTCTCAATATTTGACTGGATCTACTAAGACTATATACGCAGTTAACGTTCTGTAGTTTCTGCCTACTCCCATTAGAAGAAGGCGTGAATATGTTTTATCTAACAAGACTAAACTAAAATAAACATAAACTAGTAATTTAAAAAAATGCTGTACTGTTTCTACCGAAAAATATCCCCTCTCTCCCCTACCATGTTTACTTACTCCCTACAGACACATAATGCCCGAAAAATGATATAAATCACTTAACAATACCAAACTGGGGCGAAGCGGCACAATTAGACGCTAACTAGTCCAAATTACCCACATCTCCTCGTCTCGGGGGAGAATGTAACAGATTATTGGTGTTACGAAGCGCTCGTGGGGGCGTGATGTTGCATTTTTGCCTATTCCACTCATAATGGAGTGGGGAGTGTGTTATTGTTACTAAGTGTCGGTGTTTGTATCAAGAATGATGGTTTCAGTTGTCTATGGTAAATGGTGGCTATAAAATAAGGTTTTGAATTTGCTTACTGGCTAATTTTGCACCAATAAGGCATTATTATTAGTTTTAATTTTGTCAATTATTTACACACCACATAGAGAAGTGCATTTTGCTTATGTACCTAGATATTCCTTTGGTTCTCAAACAATACTCTCAAAAATAGGTAATAAAACTCCCGCCAAAACGCAAACGTCAAATTCAAAAACGCAGAACGCGACTATTCACCTCCAAAAAAATAACAAAAAGTATCGCCCCGTTCCACGTAACGAAAAACCGAAAAACGATTACAAAAATAAGCCATACCCACACCTATTTTATTACATGCAGATAACAAAATAATCTTCAAAGGCAGAACCACATACTTACCGTGGATATTTAAAAAACTATAAAAAGTAAAACTGGCGATGGCGGCTGTTAAGAAGCGTGGTTCTGTAATAAAACATTGTTATTTATGGTTGGGTCTTAGCCTGGTGGACCCATTTATATTTATATATTGGAGGTGTGATTGGGAGTAGGTAGTCGTGATTTTGTATTTGATTGGCGATTTAGGCGGCGGACGATATTTGTGGTTCAGAGACGGTTAATTTTTTGCGGTTTGTAGGTATTATGTTAACCTATCCTTCCTTGAAAAACACTTTTAGGCTAGGCTTAGCTGTATTCCGGCAATATTTAGTGACATAATTGATTTCTGTGAGTATAGTTTTTGTACTTGACAAGTGCTTTGACACGGTGATAACACGTAAAACATTTTTTTTTAATTCTGTAGATAGCATAAATGGGAACAGCTGACGCCTGTCTTAAAAATATAGACATAAAAGTCAGCAAGATTTTTTATGAATTTAGAATAGAATTTCAAAATTTAGTTCTATTTGGCATAATTTGAATCCATTTTGCTTTTAAACTTGTCAACTTAGCGTCTGCAAGGGTCAGTCACAAAATGATTGCCAGCAGTAATAATAAACATAAAATAACATAATTTATTATTAAAATTATTAACTGCTTAATTATAGGTTACTGAACACTGATATTTTATGTAAATTGCTTGAACAGCTGTACGTCATAAGTTACTTGGTGTCTGTGGTAGGTTGGTAGTATTTAGTCCAATTATTTTGATAGAAATATCTAGCTTAAAAACCTGATCTTGTCAAGGCTGTATTTTAATTTTAATAATTACTAGCAGAGCCGACTGAACTTGTCCTGTCCAAACAATAATGAAGCATGCAAAAACTACACCTCGCTAAGTGCATACACGCTCACACGCACATAATTACAATCAAACTACACCTCACTAACCGGCCTCACGTCACTGTTGACAGTACTGTCTTGTTTTTTTTTGGTCTGAGCTAAACCATGAAATTTTGCACAAGAGACATTAAATACTTAACGAAGGCGAGCACTAAAGAGGGATTTTTTTTAAATTCATCACCTAAAGGGGTTAAATAGGGTTCCATACAAGTTTTTAAGAAATTGGGTTCCGTACAAGTTTGTATGAAAGTTCGTTTTTTTTGCCGATGATTAATCCCATTGGACATACGTCTTTTTTTGTTTCTGTAATTGTTTTTTTTTAATAATTATTTTGAAGTTTATAAATAAGTATTAAGTATGTTGAAACTGTATGTCCCTGTTACTTGTCCCTAAGGGTTCATTAGAAAACCAGCGTCAGACAGCATTTGTCTGGCATTCATGCTGAAACGGACCTTTTTGACGCAGCCGTGAGGCACACATTAGTGTTAAAACATTATTTTAATTTCTTTTTTTTATATTGTGTTTCACGAACTGTGTCCAAATAAATGTTATTCATTCTTTGTTTCTTTTGTTATTTTATAAAATGCTGTAACAGCTTTTCATGAGTTTAGCCGTCCGTCGGTGACTGCCATTTTGCAAGCTCTTAATACATAAAGATATAATTAATGTAAACTGTGTTTAGAAATTATCTTGATATTTTTTTTTTCTTTTGGGTTTATTTGCCTTAAGTTAGTACTTCCCTACTGCTTGAGATATGGTTTGCTAATATTCCGACGGCCGCGGCATGCGGCCTCTTGAAAAAGGGAACAGTAAGTAGATTGAGATTTTGTTTATTTATTTCTTATGGAAAACGTTTGAGAAGAACACAATTATTAATACTGTAATTTAAAAATATTGTAAAAGCCAATTATTTTTAAAAGAGTAACCATGGAGTTTCTTGCCGGCTCTTCTCCATAGGAAACGACCAATTGGAACCGTGCACCTAGCTTCTGACGTTTCATAAGTGCCCATGTAGGTTTATGTGAAATAAAATATTTTGATTTTAACAATTAATAAATAGTTTTATTATTTTAGTTCAATATTTAAGTATTAAAGTATTGGTAAATATCTAAATTAATTGCTAGTAAAGCGCGTGTAAATTGAAAATACTGAGTAAAAAATAGTTCCTAGGCCGGTAAATAATTTTATTTATTAATAATAAGCACGTTAAATTTGACAGTCGTTACGGGTCGTCAGAAGCCCGAAAGTCTGACAACCAGTCTTAACAAGGGGTATCATGTTACCCAGTTACTACATGTAAAATACTGGTATTCAGCTGCATCCGGTTAGACTGGAAGCCTGTGTATTTTGTCAGCCGTTGTTCTTTAACCGTTCACCTTTCTGAAACAAAATCTTACATCGTTTATGACCCAAAGGAGTGCTATTAACTGCAACTGTCAGTTGCTCAACAATGAAATCTTGACTTTCAGGCAATCTGTGCCCGGCTTTATAATTTTTATGACGTTCAACTGTAAAGCCTCTGAAGCCAATCATAAAGCAAACGTAGACGCGCAAATTCCCTATTTCAGAAAGCACAACAAATCAATATAAAGCTAAACATTATAAAATCAAATGGAAGTTCTCACAATCGTTTGCTACTAACCTCCCCTCTACACAAGAAGGCGTGTATATAACTAGCCTCGATGCCTGTGCTTTAAAAAAAGAAAATTAAAAAAAAAACCACCCGACGATGAGGTAACGAACGAGGCGCGGTCGGCGCGTTCCTTTTTTAAAAACCTTCGACGTGTGTGGTCCGATTGAATTCGACTCAAGAGAAATTGAACTTTAATTCGGTCTGAAATATGGTTGGTTTTCATGTGTTGATGTTTTAAAGAAATGTTTTTCTGTAGTATGTATGAATATTGGAGCTTTAAAGAACTTAATTGGTAGAAAATTGTATGTAATTTTTGTTTCGTGTGCGTATGTTTTGACTTTCCTAATTTTTGTATGACTCAATATTGTGTATTGTTTCATTCAGTTAATTGGTTTAATTTTAGTATTGTATTGTTTTTCAGACACCTGGAATAATATTTACTTTTACGTACTCGCTTGACCATAGAGTCGCATAGCTAGCGTACCAAAGACATTATTTTTATAGACATACTTTTATTAAGGCCATTTATTAACATAAAAAAAAAAGAGGAACCTCTAATCATCATCATCATTTCAGCCGAAAGACGTCCATTGCTGGACATAGGCCTCTCCCAAGCGTCACCCAAATGGTAGTTACTATATGAAGGCACAATTCTTTTAAATTATTCCAACTAAAGTCTATTTTTTAATCTCGTAGACTAATTTGACATTTCAAGTGATTGTTGTTTGTTTTTTCAATTTTGAGTTTGACATTTGCACCTGTCAAATTAGTCTACGAGATTAAATAGCAGACTTTAGATGCTTTATTTAGTTCATAAATGTAGCTCAAAAGTACGAATACATATTTAGGCTTTTGCAAATAATTTTTCCAAAGTTCTCAATAGATGGCGCAGTCAATCCCTTCAGTTACATAGTTATTGTAAGTAATAAGTGACTTTGGAGATTTTGAGCAAAGAAACTACTTATTAAGTTATAATTTGGTACTTAGCCTGAAAAATACCCTGTAACAGTAGTTTTATGTAAATGATTGAAAATCAGTTTCCTCTAATAATAGAGAAATAAAAATAATAAGAATAGAGATAGCAAAATAATAAGTTATAACTATTTAATAATTGAATATCTACTTACTTAATAAAACTTACTAAAAACAATGATTAAAGGTTAAAAAAAAATACTTTAACACTTTAACATGTTTTTTTTTTTTTCAATGTTGCGGCTCCCTAAATTCAAATTATTTTATTTCACATAAACCTACATACTTATGAAACGTCAGAAGCTAGGTGCACGGTTCCAATTGGTCGTTTCCTATGGAGAAGAGCCGGCAAGAAACTCCACGGTTACTCTTTTAAAAATAATTGGCTTTTACAGTGAATATTGTTTTACGAATATTTTTTACCAATTATTTTTTTACCAATTAAATATTTTTCTCAACACAAAAAAAAAAAATCATTTCGGTCGGACCGTAAAGTGACACTTTAGGTACCGAGCGAGACATCATATGAGGTAATCAATTGATATAAATGATCATTGAGCGGTCAGAAGGGCTCAATTTCAATCATTTATGGTTTTGTTGACAATGGGAGGAGGATTCTGTTTGTGCCGCAAAAGAAAAAACCGGCCAAGTGCGAGTCGGACACGCGCACGAAGGATTCCGTACCATTATACTATATATTCCGTACTATAAAAACGAGCAAAAAAAATCACGGTTGTTGTATGGGAGCCCTCTTAAACGTATTTTTTATTCTGTTTTTTAGTATTTGTTGTTATAGCGGCAATAGAAATACATAATCTGTGAAAATTTCAACAGTCTAGCTATCACGGTTCATGAGATACAGCCTGGTGACAGACGGACAGACAGACAGACAGCGGAGTCTTAGTAATAGGGTCCCATTTTACCCTTTGGGTACGGAACCCTAAAAACGAGTAAAAAAATCACGTTTGTTGTATGGGAGCCCCCTTAAATATATTTTTTATTCTGTTTTTTAGTATTTGTTGTTATAGCGGCAATAGAAATACATAATCTGTGAAAATTTCAACTGTCTAACTATCACGGTTCATGAGATACAGCCTGGTGACAGACAGACGGACGGACAGCGGAGTCTTAGTAATAGGGTCCCGTTTTACCCTTTGGCTACGGAACCCTAAAAAGGTAGGTAATAACCGCCTCTGTGGTCTAGTCGACCACCGGTCTCAGACCCAGAGGTCCCGGGTTCGAGTCCCAGTGGGGGCAACATTTTCTGCTCGGTTTGGTTGGTGGTAGGGCTTGTTCTAAGTCCGCCTGGCTAGCTACCACCTTTCTATCTAAGTCTGTCGCCATAACAACAATGATAACAGCTTGTTGTGTTTCGGCAGTTAGAGGTAAGATGGCCAGTTCCTCTGTGCTTGAGGATTCCGGGTGAAGCTCGCTTCCACCTTCGGCCTAATCATCACTTACCATCAGGTGAGATGCAGGCCAAGATCTTCCCCGTTGTGGTAGAGAAAAGGTATACTTCTTTTTCTCCTAAAGCTATGAGCTGTAGGAGAAGGAGCTCGTGGCTAAGTAATAACAGCCGCACGGGTCGATCCATCAGGTTAAGCTACGCTTGCTGGGGTTGGTCCGTGGATGGGTGATCATCTTCACATGCCGAGACTCCTCCGTGCCTCGGAAAGCACGTTAATGCGTTGGTCCCAGCTGTCAAACGTGGATCTTTGACAGTCGTTACGGGTCGTCAGAAGCCCGAAAGTCTGACAACCAGTCTTAGGGGTAGTCTATTACTCAGTTACTGGGTTGTGGAGGTCAGATAGGCAGTCGCTCCATGTAAAATGCTGGTATTCAGCTACATCCGGTTAGACTGGAAGCCAACCCCAAGATAGTTGGGAAAAGGCTAGGCAGATTGATTGGTATCAGCTGTAGGAGAGGGCCGCAAGCTTCGATCGATTAGGTTAAGCTACCCATGCCGAGGTCAGTCCGTGGATGGGTGAACGATCCCACATAAGGCTAACTACCATAAAAAGAAAGCTATTTTTGGCAGACAAGTCTTAGTAATTAACAATATCTTTTTTAGTCTCTACCCCAAAATGGCTTCCCTACGCTTATTGCATACCTCCTATAAAGTATTACTTCTTTACGACCATTACCTGCGCCTGCGCACGTCAGAGTAATAGGATAATTACAGTGTTGCCAGCTTAAAGCGTGGCAAGTAATTATGTGCAGATAATTGGCGAAGATGGTGGGGTTGCCATGTATAATAATTGAAATGCCTAGCGTTGCGCTTGCGCTTGTTTGAGGAATTCTCTGGTTATATTTTTTTTTATGGATAGGTTATTATGAAGATATCGTCTTTATTGTAGTTTTGAAGTAGAGTAAAATAGAAATCTAATCTAAACTCTAATAATTAGAGTTTATATTACATTAGAGGTTTATAAGTAGACTAGCTGCGCCCCGCGGTTTTCCCGCGTCAGTCTCAATCCCGTCGGAATATCGGGATAAAAAGTATCCTATGTGTTAATCCAGGTTAAAAACTATCTGTTAGGCAAATTTCATCCAAATCCGTTCAGCCGATTTTGCGTGATTGAGTAAAACATTCAATCACAAATAAACTTTCACATTTGTAATATTAGTAGGATTAGAGTCTATCTACTTATATCTATAAGTTTGAAATCGCCAATTCATCTTGAACAAGTGTGGTGAAATGCTCGTGATTTCTTTATATGAGAAGTCTTTAATTGCTCTGCAGTGGAAGAATAATGGCTCTTTTTATTATTATTTATAACTATAAATAATTTAATGTCAGCCATACTTTTTTCTGCACCTTTCAATCAGCCACCAATTTCGTTAAACTGTCTCAATATTGTGTATTCCCGTTCCACCAGTCCCACCAGTGGGACGAATTTAATAAATGTACGTCCCTCTGATTTTGTTAGTGGGACGAACGGGAATAATTTAGTGATTTTATTTTTAATTCCCATTGGTCCCACTAAATAATTTTATAGTGGTTCGTTATTCAACGGTAAAAAAAAACTTATTTATCCTAACTATTAGCCTATGTATCTTCTATCTATTTTTATATAAAAATTGCGTGCCATAACATAAAAAAATACCAACATTTCGTGTAAAATTTTGTCTTATGGCAACATTAATTATTAATTAAACACCTCGTTACGACTTTACAAAGAGTACATGACTAGACATGTTACCTCAATCATCAGTTTAATGAACGAAGGCGTGTCAGTATGTATGTGTTGCGTCTTGTGCATGTTACATCAAAAACCGCTGTGGTAATTTTGATGTTTAACGTTTTAACAGGAAAATTGCTTAATTTTTTTGTCTGAGCTGTATTTTGCTCGCCTTTTTGTAAAGGTCACAGTTGTTTAAGTGTTATCGTTTAAACTGTTCAAAAGAACATCACGCCTGTATTCCCCGAGGGGTTAGACAGAGGTGTACCTATAGTACACCCACATTTCGCCAGTTATGTTTAAGTCCCATGTAATAGGGGGCGAGCCTATTGCCATCAACCGGGCACAAATCCAGACTACGGGCTGCTACTGAGAAATTACAGATAGAAACCCCCAACAACACTTTCCTTGACCTGGGAATCGAATCCAGCATGAAATCAGCAAATAAAACAAGGCTTTTAAGAGGAAATAGGGTCGGTCTTTTCTCCATACAAAAAGTCATAATTCGAGGTTCGGCTCTCGTCTATTTCCTCCTCCAATATTGGACCAATTTGAAAGATATTTTATAAATTGATTAAGAAGGATATTTACTGTGACCCTATGTTTTTCTTATTTTATTCATAGTTGTAAAATTTGTACAATAGGCCTCTGATGACAGCGGTCTAAACAGGCAATTTTGAGCATTTTCTGAGGGTTCTAGTGCTTCTAAAGATAATGGAAAACAAAGGGGTATAGAACTAGTTGATTTATTTTATTGTAAAATACATTGCTAAGGTCATAAACGATAAAAAACAGGCGAGAGGGTTAGTATGGAGAGTGGACCGACCCTATTACCTCTTAAAACTCTCAATAAACAAATATATACTCAATCTTCTTCAAGAACGGTCTGCCTCGTTGGTTTAGTTACTGAGCATGAGGTTGTGGGTTCGATTCCCAGCTACCTAATTGCGTAACTTATTTTCATAACCGATTAAGAATAATCAGAGGCCCTAGACAAAGTGACATTCTATCAGCGATCACGATGATGGAAAAGGCTAAAATGTATAGGAGTGACATAAGCCATCGAAAAGCTTATGTCAATCCTGTTGAAAGTCGTTGTAGAAATACGAAACGCTTTCGAAGCGATTGTCACTTGTCTAGGCCCTCTGTTTTATTTTGACAGTTCAACAACATTCATTGCGTTATTTACGTTGTACAGCAGATTTTTTTTTCGATCTTGAACTTAAGAAGCAATGGATTAGACATTTGTTTCAAACCGATTCCGATTGTGATTGATCGTGTATTACGTAATTAGTGCTGGTCGGGCATTATGAAGTAGAGAATTCAGTAGCAGCCTGGAATGTCGTAGGTTGAGGACAATACAATCGGCCCCTATTAGGTATTTACGGTTTAAGAATTTTATTTCGTCAACATTTTACAAAAAAAAAAACAACCGACTTCCAAAAAAAACACTAAAAAAGTGAAAAATAACTTTAATTTTGGAAGTCGGTGTCTTTGCTTTTCAATTCAGTTTTTATTTTTCACTTTTTAGTTGTGGTACCTACCCCACACAAATCCGAATACCGCTACCTGCTATGTAAATAACAGTGAAAGAGTCAAACAGGATATCGTCTAGATAAACTAAGTGGGAAAAATACGTAATATTGAAGCTAACTCAAAAATTACGCAAGCAAAGTTAATAAAATTTATATGGGACCACCTCGGAAGCACAAAAAAAGAATCATCAAAATCGATTCATAATTGGCGGAGTAAACGCGTAACAAACACACAAAAAAAAAAAAAATATATATTTATATATATATACAGACGAATTGAGAACCTCCTCCTTTTTGAAGAAGTCGGTTAAAAAAGAATACAATAATTCACTTCTATGAGGAAAAAAATTATAAATAAGATATGCGACGGTTTCGCTAGGTATAGACTAAAAATTAGGTTATAAAAACGTTAAAAACTTACAATTCAAAAATGATTCAGGTGGTGCTTTAATAGTCTCTTAAAAGTTGGCAGTGATTTTGATTCCTTAATTATTTTAGGTATAGAGTTATAAAGTTCAGCCCCCTCATATACTATAGTCTTTCTACCGTAGTTTGTCCTATTATTTAGAGGTACGTATGAGGAACGGGGTGTAAAGTTCACTCATCCTCTATAGAAAAGGGAGGATCCTCCAACCAGACGGGTGTTGTGTCTAGCGGGCAACTGCCCAATGATTGTATACAACATTATTTTTCCGATTTCAAAGTTGGTCCGATAATGTTGTTCAAAATGATGAGTACAATGACAACTTTTCGGTTAAAAAAAATAGTGTTGTACATGTCCATTGCGCGGTAAACTCTAACTGCGCGATGCAGGATTTATATGACGTCAGGATTTTTGAATGACGTCAGGTCTTTGATGCGTAGTTCGCATGTGGCGATGTAGATGCCGCCACTGGTACATGGGACTTAAACATAACTGGTGAAAAGTGGGTGTGCTATATCGGTGTACTATGTGTACTATAACCACTTAACATCGTCAACAGACAGTGGGCAGTCACACCTGTCTTCAGAACATCTGCTGCTAATTATGTACGAGAAAGGATATCAGGTGTCAATCATATGATTAAGTACGTTATTAATGAGTCGGCCATGTTATGTCTGCCACAGTATAAATAAGTAACAGTATTTTAACTTCATAGAAAACGGTCGATGCGCTTCGAAATCTCAGTGTATATCAGGGCGCCTAAAACGGCCACATTAGCAATTTCTCTAATTTGACACAAGCAATTCAATTTTGTAATTTCGTATATGAAATGCATGCAGATCATAATCATGAATTGTCAGTATGTGACATTTTACGATGATTAATAATATTTTCCTAGTATGGTTCTGCCAAAGTGGCCGTTTAAAGCCCCCAGTACGCAACAGTAGAGCGCGCGGCAGTTACGCACGGACGTGGAAGATTTGTCTACCGAGCGGACGTAGGTAATTATTTCAAGGTCAGGCCATGACATAGGTATACAATACTGTTACTTATTTATACTGTAGTATGATGGAGTAATCTGTCAAATTGAAGACGTATTTCAGCGGTGTCCTCCTTTATTAATTTACTGGGAATATAAGCTCGATGATTAAATCTTACACCATAAACACGTTGGGTTATGCGCTAAATGAATTTAAAACATCGGTCTGTTACTATCTCTGAGGTCCAGGGTTCAATTCCCGGGTCGGGCAAAGTGTTATTGGGTTGTTCTATCTGAAATTTCTCAGTTGCAGTCCGGAATCTGGATCTGTGCGCGGTTGATGGCAATAGGCTCGCTATTACATGGGACTTAAACATAACTGGCGAAATGTGTGTGTACTATAGGTACACCTCTGTCTAACCCTTCGGGGAATACAGGCGTGATGTTATGTTATGTTATGTTAAAATGAGTTTGTTACTTAAATGCATGCAATCTGAAAAACCTCTAACCAAAAACTCAACGACTTTTTTAAACCCATAACATACATAACATGATCAGTGTATAATGTTCCCACTGCTGGGACTCAGGCCTCTTCTCCGTTTTGAGAGCAGTGGTGATTAAATAATTTACACAAAGTAAAGCGCCTGTCGGTGAAGGAAATCATCGTGAAAAAACCGGCATGTCCTAGAACCAAAAATTCGAAGACATGTGACATCTACCAACCCGCACTGGGCCCGCGTGGTGGATTACAGCCCACTCCCTCTCACAGAGAGGAGGCCTGTGTCCCAGCACTGGGAACATTATAGGCTGATAATGCTGAGTTAAGCTAAAGCGCCTGTCAGGGTTCGAACCTACAACCTATAACTCGTAAGTCGCGGCCGTTACCACTGGGCCACCAGTTCTCTACTCTTTCTTAACTCATTACTGCTCTTTCAGACACATTCTTCAACAAATAAAGTCGAATCCGAAATACGGTTTCTGCATAACCGTATTTCAGCAACACTCCGAGCCGAAATGACCACAGATAACTTTAAACAAACAACCTAACCTTATCAACTAAATCTTTAACGGTTCCAGTTCTCCTTTTGAAATCCAATTTTCGCCGGCACCATTTTGGCCGGCCGGCGGCGGGCGGATAAAAAACAAGAAACGCTTGGGAAAAAAAACGAGAAACGGATTGAAAAAACGAGAATTATTTTGACAGGTAACACAATAGCGGATCCCGTAACGCGCTGCATGTAGTCTCTAATCGGTTTTAGACCCAGTATATGGTAATTTTCGGTTCTAACTTTTATTTTTCTTTTGTCATTCTTGGTACTGTATTTTTGTATGCAACATAACATCACGCCTGTATTCCCCGAAGGGTTAGACAGAGGTGTACCTATAGTACACCCACATTTCGCCAGTTATGTTTAAGTACCATGTAATAGGGCTAAAATAAGGCTAGGCTAGGCTCGCGACTAAGTAATAACAGCCACACGGGTCGATCCATCAGGTTAAGCTACGCTTGCCGGGGTTGGTCCGTGGATAGTGACCATTTTACATACCGAGACTCCTCCGTGCCTCGGCAAGCACGTTATTAAGCCGTCGGATGGTCCCGGCTGTCATTCGAGGATCTTTGACAGTCGTTACGGGTCGTCAGAAGCCCGAAAGTCTGACAACCAGTCTTACCAAGGGGTATCGTATTACCCAGTTATTGGGTTGTGGAGGTCAGATAGGCAGTCGCTCCTTGTAAAATACTGGTATTTAGCTGCATCCGGTTAGACTGGAAGCCGACCCCAACAAAGTTGGGAAAAGGCTAGGCAGATTGATTTTGTAATAGGGGGCGAGCCTACTGCCATCAACCGGGCACTAATCCAGACTCCGGACTGCTACTGAAGAACCCAATAACACTTTGCGCGACCTGGGAATTGAACCAAGAACTTCATGCTCAGTAGTATTGCTTGCGACCACTGGACCTATCGGGATTTTTGTTTGTGGTTTGTCGTGTTTTTTTATGCAGTATATATTAATAATGTAACTAATTTTATAAGCAGACACATTAAAATGTCTATCTAGAATAAACGACTTAATTTTTTACGTATAAGTTATTATCGCCATCAAACGAAAAAGTTCGGCGAGTTTAGAATTAAGTAACACCTTTGTCTTTAAATATAATTAAATAAAAAATCTAAGTCAAAGGTATTATGTAATCAGTAAATTAGGATGACATTACTTATTTGTACTAATATTATATTATAAACGAATACTTTTCTAAACTAATATTATAAAGAGAAAATATTTGTTTATTTTGTATGTTTGTTTGTTACGATTTCACGCTGAAACGGCGAGTGGATTTGGATGAAATTTGGCAAATGGGTAGACCATGATCTGGGCGACTTATACGGGTGAAACCGCGAGACGCAGCTAGTCCTAACTAGTATATACGAGTATAATATTATAAAAAAAGGGAAAGTGAGTTTGATTGTTGGTTTGTTTGTTTGTTACGCTTTCACGCTAAAACGGCTGAACGGATTTGGATGAAATTTGGCATAGGGGTAAACCATGACCTGGAATAGGACAATAAAATCTTTATATCTCGATATTCTCACGGGATCGAGTCTTACCCGGGTGAAACCGCGGGGTGCAACTAAAAGATTTGATTTTTTGTATGTTTGTTTACGATATCCCTTGGTAAGACTGGTTGTCAGACTTTCGGGCTTCTGACGACCCGTAACGTCTGTCAAAGATCCACGAATAACAACCGGGACCAACGGCTTATCGTTCTTTCGGAGGCACGGAGGAGTTTCGATATGTAAAGATGGTCACCCATCCACGGACCAACCCCGGCAAACGTAGCTTAACCTGATGGATCGACCCGTGCGGCTGTTATTATTTAGCCACGAGCTCCACTTAATTCTATAATGATGTTTAAATCGCTGTCGCTTATCGCTAGCGTTCATCCCCATATCCTCTATCAAACCCACGGTGGTTCCAAACACCTTGAATACTTTCTCCTCTCCGTTATTAGGTAATTAGCTCTCCGCGGGTATCATAACATATTCTATTGTCCGCCATATTGGATCCTAAACAACAAATAATGGGAATACTGGCGGGAATTGATGCTTTTTGTGGATTTTTTTGAATAAAATGTTGTAACATATTGAGGACTATAGGAGTTAATTTTTATGTAAAGAAAATAATATGGAGTTTCGTTTGTTAAAGTGTGTGTATGACAGCTCCGACCGACGACTAGGAGTTAGCTCCATAATATTGTCATAAATTTTAATCCGTGTTATTTACATTGTGAGTTAGTGACATTTTATTTTTCAATTTTATTTTTGACACTTTGTGACATTTTCCTTTGATATTTTGAATCATTTATTAATATTTTTTTTTTGACATTTTTTTATTATTTTGCATTTGACTTAAAATTCTAAATTCACAATAATCTGAAATTAATATGGTGTAATTTTTATTTGATAGCTGCTTGCGATACCAAAATTTTATAAATTGTGTATGATTTCTAATATGGGTCAAGGACCTGAAATAAATGAATTTATTATTATTATTATTATTTACGAAAAAAAAAACAAGTGTTACGCTTGTATAAATTTCACTCCCATTAAAGGAGATAGTGTTTTTTGTTCGGCGATTGGGCCCACCAAAAATTGTGGCGTCTATTAATGAAAGGCATGATGATTAGATCCTTATGATCTCTAGATTACAGTGGTAGTAACAATTATACTTCGTCTAACGGCAATACTGAGAAATACGATCATAACCTAAAGAATCACTAAAAGAGCTTTCAAGAGTTTAGTGAGGAGGTGGCCTCATCGGTATTGTAATTAAGTAATATAGTGCACTGTTTAGTAATATTTTGTACTAATATTGGGCGTTTTGAACGGTTATTGAAAGCGAAAATCACATTATGTAACAAAGCATTTTTATTACTGTAAGTATAATTATCAATTTCAAAGACAGACGACTTAGAAGTAGATAGTATTTCATTTAAAAAAGACGAAGGTCGCTCCACCTCTGATACCCTCGTGCCCTTGATACAAAAGCGTACAGCGTGTGAACTGTTATTTAAATAATGTTATTATTATTTTTTATAAAATCTTTAAAAACGCCGCAATACATGCATTTACTTTGCATTTATAACATTGACGACCTAACCGGAATGGAATCAATTGAGTGCGTTATCAAAATATTATCTTTTTGTTACGACTTCGAGATTCCGGTGAGACTTTATTAGACAAACCTACCATTTAAAATGATAAATCTGTATCTTTCTTTTAATCATAATGCGATTAATAGACGTTACAATACAATGGGCCCAAAAAAATCTATCTCCGGGGGCCGTAAGTACCTACATAAATGAAAATCGAATCGATTTATAATGAATCGATAATAAAAGTTTTCTCCACTTTAAATGCTAGTTATAAAAGATTTTCAACTAGCCCATAGATAGGTTGAAAAGTCCAACCTGACCATTCAATTATGTCTGGCATTCTAGAAATAAATACTTACAAAAATATTTGATTTTGTGAATCAATTGTGCTACCTACTTAAAAAGCATTAGTTTGTAATATGACAAACTATGGGGTTTAGTTTTGACGACATTTATTAAAAGATCTTCTACTTTTAAAATTCGGGTACGAAGATTTGGAAGGGGTCTATTTAAAAAATGTCAATGAGAATTTCGTGTCAAAGATCAATTCTTTACTCCCAAACCTCTTCGTCAAATATTTAAAAAGAGAACTCCACGGAGAACGGAGACATTTTTCCTTTGACCGAAATCAATTTGGCGCGTAACGTTTGAAATAGGAACGTTCTCGCTTGTCAAACGTGTTGAGTGCACTTTGTTCTTGATCACATGCCGCAGTGATATAGTCCCATACTTGACTGTATATTAGTTTTTCGACAATATTATTATATTACAGGTCGATACAGAATTGTTCGATAGAGAACTGAATTTATAGTAAAGTATTCTCTTAAAAAAAAAAAAAACAGTTTTTTTTTTGTCATTCATGTTTATTTATCTCAAAATGCAGGCTCTAGTTTATGAAATGCACAATCTTAATAGAGAAAGGTGTCCAAACCAATGTAGGAAGATCCTAAGTTACAGATGACCCGGCTCTCTTAGATATGACATGTTACTTTACAAACGGTTAATATTTAAGATACATAAAACTAAGTCTCACAGTTTTATTTAGGTAAAAGCAGTACCAACAAAATTAAAAGAAATAAAACAAAAATATTTAGCAATAAAAAAAAAAAAATAAAAAAAAAAAAACTAATATAATAAAAAAAAAAAAAGTAATAAATAAAAAAAAAAAATACGTAGTCTTATTTACCCTAGAGTACCTACCTATTAATCAAAGCGTGAGAGGCCACCTGCAGTATATTCATAACTAGCTTCAGAACTAGCTTCGTCCGCGTGGTATGTCGATAAAAAGTATCCTATGTCCTTTCTCAGGCTCTAGACTATCTGTGTACCAAATTTCATTTAAATCGGTTCAGTATTTTTGGCGTGAAAGCGCGACAGACAGACCGACAGATTTACTTTCGCATTTATAATAATATTAGTAAGGATAGGTGTACCTTCGTACTCATATTCGATGTTATTCGAATCTTCATAGGAGACCCATTATAATTATGTTGTATATTTATGTATTTTACTGTTTGTGCATAAATAATATAATAAATAAATAGGTGCTACGGAATTACTTTAGTTTCGGTTCAACATCAATGAAATTAAGAATGCGGCGACCGATGAATTTTCCATACAAACGTAATACCTAAATGATTTGCAATTTGAGCATATTTCCACCATATTATGTTGATATTCGGATTTAGACAGTATTTATCTAAGTTCCTACATCTATTTTTTCCTAAGAAACTTACCTAAAATGAAGTTTAAGCGAATTTAATTTCTCACATTTTTACACCGTTTAAAAAACAACAATATTTGTAATATTGTTTCAATCTTATATTATCAAGTTACAAATTACGCGTGGTCGTACAGTTCACGGTAGCTGTGTGTATCGCTCCGACAGGCACACTAGCGCAACATTTGTAGTTGCGACCGATGCCCCTTAACACTATATTTTGGAGTTTCGACTATTCATAAACATATCTGCACATTCAAAAACAAGTGCATGTTCATCATTTAACCAAATTCCCATAAACTTTTAGTCACACTGCAGGTATTACTTTTATTTACGGCCCCACAATACTGATCTTATTCTTACCCGTAAAATTTTAAACCCAACTAAACTCTTTGCAAAAAAAAAGTAACAAGGCCCAATCAGCCATGAACCGTGCCCGTCAACAAATAAAAAAAAATAAAGTCAAAACACTTGATAATCAATTTTACCGCGAAAATTGTACGCCGAAATATGTTACAAACTTGTATTTGCGGTTGTCAAACTGATTTTTGTTCTGACAGCCCATAGATTGGGTATTTGAACAGCTGTATTTGTAAGTTTGTGGTGTAGCAACAATGGCTTCTTAGAATACCTGCCATGAGTTTTTAAATCTGTTTCATTAGCGACAAGCGTAACTTATTAGGCAAGAATGCACCACAAAATTGACAATGCGACCTGTATTTGTTAGTAAATGCAGTATTTCCGTGTTTGAATTGGTTTGTTTGGCGATCCGTGAACATAATTTTTGAAGTAAGAACGTTCATCTTACCAAAGATAAAAAAAAGTTGATGGCACATTCTTGTAATCCATTTTTTGTCGCTTATCTAAGTTTTTAACTACCTACATAAATATTATGTGGTTTCTAAGCTAAAAACAATTATAAAGAAATAATAATAAAAATGTTCGATAAACACGAAAAATTAAATTAAATTCTGCAGTATTTATAAATCGTAGACATTTCGTAGCGCGCGTAGCAGTTTCGTAGACCCTATTTTATATCTGTTAGTAATATCTATCTATGCTCCATTTGAAATAAGATTAGACGTCTAGATAAGCCTTTTTTACATTCCGTTCAACCGATTTTGAATTCTATTGCGTTGGTGGCATGACAAATGGCAGCCGCAGTAGATAGTTGGTATTGTGTAACTTTTTTTTGCTTTTAATGCTATCCTTATGCCTACGGTATAGAAGTCAAAATCGGTTGAACGGACTGTAAAAGGGTTTGTTTTAATGTCTAATCTTATTTCAAATGGGGTATACTGTGCATATAATATTATTTTATTTATTATGTAAGTCTTATAAGCGTTTTTATTTTTATTAATTTATTTATAGGCGTTTGTACCTGTTATCAAGTTATTTTTATTTGGATTTCATCATCTGTATGAGACGAGTGTTTTTTTTTTAAATATACTGATCTAGTCTAGTCTCGATCCCGGGGGAATATCGGGATAAAAAGTATCCTATGTCCCATTCCAGATCATGGTCTACCCCTGTGCCAAATTTCATCCAAACCCGTTCAGCCGTTTTAGCGTACAAGCGTAACAAACAAACAAACAAATAAACAAACTCACTTTCGCATTTATAATATTAGTTAGGATGAGGAACAATTAGATGTTTTGCAACAATGTTTTCCTTATTAAGGAAATTTTTCGCGGACTGGTCGACACTTCACGTGACCGGCTCATTCTTTGGCCAAAGAATTTGCATTGCCATTAAACGTGGCAATGCTGCTAGTCTTCTGGGCACGTTTCTGGATGACAGCGACGCGGACGAGTACTTCGAAGCGTAAATGTCCTTTTTTATATTTATTATATAATTTAGTACCTCGTGGAGGTCGTGGCTAAGTAATAACAGCCGCACGGGTCGATCCATCAGGTTAAGCTATGCTTGCCGGGGTTTGTCCGTGGATGGGTGACCATCTTTACATACCGAGACTCCTTCGTGCCTCTGAAAGCACGTTAAGCCGTTGGTCCCGGCTGTCATTCGTGGATCTTTGACAGTCGTTACGGGTCGTCAGAGAACGAAAGTCTAATAACTAGTCTTGCCAAGGGGTGTTGTATTACCCAGATATTGGGTTGTGGAGGTCAGATAGGCAGTCGCTCCATGTAAAATACTAGTATTCAGCTGCATCCGTTTAGACTGGAAGCCGACCCCAACATAGTTCGCAAAAGGCTAGGCAGATGATGATATAATTTACCACCTTGTTAAATATTGTAAAACGAACAAGGCAAAAAAAAAATATTTGCAGTAATTTAGGAATGTAACCGCCATGCATGACAAATTTTGTGTCAAAATTATCTAAGGTCCACGTCTCGCACCTCATGGTTCCTAAAAACGTCATTAGGAACAGAGCGTGTCGAACATTCTTCCAGACTGACCGACGTATCAAAGGATTCCAAAAATCCCGTTGAACCCACAGGACATTACTAGTCAAAATACAATCTCCCACAGCGTCACAAATCGCGCCAAAATATTGACGTAAAGTTTGACAGCTCTTTGAAAAACGAACACCGAATTGTATCTGTCACCTGGCCATAGACAATGGTGTGTTTACACCGTCGCGAATTTGTGTTTTGAATAAGCCTTCTTTGTGTGAAGACTTTTTGTAGGTGTTTTGAGGTAAATATATTGTTAAATACTTTGCGTGCTTTGTTTTATTATTCTTATTGTTGGTACCTACTACTGGGTATGTTACGCGTGCCCAATTTTATTTCTAATACCTGCCCTAATGAAGTGGAGAAGTTTAGACAAAGGTGAGGTGTGTTGGAGTCATCTTTAAGGTCTTTATGTCTGTTCTGTAGAGAAGGAACGGGAATGGAATTGAAAGAACGTATCTTTACCTTCAGATCCGTTATTATAAGCAGTCTGCATCCAGTAAGTTCACTATTACTCTACGTTTTTTCCAACTCGGAGTGTCATAGATGCACGGAACAGCCGGGACCAACGGCTTAGCGTGCTTTCTGAGGCACGGAGGAGTCTCGTTATGTAAAGATGGTCACCAATCCTCGGACCAACCTGACAAGCGTAGCTTAACCTGATGGATCGACGCGTGCGGCTGTTATTACTTAGCCACGAGCTCCTATATATCTATACCTACCTATTAAAGTCCTTTTTCATCTTGTGAAAGTGAGAACGGTGTAGGCTTAGTGGACTGTAGTAGTTTTGTTGAACATTTTCTATTTTGTTAAGTACTTACCTGGTACCTTTTGAAAGGCCTACACTGTCCTCCCATACCTAATAACACTGTAATTCGAAAATATTGTAAAAGCCAATTATTTTTAAAAGAGTAACCGTGGAGTTTCTTGCCGGCTCTTCTCCATAGGAAACGACCAATTGGAACCGTGCACCTAGCTTCTGACGTTTCATAAGTGCCCGTGTAGGTTTATGAGAAATAAAAAATAATGATTTTGATTTTGAAAGTCTATTTTTTAATCTCATCAGACTAATTTGACATTTCAAGTGATTGCCGTTTGTTTTTTCAATTTGGAGTTTGAAATTTGCACCTGTCAAATTAGTCTACAAGATTAAAGAACAGACTTTACCTAATAATATTGTTTGTTTCAGTCCAGTACTAACCCCACAAGATCTACTTAACTTCAACTATACCTACCATCGAAGATTTTTAGTATTCTAATGTTTTTTTTTTCTCGATACGGACTTGCTTTTCCAACTCACTTTAGACATTGGCAGAATGGTCGACATCTGCTTTGCTTGCCATAATAAAAAATAGAATACCTAATAGTATTGCCATACAAATATATTCTCCTTAACAAAGTTCCCACGTATTGCCCAAGCAAATTAAAACGCAAGGAAATACAACATGAAAGTATAACTCGATCTTTTTAATTATAAAACCAATGGTGGCATTATTGTTGACTGGGCGTCAATTCGGCCGTGAAATAAATAAGCGACCAACGACCGGCGACCAGCGACCGGCGGTCGCAATAACAATAATATTGTTTATGTGAGATTGTTTTACATTTTACTGCGCTTGCGCTATGAGGAAATTGTTTCTGGTTTGGAGAAAAAAACGCGGCGGTTGCGTTGCGGTAACGATTTTTAATCTAGGGATACCTACTATAATATCCTAACTTAATATTATAAATGCGAATGTGAGTTTGTTTGCTTGTTACGCTTTTACGCTAAAACGGCTGAACGGATTTGGTTGAAATTTGGCACAGGCGTAGACCTTCACCTGGAGAAGGATATAGGAGAGGGATATAGCTTTTTATCGACATACCACGTAGGCGAAGCCGCGGCTAAAAGCTTAGTGCTGGATTTTCGCGAGCAAAAGCTAGAGCTGGATTTTGGAAAAAAAAAAATTCTTTGATTTTAATTATGCTTAACATTATTTTCGCTGAAATTAACAAGCAACTTCCGTAATCTTGTAAAAATATCTAGTTTGTCTATTATATTCATTTTTTTAATAAATGGCAAGCAAGGCCTAATGTCTAAAGTGAGTTGGAAAAACAAATGTGCATAAAAATCGACTTTGTCTATTCAAGTAAATTAATTGTCAAGTAAATTGACACGGTACGTCAATTTAACCGTGTCATTTCATACAACTGTCAAAAAATGACAGATATGATTTGATTATGTATACGGACAGTATAGTTGGTTAGTAAATTTTGCTTTACAATTAATTTCCCCAGCTTTACTTAATTGGTTGTTTTTTAAGGTTCCTTACCCAAAAGGTAAAACGGGTCCGTCCGTCTGTCTGTCTGTCTGTCCGTCTGTCATCAGACTGTAGGTAGCTCATAAACTGTGATAGTTAGACAGTTGAAATTTTCACAGATGATATATTTCTGTTGCCGCCAAAACAACAAAAACAAAATAAAATAAATATTTAAGGGGGCTCCCATACAACAAACGTGACTTTTTTGCCATTTTTATAGAAAATGGTACGGAACCCTTCGTGCACGTGTCCGAATCGGATTTGGCCGGTTTTCTATTTATCTGAGCATCTACTACAGTTCCGAACAACTTTTTTTTTTTTTTTTGGTTGGTAAATCATCATATGACTTCTCCCGCTCTGGGCGGAGCGGAAGGGCGTGTCAGACTCTTTCTTACTGACTAAAACCCACCCGTGTTCCTTCAGTTGCCTGTTGCCAGGGTCCCGGTATCCCTTTCGGACTATTCCGCAACCCTGGCAGAGACCCCTGGATCTCAGTCTGTTACTTTTTAGATATTTGTGCTGACACCAAAATGATGGCCAGTACCTTTGTCGGCTTCAAAACTACATTTTTTTTTTATTCATAATAATTATTTTGATGTTATAGACCTATATATCTACGTGTAAATGTGCTCAGTAGGTATGGCTCAGGAGTCCGGGAGTATATTTTATATCAAAATATAATAATTAATAACTTTTATAACGTGCGTCACGGACGCCGCTAATTATTATATAAACTATGTAAAGTATTACTTTTGACGCAATTTTATTTTTTCTGACTCTTTCACAAATTAACTTTCCGCTCAATTAATTTTTATTATAATTATCTAAAAATAAGCTGTTACAGCACGGTCTAATTAAAAAATCAAAAACTCGGTATCCTAGATTATTCTCATAATTATTTAGGATTCCGTATGCCAAAAATTATTCCCTAAGTATTAAAAAAATCAACCTTTCAACGGGATTACTTCGCCGTTGTGTCCGTCTGTTCGTGCTTGTCTGTATGTCACACAAGGCTGTATTTTTAGAATCAGTTGAAATATTATTACTATTGTATAAATGAATATTATGAAATAAGCACAGAATACATGTAAGTATGAATGCTGTCATGTTAAAAATACAAAAACCGGCCAAGTGCGAGTCGGACTCGGCCACTCGGCAAAAAAATCATGTTTGTTATATGGGAGCCCCCTTAAATATTTATTTTATTCTGTTTTTTAATTATTGTTGTTATAGCGGCAACAGAAATACATCATCTGTGAAAATTTCAACTGTCTAACTATCACGGTTTATGAGATACAGCCTGGTGACAGACGGACAGACAAACAGACAGACAGCGGAGCCTTAGTAATAGTGTCCCGTTTTACCCTTTGGGTACGGAACCCTAAAAAGGTCAATCTCAAGGGTCAACATACACAGGAAAAAAAAAAACTTCGTTTTCTCTCACATCCGTGGGTTGTAAAAGTGGCAATCATTTTTAAAGCGTATCGTATTTCTATTACGTTTTTCATCGAGATTGAGTTAACCTTTCGGTAGCTTATGTCAGTCCCATACATTTTTGACGTTTTCATCGTTATCTCTGAAAGAATAGGTACGTCACTTTGTCTAGAAGTCCCTCCGTAGTAGTACGGAACCCTTCGCACGCAAGTCCGACAGGCACATGGCCAGTTTTTCAACTAAATACCTACCTACTGTTATTTAAATATTACGCCTCATTTAGAAGCTAATCTAAGAGAATTAAGTCTTCTAGATAACTGAGCGTCTTTCGTAATTTATTTGCAATAAAAAATGGTAAAAAAACATAATGGCGCTGTTGGTAAAAAGTGAATCATTATGTATATTAAGCTATCTATCTTCGCCTTAGGTCATTACGTTGAAATTAGACTGGTCTAGTAATAATATGTCTAGGTCTACATACTACATACACTGGCCATCAAACTTAGTACCACACTTCTAAAATTACAATAACTTTTAAATTACACAAGAAATATTTTCGAAATAAAAAAGAATATTTTTTTTTTTTTTTTTATATATCCGATAACCGTCTTTTAAGGAATGGCTAAAATAATATTTTAAACAAAAACACTCCTTTTCAAATTGTTGCAACTTTTGACTCTTTTTGTTTCTGTTTTCACATTTATTTCTTGATCA
Source organism: Lithophane ornitopus (assembly GCA_948473465.1). Classification (NCBI taxonomy): domain Eukaryota; kingdom Metazoa; phylum Arthropoda; class Insecta; order Lepidoptera; family Noctuidae; genus Lithophane; species Lithophane ornitopus. The sequence goes on along the minus strand of OX419641.1, from coordinate 2,330,889 downwards.
ATGAATTTTGAATTAAAAGCAAAGGTGTCAAAAAAAAAATGTAAAAAAGGCGTAAAACTGTAAATGTTGTTTGAGTTTTTAGCCAGTAAGTTAAAAATTGCTATTTTTTGGTTTAAGTTAAAAACGTTACTTATGTAGGTATGTAGTTGCCTCCTTGTCACTATGTGCTAGCGACCGTTTTGGGGCCCATTATTGAGTGTGCAAGCCACCCCTTGCCATTTTATCCATGTATATACCAAAACATTGTTCAGGCAGGGGCCATAGTTCTAGGCTGTTTTTTATGTACTTCACACTTTCAGGTCCGGTTGAAAACCAGCGTCAGCCACTAGTTGTCTGGCATTTTTGCTGAACTGGGCATTTTTGGCGCAGCCGTGAGGCACACTCCCCTGATAATGTCCTACTTTACCTTCTTATTTGTTTCTTTATTTTTATTTTGTTATCTGCTGTATATTATGTATATTGTGTGCCTTTTAGTCTGTGCTGAATAAATGTATTTTCTTTCTTTTATATTTCTATTGTTCTAGGTAACGAGTTAGCCACCCAAACCCATATCCCAATATGTTTTGTTTCCATGTTCTGCAATAGTTCTACACCAACCGGGGGTGTTCCTTGGATGCACTTGCATAGTGCGAACAGCGATAGTCGTCCGTTGGTGCCTGAACACTTAAAAATGTCTAACGGGCCCCTACGAGTTGGCTTAGGACCCTCGTACGCCTTCCAAAGGTCTGGGACCCTAGGGTCCCGAGATAGGTATGTCATGTAAATAATAAAATTATTTAGGTGCCGTCGGGTTCAAGGTTATGTAAGAATCTCCTTTCGTTACTGTTTTTGCACTCAAAATGCAGTGACTCCATAGATTAACACCCAAGATTAGGAATTCAGGGCCCAATAGAATCTGAAGTCTTCAGGACAGCCGTACAAACCCGTACTGGGCACTCCCTCTCACAGAGAGGAGGCCTGTGCCCCAGCAGTATACTTTGATTATTTATTTGCTGCGCCCCGCGGTTTTACCCGCGTAAGTCTCGATCCCATGGGAATATCGGGATAAAAAGTATCCTATGTCCTATTCCAGGTCATAGTCTAACCGTGTTCCAAATTTCATCTAAATTCAGTCAGCCGTTTTAGCGTGGAGGCGTAACAAACGAACAAACTCACTTTCACATTTATAATAATTGAAGAATTATAATTAAAGGATAAGATAAATATAAGATAAGATAATTAAATAATAATTAAAGGATTAAGATTGTGTGCGTGACACGTCTTACACTCGCGCCACGTCATTGTGTTTTTCTAGTGTGCGTGCATTTAGCGGCTAACAGTTGGACGTATTTTTTTCGACGAGTTCACAGCTTTGACTGTCTATCTAGACATTATTGCTGTCTTTGTGGGAATGTTATAATTAAAATGTATTTCTGATGGATATCTTCTAAGCTATAGGAGTAGGTACCACTCAGGCGCAGGCGCCCAGGCTTCAGTTGTTACCTAAGACTTCTTCAAAATTGTATGATTGGGTTTAAATATACTATCCTTTATCCTTCTAGGGTGGATCTGATATGGTTGGTTAGGTTAGAAGGCTTTTCTTTAACAGTTTTTCTTGTAGTTGGACTTGGGGCACCCCGGCTCGGACAGGTCTTATAGCTTCTGTTTGAGCAGACCTGAGGGTAATTCCCGTAATTTTTAAGAACGATCGCATTCACATCTTATTCGCATTCTGTCAAAAATCAAATTTGACAAGTTTGACAGATTGCGTCTTGAATGTGAACGTTTTTTATGTTCTTACGAGAATTAGCCTTCTGTTAGCGGAAAGTTAGGACAGATTTTTATCTATTATTAAACTTTAAAGTTGCTACCTACTTATTAAGTCGTTCTTCGTTAATATGAGAGTCACTTACCTACTGCATCTTCGAGAAGAAATTGTTGGGGAGGCTTCATACCATATAAAAAGTTTTAAAAGCAGTAAAAACCAGAATATTATTGTCGTTTAGAAAGTTACGGATATCGACTAAACTCTCGTCAAAATCAGCCCATTTGTTACAAAGTTAGTGAACATAATCCTAAAGTATTAACTCATACACATTACAACCTCAATGCGCTTCAAAACTCCTTTGTAGCCAAGCTTCACACAATCAACGTCATTGCACGTTTAAAATCTATTCTGTAACCACAAAACATAATCAAAATGAATACTTAGTTATTTTACCACGCTACTAAACCATACATTACTGAACAATCGCACACAATGAGCGTCTAAAAACTCCAGTGCGTAAAACGAAACGCTATCGGCAACTAGAACCAGAGAGAACTTAAATATGGCGGCTTGCGCAAAACCGAAACAGTTTAATTACGAGCAACCCGAGAACGGACCACACACACAGCTCATTAAAACACGAATCATAACAATAATTATTTTACCCCAGCTTATAATTTCGCGCGGGAGAAAAAAAAACGATAATATTAAAACATAACCTCATTATCAATGTGTCAACAACTCAATTTATAGCGGGAAACCGGCGACGCCCTGCGCGCGGGAAATATCAGCCAATGACGCGTAGCCTGTTCTATTCGACCGCAACAAGGAAAAGTGTTGCTATCTCTTTCTTGCGTGCACAAAAGTAATGTGGCTCGAATCGTTTGTCAATGTTCCTGTCTTTGTCTTTTAGGGGGGATCGTTCTATTTTTAAGGCTAATGAATATTACGGGATGACGTTATTAATTTATGCGAGGGATTTGTTTTTTTAATCACTGGCTTTGATTATATAGGCTTTGAAAAGATTTAGGGTTCCTTTGAAAATACGGACTGCATTTTATTTTAATAATTATTTTTCTATGTATAGGTTTAATTGGAAGGGATTAGAATAAGTGGATGCACGTAAAAAGCTAGTTGTTCGCGTGTCGTTGCCCAAGTTGATCAAGATATTTTTCGTATAGATATAGCTTTGCTTTCAGGAATAACCCGACAGTGAACTCGCATTAGCGTTTTTTTAACATTTTATCTTACAATTAAAAAGCGAAATATCAGAAATCAAACTCAAAAATATGTCTCCATTAACCAATCTGAAGCTACCATATCTAAAGCTATATTAATTCAATTCAGTTAATTGAATTACACAAATTGACAGCCACGGGCGCGCCCCTATCACATCGAGCATGGATGACATGTGACAAACATACTTAGCGGTTATTCTTTATCTATAGGTGCTTTGATAAAGCTGAGTTTGTTTGTTTGTTTATTTTTTTTAATGCGCTTAAAAATCTTTTTGCATTATTAGATGAACACGTACGAGGACCGAGCTAAAAATTTCGAATTTCGAATTCTTCGTATTGAATTCGTTTATGTTCGATGTAGTAGGGACTCGTGGCTAAAAAATACAGCCGCACGAGTCAGTCTTCAAGGTTAAGCAACGCTTGCCGAGGCCGGTCCGTGGATGGATGACCATCCATAACATACCGAGATCCCTCCGTGCTTCAGAAAGCACGTTAAGCAACTGGTCCCAGCTGTCATTCGTGGATCTTTGACAGTCGTTACGGGTAGTCAGAAGCCCGAAAGTCTGACAACTAGTCTTACCAAGGGGTATCGTGTTACCCAGTTACTGGATCATGGAGGTCAGATAGGCAGTCGCTCCATGTAAAATACTAGTATGTGTTCAGCTGCATGCAGTTAGACAGGAAACCAACATAGTTGAGAAAAGGCTAGGTAGATATTGATGTAGTAACTTTCAGGATCAGCTTAGCAACAGTTAGGTAGGCACCTGTCTACATCTGGGTACCCATCAAGCTGAATATTTGCGAAGTATTTGGCTCCTTAAATAGTATGTTTCAGAAAATCTTCTTAACGACATCTTTGTCACACAAATTCCTATTTTCTATGTTGAAATGAACGCTTTAAATGATTATTTAACTGGTTTCGTTCATGTTCGAGCCGAGCATCCAACGGCATTAGTAATGTATAATTAAACTCTAACAACAATTACTACTTATACTTCAAAATTATTTACGACGGACGGAACCCACTTATTAATATCAACTCCCACACTGACAAAGATTTTATGTCTTACTATTTTTTTTTTTTTTTTTTTTAATAATTTTTTATTCATGACCATAGATACAAGTCTTTCAGTCGTATACATAGATGTTTGTAACTTAGGTGTAAAAAATTAAAATAGGATACAAAGACGCCACATGTTCACATCACATCAATATTTTGCATTATCAACTTACCCTTTCGGGTTGCGTGATACATCTCAGTGAGTTATCGTTTAAACATACTAACTATTACAATTAATAACTAACATACATATATGATTACAAAATAAATTAAATTTTTTCTACCGTATTACAGATATATTTATACAAGACACTAAAATATTTCTTATTTTTTAATAATTCCTGAACACTGCGGGGAACACTTTGTTGACGTTCACTAACACTTTCGATGTCACTGTCATTTATTTCATTCAATTCAGTAACTAAAATTAACCGTTGAATATTAAAACTTGAACAATTTATGATAATATGATCTAAATCAGCATCTTCTGCTCCACAATGATGACATCTGCTATTGTTAAATATACGCATCCTATTCAGGTGAGCTGGAGTTTGGCAATGTCCCAATCTCATGCGTGATATAATAGTTATAAATTTTCTTGTGATGTATTTGTTGAAGTCATGATACCAAGGTTTATTCTGTATTATATTTTGTATTGCAGCATACCATCTGCCTTTCGATTGTAGTGTTATGTCCCAATACTCTTTCCACAACTGTATATTACGTTGTTTAAACAGGCTGTAGTAATCGGTGAAGGGCACCTTCAGCAAGTCGGATCGATCTTCATCATGATCTGAACGGGCCGCAGTGTCAGCTACTTCATTACCACGAATGCCACTGTGCGAAGGTACCCATACTAATTCTACTTGAATAAATTTATCTAATAGTTTTTGGATTCTATGTCTAATATTATAAATAATATAATTTAATTTAAATGAAATATTTACATTATGTAGCACAGACAAAACGCTTTTAGAATCTGTAACTATTAAAATATTATGTACATTATTTACAAGACTATTTACATGTTGTAGTGCACAATCAATTGCATAGCATTCTGCAGTGAAAATGCTACACACCCTGTTTAATTTAATACATTTAGTGAAGTCTAACTGTGGATCATAGAAAGCTGCATTTACATTATGATCTGTTTTAGATCCATCTGTGTATATAACATAATGTTCTGGTCTATTGTCTTTAAACTGTAAAAAATCAAATTTATTGTGCACCGCGTCTAAATATATTGCAAAGCTGTTAATAATACCATTATAAGGAATTTTGTATATAGGCCAAATATCATTTTTAACAATATCTTTTGAATTATTATTTACATGTTCAAATATTGTTGGCATTTCAGGTAGAGTTCCACCAACCAAAGAAGAAGCAGAGATGGCATTGGAAGCAATTGACTGTGAGATTTCAGGATGTATTTTTAGTTTCTTAAGTAAAGGATTATCATTTAATGCCAAGACTTTTAATAAAAATCTCTCAGCCAACAACAACCTTCGTAATGTCAAGGGAGGTATACATGTCTCAATTTCTAATGAATTAATAGGTGTGGAGCGCATAGCACCACAAATAAGTCTCAATCCCATATTTTGAATTACATCTAATTTTCGTAATAAGGTGCTATTGGCATTCATATAAGCTAAACTGCTGTAATCAAAATGGCTTCTCACTATACTTTTGTACAGCATACTCATAACTTTGGGGTCAGATCCCCAAAAACTTCCTGCTAAATGTCTCAATAGATTAATACCATTCAGCGCTTTGTTACTTATGTGTTTAATATGTTCATCAAACTTTAATTTATTATCAATAATGACGCCGAGGAATTTATGTTGCTTACCCACAGGAATTTCTACATTATTGTATGAAATTTTAACATTGCTAAGAGTATTTACATTTTTACTGATAACTAAAACTGAACTCTTTTCTGGACTTATTTCTAATTTAAGTTTACTATGGTAATAATTGTATAATTGAGACATAGCCTTATTGATATTAGCCATTGCTATATCTATGTTTTGATTTATGCTGTACAAAAGCAAGTCATCTGCAAATTGCAGGATTTTTACATCTGGTACATCTACATATTTTAATATTTCAGAAGTATACAAGTTATAAAGTAAAGGAGACAAAGTTGCCCCTTGCATTGTGCCTTTGTTGACAGTCCTAGGTCCATGCAATTTATTATTATATTTAACAAATACAGTTCTATTGTTTAAAAAAGAATAAAGCCATTTTAGGATATGACCAGGTATACCAATATCGTGAGATACTTGAATGAGTTCTTCTATATTTACATTGTCAAAAGCACCTTTTACATCTAAAAACACGCAGATTGCATTACAGTGACTTAATTTAACCTGTCTTATATCTGATAATAAAGATACAAGGCTTTCAGAGCAACTTTTACCTTTTCTAAAGCCAAACTGAATAGAAGGAATTAAGCTTTGTGATTCAACAAAATAATCTAATCTTAACTTCAACATATTTTCAAAGAGTTTACCCAAACAAGATGATAAGGAAATAGGCCTATATGAAGAAGCATTATTTACAGGTTTATTAGGTTTTAGAATTGGAATGACACACTGTGTTTTCCAAGACTCAGGTATTGCTAATTCATCCCATAGTTTATTATAAATACTAAGTAATGTTGTTTTTGCATTTATATGTAATTTTTTTATTAACATGTAAGGTATGTCGTCCAATCCCGGTGTAGTATCTTTCCTACTGTGTAAAGATGTTTTCAACTCCTCTATAGTGAAATTGTTCTTGAGAAATTCATTAACTTTATTTTCGGTAGCGTTTTCGAACAAATACTCAAGCCTATTGTCATCTATTTCAGTAGAATCTGCTAAGTTATCTAAAAAACTTGGAACCCATTCATCATTGATATTTTTGTTTCGATTAGTTCCAATTTTTTTAAATTTTTTAATGTATCCCCATATCCTAGAAACTGGAGTTAACCTATTGAAGCTACTACATAATTTTTTCCAAGAAGACGAATTTTCTTCCTTCAGAATTCTTTTCTTTTTTGCATCTAGCTTTTTATACCTTATCCAGTTTTCAATGTTGGGTTGAGAAAAATAATACTTTAATGCATCTTTTGATTTTTCGACAGCATCACTACATTTTGTATTCCACCATGGTACTGGTTTTTTTATAGCTGTGTTTGCACTTAATTTTCGTTTTGGAATTGTTTTATTCCTTAAATCATTTAATGTTTCTATAAAATTATTATAAGCATTGATAGGGGAATCATTTGTTAAGTCCAAGTGGGAAAAACAAGTTTCTGATAGACTATAATATTCGTCCCAATCTGCCTTACTATAAATATATTTTTCTTGATCCACAGGAGATGACGTGTCATACATACATGGTTGAATGTTGATCTCAAGTAAGGTTGGAAGATGATAGCTACCCATGGGATCATCATGAACATACCAGTTACATAAATGAGCTATTGAAGAGCTAACAAGGGCAAGATCTATCGCTGAAGCTTGTCTATTAGGATAAGGAACAGTTGTTGGTGATCCATCATTCAAAATACATAAGTCAAATTCATCAATTATATTATATAAACATCTACCTCTATTATTATCACTATGGCATCCAAAGGCTATGTTATGAGCGTTAAAATCACCCATAACTATACAAGGTTTTGGTATGTTATTGATTAAGTCCTTTAACTTTGCTGAGTCAAACCTGATACTTGGAGGACTGTATATACAAAGTATTGCCATTGCTCCAAATTGTGCTTCTATAGTGATACATAAGTTTTGAATAGATTCTGAGAAGTGTGTATTAACTATTTTGTACTTTAAACGATGGTTCACCAAAATGGCTACTCCATTATGAGAATTTATGGAATTTTTGTGAATTAAATTATATGTGGGAAAGTGTGGGATTATAGAATTAGATTTTAGCCAAGTCTCATTGAGAAGACAGATATCTATATTTTTTTCCATTAATAGATTTTGTAATAGGCTCTTTTTACTCTGTAAACTCTGTATATTAAACTGTAAAATATTTAGATAATTGTCCATTAAATTAAATTTGATAAAAATATATCTTTTATTTTCTTATGTGTGAGTGGTCCATCAGAGTCACTCTTGTTTCCTAATGCAACCAACGATTTAACAATTGCGTTAATTATAATATCATTATTTGCTACTTGTTTAATATCTAAAATATCATTAGTTTTAGCCTTATCAGTTACCTTGGGTAAAGCAGGGAAAGATTTATCATTAAATGTAAGGGATGGTTTCACAACAGTGGCATACGGTTGCTGCTGAAATTTGGCCTTTTTCTCTTCAATTTTTTGTTTTTTAATGGGACAGTCTCGTGAAATGGCAAGATGATTACCTGCGCAGTTGATGCATGTGATCTCTTCGACATCGCATTCTTTGTAGGAGTGACGACCAGCACAAGAAGAGCAGTGTTGCTCGCCTCTGCAAGTCTTAGCAGAATGGTTAAATTTAAGGCACTTATAACACTGCAATAATGGTGGTATGTATGCTTTCACCTCGTATCTAAATAGTTTTATATAAGCATATTGCGGTAAAGATGTTGATGCAAAGGTGACAGCAACTGTATTGAGAGGCACTAAATTTCCCTCTACTTTACGCATGAATCTTTTAATTGAAATTACTTCAGAGTCGCACACAATATTTTTATATATTTCCTCATTGGAGAGTTCTTTGGGCACAAACCTCAGTACACCAATCCTTTCTGTTAAGTACGATGGTATAAAGGCTTTAAACTTATTTTTCCATAAGAAGTCTTCCATCTTTAGAAAATTGTTGGCTGCAGCCGCCTTTCTGAATGTTATTCCTATTTTATGCGCATTTAATCTATGCACTCCTAAGACTCCTTGAACATTATCTGATATTAAGTTGGTGAGCATGATAGGATTTTTATTCCCTACCTTCTCCTGTTCTGTTGACTCGACGTATACTACATACTCAGAATTTGTGTTTTCTATGAACAGTCTTTTATAATTTGGTTTAGTAAAAATGTTATACTTATTAATTGACTCAGTATTTCTTCGAGTATTACTGTACTTTCTTTTCTTCTTTTCTGCCACGTCTGGCGGCTCCTCACCGCCACTGGTGACACTCATGGTTGTTGGAGGTCTTACCAGATATTATTTATATGGTATTTCTGTACAATTTTATAATAATTAAACTTTTTGCGAAATCAAAATTACCGCCTTGTTTGACTTCCCGCCAAAAAGTCTTTTTATGTCTTACGAATAAACAGGGTTGCCAACTCATAGACTTTTATGTTCTCGACCTCATTTTAAAAATAGATTAAAGAATTTGAATTTAGAACTGTATGTTAGTTGGTAGTATTATTTTTTATCTTGCTGTCATAATATTTCTTTATGGTATTTTATGTATTTGTTTTTATTTTAATGAGATTTTGGCTGCAGTCTTAATTAAAATATTTAAAAACGCAAATTGATGCAGACTCACGTGGGAGGAAGAATATTAAGCTTTGCATAGGCTATGCAAAGCTTTTATTTTATTTTCAGAAGAAACTATTTATCCTTCCTAAAGCTACAATAACTTAACTTCAATAAGTAGCTAAGTGCCGGCTATTTTGTAAAAATATTACCCTGAAACCTAAGGTGAAGTGAGCTGTCATTTCAGCAGCATTTGACAGCTCACTTCACCTAAGTTTGTGAGATTTTTACAGAATAAACCTTCAACTGCCAATAACGAGACACAATAGAATTTTAATTGTTATCGGTATTTAAAAGCCCGATTGACACATGATGGGATACGAGTTTAATTGTTAGGATTGGTATACAGAGGAATAGCTTGGTTGACAAAAACTTAGGTTTTTCTCTTAAATCAAACTCTGAGGATCTACAAAATATTAATTACCTAAATAACCTTCAAAATTCTCTTTTCTTAATTCACGCCTATGTAACACAGAACCCTACATCAAAACATACCATATAATTAAGGTGGCAACAACAAAAAAATATTTCGACAGTCAGCCATCTTGGAACCGTTCGGAAACGCGCCAGAGTCAAGTTTTAAAAACTTAATTCCTTCGGTCGTTAGCGCCGGTTTCGGTACTAAGTGGTTTTCGGTATAATACCGGTTTTTAGTGTTATGTAGGACTGTTTAAGCTTTTCATGGAATTGTTGAGGTAGGAAATAGTGAGTGGTAAGACAGAATTTTTAGGTTATGTATTCCAGAAATGGGGTCAATTTATAATGATGCCTTAAAGAGTGAATATTAATTGGTGTGATATCATTTTATATAAATTGGGTTTTTAGTATTACTGAGACGAAATTACAACGATTATTTTTGGCCAAACTACTATCCAAGATATTTCAGCTCGAAATACTTACATGAATAAAATAAAAAACTGTCCTTCAACCTACTCATGCAAGGTAAATATTTTTTTTTTTGCAAACAAAAACTGTTTTTTTTTACAGTCCCAAAAAAAAGGTAGTTGGAAAGAATTCTCTTTGCAGTTTTATTTCTTTCGTTCTTTTCTAAATAAATTACATAAAACGCATTTTCATTAATATTTTTCAAAAAACATAACAACCTACTGACCTATTAAAAAGGAAACAAAAACAAACTAACCAGCTGCCAACCTATTACAATTCTGAAAACAAACTTAGAAAACGTATTAAAAATCTATAAAAATGGAGATTTCAATCTATCGTAGTACCTACTAATCTTGAAGTACGTAATTAATTCACGAAAAGCTTCGGATGTTGAAAAAAAAGACCCATCTGCCGGCTGTCGGTCGAACAGAAAAACTTAATAACAAAATTTTGGGAAATAAGGATTTTTGAATCGTTCGGTGTAAAGATACAGTGTGTTGTTTTTCGAAAACATCATTGAGACTACGTAGTTTTCCGAATAAAGAGAGAAAAATACATTCCAATAAACAATTTATATTGCTTATTTCAAAGCAACTGTACCTACATAGTTACAAAATACTGTCGACATGAAATAAAATACCTACATGTTACATGAAGAATTGCTCAATTCGTTCATGAAAGCGATAAAACAATGTTGTAGGTAATTTTCTTGAAAATTTACCAAGTTACGACTGTAAGAAATGTATTTTTTATTTGTCAATCAACTCTGCTAACTTTTAGTACTGCCTACATACAAGGTGGAGACGGCAATCCTAACTAATATTATAATGCGAAAGTGAGTATGTTTGTTTGTTTCGCTTTCACGCTAAAACGGCTGAACGGATTTGGATGAAATTTGCCACATGGTTAGACCATGCCTTGGAGAAGGACATAGGCTACTTTTCATCCTGCATCGTAAACGAAGTCACGGGCAACAGTAATAAACTGCAAAACTTCGTATATCTATGACGTTCCAGTCTGCGAAAATTCAAATAAATATGTCCAATAGATTAGTCGCTATACCTAGATGGGAGTTTGGAGAAGTTAATTTTTTAATTTCATTTTTAGGATTTATTTGACAATTTTAAAATATTCCTCTGTAGTGCCAGTGTTTTCATTTATTGTTGTACTGTCGTATCCACTTTTTCAGTCCCTCTCAATTTTCTTATTTAATAGAACCCGCTGTATATACAGCAATCTGCCTCAAATGACACTACCGACTGCGCCCATAAAAACCAAAACGTATGTTTCAAAGCGTATGATAATTAAAAAAAAAACTATCCAATATGGCGTCGTCCTTTGCTACAAATATAAAAAAAAAAACAAATCTCTCGCGGCGGGAAAGAAAAAGCGGCACTAATTTCATGCACTCATGCCGCGTTCGATTTTCAAAATGACCCTAGTAAGAGATACACTTACAAGTTAGAAAGAGACACAAATATTAATAATGTTTTAATCGGCTCATATATTTCGGTCGATATGTTGTTTATGCCCGAGTTTAAAAGTATGTTTTTTATTATTTTGGGGAGTTGGAAATTATAATATTTTCGTTTACAATAATATTATATTTACGATATATTGGTGATAATCATTTTATATCTGCGCTGATTTGGTACAGAGATAAGGCTAAAAGCTTATAAGCAATAAAAGATTATGTTTTCGCGAAACCCTAATGGCTTCTGTTCATTAGGTACTGCTTGACCGATATGCACAGAAGTCAAGTATAGGTCTTGGAATCAAGGAAATTATTTTAAAGTGACTCATTCCAATCGTAAGTACCATGGCCAGAGTGCCAATACTCATAGATAAAAATATAAAAAAAGTAATAAAAACTAAGACCCAACTACGTCTAAAAAGTTATAAACAAGACACCACAGACAGACAAATTAAAAATCCGGAGTCACACGTAATCTGTTCGATTTATGCCCTAACACGTGTGACTCCGGATTTTTAATTTGTCTGTCTGTGGTGTCTTGTTTATACCTTTTTAGTCGTAGTTGGATTTTAGTTTTTATTACTTTTTTTTTTTTAATTATTTTGGGTTTATCATATATATATATTTTGGAAATTTGCTCATTTAGCCCTTTCATTTGATACCCAACATGGTACACTTAAACAATATTTTTTTTTAGTTCCTGACTTTATGTCATCTAGAGGGCGCCATTTTTTATTCAATGTGACGTCACATAGCCTATAGCCAGCGGACGATTAAGACGCTTCCAACGATACATTTGTCAAACTGTGATGAGTGGTTTTAAAGATAGGAGGGAACAGATGAACGTACATACATACCGGTCAAAATCATAACCCTCCTTTTTTCTTCGCCGTAGTCGGGTAAAAACTTTCACATTCAAGTCGCAATCTGTCAAACTTGTCAAAAATGTTGGTAAATTGATGTATTTTTTGACAGATTGCGAATGAGATGGGAATGTGAACGTTCTTAAAAATGTGGTAATTGCCCGCTGGTCATTGCATGGTTAATCTAGCTGTCTTGAATTTGAATTCTTGGCTTTTCTGCTGAATATAATAAGAATAATCAATCAAAAAATCAATCTGCCTAGCGTTTTCCCAACTATGTTGGGGTCGGCTTCCAGTCTAACCGGATGCAGCTGAATACCAGTATTTTACATGGAGCGACTGCCTATCTGACCTCCACAACCCAGTAACTGGGTAATACGATACCCCTTGGTTAGACTGGTTGTCAGACTTTCGGGTTTCTGACGACTCATAACGACTGTCAAAGATCCACAAATGACAGCCGGGACCAACGGCTTAACGTGCTTTTCGAGGCACGGAGGAGTCTCGAACTCTCGATATGTGAAAATGGTCAACCATCCACGGACCAACCCCGGCAAGCGTAGCTTAACCTGATGGATCGACCCGAGCGGCTGTTATTACTTAGCCACGAGCTCCTCAGAATAAGCCATATAATAAGAATAATCAAATCAGCCTATATTGCTCCCACTGCTGGGACACAAGCCTCCTCTCAATGAGATCCCAGCCTACTGGGCCGCATTCCACCACGCGGGCCTAGTGCGGGTCGTCTTCGAATTTTTGATTCTAGGACATGCCGGTTTCCTCACGATGTTTTCCTTCACCGTTTTGAGAGCAGTGGTGATGAAATAATTTACACAAAGTACAGCGCCTGTCAGGGTTCGAAGCTACGACCTACAACTTATAAGTCGCGGCCGTTACCAATGGGACACCAGGACGACTCATAAAATAAAAAAAAAGTGTAGTAGTGTATATTTGCGGGATATGCATAACTCTATAAGCCTAACTGCATCATATTAATTAGGTACAATATTATTACGTCACACATAAAAATAATGGGTAACACAAAACCGTCCCATTATTGCTTGCTCATCAAAAATCATGTAAATATCGTGTTGCCAGCAGGAAATATATCCACAACACAATAATAAAGACCATTACCGCCGCGCCCTGAAGCCGATGGAAGTAGATTAAGAAAAATGTTCCCCAGATTATAGAATGGAGTCCGCCATTTTGGGGTGAGGTAGGGTGACTGTGATTTTGTGCGGGTGTGAGAAGAATTTTATTTTTTTTTGCTTGGGAAAACTGGCGTGTATTTTGTTTTTAACCGACAGCAAATGAAGGAGGTTGGCACTGCTCCGTGGTTACTGGGCCAATTTACGTGATTTCGTTTTCATATTATAGTGGAAGCCGGCCAGAGAGGTTCCAAATTTTTTTTAAATTTTGTTTGAGTAATTTTAAACTAGTACATACACAAAGTTGATTAAACCTACGTACAACCCGTGCGCATTAACATGGCACCTGGCTCAATGACGTTAGTACCTCCCCCCGCCCCCCGCACGGCGACAGCGGGGCGCCGCACGGGTAGCGGGGGTAGTATTGAGTTCTGAGCCAGGTGCCATGTTAATGCGTACGGGTTGTACGTAGGTTTAATCAACTTTGTGTATGTTGATGACGTCATAAGTTCCTGTCACTGCCAGTTAAATAGCAGTGGTTTGTGAATGCCCAGTGCGGGTTGGTAGATGTCACATGTCTTCGAATTTTTGGTTCTAGGACATGCCGGTTTCCTCACGATATTTTCCTTCACCGTTTTGAGAGCAGTGGAGAAGAAATAATCAACACAAAGTAAAGCATCTGCCTGGGTTCAAACCTATGACCTACAACTCGTAAGTCGCGGCCGTTACCACTCAAAGTCAAAATTTATTTCTTGATAACGACGATTCTGCCTGTACCGCGAAATAAATTAACACCTTTTAGTAACATTACATTAGTGCATACCTAGTTTTAAGGATATTTGTAGTAGATTATTTGTGTGTTAAATATTAACAAGCACTTCTCGCCATCAAACTGTAACGTTTGGCGAATGAAAATGTAAAAAAACAACAAATAATGTACCTGCCAGAGAATTAAAAAAAAACAAAAAAAAAAACGTATTATTTCAGAATTATTTTGATGTCATCATTACTAGACTCCCGACAATCTAAGAAGTCCGTTTTGACAGCTATAAAAATGCTTTGTGCAGCGACGAAAAAAAAATTGGTTTCTTATAAACTGATTCTCGAGACATATCGATTGAACATACTTAAAAAGTTTGTAATGAACGACTTATCTACATTGCTTAAAACTGATTCTCAAGGCTTAACGTTTTATTACATGTACGAGAACGAAACGTGAAAACGGACTTCTTAGATTGTCGCGAGTGTAATCGCTGATAATATAACCCGCATTTATAGTTGGAATACCAAAATATGCACAGCCGGTAATAATCTATTTTCCTTACCCCATCCTAACCCCATGGACATCCTACCCTGGGAGAAGCCAGGTGTGTCCACAATAGTATTAACGCTACGCCCCGACCGCGCTCGCTTTGTACAACGTTATTTATAGGTAGGCGAATCTTGGTTATTGTATGTATCTATGTAGCATAGGTATTATTTGAGGAGGTGTGCTCGAGTAATCAATTATAATTTTTGATTAAAGTTATTATTTATTTTTGGGAAAACTTTGAAATGCTGTGCTGCTGGGGAGTTTGTTGCGCCACTTCTTCTTCCCAGCTAAAGCACTAGGAAGTGGTGAAGGGTGGGCGTTTTGGGGGACTGTCTTATGTAATTTTGACGTTCAAAATGTGCTGATTCTCAGCCTAGTTTGTATAAATGACTTGTATTTTTTTCATTATTATAATTCATTCATAAGTCTATTATTGAGCAATTTTTTGAAGTACCATTAAAAAAATATAATTTTCCATTTTTTACATGAACTATGGTCTCTGCATCACCCTTAGGTTGACTGGTAGAAAATGCCTCAAGCATTAAAGGCTCTTACATACTGGCGCGACTTGGCGCGCGACGCGAATTTTAACAAAACAATTTCTGAGATAACTTCCCGGTGATTGTTCGCCGGGAAGTTATCTCAGAAACTGCAGCGACGCCGCGTCGCGTGACAAGTCGCGCCAGTATGTAAGAGTCTTAAGGTCCTAACCTACCTCAAATTTTATCTCGCTCGCACCATACTACACGCGGCCTGAGTGACGGCGAGTGTTTTCTATCGAGAAAATGTTATGTAATCTTGTTTTCGCCCAACATAGGACCGTACCTAGCATCAATCCTCAACTTTAACATAATGTATTTATTTCAAAATTAATGCTGCAGTATTTTCGGTATAACGGAGGATCATGCTAAGCAATTTGTGGTAGGGTAGGTTCTTAACAACATTGCTGATCCAATCTGATACCTACATGGGCAATAGAATTATTCAAACCAATATTATTCAAGACATAAATAGTTTAGTCAATATTGGCGACTACAGCAGTATTACCTAAGACCATAGATAATATTATTTGATACAAGCTGTTAGCGGGCTCTATGAACCAATTGAGTTAATACAGTGGCGGATCCTAGCTTCCTTTGTTTTATTTACTTGAGACAAGAAAATTTTATGTGTAACGTATTTCTTCGCACGTTCCTGCAATCTGTGGGAGTCATTTCGTGAAAAGGGACGGAAGTGTGTAACAGGAAGCCGGGGAAACGCACGCTATTTGAGTCTACTACGTCTTCCGGTACGCGCTCGTTACTCCAGAACCTTTCGGCCCCATCGGCCATCTGCACCCTAATTGCGTAATACATGATCAATTAAAATCTGAATCGGTTTGAAACAAATTGCTAATCCATTGGTTCATAATTTCGAAAAAAAATATCTGCTCAACAACGTAAGTAACGCAATGAACGTTGTTGCGCTGTCAAAATAAAATAGATTAGTCTTAATCGGTTATGAAAATAAGTTACGCAAGATAGCCGTTCTGCGAGCAATGTGCCCTGTCCATTGCCACTAGCACTCTTCATTTATACCAATTAGCTAAATACATTAATTATCAATGTATGAACCCCCAATTCACCCCTGCTTACTTTAACAAGCCCGAAATAAGGTAAGCTTCCAATGAAAACCTCACGCGAAAGTGTTATAAGTACATAACTAAAAGATTCTGTAACACCAAACTATTACATATAAAAACTATCTTTACAAGCTCAAAGATAAAGCTCAATTTCCATTAAGCATATAAAGGAGTTGTGATGTGTGTCCTTGGCAGTATTCGTATTCGGAATGATATTTGAAATCAGAACAAAATAAGTGAATAATGAATGGAGCTGTGTTCGGTTGCGCGATTTTTATCTAAAAAACGTGATTATTAATTACAGAATTAGGTGTACATCTTTTTACAAAAAAAAAAAAACCCGACTTCGAAAAAAAACACTAAAAAGTGAAAAATAACTTTAATTTCGGAAGTCGGTGTCTTTGCTTTTCATTTTCCGTTTTTTGCCACCGATTTCAGAAATTAAAGTTATTTTTCACTTTTAGTGGAAGTCGGTTGTTTTTGTTTTTGTAAAAAAAAAAAAAAAATACTTTTTACTTGTGTAATTTACTTTTTACTTAAATGTAAATAACAGTGACGGAGTCAAATAATATATCGTCTACATAGACTAAGTGGGAAAAAATAAGTAAAATTGAAGCTAACTCAAAAACTGCGCAAGCAAAGTTAATAAAATTTATATGGGACCACCTCTGAAGCATGACCTACCAAACAAAAATCATCAAAATCGATTCATAAACGGCGGAGTAATCGCGTAACATACACAAAAAAAAAACAGACGAATTGAGAACCTTCTCCTTTTTGAAGAAGTCGGTTAAAAATAGGTTCCTAACAAGAATGTTTTACAAACTTACCTTAACTTTCCATATTGTTTGCCAATACTTATGAAAATCAAATCATCAGTTCATATTTAAATTAACTCAAATTATCAACCAACAAAACGCAACCCCGACTAATCGCAAGCGTACACAAACCCCTAACCCATTTATGAATATTATTATTATATTTACACAAAACTCACTGGGTCCAAAATGGCTGCCACACCCGTGCGCGGGAAATTTGACAACTGTCGTGGACGCCATGTTTAGATGAATAGTCTTGGTTCTGAGTGTTTTGAATTTGGAATATTATTTAGGTATGGCTTTAGAATCGAGTACCTTTTTTTTTTGTTTTTTTTTTTTTTTTGGGTGGGAAATCAGCAAATGACTTCTCCCGCTCTGGGCGGAGCGGAAGGGCGTGTCAGACTCTTACTGACTAAAACCCACTCGTGTTCCTTCAGTTGCCTGTTGCCAGGGTCCCGGTATCCCTTTCGGACTATTCCGCAACCCTGGCAGGAGAAACTACTACCTAAATAATCTTTATTTGCTTCGGAAGGTAAAATCCGACGAGCCCATTGCTATAACCCGGTTCAATAATCTAGAGACTCCGGACTGCTACTGAGAAATTCCTTTAATTGGCTGCGAACGATACAGTGAACCATACCAAAACAACACCTCTGCTCTGTGCATACACGTTCACACACACACACAGATTTACAATCAAACTACACCTCACTAAATGCAAACATGTTGACGAAACCGGCCTCACGTCACTGTTGACAGCGCTGTCTTGGTTTTTTATTTGGTCTGAGGTAAAAACTAAATGACACTTTTCCCGGGGAATTATTCCCATGATCAACAGTCGTGTTTGCGGCCACTAAAGCAACGACTCAGATAACAATATTAGAAAGCTCGACATAAATTAGACATAAATACATATTATCAGTATATAAAGTGTTTTTTTACCCGACTACGGCGAAGAAAAAAGGAGGGTTATGATTTTGACCGGTATGTATGTATTATATATGTATGTATGTATGTATGTTCATCTGTCCCCTCATATCTTGTAAACGACTCATCACAATTTGAAAAATGAGGTATCGTTGGAAGTGTCTTGATCGTCCGCTGGTTATAGGCTATGTGACGTCACATTAAATTAAAAATGGCGCCCTCTAGAGAACATAAAGTGAGGAACGAAAAAAAAAAAAAATTTAATCGTACCATGTTGGGTATCAAATGAAAGGGCTTAATGAGTACATTTCAAAAATAATATATATTATAACTCCAAAAGAATAAAAAAAAAAAGTAATAAAAACTAAAACCCAACTATGACTAAAAAGGTATAAACAAGACACCACAGACAGACAAATAAAAAATCCGGAGTCACACGTAATCTGTTCGATTTATGCCCTAACACGTGTGAGTCCGGATTTTTTATTTGTCTTTCGTGGTGTCTTGTTTATACCTTTTTAGTCGTAGTTGGGTTTTAGTTTTTATTACTTTATTGTCTAGTTAGGACTTCACTGCGTTGTTTAAAGTAGTGCATATTTGTTTTTGTGAAGATGCAGATATCTTTAATATACATGCAAGGTATTGGAAGAATTTTACATTTTTTAAATAAAGGTTTACAACTATCTGGGAACCAAGCTTTGTTAATAAACCGGATGCATCATTTTTGAAATTTAAAATCTCTGTCGGTATCGATCGAGTACAGACAGAGTCACGATTATTTACGTAAAGCACTCCCTTACGTGAAAAAAGAAAAAAAAAAACTGCTTAGAACTTGACCTACAAGTTAAAAAAAAAAAGTACTGTAATATAATTTCTATGCCAGTTCATTCTTTGACATGGTCTCATTAGTACCCTAGAGTTGTGGGATATAAAAAAAAACACGTTGTATATAGAATTATCTATGATTTAATTACACTAACAACTAATAAGAAAGTGTAATTATGAGGTCAAAGGCCACAAGCCTATGAGCATTAACAATTCGTAACCCAACAGAGCGAGATAGCGCTATACAACTGTCATATCTCCATCTCTTTTCTAAAGAAGTGACAAGTTTGACATTTCGACGAGCGCTTGAGTGTGTTTTTTTTTTCTAATTTGATGTTTATACGAGTGTCAATCAAACAGACAGTCTATGTGTGAAGTGTTACTTGTTCACACGTTTTTGATTTGATGTGGTGATGGGGTCTTTATGTATGAGTCGAGTATTTATTTAGATAAATTGTTTATTGTAAGTATGGGAGTTGAAAGGCAATTTAGTATTCATTGCGGTTATTTTTTGTCTATGGAATAAGTTTGACAACCAAGCCTATATACGCGACGTCGGCCGCCGAACGATCGTGATCTATGGTCTATACTATTTATTCGTTGTTATCTCTCAATCTGCCTAGCCTTTTGCCAACTATGTTGGGGTCCGCTCCCAGTCTAACCGGATGCATCTGAATACCAGTATTTTACATGGAGCGACTGCCTATCTGACCTCCACAACCCAGTAACTAGGTAATACGATACCCCTTGACAAGACTGGTTGTCAGACTTTCGGGCTTCTGACGACCCGTAACGACTGTCAAAGATCCACAAATGACAGCCGGGACCAACGGCTTAACGTGCTCTCCGAGGCACGGAGGAGTCTTGGTATGTAAAGATGGTCACCCATCCACGGACTAACCCCAGCAAGCGTATCTTAACCTGATTGATCGGCCCGTGCGGCTCTTATTACGTAGCCACGAGCTCCTCCTCCGAGCTTATTCGTTGACAACCAAGCCCCAGAAAATGTGCCTGATAGAGGACAGGACACTTGGCTATGAGGTAACAGCAGGTGGAGTTGATTCACGTGAGTGACTGAGGTCCTGGAAGACGATGGTAAAATTGATACTGCTGGGAAGACCTTTTTTTCGAGATTGGTACAATATAGTAACTCCTAGCAATGCATTTTGGCGGTCGGAACATCTATTATACATTGTAACAGCGAATAAATTTTCCCTCGGATAGCTCATGACCTTTATAGACCTCCAGACCGTATTCAGGCCACGGCAACCAATCTCAACGGAGACTAGCCATCGGCGCGGGAGATATTATAGTGCAGGCGTGTGTGCGTAGAGACAGGTGCACTCTCTCTTCCCTTACTCCCATAGTCCGATGGGACGGCAATCTGACACGACCGGAGAGAGATCAGGGGCAGGACCAACGGCACGGGGGTATCATACCACCAACTTCCATATTTCAGGCTGTTACTAAGAAGTTCCTAATGAATAAACCTAATAACACTTTGCCCGACCCGGGAATCGAACCCAGAACCGCGAGACCAAGGGGCAGCTCATGACCTAAACAGGCGCCATAAAGAATGTGTTAGTGAAAAAAATAAGAAAAATCGCTTGTATTCTGGTGTTTAACAACAGTACCTTCTTCTCCTAAAAAAAAGAATATTTACAGACAGTCGTTTTAAGAAAGTATTGCCAAACTTAAGTGGCAAAATTGGTCGCAGAACAGATGGCCGATGGGGCCAAAGGGTTCTGGAGTGGCGACCGCGTACTGCAGGCGTAGCATGAGCACCGTTTTGTCGACGGAAGAGAAGACAAACATGACGTTTCGTGTAGACAGTACGACGGCAGCAAAGTAGAAAGAGTCAACTGCACTTTTATATAATTTGACTCAGAATTCTTTCAAATGTGTGGAATAAAATTAGATGTCATTAACAAATTCGAACCAACACCTCGACTTCAGTTGCAAAACAGTACTGTATTTTTTTATTTTCTTTAGCTTATATCTCGAAAATGGTGGGTCCTATCGCAAAAATAATGAAAATTTCGACCCCCTGTAGGAAGCCCATAAATCCCTGAGTCTCAACATGTTGTATTTTTTTTTTTTGCGTATTTTCCGTACAATATGTGAAAAATTTCATTAAAAAATACGTCGAAGGTGCTGTCCCTGCGCGCCTCCGGCTCTAAAAAAATCACGGGGTATCACAGTTTTGCGTTCAAAAGGCTCCCATGTAAAATCATGATTTTGTAGATAACCGTTTATACTTTGCGGCCGTCGAGTAGAAAGTTTTCTACTGGCGATTCCAAAATCAAATTGTCTTCACTACTATAGACAAATGTCCGATTTTGACAGTTTGAGTCGAAAACTTTCTTCGGAAATAGTCTACAAGTATAAAGACCTAGACAAAGATCGCTGGAAACGAAAGACAAAATGACAGATTGTAGAAGGATTTCTACAGTGCGATGTCAAAAATGAAGAAACGAAATGTCACTTTGTATAGAAAAAGCTATGTCTATTCTTCGTAGAGATGGAAAGCGTCATGCTACGCGTGGAAGACGTAGCGTCGTAGAACCGGTCGAAGTGGCGGTGCTTGGGGGAGGCCTATGTCCAACAGTGGACTCTTTCGGCTGAAATTATGATGATGATGTTTAAGCAAACTGAGTACTATCCAAAAAAAAAACAGTGAACCTGACAGTAGTAGCATATTATGTGTAACATGTGACATCTTGACTGACAGTACCAACCTTTCGGAAAATGGGTTGGTACCAAGTGACGGCCAACTCTAGCACCGCGCGCGCTCATTGGTCAAATCAAACAGCGCGCGCTTCCTCGGCTTCCTGTTACACACTCCCCGTCCCTTTTCACGAAATCACTCCTACAGATTGCAGGAATGATATTACACATCATCATCTGCCTAGCCTTTACCCAACTATGTTGGGGTCGGCTTCCAGTCTAACCGGATGCAGCTGAATACCAGTATTTTACATGGAGCGACTGCGTGTCTGACCTCAACCCAGTTACTGCGTATCACTTATACCCCATAGTAAGACTGGTTGTCAGACTTTCGGGCTTCTAACGACCCGTAAAAACTGCCAAAGATCTACATATGACAGCGGGACCAACGGCTTAACGTGCTATCCGAGGCACGGAGGGGTCTTGGTATGTAAAGATGGTCACCCATCCATGGACCAACCGCGGCAAACGTAGTTTAACCGAGCGATCGGCGCGTGCGGCTGTTATTACGTAGCCACGGCACCTTGTTACACATCAAAAACCGTCATATCTGCAACTTTCGCTTGCTCAATACAAACTAATAAATACCATAAGTACTTACATTTAGCAGTTAACTGCTGGTAAAACAAAACGCTGCTATTTGCAGTAATCACTCAGTAATTGGCAGTAGTACGGAATATGGCGTCGTACGTAACATATCATTTTGTATGCGGTGACCAAGAATTTTGCATTTTTGCAAGACGCGATGAAATAATATCGAGTCGTTACATATTCCTTCTGAAGTCTGACAACCAGTGTTACCAAGGGGGGAAAAGAGAAGAAGAAAACCAAGGGGCAACGTGTTACCCAGTAACTGGGTTGTGGAGGTCAGATAGGCAGTCGCTCCAGTCGCTATAACAAAATACTAACAGAATAAAATAAATAAATTCCCATACAAGTAGTAGGTAAGAGTTGTGTAAATAAAGGCTCGTGCAAACAGACGCGAAATCGCGGGCGCGACAGGCAGCGGTACCTTTGTCGAATAAGGTACCGCTGCCTGTCGCGCCCGCGATTTCGCGTCTGTTTGCACGAGCCTTTAATAAATAAATAAACAACAGACATGATTTTTTGCCGTTTTTATATACTTGTACATAATATTTTTATTATTTTAAGGTCTTTAAGTTTAAACCTATGTAAATGCGTGTCTATTAATAGAAAGAGTAGAATTTTCTTTTAATTCACTCAATCAATATCTCTCCCTTCACCTTTCACCTTTCCAAAGTAAACAAAAGCGCACAAGGCTGTTATGTACTGAATAATAAATTCGTTGAATCGTGCCCACCCCAGTGCAGCGCGAACGCCAATACAACTCTATTATTCATGACTGCTCGAGGCCTGGACGTTGTCACAATATGTGAATGGGAAATATGGTTTGTCTTAAGTTGTGAATTTGTAGAAGCGACATTTTTTTTAAAGTTATGTAGATGTTCTGAGGCCCTAGACAAAGTGACATTCTATCAGCGATAACGATGATGGAAAAGGCAAAAATGTATAGGACTGACATAAGCTATCGAAAAGCTTATGTCAATTCTGTTGAAAGTCGTTGTAGAAATACGAAACGCTTTCGAAGCGATTGTCACTTGTCTAGGTCCTCAGGATTTTTTTGACACTTTACACCATCTCTGAGGGCCAATTCTCTAACATACGTTTGTAAATATGTGAGCACCATGTATCTATCACATACTTAATAAATTTATTTGTCATTGCTCCTTTTTTAATTCCAGTAATCGTATTCTAGGTGCATCGTATTCATATGTAATTATATAATTGATGTATAAAAAATATTGTCAAACATTTTTTTAAAGAGTAACGGTGGAGTTTCTTGCCCATTCTTCTTCATACGAAAACTACCTTTTGGAAGGGGCAACTAGAATCAGTTCTATTTCTTTATTTTTGACGTTCAAAAGTGCCTTTAATGTGCCTATTTGAAATAAATTATTTGAATTTGACTTTGACTTACGTAAAAAACGTTCACATTCAAGTCGCAATCTGTCAAACTGTTGGTAAGTTGATGGTTTTTTTGACAGATTGCGAAACAAACTCACTTTCGCATATGAAATACAAAATGTACACAGACGATCTCCTAAGCAGGCTGAGGTGAAAAAGGCACGATGACTGATTTCAAAACTGAGTCGCTTCTATTCTTAATCTTTTTTCCTTCCCTTGAATTTAATTTCCTAGGAAATCATTCATGTGTTGTGTATTCAAGAAACTGTCACAGGTAATATGATTGTCAGTTTGTTCATCCACTTTCATTATGTCAGTTTGTTAACGCTAGGCGATAAATCAGGCATCTGAATTGGCCCTATCCTAACTATCCATACTAATATTATAAATTCGAAAGTAATAACTCTGTCTGTCCGTCTTAATTTTTCACGCCTAAACCACTGAACGGATTTCGATAAAATTTGGCAAGGAGATAGATGGCATCCCGGGGAAGGACATACGACATATGCACCCCGCGGTTTCACCCGCGTAAGTCTCGACCCCGTGAGAATATCGGGATAAAAAGTATCCTATGACCTATTTCAGGTCATGGTCTATCCCTGTGCCAAATTTCATCCAAATCCGTTAAGCCATTTTGGCGTGTAAGCGCAGCAAACAAACAAACAAACTCACTTTCGCATTTATAATATTAATAAAGTTAGGATTTTTAAGGATATTTCTAATCCATTCAAAATCAAAAGTCATTTATTGAAACTAGGCTGAGAAACAGCACTTTTCGAACGGCAAAATTACATAAGACAGTCCCCCAAAACGCGCACCCTTCACCACTTCCTAGTGCTTTAGCTGGGAAGAAGAAGTGGCGCAACAAACTGTCCAGCAACGTTGCTTTCTATGTTCTAAAAATATTCTGCTCAACAACGTTGGTAAATAACGCAATGAATGTTGTTGAACTGTCGAAATGAAAGCCATTTGCTACTGTACGAGCTCCTACAGTAGGTACAATACACATCATTGTACTGTAGGAACTCGTGGCTAAGTAATAACAGCCTCACGGGTCGATCCATTAGGTTAAGCTTCGCTTGCCGGGGTTGGTCCGTGGATGGGTGACAATCTAACATACCGACACTCCTCCGTGCCTCAGAAAGCACGTTAAGCCGTTGGTTCCGGCTGTCATTCGTGGATCTTTGACAGTCATTACGGGTCGTCAGAAGCCCGAAAGTCAGACAACCAGTCTTACCAAGGGGTATCGTATACCTACTCAGTTATTGGGTTGTAGAGGTCAGATAGGCTCCGTGCAAAATACTGGTATTCAGCTGCATTCAGTTAGACTGGAAGCGACCCCAACATAGTTGGGAAAAGGCTAGGCAGATTGATTGCTACTTGAGTTGTCTTACGCAAATACTAATGTCGGTAATAATATTGCACGCGCGGCCCCGCAGGAAAAACCAAGGTGCATAATAAACAAGCTAAATATTGCACGATGATTACAGTAGCATTATCAAGTTAGCGGTTATCAATTTAACTGCAATTTCCTAACATGTTGTTTATGTAGCGACTTTACTTCATACATAATTTGTTATTCCGCGAAGTTTCCACTTGGTTTAGAAAATATTATCATACGTACGTGTTGTTGCTATCGTAAAAAAACCGGCCAAGTGCGAGTCGGAATTGCACACGAATGGTTCCGTATGTAGGATCGAGCAAAAACCGGCGAAAAAGACACGTTTAATGATAAATACACAAATTGAAATAAATATTTCAATTAAGCCATTTACAGGCACTTTTGAATTGTCAAAGAGTCGGTCAGAATAAATACCCCTCTTAATTATAAACTTTACTAGCTTCCACCTGCATCTTCGCCCACGTGGTATGTCGACAAAAAGTAGCCTATGTCCTTCCCCAGGATGCCATCTATCTCCTTGCATCCTTGAATAAATGACTTTTGGTTTTAATACCTAGTTACTGGATTGTGGAGGTCAGATAGGCAGTCGCTCCATGTTAAATACTGGTATTCAGCTGCATCCAGTTAGACTGGAAGCTGATTCCAACATAGTTGGGAAAAGGCTGGGCAGATGATGATGAGTGCGACCTTCATCCCCGGACGCCCAGTAGGAGCTGCTTCACTTATTTCTTTCACATCCCTGAATGATAAGAGTCCGTTAGGTTTTCTTGTCTAAATTCTGATGTTAGTTTCATATTTAACTAGCTTCCAGCCGCGGCTTCGCCTACGTGGTATGTCGATAAAAAGTAGCCTATGTTCTTCACCGGTATGCCATCTATCCTCCTTGCCAAATTTTATCAAAGTCAAAGTCAAATCATTTATTTCTAATAGGCACATTAAAGGCACTTTTGAACGTCAAAAAAACTAAGAAATAGAACTGATTCTAGTTGCCCCTTCCAAAAGGTAGTTTTCGTATGGAGAAGAATGGGCAAGAAACTCCATCGCTACTCTTTAAAAAAAAATGGTTTACAATATTTTGTATACATCAATTATAATTACATGTGAATACGATGCACCTAGAATACGATTACTGTACCACAATTTGTAAAAAGAATTAAAAATGGAGCAATGACAAATAAATTGATTAATAAAATTATGTGATAGATACATGGTGCTCACACATTTACGAACATTGTAAAAGTAGGTACCTATACAATATCACAATATTCCTAACATTTTTACATTACAAATAATACTAATAAGACAGTGTCTGAGTTAAGTAATCACAAAATGTGTAAAAATCTATGATATACAAGTAAAGTAAATTATACAACTAGATTAGCAACCAGTTGTATCGAAATCCGTTCAGTGGTTTAGGCGTGAAAAGGTGACATACAGACAGACAGAGTTACTTTCGAATTTATAATAATTATTATTATGGATGGAATATGGATTGATGAGCGCGATAATGATCCACGTTTGATGAACGCACAGATAGCGCCATCTAGTTTCGGTGTTCCTAACTAACTTCTTATGTGTCAGGTGAGACAGTTGTCTCACCGCACCGCACCGACTGGCAAATTCGGAAATACATTTATCTATAAGCCTATTGACAGTAGTAGGTAGTTACAGTATTTGAAGGACATGTACAGAAAGAGTAGCTACGAACACGATACGAACTGTTTGACCGTGCGCATGCGCCAGCCACTGACTGTTAAGGCGATGACTATTCGCGGAATTAGGTGTGAATTTGAAGTATTTAAAGGTGCGTACAGACTAGATAACATAACATGTTATATAACATAACAAGGTTACATAACAACATTATCTATAAAAACGGCAAAAAAATCACGTTTGTTGTATGGGAGCCCCCTTAAATATTTATTTTATTCTGTTTTTTAGTATTTGTTGTTATAGCGGCAACAGAAATACATCATCTGTGAATTTCAACTGTCTAACTACCACGGTTCATGAGATACAGTCTGGTGACAGACAGACAGCGGAGTCTTAGTAAGTTTTTTTTTTTCCGTTTTACCCTTTGGGTACGGAACCCTAAAAAGGTTACATAATGGGGACGTGTTATAAAACACAAGTTATGTAATATGTTACATAGTCTGTACGCACCCTAATGTGTTAGGGGTTTTGATAGAAGACTCGGTGAAAGTCATGAATCCCATTTTTAACCGATTTCTTCAAAAAGGAGGAGGTTCTCAATTCGTCTGTGTTTTTTTTGTGTTTATGTTACGCGATTACTCCGTCAATTATGAATCGATTTTGATGATTCTTTTTTTGTTTGGTAGGTCATGCATTAGAGGTGGTCCCATATAAATTTTATTAACTTTGCTTGCGCAGTTTTTGAGTTAGCTTCAATAATTACGTATTTTTTCCACTTTGTGTATGTAGACGATATATTGTTTGAATCCGTCACTGTTATTTACATGGCAGGTAGTGGTATTTGAATTTGTGTGGGGTAGGTACCACATCTAAAAAGTGAAAAATAAAAACTTTTTACAAAAAAAAACAACCGACTTCCAAAAAAACACTAAAAAAGTGAAAAATAACTTTAATTTCGGAAGTCGGTGTCTTTGCTTTACAATTAACGTTTTTTGCCACCGTCTTCCGAAATTAAAGTTATTTTATTGTTTTTATCTGCAATGACATCACCTATTATAATATTTTTGGTATTCTGCCAATTTTCTGAAAGATTACCCTTTTTTCCGTGGGGAAATAATCATGTTATATTATTATGTAGGGTGTTATATTGTTATGTCGGGCTCCTACTGACTAAAATCCCACTGTTCAAACTCAAACTCAAACTCAAAGCATTTATTTCAATTAAACCATTTACAGGCACTTTTGAATTGTCAAAGAGTCGGTCAGTTAGTCAGAGAGTTGAAGCTAGTTGCCCATTCCAAAACGTAGATCTCTATGGAGAAGAACGGGCAAGAAACTCCAAGGACACTCTTTTAAAAAATGGATATAGATATTACACAATCCTGGGTACAGTATTCATGTTGCTTCTATATGTGAGAACAATGTAAAACAAAAAAAGAATCAAAAGCAATTCAAAATTTAAGATTAAAAATAAGCTCTGGCAACTACTCCTACTATTCCCTTGAATCGGGGACCCAAGAGATACTTGTACATTCGCCGGACCCCCGACTGGTATCAGCCCGCCATCCTCACTAATATTGGGTCCCCACCTATGAAATAGGCGTTTTTTTCTCACACATAGAGAACCTCGTCACTTCTATGATTTAAAATATTCATCAATTGCTTGGTATTATATCGAATTATGACCATCATAGACAACTACCAATAGTAAAAAAACCTTATTACTTATAGTTATCTAAACATAAAAAATACCTTAAAAATAACTCCTCATTTTGTTAGCAGAAATGACCACTTTTTTTCCCCTCATGCCCCTATAAGTTTACCCTTTTTTTTTTTTTTGGGTGGTAAATCATCAAATGACTTCTCCCGCTCTGGGCGGAGCGGAAGGGCGTGTCAGACTCTTACTGACTAACCCTAAAACCTAAAACCAGTATAACATGGTTCACACTGCTGCAACAATGAGACCATCTAAATACCTATGAAATTGCCGTTTTGTATGAAAAAATTTAAACGAATTTTTTTCATGAATTTTTTATTTGTATTAATCGAAGTAATCACCCATGCAATCAATGCATCTTTGCCATCGCAGTGGCAGTTTATTGATGCCCTTCTTAAAGAAATCAGCTGGACGGGAGGCAACAAATTCTTCAAAGGCATTTTGTACTGCCTCTCGGGTATTGAATTTTTTTCCCGCCAAGAAGTTATCCAAATTCTGGAAAAAGTAGTAGTCTGTAGGCGCAAGGTCTGGTGAGTAGGGCGGATGACGGAGAGCTTCCAACCCCAGTTCTTGCAACTTGGAGACCGTCTGCTGTGCAGTATGAGGTCGCGCGTTGTCGTGCAGGAGCAGCGGAGACGAGCGATTGACCAATGCTGGTTGGAGATGCGCCAGCTTCTCCATCATTGTGTTCAGTTCTTCACAGTACACATCTGCAGTAATGCTCACCCCGTTTGGTAAGAAGCTGTGATGAATCACACCGGCGCTAGACCACAAAACAGTGACCATCACTTTTCTAGGGGTAAGTTTTCGTTTAGGGCATTGTTTAGGTGCTGAACCAGGATCCGACCAACTTGCTGAGCGCTTGCGGTTATCAAACAGAATCCATTTTTCATCGCAGGTAACAATGCGGTTCAAAATTCCTTCATTTGTGTGTCTGTTGAGCAGTGCAAGGCACGTCTCGACGCGTACTTCGCGCTGGCGATCATTGAGTTCGTGGGGCACCCATTTGTCAAGCTTTTTTACCTTGCCAATTTGACGCAAATGGACCAATATTGTTTTGACGCTAACGTCGAAAGCTGCTGCAAATTCAGCCGTAGATTGTGTATCATCAGCTTCCACAATCGCCTTTAATTCGTCATTGTCGACCAGTCTTCGGACGACCGCGAGGTTCATTTTTCAGGTCGAAATTTCCAGAACGGAAGCGAGCAAACCAATAACAGGTGGTGCGTTGGTTTGTAGTGTTAGCTCCGTAAACGTCGTTGATGTTGCGTGCCGCTTGTGCCACGTTGCTGCCACGACGGTACTCATATTCCATAATTACTCGAATTTTTAACGTATCCATGATGACGAAAAAGATTGAAATGCGATGAAAATGTAACACTAATCAATAAAGAAATGACTTTTTGGAAAAAAAAATCCATGTTTTTAAAATAAAATTAATTTGAAATTAGAATTCTTAGCCAAACAAAAATTATTTTGATTTGAAATGGCCAGTACTGTAGAACGGCAATTTCATAGGTAAAGACCTAATATTTTCCAGCAGCAATCACTAATAAACAGCGTTCGTCTTATTTATTTATTCGTCTTTTTTTTCTCAATGCAATTTATACACAATCACACTAATTATGTAGGTATGTACTTCGTTATTATTATTATGTGACACTTATTTTATTTTATTTAAGTAGGTATGCATACACACATCACAATATAAAACTGATTTGCATCCGTCACTTTCGGGTCCGGTTGAAAACCAGCGTCAGGCACTAGTTGTCTGGCATGCATGCTGAACTGGGCCTTTTTGGCGCAGCCGTGAGGCACACTCCCCTGATAATGTCCTACTTTACCTTCTTATTTGTTTCTTTATTTTTTATTTTGTTATCTGCTGTATATTATGTATATTGTGTGCCTTTTAGTCTGTGCTGAATAAATGTATTTTCTTTCTTTCTTTCTAAACCAACCAAACTTACCTATACTCCATAGGTTTAGGTAGTTAAAAAAGGGTAAACAAAAAAAACCACGTGACTCATAGATGCTAAACCTTTTATTTCAAATTTTAAAATAATATTATATATAGTCACTAGCTGCGCCCCGCGGTTTCACCCGCGTAAGTCTCGATCCCGTGGGAATATCGGGATAAAAAGTATCATAATTGTGTGTTAATCCAGGTTATAAACTATCTGTTTGCCAAATTTCATCCAAATCCATTCAGCCGTTTTTGCGTGATTGAGTAACAAACATCCAAACACACAAACTTTCACATTTATAATATTAGTAGGATATAATAATAGGCTCTATTTTGAATCTGAATCTGATGAACTATCTGTCACATTAATAATAAAAAGTTCAGTGGTATCATCAAGTATTCTGTCTAATTTAAACATTTTCTGTTCTTCTTTTAGCTCTGTCAACAAAGGCGTCTGGTTAACCGATTTAACGTAATACCTGCCACTTCAGTTGACAAACTACGTCACAGTTGTACTCTTCAATTTAGCAACGTTATCTAATTCGTTGTATTTTCTAAAAGGTTTGGGTAACCTGTCTTTTTGGGCTCTTTACAATAGACAGATTACAATATATTATATCATTATAATAAATCTCAGTAAAAAAATGTACTCAAGCGTTACATCTACGAAGAGTAGTTTAAGAATAAATGATAAAGTTTAACATACTATATATAAAAGAGCTCCTTTGCTCGAAAATAAATTTAATTTCGTTATAACATTTTTTTAAACAAGAAAGTGTCAATCATAAAAAAAACCTTTTTACGATTTGTTTACCTTTTTTTACCTACCTAAACCTTTAGAGTATAAGTTCGTCAATTTGCAAACTAGTTTACTATTCATCGTCAAACATACTTCCTTTCTACATTTTTCCACAACAGTCTCCCCCTTAACGGCGCCGGCGCTCATTGAAACGCCTCGCTCGGACCACACACGACGATCGGAAATAGACTCGATCACACGGCAGAATGGGAGCGACCGGCTAACTTAGGATATGGAGAGTTTTAGCGGGTTGGTGGATGCAAATAGCTGGAAATTATTTTTGGTATTAAAGAAGGGAGAATGATTAGAAGCGGTTAATTGAATTTATTGGAGAAAAATCGATTTTAATCATATGAAGATTTTAATTTACTTATGTATAGGATAGGATAATGTTTGGCCGTGTAAACTTACAGACTGATTATTGTGATGACATGTCGATAATACCACTCACCCATTGTTTCAAGAATATAACTCCATCCCACACAATCACCAACAAATTATTCATCAACCTACATCATGTATTTAAATCGATATATCAATCGATATTCAATAATTTGCGTACTAGTGTCGACGAGACAAATCGATATTTGATTAACTTAATCCTACTAATATTTTATGTGAAATTGTGTGGATGTTTCAGTTTGTTACTCAATCACGCAAAAACGGCTGAACAGATTTGGATGAAGTTTGGCACACTGGTAGTTTTTACAGTCAAAGTCTAAGTCAAAGTAATTTATTTCAATTAAGCATATAAAAGGCACTTTTTAACTTGGGTTAACACATAGGGTACTTTTAATTCCGGTAGTATGTTCCCGTGGGATATTTTCCGAAATCTACACGGGTAAAGCCGCTGGCAAAGCTAGTCTATACTATAATAATAATATTATATAGAGGAAAAATTTGATTGTTTGTTTGCATTGAATAGGTTCCGAAACTACCGAACCGATTTGAATAATTCTTTCACTGTTGGGAAGCTACACTATCCCCAGCTGACATAGGCTATATTATATTTTCAAAAAAATTAGGGCTCCTTACTAAAACTCCAATAATGTAACCCAAAGTGTAAAGAAAATACCTAAAATTGCCGTAGATAAGTACTTAGTCCTACCCGTGTGAAGCCGGGGCGAGCAGCTAGTCGGTACTATATTAATCGATATTCAATCATTTGCGTACCTACTAGCGACGAGACAAATCGATATTCGTTACTATAAACAATAGTTTACGGCCACACTGTCGAGTGTCCGACATTTAGACAAGCGTAAAGACAAGGTCGTAATGTTAGCGGGAATTACGAGCGGGAGCAAAGTTATGTTTTGTTTTGGTCTTATAAATGTGGTGTTGTGGTAATTATTTAGGTAAATAGATTAGTTGGAATGTCGGATTATTGGCTTATTGTTCTACTGCAGGGCGATTTTGTGAAGTACCTACCTACCTACTGTAGAGGTTTTGTTGGGTAGGCTTTGACCCGATCTCCGCGAATCCATACTAATATTATAAATACGAAAGTAACTCTGTCTGTCTGTTTATCTGTCTGTCTGTATGTTACCTTTTCACACCTAAACCACTGGACGGATTTCGATACAATTTGGCATGGAGTTAGATGGCACCCTGGGAAAGGACATAGGCAACTTTTTATCGACATACCACGCGGGCAAAGCCGCGGTCGGAAGCTAGTAATTTATAAGTTGACTAGCTGTTGCTTGCGATTTTCTCTGTGATCCAGGATGAAAAGTAGCCTATATCCTTGTCCAAGTCAAGGTCTATCCCTGTGCCAAATTTCATCCAAATCCGTTCAGCCGTTTTAGCGTGAAAGCGTAACAAACAAACAAACTCACTTTCGCATTATATAATACTAGCTTCCGCCCGCGGCTTCACCCGCGTGGTATGTCGATAAAAAGTAGCTTATGTCCTTCCCCGGGATGCCATCTATCTCCTTTCCAAACCATTGAAATCCGTTCAGTGGTTTAGGCGTGAAAAGGTAACATACATTCAGACAGACAGACAGTAAATTATACTTTTTCACCTCACAAGCTCGGAAAGATTCTGTTTGTCATCCGAAATCTGCGTGGAAAAGAGCATTTTCCCCGCTTGCGTGGAAAGAGTTTTTAAAATTCGAACCTTTCTATTCAACAATTTTCTATACCGGTCGACTGATAATTCATCAATACTTATTTTATGTCAGAGCGCCAACCTCATTTTTAGAATAATCACACCGGCCAGCACAAAAAAAATCGCTCAACGCGCCTAAAGAAGTTTTCACATAAAAAAAACTTTATATAATTTTCTTCTGTATATTCAATTCACTTTCCACCATTTGGGTTTGTTTAGCAGTGCAGAGTTAGTCAAGCGGTACATAATGCCGAATTGAGCTTTCTTCCGGAAAAATTCGCGAAAAGTACATAAAAGCTTAGGTACAATATTTTTGATCAATTCATGGCATTTTCCTCGCTGTAGTCAGGTGAAAAGTTGTGTGTTTCGCTCGGCAGCAAAGTTTTTCTGGTTCTCGTACCTTTGAAACCTTCGCAACGCTCAGGTTTCAATACAGGTACTCGCGCGAAAAAACAACTTTGCAGCCTTGCATAACAAATAACTGTTATTAATCTCTGCGTGTAGGACCGCAGCTTCATTTGACATTTGACAGCTATTTAGGCGGGAAGTGACAGCGCGCTCGTTATCGAAGCCATCTTGGTTTATTTTTCTTTTGTTTTTGTTTACAAATTGTCTAGCCGGCGGCGCTTACAGCCTTGTGTTAATTTTAATTTTACATGCTAATTTGATGAATTTTTGGCGCCCATTCTTATGTGTGGTTAATTATTGTTTCATTAGCATAATTTAAGAGTAAATACTGTTGCCCTTGTTCTTCTAATGTTAGTCTTACATGGACAACTCAATGGCACAATTCTTGACAATAATTGTAGTTAACTATGAATTCTTGGCAACTGAGAAATTTATGGGAATTCGAAGATTGTATACAAATTGCCAAAAAACTGCAACACGTCGGTGTGGCAATACGTCGTGTTCTGGTTTGCGACTGGTCAATCGTCATCCTGAGGAAGCCTCGTTGAGAGGTGAACCACGTGTCCATTTTTTACAGGGATTTTTATGACTCTTGAAGAATAGCTAAGCGGAATAGGTTACTAAATATATCTACGTCTCATCCTCTGCCTAGCTTTTTCCCAACTATTTTGGAGTCGGCTTCCACTCTAACTGGATGCAGCTGAATACCAGTATTTTACATGGAGCGACTGTTTATTTGACCTCTACACTCCCAGTTACTGGGTTGTGGAGGTCAGATAGGCAGTCGTACTAACACGAAGTAGGTATACCTAAAATGCCATCGTTAAAATATTAGCTTGTCAGCAAGGTGGTGGTGGTAGCGGAGTTTTGCCGAAGTATTTCCATTATGCATTGAGTAACAAAGGTATTTCAAATGAGAATACTCAATGCATAGGTGCTCAAAAAAGCCATCGTACCTAGTTGCCAAAATACAATCTCAAATAGATGGCTTATTGCCGTTTCGCACGAATTTAGGTACTCCTCCGAAACGGGCGAATCGATTAGATTTTTTTTAATAATAGGTACTTTTTTTCTTGAGGCGAATCGACAACTCCAGAAATCGGGCGAGTCACCAAGAAAGAAAGAAAGAAAAATATTTTATTTGGGACACGCACAGGAAAAACAAGCAGTAACGTAAAGTAAGAACTAAAATTAAAAAAATAATAATAAAAGAACAATCAAAACTAACAAACTACTTAGACGACCTATGCGAGGCCAAAAATAGGGGCAAGATAGGGGCCCCTATCTCAGCATAATGCTGCGATATTTAAAAAAGAAATAAATACCGCAGCGCTGGTATTCTGATAGGGACCAATAAGCCAAATAAGATTTTTAGTTTCAAAACTTTGAACGAAATAGTAATTATATTTGCAAGACAATTGAAAGAAAGAAAGAAAGAAAAATGCATTTATTGGCATTTTAACATAAAAAATACACCTTAAAACTATAAAAACCGAAACAATCAATAAAATGCCAAAAGGGCCTCAGCTCAGCATACTGTCAGATGGCAACACAAAGTGTACCACCTGACGCTGATTTTCAGCTGCAACCCACGAGTGTCATACGCTAGAAAAATAATATAGGTTATATTAAACAATTAAAATCTGATATATATGATAGAAGAAAAACAATATATAAAAATACCTAATTAAATGTGAATGTTTATAAATAAAATATAATATTTAAAATGGCAACATTCCGTTTAACCGGCATGGACTCGCACGCCGCCGGCTTAGAATAATCTGTGCGCAAAGCTGTCAAAAATAAATTATTAATTTGTCTGTCGTTTTCAACGTTTTGACATCTGGTTACTTAATTATACGCAATACATTAAGATGGAATTCATTATGATGTAATAACAAAGAATGTGTTAAGTGATTGTGTAGGTATTATTCTTTTCCTAAACAGTGTTTGTTGAGATTTGTGGGGGATGGTGTAGATGACAGCTCGGTAATTTATCCTGTATACGATGAAATATAAAGGGTAAATTAAGAGACATGAGATCAAACAACAGATTAATGACAAAATGGTAAGTGGTTAATTATATTCATATTAGAATTTTATGCACTGTGATTGAAATTAATTATATTACTATTTGAATAATAAATTAAATTAGATTGGTTAATTATTTGAATTAGGATATATTTTATCGAGGAACTATACTTGACAAACCGAAGTGAACTAGAGTAGATTAATTAATTAAGTTTCTAACTTTAAATTACAGAAACGAGATGGTGTTCCTAAGTTTATGGGATGAATGCAGTAGCGAAACACCGTCACCAATATAGCCGGACTCACATAATAGCGAGTTCCCAACAGCCCACACCCTAGGAGATCCCAAGCCAAGCCTGCGTGCCACAACCCCTTAGGTACAGTGAGCCAATACTAGTGTACATGTTAAGGTTGAAAGGGAATTTGGTCATGTAAGTATTAGTAACTTTATTCTTGGAATTTGAAGGATTGTACTGATTTCAGGCATCGCATTGGTGGTGAGAGATCATTCCAAGAAAGTGTGCTGTGATTCTGTGCAATGGGCTCCGAAGGTGGGCCGTGCAATTGGCTCCGACAGTGGACAGAAGACTATACTTAGACGGCTTAGACGGCTTATGTATAGAGTGACACAACTACTTTACACAAAACAAAAAGAAACACACACTCAGGCGTTCTGAAAAATAGAATCAAAAAGATAGAATAAGTTGGTTTATATGGCAGATATGTCGGCTCGGATATTTTCCGCATCCTTCTGATGGCCTAATAAAAAATCTCTCAATTTCAATTTGAAAGTTAAGCAACTACTACTATATTTTATGGGAGGAGGGATATTGTTCCAGCATTTGGTAGCTGCGTAGCGAAAACTGCCTCTAAAAGCTGCCGACTTGTGCCGTGGAATGGAAAGCTGTTGAGAACATTTTCTTCCCTCACCGATTCTGTGTCTTCTTGTCCACGATAGTCTGTCATATAAATAAGAAGGCGAATGAGACTTAATAACACCAAAGAGTAGGCTTGCCAAGTGGAGTTTACGTCTAGCTTTCATTTTTAAAATATTGTGCTCATTGAAGAAAGGTGTTACATGCCCCCTAAAGGGAATTTTAAAACAGAAGCGTGCACAGGCGTTTTGAAGTCTTTGGATCATTTTTTCAGTTTTTGACAGTAGTCGTTGGCCATACACCGTGTCTGCATAATTCAGCTTTGATAAAACCAAAGACTCCACAAGCAAGATTCGCAATTCTTCACTAATATAGGGACGGGCTTTGTATAAAATCTTGAGTCTATAATAGCAATTACGGATAGACTCAGATACGTGTTTGTGAAAACGAAGTTCCGCGTCCATGATAAGACCCAAATTACGCGCTTCGTAAACCCGTTCGATAGGCTCTCCCATAACAGTCACACAGCCGGCACAGGGTTTAATTTTACCTAACTGCTTTTCGGTTCCAAAAAGCATGTACTTGGTCTTGGTAGGGTTCAAGGCAAGCGTGTTGGCATTGGACCATTGCACTATGTTTTCTAGATCTGTATTGAGATCGTTTAATGCTTGTTCATAGTCTTCCGGCTTAAATGATATATATACTTGTGTATCATCGGCATAAATATGGTATTTACATTTATTTATATTTTTAACTATATCGGCACAATACAAAATAAACAATACTGGCCCAAGAATCGAGCCCTGTGGAACACCCCTACCCACAGCGCGATGTCTAGAGACAACTGTTGAGCCGTCCGCCCGCCGTATTTCAACGAATTGCGTACGATCGCCAAGATAGCTATTAAACCATTTAATTGTGTCCTCGTCAAATCCATAAAAAGCCATCTTTGTCAATAATAGAGGCACGTTAATGCAGTCAAATGCACGTGAAAAATCAAGCAACACCAAAAGAGTGCACATACCACTATCTTGAGCCGACAAGATATTGTCTGTCACATCCAACAAAGCCGTGGCTGTACTACGGCCCCTCCTAAACCCTGATTGAACATCTGGGAGGATCTTATTTGTCTCTAAAAAATCAACCAATTGCGCACATACTACTTTCTCTAAAACTTTAGAAAGCACCGGCAGTATACTAATAGGTCTAAGATCCTTCAGTTCCAATGCATTTAGAGTCTTCGGCAGTGGTCGCACTTTAGCAATTTTCCATAACTCAGGGAAAGATGAGGATGTGACAGATGTATTTACTAAGGCAGTTATGGCGTCCAATGTCACAGGGAGTGTCAGTAATATCATATTTATGGTGAAGCCATCGCAACCTTCAGCATTCGATTTAATAGTAGACAGTGCGTTCGCGATTTCCTTGCGTGTTGTGGGTCTCAAACTAAACGTAGCACCATTATTTCGCGCGGATTCAAAAAATACAAGCAACGAATTATTAACCGTATCATTACCCGGCACATTCAGAAAATGGTCACAAATTTTGTCGGGATCATTAAAGTGCAGAGGTAATTCTTTATGTTTAGATGGGAGCAGGGTAGACTTTAGGTTTTTCCAAAGCGCACTGGAGTCATTTATTTGAGTGTTGATTTTATGTTTAAAGTACGCTGATTTTTCGTAAAATAGGGAACTAGAAACAAGTGACTTTAATTCTTTGTAATATATCTTTTTAGAATCAGATTTTCTGTTTTTTAAATACTCTGCATGCGCTTTGTTCCTCAAATGCATCATAAATCTAACATTGTCAGTAATCCACGGGTAACAGGTCTCCTTAATAACACTAGTTTTCAGAGGTGCATGGATATCAAATAGTGTAAGCAAGTTCGAGTTGAATTCACTGACCATTATATTAACATCGTGTAGCTCGGTTAACGCTTTCCAGTTAAGTAACTCGAGATCCCGGTCAAAAAATTCCCTAGCAATGTCCTTCAGTGGTCGATAAATAATGGTTCGCGATGGAATTTTCGGGCGTTTA
This sequence comes from Lithophane ornitopus, assembly GCA_948473465.1. Taxonomy (NCBI): domain Eukaryota; kingdom Metazoa; phylum Arthropoda; class Insecta; order Lepidoptera; family Noctuidae; genus Lithophane; species Lithophane ornitopus. The sequence continues at coordinate 2,291,788 of OX419641.1, read as the reverse complement.
AAACTAAATTCGCCGGAAATCAACGCGTGCGCACCTAGATCCGGTATTACATCGACTGATACAGATCGTGGTTTAACATTTGTACAGATGATGTCTATCAGAGTGCTACCATGCACTGTAAAGTGCGTGGGTGACTGTACCAACTGTGCAAGACCTAGGCAGCTCAAAAATGAGACTAACTTTTCCGTCTTTGGGTCCGAGTTAGTAAGCATGTTTATGTTAAAATCGCCCATCATTATCGTGTACTCACATTGCGTTAGGGAGTTTAACGAACCAGATACAGCGTCTAAGAAAAGGTCAACATCTTGCCAGGGCGGGCGGTAGGCGGTACCTATTGCTAGCTTAACTCCGCGAACACTAATTGTGACCCACATCTGCTCGACCGTGGTGTGCAATGGGCTAGCAGAGTACGAGTGACTTCGAACATTTATACCGTGCCTGATATAAAAACCAACGCCGCCACCACGTCCCTTCTTGACAGATAATGGGCGCGGAATATGCCGTAGCCTATATCCAGGCACAGTGGGCGCGCGCCCTTCTTCGCCTGCTCGCAGCCACGTCTCATTAATGGCCATAATATCGACGTCCAAATCCAGTAATGCTGCTATAAACTCGTCGTGTTTCGTGCCCAAAGAACCCGCGTTCCAAAAACCAACCTTAAGGTTTGTAGTGGACATCATTGGATAGATAATTTACTACCGATAAATAAAAACAACACAGAAAATACTAAATAAAAGAACTCACAGATTAATATAAGATGCATGTAAACACGATTATTGTCATAAATAAATAATGTGTAGTGAACGAGTACGAGCAAGTGTATTATAGTATACTTCATAGAAAGAATATATAAATATGGTCTGGCACCGTGGGCAGCGTTAATATTATGTAAAACATTGCAAATTTGAAAATGAAACTTGTAAATAAGATGAAACTGACAGGAACATGAACAATGTTTACCAAAAGTAGTCAAAAACAAAAAGGATGTACAAAACAACGAGATGCAACAATAATCCGACAATAAAACATAAAAAACGTTGATAGCAATTTCTACTCTATGCACGAACAAACCTACTGAGCGATGAAAAAACGCGAGATGTCCTTTTCCGTTCGGATGTGCACGGCTGACTTTCCCTCTTCTTTACGCGCAAGTATGCGGCCATCCTTCGTCCAGGTGTATTTCCATTCCAGGCGACTAGAAGCTTGTCGGGTCTCGTAGAATAGTTGCCTGTTAGTTTTAGTCAGGCGCTCGTTGAGGTAGATGCGGTGTGGCGCTCCCGGCACTTCGATGTCAGCAGTGGTGAGATTGCGGCGGACGCGCGCGGCATGCAGCAAATTATCACGCGTCGCGCGTCTTGCTAGTCGGACAACGATGATACGAGGGCGGGGCGCTTCGCCTACGGAGTGGTTACGCCGAACGTTCCCAACACGTCTAACGAAAACGACGTCCTGTTCTTCGAGCTTTATCGCTAGTTTAAGTGCAAGGGTACGAATCAATTGAGCCGGGTTTTCCCCACTAGACTCGGTCACACCAGACAGTTGGACATCGTTTAGCAGTGACTCTTGTTCACGTTCATTCAGCTGCTGCTGGAGTTCCTCAATTGTTTCCTCCAGCTGAATGAAACGAGGGGAATTCGTTTGCTCGGTATTCTCTTCGAGTTGTTTGACACGACCTTCCAGGGTATCCATGCGGTTATAGCACTTGTCCACCTTATCGTCAAGACCTGAGAACTCATCCCGAAACTGACGAATTTCATCACGCAATGCATTGACCTCACTGCGGAGACCACGGATTTCCATCGCTAGGCTGATCTCTTGAGTATCCGGTGTATTCCTTTTTGTTGTAACTGGGATGACAGCCTTATCAGTGGGGCTGACCGCTGCTGGACTGGTGGATGAACTTGTCTCCTCTGTTCCCTTCACAGGGGTTTGGGAGTTGTCTACCCGAGGCACCTTTGCCTTACATCCAGGGCACATCCAGTTTGCCGAGAATGTTGCAGTAGGAGCAAGATTTACGCAGACTCGGTGATAAAATCCCGGACATTTCGAGCATTTTGTGCCGTCATTTACTGCCAAAAATTTTCCGCAAGCTCCGCACTTCGGCATTCTCGATTTTCAAAACGACCAACAAATTATAGGATCACAAAAAGAGATTGCTCAGCGCGGATTTGAACCCACACTCCGTGGCTGCTAGGTAGAGGTGCGGCCTTAACTGCTCTTGCTATTTGGACAGTTAATTAGGTGGTTAAATTAGTTGAGCTTATTACAGACGGACAGCAACTCCAGAATTGGTGAGGGTGTGCAGATATTGTTTCTAGTTTAAATACACAAACACCTCGCACTGTACTGTCACTTTGAATTATATTTTTTAGTTTTTGTTTTTATTATATTATGATGTTTTACACTGCTTGTTTTATTGGAAATAATGAAAGTTAAGGTCACAATCACCGCTTATATGACTTTCCAAAGTCCAGACTTCACAATTACAACTACAAAATAATTTTTGTTACGGAGCAAAAAGAAATACGTATATTCAGATTCGAGCGTATGACGCGTCTCCTTATTGGTAATACACACCTCTTATTGTGAACTTATACTTAACTAAGGTAGGTGTACCCACTATTAACATATTTAGTGTTCAATAATTCAACAGAAACCTTTGACCTTCACATTGTCGACACACTATAAGTTTCGGCGACTCCAAAAGTCTGACACTTACATTTATGCAGATTATCCGACTTCGGCGGAGATTAAAGGAAGTTCTGTCTTTGTTAGTGTCTGCATATCATGTATGTGGTTGGTTTTGGATGCGTGAAAAAATCCACGGCAGTAGTACACAACGTGTAACTTTAAATGCGCAAAACCTGAAAATAGTTTGATTAGAATAACGAGCAGAATCAATTGAAGGAACCACTTATAGGTTAAATTTTTCAAAAAATCTTCATTAATAACGTTGCCGTGACTATTTATTAATAGGTCAAGCCATCACATGCGCAAACCCGCCAAAATAGGTAAACAAACACAAGTTGTTGTCGACCAATTTAAATTTTCTCATACGCGGTATAATAATAGCTTTTATTTCAATGCCAATACGAATCTTCCAAAACGAAAACAGCACATAAAACCTTTAAGGTATAATATTTCCGTAATTAATATGCTTTTAAATAAAATATACAATCTAATAATTTTTTTCTCTGAAATAGGTCAATTAAATTAAAAATCTGTTGACGTGTCTGAGGTTTTGCGCATTTAACGTTACACGTTGTATACAACGAAATTAAAAGGAAAACTATCACAGCTAAGTAGGCTCTACAAGTTACCGAGTAATAATCGACCAACTTACATACATTTGCAGTTGCAAAAATATGTTTCTCAAGTACAATCTTAAGTTAACTACGGAACCCTTCATTGTGCGTGTTTCGAAACGCACTTGGCCGGTTTTTCTAAATATTCATTCATTATATTATTCTGTGTATGTTTCATTCATAATATTCAAAAAAAGTAAAAAGGTGATAATAGTCGGCTCTTTAACAATATGGCCTTTGACCTTGTCGGCAACTTGACTTGTCTGCTAACACCTAAAATGTACAGTTAACAAAAGAGATATGAATACAGCCAGATAACTACTACCTTTGTAAGTTATTGGGAGGCTAAGAAGGCAGTCGCTCCGTGTAAAATACTGGTATTTAGCTGCATTCGGTTAGACTGGAAGCCGACCCCAACATAGTTGGGGAAAGGCACGTAGGATGGGTGGCAAAAAAGTACGTAGCGCACCTGATAGTAAGTTGTCATCGACACTTATGGACTTCTGTCATACCATAGTCATGCGCGTGACAAGTCTCCATCCCAGAGACAAGGCTGAAAATATATCTCGTGTACTCTAAAGGGCAGTGGTGGCCCAGTGGTATCGGCCCCGATTTACGAGTTTATAGGCCGTGGGTTTGAAAATTCGACCCAGCCAGGCGCTTTAATTTGTGTAAATAATTTCATCACCACTGCTCTCAAAACGGTGAAGGTGTGGGCCATCTACATCGCCACATGCGAACTACGCATCAATGACCTGACGTCACACAAATCCTGCTTTGCAAACCAGAGCTTTGACTTTAAATTGTATGAAATAAAAATACAAAAAATTTCAAATGATTCGATAATTATTGACATTTGCATAAAGTCAAAGTCAAATAATTTATTTCAAATAGGCACATAAAAGGCACTTTTGAACGTCAAAAACAAAGAAATAGAACTGATTCTAGTTGCACCTTCCAAAAGGTAGTTTTCGTATGGAGAAGAATGGGCTCCGAAAAAACTCCACTGTTACTTTGAAAAATGTTTTTAGGGGGTCAAAAGGGGTCATTTGGTTGTAAATGACTTCTCCTACATCCCCTTACTATATTGCCAGACATATTATAACCAATAACCTCACGACCTCACATGTATCGAGATCGTACTTCCCCGGACGAACTCCTGAACAGAAAGATCTACCTATTACTAAAACTATTTTGCTGTCTGTACATTTTATTATAATTTTTGACACTTACACTTATGTTAATACGCCATTGTTCTAAAGTATAATAGCTAATTCTTCTGGTTAGAAACGGTAAGCATAAATCCTTACTATCCTAACTAATATTAAAATTGAGAAAGTGAGTTTGTTTGTTACGCTTTCACGCTAAAACGACTGAACAGATTTGGATGAAATTTGGCACAGGGGTAGAACATGACCTGGAGAAGGACATAGGATAACTTGTATCCCGATATTCCCAATGGATCGAGATTTATGCGGGTGAAACCACGGGGCGCAGCTGGTCTATCTATATGCCCAGTTTGGCAATAAAAAAAACTACCATTGGTAAGCAAAACGATTCGTTTTTGTTTATAGGAATCGAGTATTAGACTTTTATCTACTAGCAAGGTTATTCGAATGACAAAAGTAAATAACGACAGCCCCGACAATTATCTACCGAAATAAATACAATAATGTTCGTTCCAATTCTCCGCTTCAATACTTTACGTTACACAATCTCACTTTGTCACAATTGGTTAACTTTTGGAAGTCACGTTACGGTCGGTGTATTCAATACCAATTAAATTGTTTGGTTGATACAAATAAAATGTGATGTCATCAGTGTTATTATGCCAATGGTAATTAGATCAACTACGGATTAAAAAGGATCGGCCCTATTATGTATTTTAATTATGTAAATAGAGATTGATCTAAAACAACTATTTTTTTTTTTAATGTTAAAAATACAAATAAATATTTTATGAAATTATTTGTTTGAAAGTGAGTTTCAAAAAGTGTTGAAAATTGAAGTTTTTCTGCGGAAATGTAATTAAATTGTTTATTCTGTAAATAGGATAACGGAATCACTTTTACACGTCATATTAAAGAATATTAAAAATAAGCTAGCTGTGGTCGGCGTTTCCTATCTGACTACTCTGAGATGAAAGGCCGAAACAAACTCAGAGGTCGAAAAGAAGAAAGAAAATAAATTTATTTGACCCAGGTAAGGCACACAATATTTATACAAAAAACAAACAAAGAACATTAAAAAAAAATAGTATTGTGCGCCTCACGGCTGCGCTAAACAGGTCCAGTTCAGCATGTATGCCAGACAACTAGTGCCTGACGCAGGTCGCTGGTCAGGCCATATGAGGACCATGCAAATTAGCGTCTGAAATAGTCCTTAGTTACTTCCTACAGGACCACAAATTGTAATATACCTATTACCTTTAATTATACCTTTAACGACAGGCTTAGAAAAAATAAGGAATACGTAGGTACGCGTAGAGGAGCTCGTGGCTAAGTAATAACAGCCACACGGGTCGATACATCAGGTTAAGCTACGCTTGCCAGCTTGGGTGGTCAGTAGTTGGGTGACTATATTTACATACCGTGCCTCCTCCGTGCCTCAAAAAGCACGCTAAGTCGTTGGTCCCGGCTGTCATTCGTGGATCTTTGACAGTCGTTACGGGTCGTCAGAAGCCTGACAACCAGTCTTACCAAGGGATATCTTATTACTCGGTAAAGTTGTAGAGGTCAGATATGCAGTCGGTCCATGTAAAATACTGGTATACAAATGCATCCGGTTAGACTGGAAGCCGACCTCAACATAGTTGGGAAAAGGCTATAGGCAGATTGGAATATTATTATTGTAAATCTATCACAGCACCTAATTGCAAATTTAACGAGGCACTCAAACTAATCTACATTGCTTTTTCAAAACTCAATTAAAATTTTAACACATTTATATCTACTTGATTATAACCAAACCAATTAGTCCATGGATTGTAAATTATAATTAAAAAGATTGCTTGATTGATTAATAAAGAACTAAAGAAAATTACTGAATTAATTGAAGAAATAATTAATAAGCGAATCTGATTGACACGCTCATTTTGAGATTATTAACGAGTTATTATTATCGATTACTATTACAGGAATACAATGATTTTGAAGTGTGAAACTAGTCACATAAAAAATAATAATTGAAACTATAAAAAGATTATGTGAAAAGAGGTTTAATAACAATGTGAGTGAGTCTGACTTGATTGAATGACGTTCCGTATGATTAAATTTTATATATTTACTAGCTTTTGCTCGCGATTCGTCTGCAATTCAGGTTAAAAAGTAGCCTTTGTCCTTACCCAGGTCATGGTTTATCTGTATGCTAAATTTAATCCACATCCGTACAGCCGTTTGAGCGTGAAAGCGTAACAAACAAACAAACTCACTTTCGCATTTATAATATTAAGTTATAGTTATGATAGTTAGAATAACTATAGGTAGTAGGTAGTGTTAAACAAAATGTCGTTTTAAATAGGTCTGCATTTAACCGTCGGAAGCCTTGCCTCCAATGTCTTCAAAGCTTGAATGAATGAATCCAATTCTGTTCTGACTTCAGAAAAAAATAAAAATAAAGCCGAGCCACTAAAATAGTGACAATTTCAATTTAAGGCTCGTACAAACAGGCGCGATATCGCAGGCGCGACAAGCAGCGGTACCTTTGTCGACAAAGGTACCGCTACCTGTCGCGCCCGCGATATCGCGTCTGTTTGCACGAGCCTTTAGGCGCATGCGCAAAATGTAGGTCATATGTAACGTCCGCAACATTTTTACAGAACTCCAAAGAGTTATTACATTCAGCAATAAAACTCCAACAATTGTAGATTTTATCGCGTTCATACAATTTAATATTAACTAACACAACTTAATTACTCAGTATTATGTTATAATTTCTTTAAAAAATCCTACTCCGTCGATATCCGATCAATAATTCAACATGGCTCACGTCTATCAATATAATAATTCTGTCAAAGTTTAATTGAAATTCTGTACAAAGAGCACCGCAGTATTATTGATACATTATGAGTGCGCGAAAGAGCCATAGAAGCAATTTACAACTGAATTACAAATCTGGACGAAGCCCCACTAAATACACACTCAGGTTAAATCAATTGTCGTACATCCATCTCTTTCTTACTCACACAAACTCCGTAAGTTAGAGAAGGATGGAGAATGCAAAAGATGTTGTCGAGCAATGAAAAGCGAACGGTTAACGCCTACAAAACGAATGGGGAAGGGTAAAAAGCTTGTTTGTTCGGGGGCGTGTCCCCCCGACGAAGCGAGGGGCGCAGTCACACGGCAGCCGCCGCCGGGACCAGTGCCCGTGTCACACGCAACTGACATTTCAATCTGACAGCCGTGGCTGTCCATCACGCGCCCTTTGCATCAAAAAACTAGTGCGGGAGAATTAAGAAATCATGCTAATCGATTCCGATAAATATTAATGTGAAGACTGTGTCTCATTCAAATTAACTGACATTATTTTATACTGTGGACTGTGCTGTATAATGTACTGACTCTAATAAACTTGTAATCGGTTCGGAAAATTGTGTGAAGATGGCTTTTGAAGATCGCTGCAGCCCGAATCAGGCGAACAGCCCTGGACCTGTCACTGGAAGAGTGCCTGCACCTCACGCGGAGAACCCCATGAGCTACTGCCCCCCAAGTCAGTATACTTGTACCACAATTGACTCAAGATATGAGCGAACATCCCCAAACATGACGATAGTCAAAGTGCAGCCAAATTCTCCTCCACCAAGCCCTGAGAACCAAAACGAGATGGATGGTTTTCAGAACTACTATCATCCAGAAATGCCTGATGTTAAACCCCAAATTAACCCTGAAAACCAGAGATTTGAGAATGATAAACTTCGAGCTCAAAGACAACAGCCGTCGGTCCCTATAGCCTTCTCAATAAACAATATATTACACCCTGAATTTGGTTTGAACGCGTTAAGGAAAACAAACAAAATTGAGGGTCCCAAACCAGTTGGGCCAAACCACAGCATTTTGTACAAGCCCTACGATTTATCGAAACCTCAGAATGACTTCCAAAAATACAGCTTCGATTACTTAAAATCGAAAGAATCAGAATTCAGCTCTTTACCCCCTCTTGGGGGTTTAAGACAGACGGTTTCTCAAATCGGGGAGCAGGTTCCCAAAGAAAGGGAGATGCCGAAAGTGATAGAGAATCAGAAAAGACCAGATTCTGCGAGTTCAGTTGTTTCGTCTACTTCGAGTGGGGCTTTATCGACCTGTGGAAGTACAGATACAAATAGCCAGTCGGGTAATGCATCATTATGGCCAGCTTGGGTTTACTGCACCAGATATAGTGACAGACCAAGTTCCGGTAAGTGGCAACACCTTTTTTTTCTCTTTTTTTGTGGCAGTGTTGTTTATTTTGCGAGATACAGGTGTTTTATTTTTCTGTTGATATTACTGCGGCTTGTTACGTTTTTTTTTTTTTTTTAAGAAATTGTTTGTTTTGCGTGACCAGGAGCTCTGTAGTTGACGTGTTTATTTTTGACAGGTTTTTTATTGATTGGTTGAATAAAGAGTTGACTTAGGCTGAAGGTTCTTGCAAATGATAATGGATTTTCGATTTATATCTTACCAGGCTGTTAATAGGCTAATTAGTAAAAAACTTCTTTGTTATTTGATATTGCAGTTTTTAATTGCTTTTTTTACTGGTTCAGTATTTTTTAAATCAACCTGCAGTTGTTTTTATACAAAAACCATTTATAGTTTACATTGATGACATTATCAAGGCATCTCGCTTTTGAAAACCCTTTTTTATCATTTCCTATTTAACAACAGAATTTAAAAACGAAACTTCGTGCCACATCGACATTACACAACTTTTAAACGAGTAAAATATTCCATTCGAACAAAAACATACATAAATATTTTGACAATGCGTTTTCGAAGTATAGTCGTATGTATTAGAATATATTACATCAAATGATCCGTAACATACGCTGGTATATTTTGTGTTTGTTGACACATCACTACTGATGTAATGACTTTCGTATTTATTTATTCAAAACATTGTTTTCTTTTTTTTTAGTTTTGAATTAATTTTAGGTTAAATGCGGCGTCCTTTATGGGAGTTCTAATGGATAGGACATCTTTATTGCATTTAAAATCTAAAATAGGAGTTTGTTTGTTTATACGGTATTGAATTTAAAATGGCCTACGACTGTTTTGTTTATAATTTTGTTATGGTTTCTATTACGCATTATGAATAGGTTTCCATTTTTGAAAAAATATCGATAATTTTTTTTCCCTTTACGTTGCTCGTCGTATATTTGACTCGTTTTTCTTTGTTCGTGGTAAAAATACACATACATAAATACGTAAAACTCACGCCTTCTTCTGGGGGTAGGCAGAAACTACCTGACCTGCTACGATCCTTACATAGGTAGTCCTTTAGCTTCGTTTACGTTCATAATTATATCTGGTCATACACGCACGCCGCCGCCGGTTACTTGCGAGTGTTGCTGTTTTTTAAAAAAATTTTTTAAATTAAGGAGTTTATGATAGTTCGTCTAGGAAAACGACTACTATTCCTAATTCTATCACTAAGCGGAATGGCTAATGTTTCAGTTTGAAAATGGTTCCGGAATTAAATAACAAGCTCATGAGACTTCTCCTTAATCTTCAAGTTTGGCAACGCGTCAATTTCAAATTCAAAGTATTTTATTTTACCCAAACCTACATGGGCACTTATGAAACATCAGAAGCTAGGTGCACGGTTCCAATTGGTCGTTTCCTATGGAGAAGAGCCGGCATGAAACACCGCGGTTGCTCTTTTAAAAATAATTGGCTTTTACAATGTTTTCAAATTACACTGCTAATAGTTATGGGAGGAAAGACATTTTATGTTGCGCTGACCCCAAATAGATTGGGATAAATTGGGAGAATGATTATGATGAATAGGACAGGGAGGACAGTGTAGGCTTGTTATCAGCGAACTCTTTGGACCCAGATGTGTAAAGGCTTCGCGTCGGTAACCTTAAATTACCCTATAAGGTGAGCCGACGGCCTGTTTGCCAACATAACAAAAAAAAGAGCAGGAATTAGGGCAGCCCTGTATAGGCTTATTGATACCCCGTCGGTTAACGACGATCTTTTCATGGTGGGGTAATATGCTCTACTTTGTTAAAGTTTTTTTTTTGTTTGTTTTTTCTCATAGTGCGTCGGATTTTTGTCGGATATAGCACGTTCGTTTGCGGTTTTATTTTATTTTTAATTGTACATTTTGTTGTGTTTTGTTTTTAATTGCATTTGTGGGCATTGTTGTAAGACTTACTAATGTTTATGTATTTCTAAAAATAAATATTTTCAAAAAATTCAGCAAATCAATTAATTTTATGCTTTTTTTATTCATTTGATTATCTTTTGCTTAATTTATTATTTTGGAGTTGGCTTCCGGTCTAACTTAATATGTTTTAATAACATAACATCACGCCTGTTATCCCCATAGAGTTAGGCAGAGGTGTACCTATAGTAAACCCAGATTTTGCCAGTTATGTTTCAGCCATGGTGGCGAGCCTATTTCCATCAACCGGTCACAAGTCCGGACTCCGGGTTACCTTAATATGAGTATTTAAACGGAATTCAGACGTATAATAATTACTTTCAAAGATAATAACTGGAACCGATGGGATTACGTAGAACGGATTAAGTCTCGAATTTCCACCGATCCATAGCATAACCGTGGCAAGTATAACTTAACTTAGCAAATCGATCTAAACACTTGTTTTTTAGCGCTGTAACTGTCATTGTGACACCTGCCAAAATGACATTAGGCTAAATGTCATGTTTTAAAAACCCGCTTTCACTCAGAGAAAGTGTTTTGACAAATCAACAGTGTCGGGGTTAGTGTCAACTGTCAAATGTAACAGAGGTTTGTTAAACTTAGTGTCAGAACGACGCGACGTATGGATATGAATTATTTATTTATTAATAAACGATTTTGACTAGCGGTTTGAGTTGGGTTTGTCTTGTTTAATGTTTCTTACTTAGAATCATAAGGAGCTCGTGGCAAAGTAATAAAAGCCGCTCGTGTCGATCCATCAGGTTAAGCTACGCTTGCCGGGGTTGGTCCGTGGATGGGTGACCATTTTCACATATCGAGACTCCGGAAAGCACGTTAAGCCGTTGGTCCCGACTGTCATTTTTTACTAGTCGTCAGAAGGCCGAAAGTCTAACAACCAGTCTAACCAATGGGTATCGTATTACACAGTTACTGGGTTGTGGAGGTCAGATAGGCAGTCGCTCCATGTAAAATACTGGTATTCAGCTGCATCCGGTTAGACTGGAAGCCGACCCCAACATAGTTGGGAAAAAGCTAGGCTGATTGACTTAGAATCATAACATAACATCACGCCTGTAATCCCCGAAGGGTTAGACAGAGGTGTACCTATAGTACACCCACATTTCGTCAGTTATGTTTAAGTCCCATGTAATAGGGGGCGAGCCTATTGCTATCAACCGAGCACAAATTGACACTGCGGGCTGCTACTGAGAGATTTCTGCAGTGTAATAAGAAATTCACACAATTTTGCAGAAATTCATAGTTAAAGTTTTTTTGTTTTTGTTTTTTCCTTACCTGGCTGTATAAAGGTATTTTGAAGAGTGATTCATAATACGATTTGCTATATTCAATTTAATTGCAATCAAGAAAAAGTTTACGTAAAACCGTGTCATTTAAAAAATGCGGTAGTTCTTCATATAAATATTTATTTAAGAACCAGTAGATGTTTTTATTACCATTAAATAAATATTTATTTCACCTATTAATATTGAGCGTTAATAATATATTCAAACACTGATTGTATGTATGTCTGTCATCATGTTTTACACATTATTGTTTTTTGTTCTCATTGTATGTTAATTTCGTGAATTTCGATTAGGCGAGGGACAGAATTAAAATTGCAGGAGAATGGTAGAGGAATGAGCTGCCTCCTCAAGAAAATAATAGTTTATACTAGGTACTATTTTATAGCTGGTTAAAATAATAAGATATAATAATATGGGAAGAGTCTGTTAACATTTGCGAAAATATAAAACTTCACGGAAATTGACGTGAAGTTTTCATAGAAACTGTTATACAAGAGTCGTGTCGGATCGCGCCTGTTTGCAGGAGTGTTAAAGCGGATTGCTGATTAGGAAATGTTAGTAACTATCCGTTTGCCTAATTTTATGTGACCATAGGGCCATAATTGATATACTATCGAGTATATCACTTTATATTTGATATACTATAAAGTATATCACATTACGACACTCTACAGAAGTGAAGGGATTTCCTATTTAGATGTAAATTGCAAAATTTATCGATACCAATAAGAAATTATCGACCTAGCAACCTTATTTGATTCACTCAAGAATTATTGGTCAAATACTAAGTCATATAATTATGCCAATACGAACTTATTTATAAGATATTCTTATAAATAAGTAAATACCTACTTATAAGTCGAATTCATCTTGCAATCGACCTGTAGCAACTAAAGTTCGTTTTTAATCCCAGATAGTAATTTGACAGGTGCAAATGTCAAACACCAAATGGAAAAAAAAACAAACAATAAAGATTTGAAATGTCAAATTACTGTATAGGATTAAAATACGAACTTATTAAATTGAAATACCATAACATCACGCCTGTATTCCTCGAAGGGGTAGGCAGAGGACCAGAGGTATACCTATAGTACACCCACATTTCGCCGTTATTTTTAAGTCCCATGTAATAGGGGACGATGATGTTTTTAACCAGTCAGAAATTCAAACTCCGAGCTGCTACTGAGAAATTTCAGATGGACGAACCGAACTATTGGTGCCCAGGACCTCATGCAAAGTAAATAAATAGATAATAATACAAATGAAAACTAACTCTAAAACCCGTAAAACAATAAACCATGACAATATTTGCATATATTCAAAGAAAAATATCTCTAATTTCAAAGTTAGAATGCAACACAATAAATTGTTGACATTCCATGTCAACAAGATGGCGCCTTGACAGCTGTCACATTGAATGACACGGGAAAATGACGGAAACAATTCAAATGTGAATTTTCTCGGGAAAACAATGGAAGTAATTTAAAAGTGTTATTGTTCTAAAATGTGATTGTTTTTAAGAATGAAATAACGTTGGAATTGATCTTGTAAAGATGAACTCTTGGTCATGGTTGTTAACATTTTAAATACTGTTTTCGTCACTTTGTCATTTTTGTTTGAAAATAATATTATAAATATTCCAACATTATTTGCCCCAACTGGCTATCTTTTAAAATCATGGAAATAATTTAAGTAGGTAAACTAAATTATTTCCATGATTTTAAAAGATTCTGGGAAATGGTTCTTATGTTAAAGCTAGTTTACAAGTGAACCCCTATTTTTAAATTAATGATTACCGACTGTTAACAATACATTTTTGACATTAAATTAAAACGTCTCTTAACTTTATGCAACGTTTAAAAATAAATCCTATAGTGTTCACACTAGGCAAACCAAAAGTATTTGCTTAAATAACTTCAAACTCAAACTCAAAGCATTAATTTCAAATAAATCAATTACAGGCACTTTTGAATTGTCAAGGGGTCGGTCAGTCAGAAACATGAAGCTAGTTGCCCATTCCAAGCGTAGTAGGTTCATATGGGGAAGAACGGGCAAGAAACTCTACGGACACTCTTTTAAATAAATTCAATCCAATTTCCTATGAGAATCTTATCACACTTGGCAGTTAGGATACCCCAGCGTAAGGGTTTCACTTCACCGGAATTAATATTGGCTTCGGAGTGCGCCCGTCGGATTTGTACCCTTATTACGTCGCGTCGGCTGTTTATTTTTGGCAGAATAATATTGTTAGACAAGTATAGATTCAGAGGTTAGGTTTCCTGGCAGATAATTATGGTGAGTGATCTGCCAGAATGATAATATTTTACAGAAATTTTATAATTTGTTAATACACGAGCCTCTGTCGAAACGAATTTATGTCTGACTGAATCAATTTAGTAAAGTTTCCGTCAAATAATTGATAAACTTTTGTATGTAAGTAGACAGGGACGGTTGCACCCAGATTGAAACTTATTGGATTTAGAAAACAATATTTTTGGAAACAAAATAGGCTCTCATTTACAAATAATACAGAGAAAACGGAGTTTCTTGTCCGTTCTTTTCCATAGAAACCTACTAGCGTAGGAGGTTCATATTAGAATGGGCAACTAGCTTCATCTTTCTGACTGGCCGACCCCTTGACAATTCAAAAGTGCCTGTAATTGGTTTATTTGAATTAAATGTTTTGAGTTTGAGTTTGAATCAAATGATATAAAATGAAACACCTAGTGCAATGAGTGCGTTACCCTGTACTAGTCGCTATTTTGTTATTCGAAGACAATTTCTCGAAAAAAAACATTTTAATGGAGTCGAAAAAATCTAGTAGAATTTCATAATCACTCGCTATAAGTTTAAAGAGGAAACCGGTTCCATCTTTCATCGCAACCGCTGCTAAAAGAGCTCATTATTAAAAAAAAATGCCTTGACAACATAATTATACCCCACCAATTATTAAAAAACACGTCTTTCAACCATTATTCAACTCTATTCGTCGAAATATAGAGTTTAATTTCGCAATATCGAAGGAAAACCCTTAACACATTGACACTATCCTTTATTTTTCCATAGTCATAGACAAACTTTACTTTTACAGTTAGCAAAACGTTTTGTTATTATAAATTATGTCTTTTTTCCTTTGTAATAAGATGGTAAATCGATTGATTTTTGCAAGTGAGCAGCTTGAGTATGTTTGTAGAATTAACAGGTGAAGTAATGAAACAATTTAGCTCAATTATATCGTGCAATTATTCTTTTTTCGAGCGTCCGCCATTTTGCCTTACACGCGTTATGTTGGCAACGCCCAGTAGCATTTAAGGTAAGATTCCGTGGCGGAATATAATTATTTTTTAAATAAAATATAGCTTTGATAAATTGTTTTTTTACATAAGCTGTTAAGGTGTGAAATGTGAAGTAAGTAATGTATATTTATTATGCATTGAACTTTTAAAAGCATTTAATTTTCTGTTCTGATAAGAACTGTTTTAAGTGCTTTTTTATTGGGTTCTTAATTCAAAAAGTTCGCACACCCTTTTTATAAAGGTTGTTCGGTAACCAACTTCAACAATGTTGGTAGGTACCTACATAATATATAACAACAACTTATGAATATGAAACTTATGAATAAACTTATGAATATGAAACTTATGAACTTATGAATAAAAAACCAAGACAGAGCGCTGCGAATAACACAGTGAAGCATGCCAAAACTACACCTCCGCTCTGTGCATACACCCTCACACGCACACATTTACAATCAAACTACACTTCAATTTTTTTTTTTCTCTCTATGTTTTTATTTGGTCTGAGGTTAAGAATTGTCGCACAAAATTGATCAATCCACATCACATTTGCTTCAATTAAGTGCTCACTCTTCTGTTTATTCGTGTAGGATTTACTTTTGACGACCTGCAACGATAATATTATTTGACTATCAAACTTTACTCATTCTACCAACAAAGAAGTAAAAATTCAAGTGGAAAGTATAATATATATATAAAACATAACATAACATCACGCCTGTAATCGGCTTCCAGTCTAACCGGATGCAGCTGAATACCAGTATTTTACATGGAACGACTGCCTATCTGACCTCCATAACCGACTGACCGACCGACGGTAAGACTGGTTGTCAGACTTTCGGGCTTCTGACGACCCGTAACGACTGTCAAAGATCCACGAATGACAGCCGGGACCAACGGCTTTTCGAGGCTCAAGGAAAGGTAGTAATATAAAGTATTCTTTCTTTATTCCCGTAACTATTAACTACAAGCTGCGCCCCGCGGTTTCACCCGCGTATGTCTCGATCCCGTGGGAATATCGGGATAAAAAGTATCTTATGTCCTATTTCAGGTCATGGTCTACCCATGTGCCAAATTTCATCCAAATTCGTTCCGACGTTTTAGCGTGAAAGCGTAACAAACAAACAAACAAACTCACTTTATATTAGTTAGGATAACAAGTTTATTCGCACACACACACACACACAAAGGTAAGTACAGTAGCAATTAATCAATTAACACAGTACTTTTTAGCCGTAACTACGTTTCTGAGAAATTAATGAAACAAACGAGTATACCGTCAGAGTTGTCTATGTTTGCAATGGAATGAGGTGTAACCGACCGTGAAGTTTGGTCTATGGTTCTGTACAATGGAGAAATGGTATTTAAACTTTTTTGGGGAATTGTCTGTGGTATGATCTTGAGAGTTTTTTAGGGTTCCGTACCCAAAGGGTAAAACGGGACCCTATTACTAAGGCTCCGCTGTCTGTCCGTCTGTCACCAGGCTGTATCTCATGAACCGTGATAGCTAGACAGTTAAAATTTTCACAGATGATGTATTTCTGTTGCCGCTATAACAACAAATACTAAAAAAACAGAATAAAATAAATGTTTAAGGGGGCTCCCATACAACAAACGTGTTTTTTTTTTGCCGTTTTTATAGATAATGGTACGGAACCCTTAGTGCGCGGGTCCGACTCGCACTTGGCCGGTTTTCTGTTTTCTTAATACTCTGTGCATACATACTCGCACGCACACGTTTACAATCAAACTACACCTCATTAAGTGCACACATGGTCACGAAACCGGCCTCACGTCACTGTTGACAGCGATCTGTCTTGGTTTTTTATTTGGTCTGAGGTGACATAGAAAAAGGTTTTTACCTCAGTTATTTTTCTCACGGATCCCTAAATATCGTTAAGCGCGAAAAGCGAGTTAATTATCCGTTGAACCATAACTGTTGTCTATGCCCCAAAATGGAAATACAGACATTCCATCACAGTTATGTATGTTATCTTCACTATACGTACTTATAACCTTTAGTTACTTAGACAATGACAGACAAACGGATGAATTAAAATGATACTTTTTGTTACTATGAAAGTATATATAATACTACATTTTCATTTTAATGTGATGTTAAGCAACACTTCCCGCGGTCAGTTGCAGGATGGGTGACCGTTCGTGACAGTTTTTGTTAAAATGAAATTATGATTCTACATTTTAACTTTAAAGTGAGGTTAAGCAACACTTACTGCGGTCAGTTACAGGATTGGTTACCATTTATGAAGTTTTTGTTATAATGAAAATAATTACGATTTTACATTTTAATTTCAAAGTGAGGTTAAGCAACACTTGCCGTGGTCAGGTAAAAGATGGGTAACCATTCGTGACAGTTTTTTTAATATGACTTACTAAGAGTGGTTGTAACTGAGGTTAAGTTGCACTTGCTGAGGTTAGTCTAAGGATGGGTGACCAATCAGAATACATAAGTAAATAATTATGATCTCATTCCCAAAAGTCTTAAAACCGCTAGTAGTAAATAGCAGCACTCTATGTGAAGGATCTCGTCCGGGGATGTACCTCTGCTTACCTCCTTTTACGAAGGCACGATTATATCAAGGTGTTGCACCCACCTGATCAGTCACAATGTCTTAATAAAAAGCGAAATCAGAATCGCTTCGGTAAAAGTAAAATTTTGACTCGGTATGACGAAAATGTCTGTACAATGATAAACAAAAGTGACCCGTTCATTCATCAAACAAATACCGCAGCAAGGACAACCTTCACAAGTGGGGGTTCACAGACGGCTCAGATCTCCGGTGCGTATGCGGCGCCTCTCCATAGACAATGGCTCACCTCCCGTCTTGCCCCGCGTGGCCTGTGACCTGCACATGTGAGGACCTAATGGCTGCGTCAGCGAACAGTATTCACGTAGCTGAGTTTTGGGCCAAACTAAAACATATTCGATACTATTCCGTGAAAAAAAAAAAACATTGGAGATTTTTCCGTGTTATTTTTCCATCGACATGCTAAGAAGATCAAAAAAGTTTTGAATGTCGTTGAATTTGAGTTTATTTAGGCGTCCACGATAGAACTTTATTGAAGACTGACGCTTAGAGTCTAGCTTAGTATATTCGTTAGAGCCTGATTTTCCACCTTCGAGGTAAGTTGCAGTTAACTTACCTTACGAACAATTATTTGAATAAAATGTTCCATTTTCAAAATCCGATGAATAGTTCCGACCCCACGCGCAACTAAAATCTCCCTGCATTTAGAGACAAAAAAAAATGTTACGTCAGTTTTTCTAAATTATTTTTACTTGAACAAACACTTTATCACATACCTGTACATCATTTATAAGTACCACCCATCTCAACTAATTAGTGCGGAGCTTCCCGCTACTGTGACAATTGGTATTACAGGGAAAAACAGGGATGTGCGTTAGTTATCGATATATCGATAGATTTCGCGCTAAAGTATTATCATTTGAGAGCAGTGGTAACGAACGGCCCCGAAATACGAGTCGAGGCTTCGAACCACTGCTCTCAAAACGGTGAAGGAAAACATCGTGAGGAAACCGGCATGTCCTAGAACCAAAAACTCGAAGACATGTGACAACCCGCACTGGGCCTGCGTGGTGGATTACGGCCCAATAACACTTAAAAAATAGATAGATTCTAGTCACTACTCATTTAAAAAGATTACTTAGCAAGTATACTATTGTGCAAATTATCCAATTTTCCAATACTTCAGGAAGTAAATAATATAACTGCCTATAATAACATGAACAACACAGTTATTTACAAACTATGTCAATAAAGGCCCTATTCAAAAGCAAATTGCTTAATAATATAATTTGTTACAAAGACTGGCAAGACTCAAGACAAGTTATGGACAAAATTGTTACCTGTTTCATAACAAAGTAGTTATTATTTGTTAAACTGTTTGTTTTAACTATGTTTTCATTAAAAACTTAATACTATATTAGACTGCTTCGTTGGTTTAGTGGTCGCAAGAGCTGCTGCATGAGGTCCTGGGTTCGATTCCCGGGTCGGGCAAGGTGTTATTGGGTTTTTTCCATCTGGCATTTCTCAGTAGGAGTCTGGATTTGTGCCCGGTTGATGGCAATAGGCTCGCCCCCTATTACATGGGACTTAAACATAACAGCTGGGGGCCAAGTCTACTAATTTACAAACGTGTCAGTGATCTCACAATGATCAATTTTAGACAGATATGCCATACAAAATCTCTCAAAAACTGTGATCATTGTGAGACCACTGACACGTTTGTAAATTAGTAGTCTGTTATTCAAAGTTTTTAGTACCTATACTAGCTAGAGGGATTTTGGGCGAGACTCCTCCGTGCCTCGGAACGCACGTTAAGCCGTTGGTCCCGGCTGTCATTCGTGGATCTTTAACAGTCGTTACGGGTTGTCAGAAGCCCGAAAGTCTGACAACCAGTCTTACCAAGTGGTATCGTATTACCCAGTTACTGGGGTGTGGAGGTCAGATAGGCAGTCGCTCCATGTAAAATACTGGTACTCAGCTGCATCCGGTTAGACTGGAAGCCGACCTCAACATAGTTGGGAAAAGGCTAGGCAGATGATGGCAGATGATGACTAGCTATAGGGATTTTTTATTTTCTTGAGTAAGTCATTCTTGATGGCAGTTAAAGGTAATTTTTCCAGTTTTATGTTTTCATTGTGATGGATTGTATTGTTGTGTGAGTCAGTAAATTGGTAGGTAGTTTAAAACTAAAGCCGGGTCGTAATGTTTGAACCGTATAATAAATTGGTTGTAATGTTGGTAACTGAATTATCTACCCTAATAAAAGAGAAAAATAAAAAATAAAAGAGATAAAGAGGGTAGCTAGGTAGTAGGTAGGTAATAATAAACAGAAAAGATTTATATGTATTTTTGTTTCTAATGAATAAACTTAAAAACTACACCACCGATTTTAATAAAATTTTCACCAGTAGAATGCTATATTATCACTGACTAACATAGGCTATAATTTGTAAAGATAGTTGTAAACTTGTAAATAAGTTCTTATGACTAGGCAGGCGAGTCTCTGGCGTTTCACGAAGCGATAGTTGTGTTCATAATGATTTTTTCTGAATAATTTTCGTGAACACTCCATAATAAACAAACGCAGTAAATATCTTGACTGTGAACGGCAAAATAATCAGAAAAAAATAATATAAACATTCATAATGTTTTTTTAAACAAAAACTACAAAATATTTCACTTTCATTTTCAATACAAATGATCTATTCAAAAATATCGATAACAGCTTATCGATAGCGATCGATGTCCCATCCCTAGGCAACAATACGTCTTTATTTTTAATGGCAACCGTTTACGGTATTGTATAGGGCAATAACAAATGCCATCCTTAAGAATGACTATTGAATTTTTTAGACTAGTCTACATATTACGGGTTCGGCTGGATTTTTCTGCATTATGGGTTTATCATTGTACACTAATTTGGGTAGGTATGTCGATAAATTAAGACTACATAATAAATTGTTAATATATGGCGGGGTTGGCGACTCTGTCAATGTTTTGGTTGACATTCATTCTTGAGTTCTCATGGGATTAAGATATTAAAATAATGTCAGGTAATTTGTGAGTTCTTTGAAAATCAAGTTTATAATAAAAACGTAGATAAATGGATATTTTAATTAATAATAACTGCATTTAGATTCATGGCAGCTTACCTACGATACTTTTTTTTATTACTTAATTATTATATTTATTAAATTAAAATTGGCAATGTTAAGTCTACATTATTATTGTAAGGAGAAAAGTTTATTTTATTTGTAATGAATAAATACAAAAACCACGGGACCTCTTTTAAAAATTCTTTCACCATTAGAATACTATATTATCTCTGAGTGACATAGGGTCTAATTTATAAAGATATAACGCGGGCGAAGCAGGTGGCCGAAGCTAGTAATAAATAAACGTTTACAATGTAACAAAAACCTAATATTATTAAAATTAAAACTTGTACATTAATAAAAAATACCAATTTTTTGGCCAAAGAATCAGCAATGCCATAAAACGTGGCAATTAATTAGAACAATTGAAATCAAATCAAGTTATCAATCATTTTATTAAACAAAAAAAATCTTATCACTACCAAAAAACATCGACACAATATCCACAAAATTTATCGACGCTTCCCATCACTAGCTACTAAGAACAGGCCACCGTGCGCAAGAGTTTTTGTTAATCACAAGAATGTCCTAATAACTTGATTTGGTCCGTTTATCGCGGATTGTTCTCGATACAGAGGTAGGCAGAATTCTAAGTCGTTAATTTAAAAATGTTTCATACTTACTTTATTACGATTACTTGTAGGTATTTTTATTGATGGTGGGTAGGGACTAGTGATTTATCGGTGGTGGGTCCCGAGTTCGATTCCCGAGTGACGTATTTTTTTTTTTTTTCTTACGTATCGTGTAATTATTGAAACTTAGAAAAGAAAGTGGAGGTCAGATAGGCAGTCGCTCCATGTAAAATACTGGTATTCAGCTGCATCAGGTTAGACTGGAAGCCGACCCCAATATAGTTGGGAAAAGGCTAGGCAGATGATTCCATTTTCTTTGAACAACAAAATCTTTCCCCTCCACTAGTGTGAAAAACAAAGCTTTTCTATGTAATAAGATTCCACCCTTAAGAACCCTCTAAAAATCAAAGTAGGAGAAAATCTAACGTGAAAAAAGTTCCCCAAGTTCACAATAAAGTATGAACTCTATTTCTTGAAAGATAAGATTTAAAATCGGTTCATAGATTCGTGAAGGAAATGATAAAAAATGTGCAAGCGATTATCAGCTTTATTGTTAAGGTGGTAAAGTCCATGTGTTTGGAATTGGCTTGAGTGCGCGTGTGCTGAATATGTAATAGGGACGTGGATGTGTGGAACGATGTGTTGAAAATGGAAGTGCCATGTCGAAAAAACCGGTTTAATAAACTATAGTGACTGGCCGATAATAAAGTACGGTGTTACTGAGAATTGAATTTATAAAAAAAAAATTGTACCTACCTATACCCCATTTGAAATAAGATTAGACATTTAAATAAACCTTTTTTACAGTCCGTTCAACCGATTTTGACTTCTATTGCGTTGGTAGCATGATAAATGGCAGCTGCAGTAGACAGTTGGTATTGTGTAACCTTTATTGCTTTTAATGCCATCCTTATGCCTACAGTATAGAAGTCAAAATCGGTTGAACGGCCTGTATAAAGGTTTGTTTGAATGTCTGAATTTATTTCAAATGGAGTATAGATTCAAAGACAAATAATTTAATTCAAATATATCATATAAAGAGAGTGGAGCAAGGCTTTATTGGAGAGCAATGTTGGCCCAGTGCTAACGGCCGCGACTTGCGAGTTGTAGGTCGTAGGTTCGAACCCTGACAGGCGCTTTACTTTGTGTAAATTATTTCATCACCACTGCTCTCAAAACGGTGAAGGAAAACATTGTGAGGAAACCGGCATGTCCTAGAACCAAAAATTCGAAGACATGTGACATCTACCAACCCGCACTGGGCCCGCGTGGTGGATTACGGGCCACTCCCTCTCACAGAGAGAGGAGGCCTGTGTCCCAGCAGTGGGAACATTACAGGATGATTATGATATTATGATGCATATAAAAGGCACTTTTGAACGTCAAAATGTATAAACATTGATTCTAGTCCCCCCTTCCAAAAGGTACTTTTCGTATAGTTTTTATTCAGATAGATAGAATACTCTTTATTATATACACCATAAAAATTACTAGTTTTTTTTTTATAGGGTGACACTATGGGCGATCTTATCACTAGGAACAAATCAGATTCAGAAGCAGAGGTTCAAATTCGGAAACCATAGTCCAGGGGGCCTACCGCCACCGGTTACAGCAGTATTATTTTAATATTACTTCAGGGTAGGAAAGAGATGAAGCTCTACAGGACGTATAGCTCCATCCCTTTCCCCCACGAAGTAAGATTAAAATAATACTACTGTAAGCGGTGGTGGTAGGGCCCCTGTTTCTACTGTTTCTTCGTGTAAAATAAAAACTAGCATAACCTAATAAGTTCCTGATGAACTGGTTAAAAAATAGACCATTAGGTATTATTTCGACTTGTTTTTCTTTATAAGTAAATTCTTCTTCCCGTAAAAAAATAACAGAATTATGGAGGATTAAAGTTAGTTAGTTTGCGAATCGCAAAACTAAAATAAACTAACAGCTAATAGTAGGTATAACATCTAATAGAGTAAGGATTTATTTCAAAATGAAAATGCCTCATCCATTTCTTATGAATCTGTGGTAAAAAAAAAACAATCTCAATATTGAGCGAAGTGCTGTAAAACGAAATGTTATTCCTTACTTAGAATGTTGGACAGTATGTACAGTGTTCTGCATATCAGTGGTAACACTTGCTCTACGAAAATCAGTCTTACAGCTACGACGTAAAGTTGAAAGCCGCTGTCAATGTAAAATTATTTTTACTTCTGATGGAGGTTGGTCGTACCTAAGTATTATGTCATAAGGACTATTGGCAGATGGACTTTCTGAGTCACGGAGGAGTCTCGGTATGTAAAGATAGTCACCCATCCACGGACCAACCCCGGCAAGCGTAGCTTAACCTGATGGATCGACCCGTGCGGCTGTTATTACTTAGCCACGAGCTCCTCCAAGCAATAATATACCGCAATATTAATTATACAGCGGCAAAAATACGCCACATTTTTTTTCAATGGGCAATTTTACCTGGTTTTCACATGGGGCGCGGGTTGCCGTCGTCTAGCGGGTGTCTACAAGTCATAACTTATGATCTCTGTAGAAAATGTTCTAATTTATAATGAAATTGGGGTAATTATGGTAATAACGTGAATTTTAAATAGTAATAACTTTCGTATTTAAAAAATACTTTTTAGTAATGTTATTTCGGACAGGGATTTTGTTACATGCTGTTATAATAAAATTCACTTGAAATCTTAAAAAAGTGCATTTTATCAATGCATGTATGATACATACATGCATTGATAACCGCAAACCACAAAAAAGAATTCTACTTGTAAAAACAGCTCTTTTTACCGATATTTAACGATTACCGATTTACAGTTTACTCAGCAATGGTATTATTACGGTAATTACACGTATTACGTGTTTACTCCACGACTTGCTACTTATAAATTGGGTAGGTAGAGTAGTCATACTGGTATATTTGCCCAAATTATGAAGTTAGCAAAATTGCACCAAAATAAAAGAGAGCATTTTGATGCTACGTTTTCGTAGCAGCGAGTGCTACGCCGTAGCATATTTTTTATGATTATGGCTAGTCGCACGTGTCCATAGAAGGTTAAGCTACGCTTGCCGGGGTCGGTGAGTGGATGGGTGACCATCAATTACATAATACGAGAGTCCTCCGTGTCTCGGAAAGCATGGTCCCGGCTGTCATTCATGGATCCTTGACAGTCGTTATGGTTTGTCAGAAAGTCTGACAACCAGTCTTACCCAGGACTATCGTGTTACCCAGTGACTGGGATATGGAGGTCAAATAAGTAGTCGTAACAAGTAAAGTCAATATTCAGCTGCGTACGGTTAGACTGGGAGCTGACCCCAACATACTTGGGAAAAGGCTAGGCAGATGATGAGATATGATAAAATAAAGAGTTTAGCTAGCTAATTTAATATGACCCTGTAGATTCTAAAACCCAATTAAAACTTTAGAATTAATGACTTGCACAAACTATTGAACTTAACTTCTAGTTAATTAAGTTATTATTATCTCCTATGATAACAGATGAATGTTGAACCGAACTTGTATGAATATGAACCGGTTTTGACTGGAACGTAGGTTATTGAAGTGAGAGGTTGTTCGTATGTCTGTCACCATGTTTGTCGGGAACTGTATATGTACTTACGTAATTATTATACGGTTTTTGCAAGTATGGTGGATTGTGAAATAGAAAGGAGACACTTTAGTGTATTTTATGTATACTTGCTTCGACTCGACAATACTGTAGCTTCCAAGTGGTGAAGGAATTTTCGGAACCGGTTCAGTAGTCCCGAAGATTACTCCATATATACAAACTCACAATTAGTATAGATTTTACCCTAATTTTACCCCTTTCATTTCAATTGAATGACGTCCATTTTCCTTCAAGAATCGCCACACTGACTGGTCCTGTACTTACGCCATCTAGAAAATTCCTATAAAAATAACCAGGCCGTCTGTAGACATTGTTACCCCCTTCCCACAAAGGGTAATTTTCTAAATTACCCTTCACAGAAAAAAAGGGTAAAATGGTAAAAAAATATTACCAACTTTAAATTAATTTATCTCCTTAACCATGTACAGATACATCACCTCATTTGTCCCGTTAATGTCCAGATGGGGTTGCCAGGAATTTAAATGTTCCCAACTTAGGGTAGGGGCATTCAAATTATGTCTTTTAACTGCTTTATGACCCTTAATTTGTTTTGTTTTGTACTTAGGAGTTGATGAATTGAGGTTTAAATGTATGGCGGGTTAGAATCGGGACGGTATGATATTATGACGATGAGGTAACTACTAAGTGTTATTGCGGTTATACTACTTAGTTTATTTCCAGTACCCTATATTTTTTTGATATCGAGACTCCTCCGTGCCTCGGAAAGAACGTTAATCCATTTGGTCCCGGCTGTCATCTTTGACAGTCGTTACGGGTAGTCAGAATACTAAAAGTCTGACAGCCAGTCTTTCCAAGGGGTATCGTGTTACCCCAGTTACTGGGTTGTGGAGGTTAGATAGGCAGTCGCTCCATGTAAAATACTGGTATTTAGATGCATCCCGTTAGACTGGAAGCTGACCCCAATATGGTTGGGAAAAAGCTAGGTAGATTAATTGGTTCATATAGATCAACATTGCAAAAACGTCAGAAAATTTGAATTTCGTGGGCTACCCTGAAGTTTTCGCCTCAAGTAAATTCGAATTTGCGGAAACACCAATTTCCTATGCAAAACGGTAGATAGCAAAGTTTAAACGCCAAATTAGAGAGCAAAAAGATTACACACACCATATTTCTTACACAGTCGCGTAAATTTAAGAGAAAAAAAAACATGGCCGCCGTTCCTTTTTTAAAGTTTCCAGCAATTTTCTCGCGCCATTCTCGAAACAGAAAATGTCCGAAACATTTTCAACTCTTGTTTAATTAAAAACGCGAATAAAAATTTAGCTCGCCTCCTTTATTACCCTGATGTATGGCCTTTTAAACTGCTCCAGAAAAATAAACTGTATTTTGTAGGAAATAAAACGCATTTTTCTGTGTTGGTGTTACGGTATTCTTTTTCAGAAGTCCAGTGTTTTACGATTTCCTGTTCTATTTTAAGGGTAATAAAATACAGTTTTGATTGCGGCGTTATTGTTTCGATTTGAAAGTGATTTTCCGTTTGATTCTCGGAGATTCGTTTGTAATCTTCACGCTCTATTTTCTTGTGGTGTGAGCAGAATATTAAGTAAGTATTGTAGAAGTTAAAGGGGTTTTTATTCGCAAAGCGTGTTTGATCTTTCTTACATATTTATGCCAATATATATATACGTAAATAATTTATATTTAAAGTTCAACAACGGCGCTTGTGAGAAGTTAAGAAAGCAGGATTATTTTATACGATGTGTGTATCCAGCATTACGTTCATCTTTTAAAAAGTAATAAAATCATGATTAAATTATTAATTTATTATTTCTTTGATCAAGTTTGGTGTGTTGCCAAAACGAATAAATGTTACAGTTTTAATTTATTTATTTTAGTTCAAAAGCAAATAGTTTGTTACTATAAATTATTTCACTCATTTATATTGATTTTTATGAGAAGGAATATAATAATCATAACATAAAAATATTGTGTTTTTTTATTTTGTCTGAAATAATTGTACATTCGAACACTTACCTGATAGTAACTGATAATAGAATACCAATGTAACTTTTTAACTATTTTTTTCAAGATACCTCTTCACATTCTTGTTAATTAAAAAAAAAACAGCCAATTGCGAGTCGGACCCGCACACGAAGGGAAAAAGAAAACTTTATATTATATGTCGTTTATTTATTTTCTTTCTCATGTAATTATATTTTTAAATATTTCTTTAACTAAAAAGATAATATAAAAAAAAAAACATTTGAAAATATAAAAACAGAGGTCCGTTTATTATTATTTGTTGTTTTAACGGCCATAGTAGTACACACTCTTTGAAAATTTCAAGTGTCTACCTATTAAGATTCAAAAGATACAGCCTTAACAGGCAGACGAAGGAAGTCCGTTCCTTCGTCTGCCTGTTAAGGCTGTATCAGACAGCAGTGCCAGTCCCGTTGGCCCATTGGGTAAGGAATGCAAAAAAAAAAAACAAAAAAAAAAGTCGACAAGCTGAGATAATTTTTTAGGATAACCACGACATAAAAAATCCACTTTCTAATATCAAAATCTCTCGTTACTAATTCCTTAAACCCTATACCTACCACAAAACCACCATTATTGCCCACCCATATAGCCCCCACATAGCCCACAGAACCCATCAACACCCCATTACAATTTAAAACGAATAATAAAATCGGCCACAATCACAAAAGATCTAGCAAACGGCTATAAATTCACTACATTTTAACACTATCGCGAACGGTAGCCGTATAGCCGTAAACACTTCTCTGCTTTCCTGTACTTTATTTTTTTTCGCAAAGGAATTTAGTGTACAGCCTAGTGTGGGAATGGCGTCTGGCGCTAGTGAGCAAGATGGCGGATTTTAAAATGTTCGTTCGTTGTGTGATTGTTTGTGGTATTGTATTGTCTGTGGCAGGAAGAGTATAAATTCTTTTGCGTGGTTGTAGTTGGGTTATCAATCTGTGCTATCTTTGGTTGGTGTTTTAGTAGACGGAGATACTACTTACTTAATTATTTAATATTAAAGTCTGTTTTTTAATCTTGTTCACTAATTTGACAGGTGCAAATGTCAAACTCCAAATTGAAAAAACAAACGACAATCACTTGAAATGTCAAATTAGTAACGAGAGTAGTTACGAGAATTTGAAACAGACTTTAAGTTAGATAATTAATTAGTAAAGTTAAATACTTGTGAAAGAGAGTTTACACATAAAATGCTGGCATTGGTGTGGTCGGTTTGAGGGGTTTAGGTATATATGTTAGTATATCATTGGGTTCGACGGTAAAATCAGGTACTAGCGCTTCTCAACTTTTTTCTTGGTGACGTAATTTACGAGTTACATGAAAGTATTTTGAATGCATAAACAGATCTTACCGCAAAATACAAAATAAGTTCATTATTTAATTCCTCATTAAATGGAAGAATAAAACGTTCTATAGATGAAAAATACAGATTGTATCCATATTTTTTCTACACTAATAGTATTATAAAGAGAAAAGATTTATATTATTGTTTGTAATGAATAAACTCGAAAACTACTGGACCGATTTAATTATTTTTTCACCATAGTAAATGCTATATTATCACTGAGTGAGTTATAAAGACATCATCCGGGTGAAGCCGCTGGCGGAAGCTAGTTTCCGATATCCGAAACAAAAAATCAAAAATACATAAAAACATGTCATTCACACACTCCAAATCCTGAAAACAGCCAATTAAAACAGCCATTTCTCTAACAATTAAGTTCTGGCACACGAATGGCATAATAAATCATAGTGTGGCATGCTATCACGCTAGTGCCAGTAAAATATTCACACTTAACACTTTTGTCCGCGATTGTATGGCCGCCATGTTGGATTTGACACTTCATTTACTGTTTTTTGTTTTTCAGGAAATTGTAGTTTTTCTGTTTACTGGGGATTTTGTTAATTATTTACGTTTGTGTAGGATTAATCCAACTTTTGTCTTTATATACCGAATGAAACTATATACAATCCTGCCAGTTCCTAACACGCGTTGCGGAATAGTCCGAAAGGGATACCGGGACCCTGGCAACAGGCAACTGAAGGAACACGGGTGGGTTTTAGTCAGTTAGAGTCTGACACGCCCTTCCGCTCCGCCCAGAGCGGGAGAAGTCATAATTATGATGATTTCCCAACCAAAAAAAAAAAAAAACTAAAGATGGACAATCCAAACTTCCTTACTAGTAGTATTAATGCGAAAGTAAGTTTGTTTGTTTGTCACGCTAAAACGGCTGAACGGATTTGGATGATATTTTTGACTTTGTATTGTTTTTTTTTGGAAGTCGGTTGTTTTTTTTTTGTATTTTATTGAAACGAAAAAGCTGCTTTTAGCAATAATTATAACTATGAAACTAATCCAACAATAACTTTAAAAAAAGTCATCCAAACGAATTACCCTAAAAATACAATATCTAAAATATCGTCTCATCACTATTTTAACCGAAAAAACTCAACTTACCATCACATACAACACTATTATTAGGGCTCATTAAATGATTTATTAAAGACAGTAACGACAAAAGGGTTCCGTGACCACGCCTACTTTTATTGTATTTATAGTTTCGTTACGAAACGATTGGTTTAGAAGTTTTGAGGTTATTAATTTAACTAATAGTTTCATGTCAGGGTATTCAATTGATAATTTATTGTGGTTTAGGAAAAGGGGAATGTTTCAAATTCCGGATGTTTTAAAGGGGCAGAAAGGATGATAGCTATTAGGTATGTTTAGGTAGTGGTAATGGCCTCATCCTACGAGTTGTAGGTCGTAGGTTCGAACCCTGACAGGCGCTTTCTGCGTGTAAATTGTTTCATCATCACTGCTATTAAAACGTTGAAGGAAAACATCGTGCTGAAACCGGAATGTCTTAGAACAAAAATTCGAAGATATGCGCCGCGTGGTAGATTACTGCCCACTCCCTCTCATAGAGAGGAGGCCTGTGTCCCAGCAGTGGGAACATTATAGGCTGATTAAATTATGCATGCATGTTTAGTTAATATTTTTTACAATTAGCACTTTGGTACATTTATAGTTAAAGTCCATAGAAACACATAATGAATGGAAGATATGATGATGCTCCTCGTAAACTAATCTTCTGTTCTCTTTGCCAACAGGTCCCAGAAGCAGAAGAATGAAGAAGAGAGCTGCAGCAGCTCCAGAAGAGAAGAGACCGAGAACAGCCTTCAGTGCTGCGCAACTCGCTAGATTAAAGGTAATTAGAAATTATAACAGAACTACAAAAGGATCGGCATTTAATAATTGTCCCATTACAAGGGAGTCACAGCTACCACCATCCCATTTCTGACTGTTTAACCATTGTTTTTTGCAACTGGTGGTCGCAAACGATACTGCTGCCCAGGACGTTGACGCCCAGGACGCTGATGTTTGTCTTTTATATAGATTATTTTCTATTTTGTGAATGTGAGAACTTTGTAGGCTTATTGGACTGTAGATTTACTGAACATCTATTTTGTTAAGTACCTGGTACTTACTGGTACTAACACTGTAATTTGAAAATATTGTAAAAGCCAATTATTTTTAAAAGAGTAACCGTGGAGTTTCTTGCCGGCTCTTCTCCATAGGAAACGACCAATTGGAACCGTGCACTTAGCTTCAGACGTTTCATAAGTGCCCATGTAGGTTTATGTTAAATAAAATATTTTGATTTCACCTCATGTCCTGCGTTCGATTCCCGGGTCAGGCAAAGTATTGGGTATTCCATCTAGAATTTCTCAGTAGCAGATTTGTGCCCGGTTGATGGCAATAGGCTCGCCCCCTATTACATGGGACTTAAACATAACTGGCGAAATGTGGGTGTACTATAGGTACACCTCTGTCTAACCCTTCGGGGATTACAGGCGTGATGTTATGTTATCGAATCATCGTAAATTCTTAATGGGATGTGTCGGTATAGGTTTTCGTCGTATTCCAAAGCTTGATCGAATCATATGAGAATTTTAATAGTTTGCGATATCAAATTACCTATGTACTTATAATGAGTATGGAAATTGTCTATAGTTTAATTAAATTAATATTACAAAGACCTTTGTAACCGAGGCTTATGCCCTAATGTTCGCTGACCTTTTAGTTTATGGTAAGAAATCGATATCTTTTAGATTACAAGCGACTAAACCTATTTCTGCTAATTATTAATGTTCAAGTATAATGCAATGAATATAATTGTGGTAAACTTCGTGCCTCGGAGCCCGGCTGTCATTCGTAGATCTTTGACAGTCGTTACGGGTCGTCAGAAGCCCGAAAGTCTGACAACCAGTCTTACCAAGGGGTATCGTGTAATCCAATAACTGGGTTGTGGAGATCATATAGGCAGTGGCTTCATGTAAAAGACTGGTATTCAGATGCATCCGGTAAGACTGGAAGCCGATCCCAATGCAGTTCTAAAAAGGCTAGGCGGATTGATATACGACTTTAATTCCTAACCGACTTTTTTTGCCCACAGCACGAGTTCGCCGAAAACCGCTACCTAACTGAGCGAAGACGTCAAGGCCTGGCAGCAGAGTTGGGCTTAGCAGAAGCTCAGATCAAGATCTGGTTCCAGAACAAACGAGCCAAGCTCAAGAAGGCTTCTGGCCAGAGGAATCCCCTTGCGTTACAGCTGATGGCACAGGGGCTGTACAACCACAGTACTGTGACGGAGAGTGATGAAGAAGAAGAGATTAATGTCACATAAGCAGATAGGACATTTGTGTAAGGACTTAGAGAGCGATTCTTTTTAAATAATGGTCGGTTTTTAAAAGATGTTGGTTTGGATTCCTTCTACGCTGATGTCGGTCGCGTACGGTCGGTCGAGTACGCGTAGCAAAGTAGTACGCGACGCGGACGTCAGCATTATGGTGGCTATATAGAACATAATGTATATACGCACGCGCGACCGACGTACGCGATCGACATCAGCGTCAGAGGAATGCTTTAGTGCTACTCTCATAAAATTCAAAATTACTTCGAATATGATTTGTGAGTTATACTTCATAAAATGTAGCTTCTCTCAAACAGACATTCCTAGAATTAATTTGAGTCCAATTCAATTGAATTCAAAATCAATCCAAATCATGATGATCGCAATCATTCAAATGGAAAATTGATTTGATTCAATTTGAATTCATTTGATTCATTACCAAGCAATTTATTGGAAATATTTACATTACTATACACAATATTTATAGAACACTACTAACTATTTACATAAAAAACTAAAACTAAAGGGACTAACTGAATTGATATAAAAACAAAGGGACCTTTAGGCGTCGAAGTATTCGTCTGCATCGCTGTCATCCGGAAACGTGCCCAGAAGACTGGCAGCATTGTCACGTTGAATGGCAATTTGATTAATTTGAGTCTTTGTTTCATTTTACTGACAGCTGTCGCAGAGACTAAGCTATATTTTATCAAGTATTGCAATGATTTAAAAAAGTAGGAGTATTTTTTTTAAACCGACTTTGTGGTGACATTCAAATTCCTAAGTGATGGCTAGAGGGTAGCCCAAAGGTGCCATCTCCACCCACGGACGAGATAATCAAGGCGATAGTAACGCTGCCTTTAAACTATCGCCGATTATATCGCCGTGTAGAGATAGTTTCATTGAGTTTCTATCGAATTCTCCCGCCCGTGGAAATGGCGGCTTACCTTCTGCTGATTGCTGTCAAACCTCCTATTCGTTGTTTTGATGTTGATTGGAATAAATACCTCCAGCACCCTAATTGTGTAACACACTTTCAATCACCATCTGAATGATTTTGAAGAATATTGCTAATCCATTGCAGATTCGAAAAAATTTAGTAATAAAAACTAAAACCCAACTACGACTAAAAAGTCAACAAACAACGACAAATTAAAAATCCGGAGTCACACGTAATCTGTTTGATTTATGCCCTAACACGTGTGACTCCGGATTTTTAATTTGTCTGTCTGAGGTGTCTTGTTTATACCTTTTTAGTCGTAGTTGGGTTTTAGTTTTTATTACTTTTTTTTTTTTTAATTCTGTATTGGGTTTATAATATATATATATTTTTGAAATGTGCTCTTTGGCGTTTCATTTGATACCCAACATGGTACGATTAAACAATTTTTTTTTTTTAGTTCCTGACTTTATGTCCTCTAGAAGTCGCCATTTTTTTATTATTTAATGTGACGTCACATAGCCTATAACCAGCGGACAATCAAGACGCTTCCAACGATACCTAATTTGTAAAATTGTGATGAGTGCTTTAGAAGATAGGAGGGAACAGATGAACATACATACATACATACATACCGGTCAAAATCATAACCCTCCTTTTTTCTTCGCCGTAGTCGGGTAAAAAGTAGTCTGCTCCACAACGTAAATAGCGCAATGAATGTTGTTGAACTGTCAAAATGAAAGCCATTGCTACTGTAAGTACCTAAGTAGGTATGATACGCAATCTACATGACGCATGATTTAATTATTGAATTGAGACTGTATTTAAGCATAAAAGTTAAAAATTATTGAGACTAATTTGTGACGAAAAAAACAGCGTTTAGTTGCAAAAAAGTGTGACAAAAAAAAGTGTGTGGCAGTGACAAAAAAAGAGAAATCACCATTTATTGTTTTTTTTTCTGGTTTCGTATTGTCATTGTATAATTAAGCAATAAAGCAATTATTAATAATATAAGGGATTTTACCTTAATAAAATATTGTCATTTATAAATAACATAAGGCAATAACTGCAGTTTTCTCAAAATGACGATTAGAGAAAATATTATAAATTATGTAATTAACGGTTTGCCTAAAAAAATGCGTCCAGTTACTTGTGAATATGTTAAAATGAAAGAAAAGGCCATTTTGAGACTACAAGAGATATTTTATAATAAAACCTAGTTTAGTAAAATATGGTACTTTGGGGCCATCCATAATTATTCCACACGATAATGGGCCTCCCCATGGGGTCAAAAAAGTGTGACAAGGTGGTACCAGTCTTATGCTTCATAATACCAACTCCAACTTAAAAATATTACGAAATCTATCAATATTTTTATTAAGTTTAATTTAAAATGACAAAAAATATGACTAGTCAAAAAAATATTGGTCATATTTTTTGGACTGGTCACACAATAAAATAGCAAAATATGACGACATACCAGGGAATGTCAATAAAAAATTTAATTTTTTGACTGGTCACACAATATGACGACTGTGACATGGCCCGGTGGCTCCAGAAATTCGTGTGACGTAATTGATGAATGGCCCCTCTGCAAAATAAAGAAAATGTTCCTGGTAATGTAAATAATAATATAGAATTTAACGTATTTATTCCTATTGAGTAAATCGTAGTTATTTTAGGACTTAACATAGAATATAGTAACTGTTTTAAAAACCAATTATTAATATAGAAGTATTGCTAGCATTTTCTGGCTTTTTCCTGAAAAATAAAAACCGGTTTCTGAGCGGAGTTTATCTACTCGATAGTGTGTTACTGGTTTGTTAACTTGACATATCGATACTTGTTGACAGGCGTACACTGTCCTCCCGTACCCAATATTAACACTGAAAAAAAAAAACATTGTAAAAGCCAATTATATTTAAAGGAGTAACCGTGGAGTTTCTTGCCGGCTCCATAGGAAACGACCAATTGGAACCGTGCACCTAGCTTCTGACGTTTCACAAGTGCCCATGTATTTTGAATTTAATCAATAGATATTTCTGATGAATCGATAACTCTTGAAAGTCTATGCACCTCAGAAGACGGATTTAAGACGGTAACAATTTTTTGGCTTTTGAGTAAATATCTAGATAAAACTTGAATCTCTGTAATAGCTAAAAACTAAAAAGTACTGATAAAATGATGCGATATAATAACCAAATAGTTTGTAAGTTTGTTTAGATTATAATTTATTAAAAATAATAATGTTATTTACTAATTTGGTGAGGCATTGTACAAGAATACTTATCTTATTAGGTATAAAAATGAGGTTATGAGGAAAAATGTATCTCAAAGATAGAATGAGGAGAAAACACTTAGAGAATGAGGAAATGCTTTCAAAGTAAAATAGAACATATTTTCTCATGAGGAAAATGCTGCATAACAAATGAGGACAAAATACTTTCTTCCTCATACTTACAATTACAATTATATAATATTTTGGCATAATAAATTCACTTGTTTGCCCCAAAAGTCTGACACCCAGTCTTACCAAGAAGTATCGTGTTACCCAGTTACTGGGTTGTGGAGGTAAGATAGGCAATCGCTCCATGTAAAATACTGATATTCCGGTTAGACTGGAAGCCGACCTCAAAATAGTTGGGAAAAGGCTAGTCAGATTGATTGTGGAAAATGAGGACAAGGTACTTTTTCCTTATTGATACAACATTATTACAATTTTATTTTGGAATAATAAATTCATTTGTTTGTATTATAATGTAAAGAATATAGTTTTAAGTACATAATTAATTATTATTTATGTGTGTTTTGTAAATAAAGCGGTGTTTCTATATATTTTAATTTCTAGAAAATGCTGTCCTTTAGTCATTTCGTTTCTTCCATTTTTTCTGTTTTTTTCTTCTTATTAATTGTAAATATTTATTCAAATATTATTATCCGGGTAGTTATTGTGACTGTGCTAGTTTTTAAATGTATAGAAAATAATAAATAAATTATATTACGTTATAAAATTATTTTAATGTTTTATTCCAATTCCCAATTACAACCATGACAGAATTAAAGTGGAAATAAACAGTCGAGAGGTGTCGGGGTAACGAAGTTCCTTCAGATTTTGAAAACTAGACCAAAAAAGAGTAACATTTTCACCGTCACGAACCGTGATGGGTGACCATCTTTACATACCGAGACTCCTCCGTACGTCGGAAAGCACGTTAAGCCGTTGGTCCCGGTCGCCATTCGTGGATCTTTGACAGTCGTTACGGGTCGTCAGAAGCCCGAAAGTCTGACAACCAGTCTTACCAAGGGGTATCGTATTACCCCGTTACTGGGTTGTGGAGGTCAGATAGGCAGTCGCTCCATGTAAAATACTGGTATTCAGCTGCATCCGATTAGACTGGAAGCCGACCCCAACATAGTTGGGAAAAGGCTAGGCAGATAGATTTTTGCAGAGTAAAGGCTCTTCTCATACAGAGAAGGCATGGATCACCACGCTTGCTTAGGATGAGTTGGCGATTTCAGACTTATGTCCATGTTTCCGCACGATGTTTGACGTAGTGATGGATTAATTAGCATTCGCATTCATTGTTCTCAAGTGAATTCTCATTTAGCATTTAGCAAATGAAATGTCGTTGCGAAATTCTGTAAAATGCTCAGTGAATTTATTCGTAATTTTTCATACTATTATACGTCAGAGCGTCGACGCACGCAGCGGTACTTAAACAGATAATACACGCCTATATGTAGGTACACAATAAATACACGCCAGGAGACGTCCTAAGGCGAACGCACTTTTTAATTTGCATATTAACAAAATTCACATACTTCATTATTATCAATTATCGTCATATTAGCAATTAGCATAGCAATAGCAATTATCAGGCTGACTCAAGAATTCACATACTAATGAAATGAATGAATACTCACAGTCTCACACACACCCATACTAACACTTCACACTCTTAGTTAGTAAATACAGGGTGTAAGGGTAAACACCGTTGTCACTCAAACCATGGGTAGTTGACTTAAATATAAAAATAAATTACAATAAAGAAAAACGTTAATTTCATTAAAACATTTTTAAAAGTTTCTATCCGACACCGTGTTCACTAGCGAAACAGCTGACTGACTGAGGGAGGAGTCGCGCTCGCGGCCGGCCAGGCTACGTCCCGTGCTTCCCACCCGGGTTATGAAGCAAGTTCGTTGCCCTAGCGCCCTAGGATGAAAGGGTAAAAGGTAGATTTTCTTTTTTTTTAAAGTTGACGTTTTCCATTGATTTTACATTCTATAAATGAAACCAAACCACTGGTTTAAAGGATAACGGTGTTAACCCTAACACCCTGTATAAGTTAATAAACGTTTGCATCTTATAGTCCTAAGCATCTCTATTAACAAATCGTGCTCCTTTTGTGGGAACTTGGGCTGGCGATCTTTAATACAGGTTACCATGTAACCTAACTAGGACGCCAGATTCAATTCTGTTTATTGTTACTCTTATTTTGATTATCCGTTAATTGAAAATCTTTATTTATTGTAACAGACTGTACCACACTTTTTTAAAATAAATTTTGAAATGTTTTCCCTCACCATATTGAGACCAGCGGTGTCTAAAATGGCCACTTTGGCAGAATCATAATAGGAAAATATTATGAATCATCGTAAAATGTCACAAACTGACAATTCATAATATGATCAGCGTGCAATTCATATTACGCAATAATTCATTCGTTGACAGTTTTTATAGAGATTTGTAAAATGGTCCACAAATTATGAATTGATTTTGTGTCAAAAAAGAGGAATTGCTAATGACAGCTGGAAACTCAGGAAATGAATTGCTTTTAGAGGAATTGCTAATGTGACCGTTTTAGGCCCCCAGGTCGTAAGTCGCGTCTGTTACCATTAAGCCACCATATTTTCTATGTTTCAATGTTCGGCTTTCCTATTTTAAATTAATATTCATAAGTTACCATACAACACCCGTATAACGCCACGAAAACAAACCATTTTGATTTACAACAAACTATAGAATGTACAATAAAACGCTATAAATCAAAATAAACTTGCATACAGCGAACCGCATGATTTAAATGTACTCTACCGGGAATCGAACTGCGGATGTCGCGATAATTGTTAACTACTGAGCCTTGGTGCCCTTTGAAGTTTTGAGTTCGGTTTGAAATGGCGTGATGTAAGGGTTTTAAATAGTGATGTGCGTAGTCAGGGGATTGGTAATAGTTTCGGCTTTCGGCCTGGTGTTTCGCCGAAATTGAGAAGAATTCAAAAAACTTGGGTAGTTAGCTTCTTGATATGGAAATTTTACCGGTGTAGGTTTTTCTTTAGAATCCCGATCTCGTCTGACTTAGGTGTCATAAAAGATGACTACGACGTAATGTTAGATGGATGTCAGTAGCGTCAGCCTGTCTGCTAACATTTATTTAGCTGCGCCTCGCTGTTTCACTCGCATAAGTCTTGATCCCGTGGGAATATCGGAATAAAAGGTATACTATGTCCTTCTCCAGGTTATGGTTTACCATTGTACCAAATTTCATCCAAATCCGTTCAGTTGTTTTTAGCGTGAAGGCGTAACCAACAAAAAAAATCACTTTCGCATTTATTAGTTAGGATAGTTAGGATTATTATAACTTATGAAGCTACTGCGTTAATGACGCAATCGTTAAGTAATTCCTCCATGAAGATTGGTAGGGAACTTAGCTATGAGAGGGCTGCTGTGAACTGATTTTGAACGACCACGACTAAATTAAAGTATTTAAATCATTGTTTAACTTTTTTTTCCGCACCTTTAAGGTAATATGGCAAGCGTACATAGTATAGTCTGTTTTTCAATTTCAAACACTAATTTTACAGGTGCAAATGTCAATCTCGAAATTAAAAAACAAACAACAATCACTTGAAATGTCAAATTAATCTACGAGATTAATTGAATAACAGACTAGTAGATTTTCAATCCTTGCGGTATAGCCAACGATACCGAAGAATATAATTTAGCCTAATTCCCAACTCAAAAAACCCAACAATTTTTTTTTTTTTTCTCAAATTTAAAATCCCATAAACTCCCCCGAAAAACACACAAAAAAAATCTTCAATCAAATCTCTAACACCACCATTACTAAACTTAAACCAAGCGATAATTCAAGAGCTATGACGTACAAAATTAGGCACCAATTAGGCGGGTATTCGGCCATCCATCATGGCTGTTTAGCGTTCCCGCGAATGTGCCGTCAAATACTTTGTACACAAATAGATGGGGACGTTTATTTGTAACTTTGATACTAATTGGCGTTTTTGCTTATTATATTTGATGTTAGAAATTGTCTGTGACGTTGGTTGTTGGTAGCTGTGAAGTTTTGGTGTGGCTTATGAGGAGCTGAGGAAGTTTTTGAGTGAGGGGGGAAAAATAAGAACATTCCTGTTTTGGTTTAGTGCTGACTATTTTGCCAGCTTTGAGGTACTAGTCCGTAGCCGAGTGCAGGCGGCAGCAGCCGGCGACGTGTCGGCTCGACACTTCAGGTTTCTATGTATTTATTTCTATGAAATACTTCCGCAGCTAGCGACACGGTATTTCATAGAAATACCTGCGGATTTGTACCTATTATGTAAGTAAATCGATTCTAACAACAATCCTAAATTAATATTTGGGGGACACTAAACGCGGGGGCGTTTTATTGTCATTACTTCTAGGGAGAGGTAAAACAAAACTACTATTGCATCTCGTTCGTTATCTTCAACCGATAAATGAATAATATTTCAATATTTACCACTGACTGATAAAAATTAAAAGTTCGGCAACAAAAAAACAGATCTAAACATTACATACATTCATACAAACATATCTTTTATAATATATTTATAAATTATTAAATATATTTTAATTAAAATATTATCAATAATTTGATAAAAAATTATCAAATATAGATAATTTTTTATTTTATTTTTCATTAATTTCTCGACATAATTATCTATGA
This sequence comes from Lithophane ornitopus, assembly GCA_948473465.1. Taxonomy (NCBI): domain Eukaryota; kingdom Metazoa; phylum Arthropoda; class Insecta; order Lepidoptera; family Noctuidae; genus Lithophane; species Lithophane ornitopus. Next base: position 2,251,995 of record OX419641.1, on the reverse strand, counting down.
AATAATTCATTAAAAAAAGAGTGCACTATTTTTAACGGACAAAAAAAAATAGGAGGACTTTTTTTATATAACACTAAACTTATTAACACAAAACTTTTTTTATTATTCGAATTCAGTTTTTTTTTCGTCGGAATAATTTTTTGTAATAAAGTTTTTTTTATGACATTACCCGTGTGATGGTCTGACATTCATAAATCGATATTTTTTTTAAGTACATCACTACCCCTCTCATAAATTCTCCACTACAGTATATTTAAAAATAATCTAGACAAAAATAAACTGCCCATAACTTACGTCTAATACTTCGTGAGAAAGATTCTGTCAATAAACGAACTAAAACATTCCATTATAAATACATTCTGGTGTTACTTAAATAACTATTAATAAACTGTATAAGTTTGTCTGTCTATAAAAAAGTAGTTAAATAAAACTTTGTAGATGCCAATTATTTTTAAAAGAGTAACCGTGGAGTTTCTTGCCGTCTCTTCTCCATAGGAAACGACTAATTGGAACCGTGCACTAGCTTCTGACGTTTCAGAAGTGCCCATGTAGGTTTATTTGAACTAAAATATTATTTTGATTTTGAATTATAAAGGGTTTCCACGAGTTACAATAATACAATAGTTACAATAGTATTAAAATCCCGCAAATTCTATTCCAAACCTAGTTCATTATTGATACATCATCATCTGCCCAGCCTTTTGCCAACTATGTTCGGGTCGGCTTCCAGTCTAACCGAATGCAGCTGAATACCAGTATTTTACATGGAGCGACTGCCTATCTGACCTCCACAACCCAGTAACTGGGTATTACGACACTTTACTGTACCTATTATTGTCCACAATTTTCCAATTTTCGCCCAGCGGATGATCGATTCTTCACGTGACCGGTGGCATTGCCATCCAACGTGGCAATGCTACCAGCCGTTTGGGCACTTTTCCAACTGACAGCGATGCGGACGAATTTTTTGATGTCCTATGAGCTCTTTCTTTATTTTTTGTTGCTTTGAATACTTGTATAATAATGTTAGTGTTAGAGATTGCATATTTTATTTAAGATTAGTCAAAATTGTAATGAAAAAAAAAAATCGTTACCTATACATAAAACTTGCCTACTTACTCAATTTTTTTACAAATATACTCCAAGCAAACCCACGTGCTCCAACCAGTATACTTACAAATAATAAAAACCATCGATGATGTACTACGCAAGTAAATCTGTCATCCCATCCCATCCGTCACGCAGACGCTAAGATATTAATATGACTCACATGCGCCCGCGCCGGCAAGAGTGCAAGTTACTCAGTGTACTTAGACATTGAGAGGGATTTGATGAAAGGTGGGCATCGAAACTAAATAGTGGAAGTGTCCATGGAGTTTCTGGTCCGTTCTTCACCATAGGAATGTGGAAATCCACGCACGCTATGGAATGGGCACCTAGCTTCATCTTTCTGACTGACCGAATCCTAAAAATTGAAAGTGCCTGTACCTAATTGGTTTATCCTATCCTAACTAAATTAGTTATGCGGATGACATGGTGCTGCTGGGCCCGTAGCCGAGGGCGATAGTGGAGTTGCTTAATGTATGTGAGACCTACGCTGCTGAACATGGACTGGTCTATAATGGAAAAAAATGTGAATACATGGTCTTTGGGGTCGCCGGTAAGTGCCGAGAAAGTACACTCGAACTTGCCATAAACGGTACCCCAATACGTAGAGTGACGAAGTTCAAATATCTTGGGCATTTTCTTACCGACGACCTCAGTGACCATGGAGACATTGAGAGGGAGCGTAGGGCTCTAGCGGTCAGGGGTAATATGTTGGCACGCAGATTTGCTCGGGGTACTGATCAGGTTAAGATAACGCTTTTTAAAGCTTATTGTCAGAGTTTTTACGCCGGTAATCTGTGGGTCTAATACTCGAAAATGTCGCTGGATGTTCTGCGCGTCCAATACAACGATGTGTTTAGGATGCTGTTGCGACTGCCTCGTTAGTGCCTCAGAAATGTTCGCGGTAAACCATACTGATGGATTTCATGCAATCATCCGCAAAAAGACGGCCTCACTGCGCACGCGTAGCATGACGCTTTCTATCTCTACGAAGAATAGACATAGCTTTTTCTATACAAAGTGACATTTCGTTTCTTCATTTTTGACATCGCACTGTAGAAATCCTTCTACAATCTGTCATTTTGTCTTTCGTTTCCAACGATCTTTGTCTAGGTCTTTTTATATGTTGACTATTTCGGAAGAAAGTTTTCTGCTCAAACTGTCAAAATCGCACTGACAACTGACATTTTTCTAAGGTAGTGAAGACAATTTGATTTTGGAATCGCCAGTAGAAAACATTCTACTCGACGGCCACAAAGTATAAACGGTTATCTAATAATGATTTTACAAGGGAGCGTTTTGAACGCAAAACTGTGATAATTAATAGAAGAACAAAGCTATATTATCCTATTTTACATCATTTAGTTAATAGGGCATAAGTACCAAGGAAATAGTTAAGGCCAATATTACTGTAAAATTGTTTGATCCAAAATACGGTACTTCGACACTTTGAGAAAAATTGTTGTAGTTGTCGTGACTTAAAATCAGTAAAAATTGAGAATCAAACAGAAAAAAAATCCTATGACAAAACAAAAAATTCTGAGACGAATTATGTAAAAGAGTGAATTTCGTAAAAACTGCAGTTGACTCTTTCTACTTTGCTGCCGTCGTACTGTCTACACGAAACGTCATTTTTGTCTACTCTTCCGTCGACAAAACGGTGCTCATTCTACGCCTGCTGAGCAGCATAAGAGGCAGTCAAAATAGCATCCTGAAGGTGGTGGCGACAGATAATTCCTCCGCCATAATAAAGCAATTTGTGAGAAGACTTATACCCTAGTTTCCACATTTCGGTGTCCAGTAATGGTTGGTCTTCTCACAATTTCGTCTTTTCGTCTTTAGTTTAAGTTACTAACAATAGTGTTTTAAGTTCCTGTTACTAACAATTTATGGATCTCATAGTTGTCCGAATTAAAATGATTTTATTATTTATTTAACTAATATTATAAATGCGAAAATGAGTTTGTTTGTTCATTTGTTACGCTTACACAGTAAAACCGTTGAACAGATTTTGTTCCCCCCCCCCTTCCAAAAGGTAGTATTCGTATGGAGAAGAATGGGCAAGAAACTCCACCGTTACTCTTTTAAAAATGTTTTACAATATGTTGTATACATCAATTACATATTATATGTGAAGACGATGCACCTAGAATAAGATTACTGTACCACAATAGGTAAAAAGAATTAAAAATGGAGCAATGACAAATAAATTAATTGATAGATACATGGTGCTCACATATTTACAAACATTGTAAAACTTAACGATATTACAACGAAACCGTGGCGCTGCTTCAAAATCTGTTGCGTGGTTTAAAAGAACAACGTGGACATACAGACAAACACGAAAAGCGACTTTAATTTATAATATGTATAGAAGAATAATTTTCACGCTTGTCTGCCCTTGTTCTACCGAAACTTTCTAAAAATACTTCGTGAACTACATTTAATAGTGCACTCAAATATTAGTTCACGTTTTCACCTCTTTAAGAGTCATAATCACCATTACAATGCACCGTCATAAGAAAACCTAATATTGACACGAAACAAACTTACTAAATGCGGCTGTGAAACTCAAAAACACGAAGAAAATGTTCGAGCAATCTCAAAATCGAACAGCAAATTCAAATTGGTAACCTTTATACTAAAATACCAAATTAACTTTACAGTTCCGAAAGTTCCATGTTCAAGGAACTTGTTCGAGGTGAAACCGCAAATGTAACTTTGTTTTAGTATTACATGAAAAATGTAAATATTGATGGTGTTCCTTAAGTCGATCATGATCGGCAAACATCGGACATGCTCGGTAAACATCGGGAGCGTTCGGCAAACATCGGCTTCTAATAGCAAATAGTCGTAAATTGGTGATAATTTGAAAACTGTAACGTCAGTGGTTGTTTTTGAGTTAAGATAATTAAAAATTGAAGGGAAAGGGTTCAAAATGTTGATGAGAGAAGGTATAAGGTGCTTCAGCATTATTTGACGAGTGTGTTATATCCCGTCAACGTCCACTTGCTTACAGGGGTGTGATTCCGTAAGACCTCATTCTAACTTCGAATCTGAATCCGCTGTGAGTTTCTTGATTGGCATTCTAAAAACTCGTTTGATACACTAGCGCTACCCTTGCGAGCGTGTCCGCGAGTTGAACTAAATTGACCGTGAGATTTTGACAGATAAAGTATGAGATGACGTAAGAAGTGACATTTCGTAAGGTAATTTTACAGAATCGGCGTGCTGGACATATATTATCGTAGATTACTACAAAAGCCGATTACCTAGGGTGTAAAAATACCCATCACATAGCTTTCAACACGCATTCAGTACATCAAATTAACAATTCACCTAGACTTTTCCCAACTATGTTGGGGTAACCTTCCAGTCTAACCGGATGTTGCTGAATATCTGTATTTTACATAGAGCGACTGCCTATCTGACCTCCACAACCCAGTAACTGGGTAATACGATACCCCTTGGTTGTTAGACTTTCGGGCTTCTAACGACCCGTAACGACTGCCAAAGATCCACGAATGACAGCCGGGACCAACGGCTTAACGTGCTTTCCGAGTCACGAAGGAGTCTCGGTATGTAAAGATGGGGTCACCCATCCACGGACCAGCCCCGGCAAGCGTAGCTTTACTTGATGGATCGACCCGTGCGGCTGTTAATACTTAGCAATGAGCTCCTCAGTTATAAAGAATTTTAATAGCATCAAAATGATGGTGATTAGTTCGCAAATTGTATTTTTTTAATTATCGCTAAGACAGGTATTATGTACATAACCTACTATTATTTTTGTGCAAAAAATAATAAGATAGGTATGTAATGTCTCCTAAATATGTATGTAATATGTACGTTAAATAGATAGTTTGAAAAGTGACTCTATTTGTATTCAAATATAAAATGTGCAGTAGGCCGCATAGGTCGTCAGAAGCTCGAAAGTCTGACAACCAGTCTTACCAAAGGGTATCGTATTACCCAGTTACTGGGTTGTGGAGGTCAGATAGGCAGTCGCTCCATGTAAAATATTGGTATTCGGCTGTATCCGGTTAGACTGGAAGCCGACCCCAACATAGTTGGGAAAAGGCTAGGCAGATGATGATAAGCAGTAGTTGCATCAGTTGTAACCGCCACTGCACTGTGGTTAGACCTCCTGTCTCAGACCCAGAGGTCCCAAGTTCGATTCCCAGTGGGGGCAAAATTTTCTGCTCGGTTTGGTTGGTGGTAGGGCTTGTTCTAAGTCCGCCTGGCTAGCTACCACCATCTTATCTAAGTCTGTCGTCATAACAACAATGATAACAGCTTGTTGTGTTTCGGCAGTTAGAGGTAAGATAGCCAGTTCCTCTGTGCTTGAGGATTCCGGGTGAAGCTCGCTTCCACCTTCAGCCTGATCATTACTTACCATCAGGTGAGATGCAGGCCAAGAGCTTCCCCGTTGTAAATAAAATAAAATAAACTACGGTTTTGAATCCTAACAAATATTGAGAATTGCGAAAGTGAGTTTGTTTGTTACTCTTTCACGCTAAAACGGCTAAATGGATTTGGATAAAATTTAGCACATGGGTAGACCATGACCTGGAGTAGGACATAGGATACTTTTTATCCCGATATTCGCATGGGAACGAGACTTACGCGGGTGAAACCGTGGGACGCAGCTAGTCAAATATAAAACCACTTGGTGACTGGGTGTGACTGCTTGAGCTGCATATTATATTTTTCCATTATGTCTGTTAAAGATGGCAACACAATAACTAGGTACCTATGGTCATTTCATTAAGAATTTCTTAGTAGCAGCCCGAGGTCAGGGTTCATGCCCTTGCCCGGGTCGATGGCGCGTCGTGTTCCACGCGCGTCTCAAAGAGATGTCAGCACACCTGACGGGGTCCGTTAGGACCGATGCCTGCCAGGGTTGCGGAATAGTCCGAAAGGGATACCGGGACCCTGGTAACAGGCAACCGAAGGAACACGGGTGGGTTTTAGTCAGTAAGAGTCTGACACGCCCTTCCGCTCCGCCCAGAGCGGGAGAAGTCATATGATGATTTCCCACCCAAAAAAAAAAAAAAAAAGGGTTCATGCCCTTTATAGACATGACATGACTTATATAGATACTTTGTGTAATGTGTAGGTAAGCACTATAGGTGCAGATCTGCCTACCCTGTCTCCTGTCTTGAAATACAAGCGTAATGATGATGCAAGATCAATATTTTTATTAATTAACTAGCTTCCATCCACGACTTCGCCCGCGCGGTATGTCGATAAAAAGTAGCCTATGTCCTTCCCCAGGGTAACATCTATCTCCTTGCCAAATTTTGTCGAAATCCGTTCAGTGGTTTAGGCGTGAAAAAGTAACATACAGACAGACAGAAAGACAAAGTTACTTTCGAATTTATAATATTAGTATGGATTTATTCATACCGACCACCCCTTTAAATAATCATCTGCCTAGCCTTTTCCCAACCATGTTGGGGTCGGCTTCCAGTCTAACCGGATGCAGCTGAATACCAGTATTTTACATGGAGCGACTGCCTATCTTACCTCCACAACCCAGCAACTGCGGGTAATACGATACTCCTTGATAAGACTGGTTGTCAGACTTTCGGGCTTCTGACGACCCGTAACGACTGTCAAAGATCCACGTTTGACAGCCGGGACCAACGGCTTAACGTGCTCTCCGAGGCACGGAGGAGTCTCGGTATGTAAAGATGGTCACCCATCCACGGACCAACCCCGGCAAGCGTAGCTTAACCTGATGGATCGACCCGTGTGGCTGTTATTACGTAACTACCCCTTTAAATAATGTTGAACAAAAACAGTCCAACAAGATTCCTATGAGAAATACAAAATTTTCCCAAATATAGAAATTCCGGTGAAAAGTAATATGTATGTAGAGCATACTGCGAGCCGTTCCACTGGACCACACACGTCGCGGCCGCCGCGTGCGCATACGCCGCGGTGGAATACAGTGGATGAGGCGGGTTAATAGTTGTATGGATATCTTGAAGGAATTTTGTTAGGAATAAAATTAGGTTCAATGTTTGCAAGAATCGAAGGCTTTTCCCCTGAGTTACTACTAACACGGTGTTCGAAAATTGGAGCTTGGTAAAAAAAAAAAAATATCTTTATTCAAAAAAGTAATTAAAAAAATGTTTTCAATACTTAATTCGGTTTTCTTAATTACTTATGTACAAAATTATAAAATAATTTATAAATATTTAATTTTTTGTATGTTAGAAAAATTAATCTATTTTATTGAATACTGCATTCGCAGTGCTAAAGTTTGATGGCAAAAGATGACAGTATCTTGAATAAATAATGCAAAAAAAAAAATTAAAATCTCGCTATCGTTTATGACAAAGTACCAAGACCAACTTAGGATATAGTTAAAAAAAAAACACAAAAAAAGTGAATAATAACTTTAATTTCGGAAGTCGGTGTCTTTGCTTTTCAATTATCGTTTTTTGCCACCGACTTCCGAAATTAAAGTTATTTTTCACTTTTTTAGTGTTTTTTTGGAAGTCGGTAAGTATTTTATTTGAAAAAAAAAAAAAACAAACGAATTGTGAAACTCCTCCTTTTTGAAGAAGTCGGTTAAAAATACATTTCATCCAGGTCTTATCCACACTACTCCTTCCCTTTACCACCACTGTAATCGTTCAGAAGCAATAAACGACCAGTATTAATAACAATAATAAACTTTATATAGCGACAGAGTCGACAACCAATCGCACACACACACACAAACAAACAGAAGCATGGTGATTGTGTGTAGAGTGGTGATTAGTGATCGGTGATGAGCTTAGAAAGACTGGTAGGTAGGTAGGTGTTTAGTAACACAAACAGAATTATGGTGATTGTGTGTAGAGTGGTGATAAGTGATCGATGATGAGAAAGACTGGTAGGTGCTTAGTGATCAGGGATGACAAGTAATAGTGGTGGTGTGAATTTTGTGAGGCAATTGAGTCTATAACCAATTGCACACGCACAGAAATATGGTACTTAATTGTGTGTAGAGTGGTGATAAGTGATCGATGATGAGAAAGACTGGTAGGTGCTTAGTGATCAGGGATGACAAGTAATAGTGATGGTGGGGGAACTTTGTGAAGCGACAGAGAGAGAGAGAACCAAACGCACACACACACAGAAGAACGGTGATTATAAATTGGTGATGAGAAAATCTGGTGAAGAACACACTCTACACAATGACACAATCTACAATAACATTCACACATCCTGAAGTATGGGGTTTGTGTGTAGAATTAAATATGAAACGATAGATTGTGTGGTGATTAATGATCGGTGATGACAAGGAATAGTGATGGTGTGTACTTTGTGAACGGACAGAGTCGACAAAAAAACGCACACATACACGTCTTACTTCGGGGATTATAATATAATGGTGATTAGTGAACGGTGATGACAAGAGGGCCTAGAGAAAGTGACATTCTAGCGATTACCATGTATACGTTAAAAATTTATGGGACTGACATAAGCTACACAAAAGTTTATGTCAATCCTGTTTAAATTCGCTGTAGAATACGAAACACTTTGAAAGCGATTGCCACTTGTGTAGTGATAGAGACTACAACCAATCGCTCAAAAACACTAGAGTATACGGGACGTGTTTTTCAAACCTCTACGGGGAAGCTGTTGGTCTGCATCTCACCTGATGGTAAGTGATGATCAGGCTGAAGGTGGAAGCGAGCTGTTGATAAGGCGAAAGACAGAGAAGATGATCGTATTCGTTCAAATCTCAATATCATCAAAGCGACAAAAAAAGGTAAAAAAAAAAAAATGTTGATGAATTAGATGTTATTTTGACAGATTGCACACCTCCGCCGCGAAACCGCAGTAGTTAAATTTGTACTGACTCGCGAGAGTGAGACAGAGATTTGAATGATAAAATACCGAAATTGTCCCTCCGATTGTAGGAAGATTTCAACGGCTTGATGTCAAAAATGAAAAAAATAAGACAAAACCATTGACGTAAGAATCATCAAAATAGGCACACGCGTTTGGCCTCTAGAGCGCCACAAAGGAACAAACATACATATACAGGCTGATGAACGCATTACCCTCCTCAAAGTCCTGCAGTCGGATAAAAAAATCTCGCTGTTTTCGTAGAGATAGAAGTGATCATTCTGAGGCCCTAGACCAAGATACATTCTATCAGCGATAACGATGATGGAAAAGCCAAAAATGTATAGGACTGACATAAGCTATCGAAAAGCTTATGTCAATCCTGTTGAAAGTCGTTGTAGAAATACGAAACGCCTTCGTAGCGATTGTCACTTGTCTAGGCCCTCTGCGCGTGCTGGGAATCGAACCAAGCTTTGTCCAGCAGCCATACTTACGCTTACTGAACCAATGAATCAGATTATTAATAGTGAACTCTCGTTTTAAGAAGCCACTAAGTATTTAAACGGATGTTTAAGTTCCCATTAGCGGTTACTTACTGTTCACCACATCAATCAAGGTTATCAATAACTGTTTGTGATTTAAAATGTACTGAAGAGACGCTATGATAATATTTTGATGAGAGAAACGAGCTTTGGGTAGTTTTGTACTGATTTTCAGTTGATAAATATTAGTTAAGCATAACATAAGAAAAAATCTTTTACTTTTCGGATTCATGTGCGTATTTTATAATTATCACTTGCTTTAATCGTATCGTAATCGTGTTCTAGGTGCATCGTATTCACATGTAACTATAATATAATTGACTAGCTGCTCCCCGCGGTTTCACCCGCGTATGGCACGATCCCGTGGGAATATCGGGATAAAAAGTATTCTATGTGTTAATCCAGGTTATAAACTATCTGTGTGACAAATTTCATCCAAATCCGTTCAGTAGTTTTTGCGTGAAAGAGTAACAAACATCCATCCATCCATCCATACTTACAAACTTTCGCGTTTATAATATTATTATAGTTAATTGATTCAGGCGTGACTTTGCGGAAATCCATTATAAAATACAATAGACGTAGATATATTTAGTAACCTATTCCGCTTGACTATTCGACGCAAAGTACTTAGTACTTTGCGTCCAGCGCTCGGTGTGGTAACACGTCGCGTTCTGGTTTGCAATTGGTCAATCGTCATCCTGAGGATGCCTCGTTGAGAGGTGAAACACGTGTCGATTTTTAGAAAGAAAAAAATACCTATAATACTTTATTTTCGGCAAACATGACGAGGACAAATATATGAAAACTAGCTGCGTCTCGCGGTTTCACCCGCGTAAGTCCCGATCTCGCGGGAATAACGGGATAAAAAGTATCCTATGTCCTATTCCAGGTCATGGCTCACCTCTGTGTTAAATTTCATCGAAATCCGTTCATCCGTTTTAGCGTGAAAGCGTAACAAACAAACAAACTCACTTTCGCATTTATAATATTAGTTAGGATAACAATTTGCTGGAAAATATGCGTCACATTCACGCAAAAGGGCCATCACTCAGCATAATGCTGCGACCCTATGCAAGACAGAGCCCCAGCGCTGATCTTCCACAGTCGTTACGGGTCGTCAGAAGCTTAAAGTTTGACAACATCTTATCGGGGTATCGTATTACCCAGTAACTTAGTTGTAGAGTTCAGATAGTCAGTCGCTCCATTTATTCAGCTGCATCCGGTTGGACTGGTAGCTGACCCCAACATAGTTGAGAAAAGGCTAGGCAGATGATGAACAGGAGCAAAGCTGCTCTATTTACCGCTACCAACTACTTAATAGCCACCAACATTCTAATGTCTAGCGGATGCATCCCATTAACATCTGATGGACCACTCAGCATCCCACATCAATCGATTATCAATAATATACTTTGGATTAAAAATGTACTAAAGAGGCGCTAAGCAAACATTCAGAGGTGGAAATGTACGGGCGTGGAGTTGGGGCGTTTAATATTCAAGCCTCAAAAGAGATGCATTCGATTTATGTTTGGGCTAAAAACGGTAGATACTTGTAAACCATATTTTAAAAGGTACAAGATACTAACTCTTCCTTGTCTGTATGTCATGAAGCCGCAATGTTCGTTAAAACAAACCCCAATCTGTTTCCACGTCTACAGGACGCTGTATCGCGTAACAGACGGGATATGACCATTCTTCGCGTCTATCCAGCAAAAACGGCACTCATGCGCAAAAGTATCGTCTGCATGGCTCCTACTATATTTAACATACTGCCTAAACATTGGAAGGAGCTAAATAATAATGCATTCAAGCGTCAATTAAAAAGGTTTCTTTCGCAAAAAGCATATTATAGTCTCCGAATTTCTAGCCGAAAAAGTCTTTGTTGCCTGACTATATTAAATCTATTTGAATATGATTGTATTATTTGCCATAACTCGTGTAATTTTTGACATTGATCTTGTAATTTTGACATTAATCTTGCAAACTTGACATAAATCTTTTAATTTTGACGTAAATTTAGTAACTTTGACGTTATCGCTTTTGACGTATCTTGAATTTTGATATTATAATATAAAAATAATTTTCATTAAAGTCTCTAAATTAAAATTTTGGAAGTGCGTGTAGGTACATTTTCGTTTTTTTTTTTATTGTTAATTCTATTCAATGTTATGAAAATATTTGTACGTCGATACTACGGCTAAACATGATTGGACTCAAACGATGTAATATCTTGCATGCGCTTGTATGTATAGAATGTTTAAACAAATAAATAAATCTTATCTTATCTTAATTTAAAAAACTGTTTTATAATGGAAAGTTATCAAAGTTAGTAGATGGGCCATCTATTTTCAGAGGATAAACTTATAAATGTGTGTTGTAGGTCAGAGCGCCATTTCTCTTACTTAAAAAACGTTCACATTCAAGTCACAATCTGTCAAAAATGTTGGTAAATTGATGTTTTTTTTTATAGATTGCGAATGTGAACGTTCTTAATAATAAGAGAATTGCCCCGCTGATGCCTATCAGCGAGCGACTGCCTAGTCGCTCCATGTAAAATACTGAAATTCAAATGCGTCCGGTTGGAAGGACTGGAAGCCGACCCCGACATTGTTGGGAAAAGGCTAGGCAGATGATGAAACTCTTCTAAACACTGATGTAGTACTAAGTTTATTTGCAATTGTGAATGAACATAAGCTGACGGAGTCACGATTACTCAGTAAATATTCATGAAAAACATTTTCTTTTCTTTTGAAAAGTGTAAAACAATAGCATTTTTGACGAGAATGTCGTACGGTTTATATTTCATTTTTTCAAATTTTTCTCGGAGTTTCATTTCGGTTTATTATCATTTTACTCTTTAATTTTTCTAAATTTTTACGGTAAAAAACTTTCAGTGCATTCATTTTCATACCAGTCAAATGTATTACTGGCCCGCACAAACTTTTCTCCCGTATGTTTCCACACTAAATCGTTCAGTACAAGTACAATCATTGGTTGAGATCAAAAAATGTATTGGTGCAAACCTCTGGACTATTACAACCGTATTACTGCGACCTACTTACTTGATACTTGAGTTCAATTGAGTGACTAATCATTTTACAATTTATTTATCACTAGCTTCCACCGTGGGCTTCCCCCCGCGTGATATTTTTTTAAATTATAGCCTATCTTACTCAGTGATAATATAGCATTAAACTAGTGAAATATTTTTTTAAATCGTTTCAATAGCTTTTCAGTTTATTCATTACGAAAAAAAATATAAATTTTTGTCTTTCACATACTTAATTAGTATCAACCATCAAATATTCATATTTGGGCTCCATTATTATCATTATTAGAGAGCAGTGGTGGCCCAGTGGTAACGGCTATGACTTACGAGTAGTAGGTTCGAACCCTGACAGGCGCTTTACTTTGTGTAAATTATTTCATCGCCACTGCTCTCAAAACGGTGAAGGAAAACATCGTGAGGAAACCGGCATGTCCTAGAACCAAAAATTCGAAGACATGTGACATCTACAACCCACACTGGGCCCGCGTGGTGGATTACGGCCCACTCCTTCTCACAGAGAGGAGGCCTGTGTCCCAGCAGTGGGAACATTATAGGCTGATTATGTATTATCATTATTTCAGTTGAAAGACATCCACTGTTATAGCATCTTGTCCTATGTTTCTCGCATCCAGCGGATTCCCCCACCTTTAGGCTAAATGATTCTGATGAATAATCATTTAGCCTAAACTAAGATGAAATTCATACCTATCGTTACTAGCTTCCGCCCGCGGCTTTGCCCGCGTGGTATGTCGATAAAAAGTAGCCTATATCCTTCCCCGGGATGCCATCTATCTCCTTGCCAAATTTTATCGAAATCCGTTCAGTGGTTTAGGCGTGAAAAGGTAACAGACAGACAGACAGAGTTACTTTCGATTTTTTTGTAATATTAGTATGGATTAGGATGATTTATGTCGGCAAAGTAGTTCAATTAAAAATGAATTCAAAACTTATTTCACTCTAATGAATACACCTTCTATTAAATAAACTCATTATTATTACGTACGTGATAAACACTGCATTCGTTTTAAATAATGCCTGTAGGCGACAATCGAGCAATGACTAAGGCAATTTATAAAAAGTAAATATTAACTATTGTATAATAACTAATATTGATTTTTTCTGCATACATATATAATCTGCAGCTAGAAATGAGCCTGGCCTATGTTCTATGCTTGTTTTTCCTTAGGCAAAATAATTTTGTTGATGCCCTATGAGCCCCCCCCCCCTTATTTTTTTCTTTTTAACTTTATTATAATAATTGTACATACTATACATGTTTCGTTTTAAGTCTGTTAGATTATATATTATAATTATGTAAATACTATGATTAGCTAATTAGTAACTAAAAAGTAATAAAATAAATTTCCTTTGTAAAAAAATTTAAAACTACGCCTAAGAGATGACAATGGATATTTTACAGAGAGTATTTTCCGCAAATGCACTAACGTCTGTTTTTTAATCTCGTAGACTAATTAGTCTATGTGAACGAGTTGTTTCACCATCATTTAGAGAATTTATTCCAGAAGTTTTATGTGTATAATACAATAATATTAAGCTTACATATAATAAAGAAATCGCCATGCTTTGCCAAGTCATAAAAACCGTGCGAAGCTGAGGCGGGTCGCTAGTTGATTATAAAGTTAAAAAACATCTCAATTAAGAACACTAATTACTACCAAAAACCAACAAATCTTCAACCAGAATCAATCCCGGACTTGCTTAAACCAATTGTGACTTTTGATTGCACATAAAAATTTAGCTTATTAAAATAAACTTCGTGAAAAAAAAATGTTGTAAAAAAACTATCAAGATTATAATGGCGAAGTTGAATAGTTTGTCGGATGCCAAGCGGCGACTTGGGTGGTCTAAACTGGACGTGCCATCGCGCTCTAACATTCACATTCTGGAGTATTGTTGTCTCGCTTTCTCGCGAAGTTTGGTTGTCAAAGAGTAAGTGTAGATTGTTGAAGATTCGCTTAATTTGTACTATCATAGATCTGAAGTACTTTGATTGCGCCTGAGTGCTGAAATGAAGCTCTTTTTGAAGTTTTTAAGTACGTTTTCGTGTTGGTATAAGGAGTTTGTATACAGAAAGCGTTTGTACTGGATGAGTTTTAGAAAGATGGCGCTTGCGTTGTTTAAAATTAGAAAATTTCTAATTACGTACTTTGTCTAATAAAAAGGTTGTAAATAAAAGCCATTTGTTTTTGACATACAAAAGTGCCCAATTGAAATAAATTATTTGACTTTGACATTAATAAGTACTTTTTTTTTTTTTTTCCGTAGATTAACAGAGTTTACAGCAAATTTTTCCCCTTAGAAAACTACGTTTGGAAATAAGTAGACAGTTTTGTTTTGGTGGCTTTTCGCTACTTAGAATATGTGTATTTTATGTCTTTTTTTCTTGTAATGTGCGTTTTGTCAAAAAAGAAAAAGAAAGAACAATTGAAAAGACAATTTTTTTTTCAAATTATTAAAAAAAAAAAAAAAATCGTAATTCTTTTGCTTCTGTTTGCTTTTGATGAATATTAATCATAATAAATAATATTAAAAAATAAATTGACAATCTGGCTGTCAATAATTTGTGTCTATGGCAGCTGAATGGATCTCGGACCGTAATTCGGGGCGTTTCTATACAGTAACGGTAGTGAACGGATTTAGGGACCACTTTAGTTCGGCACGTGCCGGTATTTAGGGACGAAGGATGAATGTTTGTTTAATATGTTTATTAGTATACAGCAGCATTGTTATAAATCCTAAAATCGTAACTTAATATTATAAATAAAAAAAATTACTTAGTTTGTTTGTTTGTTACGCTTTGACACGGCTGAACGGATTTGAATGAAATTTGGCATATGGGTAGACCAAGACCTGGAATAGGGCATAGGATACTTTTTATCCAGATATTCCAACGAAATCGGGACTTACGTGGGTGAAACTGCGGGGTGCAGCTAGTATTAGTATAGATTTAACAGCTGTTTTGGTTTTTATTATCTTCACAATCTCCATCTGTCACATTGGTGATCAGTATTTAGGGGTATTAGGAACAGGGTGTAAAGTTCACTCATACTCCATAGAAAAGGGAGGATCCTCCAACCAGAGGGGTGTTGTGTCTGGCGGGCAACTGCCCAACTGATGTTGGGTTCCCGTATATATGTCCACTGCACGGTAAACTTTAATTGCGCGATGCAGGATTTATGTGACGTCTGTCTTTCATTGTTCGTTCTTCACCATAGGAACCTACTACGCTTTGGAATAGGCAACTAGCATCATCTTTCTGACTGACTGACTCCTTGACAATTCAAAAGTGCCTGTAATTGATTTAATTAATATAAAAACTTTGAGTTTTAACTTTGGGTTCGATTCCTGGGTCGGGCAAAGTGTAATTGGGTTTTTCCATCTGAAATTGCTGAGTAGCATCCCGGACTCTGGATTTGTGCCCGGTTGATGCCAATAGGCTCGCCCCCTATTACATGGGACTTAAACATAACTGGTGAAATGTGGGTGTACTATAAATACACCACGCTAAGCCGTTGGTCCCGGCTGTCATTCGTAGATCTTTGACAGTCGTTACGGGTCGTCAGAAGCCATAAAGTCTGACAACCAGCCTTACCAAGGGGGTAATACCAAGTAACTGAGTTGTGGAGGTCATAATAGGTACGCTCCAAGTAAAATACTGGTATTCAGCTGCATCCGGTTAGACTGGAAGCCGACCCCAACATAGTTAGGAAAAGGCGGACAAATTGATTTTGATTATTAAAGAACCCTGCAATGAATGACATAATGATTTTACAATCACCATTTAATCTAAATCACTTCTGTCAGCAAATAATCTATGCTTTTCACTTATCATTATCCTTTTCGCAATATCCATCTCTTTCGCACGCGTACAATTTGTGTATTACCATTTCACGCGTCCACCTATGAACTCTGCGAGTTGCATCTCTTTCTAATTGGGAAGAAAGCGGTTAACGTCTCACTCGCACTGTAGTGTTCCAAGTTTGAAATGACTTTTCATTATGAAATTGGGACTTTTTGTGATCACACTATAAGTAACACAATGCCTACAGAGT
The DNA here is from genome assembly GCA_948473465.1 of Lithophane ornitopus. NCBI lineage: Eukaryota > Metazoa > Arthropoda > Insecta > Lepidoptera > Noctuidae > Lithophane > Lithophane ornitopus. The sequence continues at coordinate 2,235,370 of OX419641.1, read as the reverse complement.
TTCAGACATTGTGTGCGGACATTTCTCAAATTTCCGATGTCATATGGGCGAGCCTATTGCCTTTCACCGGGCTGCTACTGAGAAAATCCAAATGGAAAAGTCCAAATAACATTTATCCCTACCCTCGAATCGTCACCCACACTCAGGAATCATCCTCGCAACCACCAGTAAATGGGGTATCAGCGTCCTCCTGTGTGCTGATAAAAACAAACTGCTAACTGTGATGATCAATCTTCCATTCAAAATAATCGTATAACCTCATCAACTAACCTACTTACTTAAACCCGGTCACCCATCAAAATCCAAACTTGCCCACCCGTTGCTTACCATCATAAAGTCATAAACACACAAAGCATGTTACAGTAATTGCTTACATGCTAGCACGCGCTTGTCACGACACTTGTCAAGTCTGTCAAAACTGTCAAACATGTCAAATATGGTGCTTGTCAAAGGTGTGCTATCGATCTAATTGATCTGAAGTTGAGATATGATCTTGAGATGTTGGCTAGTGGAAGCTAAGCGATAGCGAGGCGATGGCCGGAGCGAGATGATACTTAACAATCAATACTTTTAATAATTGACTAAATGTTCCCGATCTTTTGTCGAAATTAAGACGTATAGCTTGATAGATAATAATTATTAGATCAGTGCCCTGTTTATCAAAAGTTACAAGTTTATACGATCACAAGTTACCTAGAATGTTAATTTTCGTTAAATTCATAGCTCATTTCCATATTCATAATCAGCCTAATGTTCCCACTGCTGGGACACGTCACACGGGCATCAGGTCATCTCTCTATTTTGAACACATTTAAAAAAGAAAATCGAATTTAAAATTTTATTGCGGTACTAAGCACGACACTTGTAAACTTGTAAGACGGAATAGAGTCGCTTGACACTCTCAGGATTTGCTATGATTGTTTACAAGTTGTAACTTAAAATCACAAATAAAAGTGTAAAAATATAAGTACTTGTGAACTAAATAATGACACTTGGTAATATAAGGCTTGTAAGTTTTGATAAACAGGGCACAGCATCGCTTTAAGTGAAACACAGTCTTTAACGAATCAAGCAGAAATCATACTTGTACCAGTCATGGTTAAGTTATAAAAGGAACCTCAATTAACCCCCACTATTTTCTATAAGCTTCATTAATTGACCAGCCAAGCGGAAGAGCTCAGCAAGTTCTTTTGTAAATTATCGTTCATTTTTACCGCCAAGCAGCTTTCCAGTTGGGAAGGTAACCTTCATGAGTTATTTTAACTATGTCTGTTTGGGTAAAAACACATTGGCTGACTCCTTGGTGATGCAGATCATAAGCATATTCAGCCTATAATGTTCCACTGCTGGGACACAGGCCTCCTCTCTGCGAGAGGGAGCGGGCCGTAATCCACCACGCGGGCCACAGGTAGATGTCACATGTCTTCGAATTTTTGGTTCTAGGAGTTAGGACATGCCGGTTTCCTCACGATGTTTTCCTTCACTGGTCATGCCGCGGTAGAAATTATAGGCAGCAAAATGGTAGCGGGGCTTTTTTTTTTTGAGGGGAAATCATCAAATGACTTCTCCCGTTCTGGGCGGAGCGGAAGGGCGTGTCAGACTTTTACTGACTAAAACCCACCCGTGTTCCTTCAATTGCCTGTTGCCAAGGTCCCGGTATCCCTATCGGACTTTCCCGAAACCCTGGCAGGACCATGGAAGCGGGGCCGACGGCATGATTAATTCTCCTCCATCGAAGAAACACATCGCGTCGTGAGGAAAGCTGAACTTTTCTGAAATAAAATTAGGTAATAGTTTTTTTCTGTAAGGGCAGATTTTTTTCCAACGTCAGATATCTTTTTATCCGTGGATAAAATTTACATATTCTGACAGTTTTTGTATAGGAAAACACGAAAAAATATTCCTCGGATAAAGATTCCTAGCGTTGGAAAAATCGGCCCTAAATAGAATAAGGCCTTTATTAGTGATTCTAACTAATAAAGGCCATATAAAAAAAAATAAGGCAGTAGATATGCAGTCGCTCCTTATAAAATACTGGTATTCAGCTGTATCCAGTTAGACTGGAAGTCGACCCCAACATAGTAGGGAAAACGCTAGGCAGATTGATTGTTTTAATTAAAAAAAATAAGCTACACACATTCTGACAACCCTGAGAAGACATTTTATTGCAAAACAAATTCAGGGGCCAAATTCTTCTTAAGTCCAGACATACCTATTATAAATAATTAAAAATCAAAAGTCATTTATTCAAACTAGGCTGAGAATCAGCACTTTTCGAACGTCAAAATTACATAAGACAGTCCCAAAAACGCCCAGCCTTCACCACTTCCTAGTGCTTTAGCTGGGAAGAAGAAGTGGCGCAACAATAACAAACAACAATTAATCATCAGCATCATCATTTCGGCCGAAACACGTCCACTGCTGGACATAGGCCTTCTCCAAGCACCGCCACTTCGACCGGTTCTGTGCTTTTTGCATCCAGCGGATTCCCGCTGCCTGGGATGCCATGGCGCGGACAGCGAAGGGCCGAACGTTCTGAGGCCCTAGATAAAGTGTCATCCTATCAGCGATAAAGATGATGGAAAAGTAAAAATGTATAGGATTGACATAAGCTATCGAAAAGCTTATGTCAATCCTGTTGAAAGTCGCTGTACAAATACGAAACGCTTTCGAAGCGATTGTCACTTGTCTAGGCCCTCTGGAGTGGCGACCGCGTACCGGAAGACGTAGCGTTGGAAGGCCCCCCACAAGGTGGACCGGTGACCTGGTGAAATAGTTAATAATAAGTCTGAATTCGCCGACCCATCTTGGGCAAGGGTGGTGATCAATGCTCGTGCCTTCTCTGTATCAGAAAAGGTGTTTGCCCTGCAGTGAGAGAATTATAGGCTGATAATTATTATTTATCTATTTCTTTTTATTTTTTTGTTTCTTATACTGGGTGTAAGGGTAGACACCGTTATCCTTGGAACTAGTGGTTTGGTGTCATTTATAATATACTTTTTCTATGGGATCAACTTTGAAATCGCAAAAAAAATCTGCTCTTCCATACATTTTGTCGATTTAAGTGAACACAAATGTATGGAAGTTGGTCCCATAGAAAAAGTATATTATAGACTAGCTGCGCCCCGCGGCTTCACCCGCGTAAGTCTCGATCCCGTGGGAATATCGGGATAAAAAGTATCCTTTGTGTTAATCCAGGTTATAAACTATCTGTTTGCCAAATTTCATCCAAATCCATTCAGCCGTTTTTGCGTGATTGAGTAACAAACATCCAAACACACAAACTTTCACATTTATATAATTAGTAGGATTAGTAGGATGACATCAAACCACTAGTTTCAAGGATAACGGTGTCAACCCTAACACCCAGTATACTTATTTCCATTTGTAAATATTTTTATAAATTCATTAAAAAAAAACATTTAAAAATATCAAAAATAGTAGCCCACCGGTATCGGGAACAGGGTCCAAGCTACCGGTGGTCAGGGCTCCTGAGAGAGGAACCTCCTAACGATACGCGCCGTGTCCAGGAGTACCGCTTTCTGGATCAAGCCCTTGATCCAGCCGCCTTACGAGAGCCTCCTCAGGTGTTTGTCGAGGCTCTTCGCTATTAAGCCATTGGCCGTCACGACTGTCGGCACAATGATTGCTGTATCCACATCCCACATGTCGACAACCTCGCGTGCCAGGTCAAGATACTTAATCTTTTTATCTATTTCAGCTTTCACGAGGTTCTCGTCATGCGGGACCGCTATATCAATAATCACTGTGCGACGCTCTAATCGATCTATCACCACTATGTCTTGCTTATTGGCAAGAATAGTCCTGTCAGTGATGATAGATCGATCCCAGTACATCGTGATATTGCCATTTTCGAGAACTGGGTCGGGTACCTATAGTACCGTACTTCAGATTCCACTAGACTGTATTTCAGAGCAAGTTGCTGGTTGTTTATATATTTATTTTTATGAGCATTGCTCTTAACATCGTTCGTGCATCATAAAACATCATGTTTTTCGACTACAAACCCACCATTTTCGCACATTAAATTGCATTAACATCGCAAAAAGTTATTTTAACTTGCTCAGTTGCTTGCTAACTCAAGTTAAACTGATTAAAAGTGAATATTGTAAATTGATATATAACCTGTAGGCCACCCAGATCGCGCGCTGTTTGTTTTTATTTTGGTTGCGCTCGCGCCGACCGCGGTGATAGATCGGCGCCGGCGACGCTGATTGGTTGGGGGAGTAGGGTTGGCGATGTGTGGTATTGTGAATTACTTTTTCTTTGGTGAAATGTTGTATTGAAGGTTTACTAGGTGAGATCGTGATTATGCCAACAATAAAAGTGACACAGTGAAACTATTTTAGTTTATTGTAATAGTTTTTGTCATAAACTAAAATAGTTTACTGTAATAGTTCATCCGGTTTTAAGTTTATCAAATATGATTCGCGAACGTAATAAAATATGAATTTACAGAACGAACTGTAACAAATAGAATCATCTTTTAAAATTAAAATGAACTCATTTTTTAGCATTGAATTCCTTTTCTGACTGTGCTTTTATTATTTTTATTAAAAATATATTTCCTTTATAATTAGCTTTAACCTACATATCTAGATTTCCTTATATTAATTTCGGACACCAAACTTAGGTATACTCCACTTTTCTTCAAATTAAGTTCCTAATGTACTGTGGCAGCTTGTACAACGCCACATGCAAACTACGCATCACAAAAATCCAGCATCGCGCAAGCGGCGTTTATCGCGCGATTAGAATATATGTTTATAACTTCTCGACATAAATCGATGGGTAATTGCCAGACACAACACCTGTCGGTCGGAGGATCCTTCTGTTTTCTATAGAGGATGAGTGATCTTTATACCCTGTTCCTGATACCTTTATATTACCAATGAAACACGGTACCAAACTGGCAGAATATTCATTATTATTTTCGCACTTATTAAATTGCCTAAATAATAAGAAATAGTGTAACTCTCGTTGGTGCCACCCCTGCCTGCTGATTGGCGCTTGCGCAGCGCATTTACAAAAAATTCCTCGCATTGATACTACACGTCTAAATAAATAATTGTTATTTATACATTTTCCCACATATATTTTGCATACCTACATTCGCATTATTTATAAAAGCTACTACCAGCTGTCAAATTACGGATAAAAGTGTGCCTTATCTTAAGCATTCTAATCTGTGGTATGTTGTGGTCGGCTCCCAGTCTGAGGGCTAGACAAGTGACAATCACTTCGAAAGCGTTTCGTATTTCTACAACGAAATTTGCGATCTCCTGACTTTGAATAAATGAAAAACTGCATGATCTCCTTAAACAGGGCTTCCTCTCTCCTACCCTTTTGCTGTGCCCTACAGGGTCCATAATGATCTAAATATATAGTTACCACCTAAGTACACATTATGGTAAAGCAATAAAGATATTGAGTATTGAGTATTGAATTTCAACAGGATTGACATAAGCTTTTCGATAGCTTATGTCAGTCCTTTATATTTTTGCCTTTTCCATCATCGTTATCGCTGATAGAATGTCAGTTTGTCTAGGGCCTCTGGTTAGACTGGAAGCTAACCAGAGGCTGGATAACATTATTTGGCGGCAGTTGGTGCCAGCAGTCATTCGTAGATTTTCAAAGCCGACAACGAGTCTTATTCGGGGGTTTTCTTACTACCCAATATATTTATTGTGGAGGTCAGATAGGCATTCGCTCCATGTAAAACTCTGATACTCTTGTTTACAAATAACCTCCTTTTTTAAGTCGGTATAAAATAGAATTGATTTTAGTCGCCACTTTCAAAAGGTAGTTTTCATATGTAGAAAAATGGGCAAGAAACTCCACCGTTACTCTTTTAAAATGATTTACAATCTTTTGTATAAATTAATTATATAATTATACGTGAAGACGGCTAGGCAAATGATCAGATGCCATGGTGCATATAGTAGCGACTAGGCAAATGATCAGATGCCAAGGTGCATCTATATGCACTATGGAATCTGATCATTTTGCTGGTAGTAGTGACTAGGCGAATGATCAGATGCCATGGTGCATCTTTATGCACCATACATCTTTATGACTTCACATAATATAATTCCTGTCAAGTCAGTACCATGTCTATACTAGTGTTACTTTAATGGTACCCTGAACAGTCAGTTGAACCTGAGTCCTGCAGACCCCGTTACCACCACGCCGACTGGCTAATATATTTTCAGAAGGTGAAAACCAAGTATTTAGTTTAAAGTTTCTTACTTCCAGTTTCCTGATTTTCTGTCTGACTAGGTGTAACGACTATTAAATTTTTTTCGACATTTAAACTCTGTAGGTACTGCTCCTCCACTCACTGAAGGATCTCGTTTGATGTGTCAATAATGGTCACCCATCCGCGGGCTGACTTGTGAGTCTTGCTTAACTTTAGCCATTAAGTCTACTCCTAAACAAGCCTTCTAATAAACAGTCACCAATTTGGTGATTTTGGCCTAATCAACACTATTGTCAAATTGATTGGTGATACCAGCTCCATATTGGTAGGTGCCTTTGTTGATAGAAAGGAGAATTTATTTTGTTTATGCAAATTGAATTTTTAAACGAACAAGAAAAAATATTTAAAAATGTTGTAGTGTAGACCACACAATGAGAACTTGTCCAGAGACATTAAAGTCTTCATATTTTTCTTTTATAGTCTGAGTTTATATACATATATTATATACATAATATAGTTTATATGTATACAATGTGGAGATGACAACAACAATAAATGAAAACACTGGCAATACTAATGCATAAGAGTATTTTGGAACTATCAATAAATCCAAACATCGAAATTAAAAAAACCAGCCAAGTGCGAGTCGGACTCGCGCACGAAGGGTTCCGTACCATTATCTATAAAAAGGCAAAAAAATCACGTTTGTTGTATGGGAGCCCCCTTAAATATTTGTTTTATTCTGTTTTTTAGTATTTTTTGTTATAGGAGCAATAGAACTACTATAAAGGTTCATTAAACTGTCTAACTATAACGGTTCATGAGATACAGCCTGGTGACAGACAGACAGACAGACACCGGAGCCTTAGTAATAGGGTCCCGTTTTACCCCTTGGGTACGGAACCCTAAAAAGTCATTTTTTCAAAAAAACTAAATAGTAGTGATGGGCCGACTATGGGGTTTGCCGATCTTTGACTAGCTATCGTAACTAAACTATTGGATATATTTGATTGATTTTTTGTATGTAGACCGAGAACGTAATTAGATATACGTTTCATTTTTTGTCGTATTGTGGTCTCCACTTCATATAAACAAATAAACTCCTTCTTTTCAAGCTAGCATAAAAGCGCATGCTTGGAGCTCGTGGCTAAGTAACAACAGCCGCACGGGTCGATCCATGAGGTTAAGCTACGCTTGCCAGGGTTAGTCCGTGGATGGGTGACCATCTTTACATACCGAGACTCTTCCGTGCTTCGGAAAGCATGTTAAGCCGTTGGTCCCGGCTGTCATTCGTGGATCTTTGACAGTCGTTACGGGTCGTCAGAAGCCCGAAAGTCTGACGACCAGTCTTACCAAGGGGTATCATATTTATGTAGTGGAGGTCCGATAGGCAGTGTTGCTCGATGTCTGTTTGGGGCACAGATGGCAGGATAGGAGGAAGGAGAAGGTTTAAGTAAGAAGTTCAATTTAAAGACTAAAAAATAGGTTCCTAATTTCGTCATACCAGCTGATAAAACGTCTACTAGAGACATTTCATTATTAAGGTGGATGCGCTAGGGTAGCCCGCGTCAAAATTTCATGTAATCGTCAGTTAGTACACTTACATGAACTTAGAGAGTTGTATTGCTGATTCTAATGTTTATAATTCTGTAAATCCATATTTGTTACGGCAGCTAATAATATTTAGATCAACATACAACCTGATACTGACCTGCAAATAGCAAAAAAACGTAAGAAAATTTGAATATCGCGGGCTACCCTAGCGCATCAACCTTAAGGACAAAATCGTAAAAAAGGTCCTCGTGTCACTAAAAATCTATACTAATAATCTAATCTAAAACTGTATACATTATTATCTTTTGTTATTGAACCAGCACCCTAATTGCGTAATACACGATCAATCACAATCTGAATCGTTTTAAAACAGATTGCTAAACCATTGCTTCAAAAGTTCGAAAAAAAAATCTGCTAACAACGTAAATAACGCAATGAATGTTGTTGAACTGTCAAAATGAAACAGATTAGTCTCAATCGTTTACTAAAATGTGTTACGTAATTAGATAGCAGCTTTTTTAATGTCTACTAGATCATAGGAACCTCCATTCACCAAAAAACTGCCGATATTAGGACAAAAGTGGTAACATTTATTTCAATTAAACACAGGCACTTTTGAATTGTCAAAGAGTCGGTCAGTTTGTCAAAAAGTTGAAGCTAGTTGCCCATTTCAAAACGTAGATCTCTATGGAGTAGAAAGGTCATGAAACTCCAAGGACACCATTAAAAATGGATAATTACAGATATTAGAAAATCCTACGTACAGTATTCTTGGTGCTTCTATATGTGAGAACAATGTCAAACCAAAAATAATTCAAAATATATGATTAAAAATAAGCCCTGACCGATAAGAGATGACCAGTGTCCACTGACTCTCATCTGCCATGCCCTTTCAAGCCAACATACATCATGATACCATATTAATAAAGGTAATATCGCCACTCGCGTCAAGAAACTTACTGAATTGCTTGAGGATCTTAGAATGGTAAAATGAATGACCGCAATTTTATACAATAATAGTTAAATCACCATTTAAATTCTACCTGATAAAATCCTATTTAATCGCCTCTCAAGAAACCCATAGACAAGGATTATGTGATGGTCAATACTAAGATCGAAACTAAACGACAGTGTAATACTTGCCGGTCAATCGGTCTTATCTAAAAACCATAGTGAAAGATACCTGATTACTGTTTGAATGTTCTAAAGCTCAGTTCAATTTAAATTGGTTGATACCAGTATACGTAGAAACCTGAAAACGTACAAGATACTCCGTGGAACGGGTCAAGTTAAAATAGACAATAAACCATAGCCATAGGCCTCATTTTATTGAATGAATGTTCTAACTGACAGCTCAACTTATGTTAGATGCTTTTCGAACGATATTCGAATATCGACCGACACGAGCAAAATGTAGCTATCTCTTTTTATTATACAGAGAAATGAAAGGAATGTTTTGAGGGAGAAAGGGACGGGGATACCCGCTGTCGCGAAGTGGTTTAGTGCAGCGCGTTCGTCGTGGGTGGTCGGTAATTTTTATACTGACGTCAAAAGGTCATTCAACTCAGTCCGATTAATTTTTGACACCTGTATGGGTTTTTTTTAACGTTTTTTTATTAGTTTGTTATTCAAGACGTGATAAATAGATCCTCTTAAGTTTGAACGTTGATTAATTGGTAATTAATATGTTCAAGCTTTCGGTTTAAAGGCTAGGCAGAAAATAAGGCTCATTTTTTCATTGGTTAGCCTTTTGATCAATTTCTAGTATATCAAGATGTGTTAGATGGTCGGCTTCCAGTCTTACCGGATGCAGCTGAATACCAGTATTTTACATGGAGCGACTGCCTATCTGACCTCCACAACCTAGTTACTGGGTAATACGATACCTCTTGGTATGGCTGGTTTTCAGACTTTCGGGCGTCTGACGACCCGTAACATCTGTCAAAGATCTACAAATGGCAGCCGGGACCAACGGCTTAACGTGCTTTTTGATACACGGAGGGTCTTGGTATGTAAAGATGGTCACCCATCCACGGACCAACCGCGGCAAGCGTAGATTAACCTGATCGATCTACCCGTGCGGCTGTTATTATTTAGCAACTTGCAACTCAGGATAATTTGCCAACCAATAACATTTAAAAAATAAGTCAATCAAACTGTCAACCTTGAAAAAATCGCTATAAGACAATCCACATCCACCCTTATACAGGGGGATGTTAAAAATAAAGTCGCGACTTGTAATCAAATTCAGTTCGATAGGGTGTTGTCAACCCCCTATGTAGGTTCGACACCCCGACTAAAGATTCAGCAGGGTTTGTATGGGTTTAAAATACTTAAATAAATACTTACTTTGTTTGGGTAAGTTATGTATAAGCGTATTTTTATCGGTGACTAGATGACCTGTAGGCCTAGACAAGTGACAATCGCTTCGAAAGCTTTTCGTATTTCTACAACGACTTTCAACGGTATTGACATAAGCTTTTCGATAGCTTATGTCAGTCCTATACATTTCTGCCTTTTCTTTGAATGTCACTTTGTCTAGGGCCTCTGCTGAACTTCGTAACACGCGAGACTAAATTTAGATTTTTTTGATTTTCCGGCTCTTCCTTTGAGTTTTTTCCTAAACCACTTCAATATTGAGGTGAAAAAAAACAAAAAAAAACATATCGTTCGAGCCATTTTTGAGTTTTTGCGCTAACCTAACGCGCGACGGTTGATTTTTATACATAAAGAAGATAATATAGCTAGAAAAGAGGTGACTACTGGGAAGTCGCTATAATGGTCGACTAATTGAGATGTGTGGAAGAAGACGGGAACTTGCGCCGGCGGCAAATAAATTGGGAAAAAAATTGCATTTTTTTTTTCATTTTGCTCTGTGCCTAGCCATATAATTTATTTCAGACTAAGAACTTAGCCTTAGGTTTTATGTCTGCTACCTATCTAATTGCGTAACATATTTTCGTAACCGATTAAGTCTAATTTGTTTCATTTTGACAGTTCAACAACATTCATTGCGTTATTTACGTTGTTGAGCAGATTTTTTTTCGAACTTATAAAGAAATGGATTAGGTTTTTGTTTCAAACCTATTCCAACTCTGATTGGTCGTGTATAACACAAATAGGTTGCTGGTATTCTTACCCGTATTTTCATCCTGAGGTAGCATCGTTCATAGTTGAAAAGCCAGACTTTGGATGCCGCATCTCCATATTATTTTCCTAAAACATTGCTATATTTTTAAATGAGAGTGACAGCGAGTCAGACTTAAATCGTTGTTTGACGATTTTAGACCTAAGTAACAATATCATGCTTAGTATTTATACAGGGTTTCCTTTGGAGAAAGTTGATCAATTTGATGGTCTGTACCACACTCTTAAGAAGAAATAGGGTCCGTCTTTTCTCCATGCAAAAAGTCATAATTCGAGGTTCGGCTCTCGTCTATTTTCTCCTCCAATATTAGACCAATTTGAAAGATATTTTATAAATTGAATAAGAATAATATTTACTGTGCCCCTATGTTTTTCTTTTTTCATGAATAGTTGTAAAATTTGTACAATAGGCCTCTGATGACAGCGGCCTGAACAGGCAATTTTGAGCATTTTCTAAGGGTTCTAGTGCTTCTACAGATAATCTATTCCCCTATATTTTCTATATGAAAATATAGGGGCATAGAGCTAGTTGGTATTTATTTTACAGTAGTAAATCATTGCTCTAAGGTCATAAACCAGAGAGAAAACAGGCGAGAGTTTTTGTATGGAGCGGGGACCGACCCTATTTCCTCTTAAAGACAACACATTTCTGGCACAACCTGTATAACGTAAACCTAGAAGTCAACTTGTTCAATACTTATGTTCTTACAATGTTTGTTGCATTGCCTTCAAGAACCGTGTAACATTCTTTTTCTACAAACCTCCAATTTACAATTCCACCATACATTTATTCATGTCACATCGCCATGTAAACGGCTCCTTAACTAGAGGCGCGCGTGTCCCGAGCTTGTTCTCAAATTAACTGCTTTTTTTACAACAGAACTACAGTCAACAACAGTAAACAACAGTGAAAAACTGTTGTTGTTGTTGCGAATTCATTCGGTAGAGAAGTGAACTAGTCAGTGCATTGAATTGGGTAGTAGGTAATTATAAATAGCTAGTTTTTTCTAGTTTTTCTTAGACATAGAAGCCTTTAGATTGAAGACTGAGTTTAGGCGTGCTAAAAAAACAACTGTGGCCTTGCTTACAGCCAACACTTTGCCATCAAATCTGCCTAGCCTATTCCCAACTATGTTGGGGTCGGCTTCCAGTCTAAGAGTGACTGCCTATCTGAACTCGACAACCCAGTAACTAGGGCATGGCCCCCTTGGTAAGACTGGTTGTCAGAGTTTCGGGCTTCTGACGACCCGTTACGACTGTCGAAGACAAGCCAATACTTGCTATTACCAGTACCAAATGTTTACAGATGAAAATAGATCGATTGGTTGTCATCAATCATAAGCCTATAGTCCACTGCTGCACATAGGCCTCTCAAATTGCACGCGATTCAGCTCGACTCTCGGTAGCTCTCATCCAGTTGCTACCAGCCACTCAGCGAAAATCGTCGCTCCACCTGCCTGAGGGCGTCCTACCTTACGTTTGCCGATTTGCGGTCTCCACTCAAGAACACGTCTACCCCAAAGGTCATCGGTACTACGGCTAATATGGCCGGCCCATGATTATCAAATCACTATAAAAAGCCCAATCAATGACCTAATTAGATATAGTTATAGTTATTTGCTCTAGAGTTTGAAAATTAACCATTTCAGTTAATTAGATTAAATTCGGGGTGAGAGCCTGGTGATCCATCACTCAGGGTATCCTAGTATCCTGCCAGGGTTGCGGGAAAGTCCGAAAGGGATACTGGGATCTTGGAAACAGGCAACTGAAGGAACACGGGTGGGTTTTAGTTAGTAACAGTCTGACACGCCCTTCCGCTCCGCCAGAGCGAGAGAAGTCATTGGATGATTTCCCAAACTCAAAAAAAAAAGGGTATCCTAGTATGGACGCTAGTCTCTCACAAAGGATCATATTTTATGCATTTTTGTTAAAACGCTATATATAGTTCTTGTCTCTATGTTTATAATTATGTGAACCTTTGTGAAGAGATGAAATAAAAATGAACTACTATTACTATTACTAGTTAAGTTCAATATTTGTAATTTAGAAATTCTGGAACATGGATTAATCGCACCATGTCTTCACTTAAAAAAAAAAAGAGCTGACACGGAATTACCTATCTTTTTTATACATTTCACCCCAATACGAAAGGAGAAGAGAAATGTTTTATTTTTCAACCCCAATGGACATTAAAACAAATAGAAATCTACAAAAAATAAAACATTCAACACCCCCTAACGAATTTTCTTTAACTTTCACCCCTTTTAATTTGGTGTCTTGCGAATGAACTGACAGCCAGGGGCGAGAGGGGGTGAGAGGGATGATTTTATTGAAATACTTGCGGCGGCATCGCGAATCGGGAATGCGGGTTCGATTCCCGGGTGCTAAACTTTAATTTCGGTTGTTTTTTTTATTGCATTTTTTTAATGCGTCGTGAAAGCGATTGACGTGGTAGATAGATACTTTTTTTTATAAGAGACATTAATTGTATCTACTGAATTGTTTGTTTTGGAATGGTATCATAGATAAGATAACCAAAAATAACCCTCCTTTTTTGGATTAGCCGCAGTCGGTTATAAACCGTTTTTGAGCAGTGTTAGCCCAGTGGTAACGGCTGTGACTTACGAGTTGTAGATCGTAGGTTCAAACCCTGACACTTTACTTTGTGTATGTTTGTGTGTCTTCATCACCACTGCTCTCAAAACGGTGAAGGAAAACATCGTGAGGAAACCGGCATGTCCAAACAAAAATTCTAAGACATGTGACATGTCCCGCATGCTGATTATGCTTATGCTATAGTGGGTAATAATCATCAACCCAATTAGAAAATTGTCACCGATGAAAACATTGAGACCTTGTCATAATTTGATTTTTTGATGATTTTTTTACCGCATTCGAAATTGTTTTACCTCATTCGAAATTGTTTTACCTCATTCGAAATTGTTTTACCTCATTCGAAATTGTTTTACCTCATTCGGGGTCTACTTTCAAATTAAAAATCAAAAGTCATTTATTCAAACTAGGCTGAGAATCAGCACTTTTCGAACGTCAAAATTACATAAGACAGTCCCCCAAAACGCCCACCCTTCACCACTTCCCAGTGCTTTATCTGGGTAGAAGAAGTGGCGCAACAAACTCCCCAGCAGCACAGCTGTCTGTAAAACTGTACTTTAAAATTCAGAGTTACTACTTACTTACCACGCAGATTAGGTATCTGACCTTGTTGGCATTAGCTAGGTAGGACTCTCTTCATTTTTAGCCCAAAGAATCAGCATTGCCATCCAACGTGGCAATGCTGCCAGCCTTTTGGGCAGTTTTCCCATTGACAGCGATGCGGAAGAATTTTTTGATGCTTGCCCTGTTTTTTTTTTTTTTAAACAGCTTGTAACAAAAACCCTGTTCGATCCGAAAGAGGCACATAGGTACTGCAATAAAATTACGAGAAAAAAATAAGAAATAATATTTTTATTGAAAATAAAAAAGTAATTGCAATTTGAAATTCACAGTTTTAGTAGCAAAATCCTACTATCCTACTAATATTATAAATGTGAAAGTTTGTGTGTTTGGATGTTTGTTACTCAATCACGCAAAAACGGCTGACTGGATTTGGAAGAATTTTGGCAAACAAATAGTTTATAACCTGAATTAACACATAGGATACTTTTTATTCCGATATTCCCACGGGATCGAGACGTACGCGGGGGAAACCGCGGGGTGCAGCTAGATCATTATAAATTAGTAAATTTGTCTGTCATATTATGACTTGTAGACACCCGCTAGATGATCGCCGCCCGCGCCCCATGTAATAACCCGGTAAAATTCCCGATTGAAAAAAAAGGCAGCATTTTCTTTTTTAATTTTTCAGAAAAATACTCATAAATAGCATCTCGGTATGATTCTTAACAACACACTCACGGACCAGACTGGTTTTTGGTTCAAACTGTATAATTGTACCTACTACCTATACATATTTCTTTCTAAGTATAGTTATGTAAGTTCCTATAATTTGTATACAGGGTGTAAGGGTAAACACCGTTGTCACTCAAACCATGTGTAGTTGACTTAAATATAAAAATAAATGACCGAATAACAACAAAAAAAAACGTTATTTTCATTTTAAAAAGTTTCTATCCGACACCGAGCTCGCTAGCAAAACAGCTGACTAACTGAGGGAGAGATCGCGCTCGCGGCCAGTCAGGTCACGTCCCGCGCCCCCCATCCGTGTTGAGACGCAAGTTCGTTGCCCTAGCGCATAGGGGAAAGGGTGAAATACTCTAGTAGTAAAATGAAGTTTAAAAATAAGAAAAAGAATGTCGTAATTTTCCATTGATTTTACGTTCTATAAATGACACCAAACCACTGGTTTCCAGGATAACAGTGTTTACCCTAACACCCTGTATTATGTAGGTAAATGAAAGAAATAAAACTTTCTCTCTGTACCCAATTTTGAAGTCCAGGCAGACGAAGGCGCGGGCAAAAGCTAGTAAAAAATAAAACAACACAAATTAATTTAACTTCTTTTAATAAGATTTGTCTATAAATCGCTACCTTTTTCACATATATAAATTGACAACAAGTTGAAAATTAAAATAAATCCGGAAAAAAAAACAAAATAAAAAAAAAATGTTTGTGCCAATAACATAAATTTTTGTGCCCGTTTTTCAAAATGTTGTCAAAATATAACAAATGACTAATACTGCTACATTGCACAATAAATAACTTAATAATAATTTGTTAATTAAGTCTTAAAGTTAAGTTTTTAATTATTTACACTTTTTTATTTTATACAATTCGAGTGGGAGATTCGACTATAATTTTTTACAAAAAAATTTCAGTGTTTTTTTTTTCATAAATTTCTCAAACGCAGGGATTATTTTAAGAGGTCGTGTGCACATTGGCTTATGCTGAATCTTACTTCAGTTTCGATTTGTTATCTGTAATATTATTAAAATTCATGTGACTATTATTTTGTTACTAACCCAGATTCTTCAAAGACTGTCAAAAAATGTTATCTAAGTTACCAGGTTGATTGAAAATCTATGAATATTCGTCTAAAACTCAGAATAAGAAAAACTATGTTCCTTTACACACTTGTTATGTAACAAAGTGTTACACTTTTTTCGGTCTAACTGTCATTCGCCAAATGTGCAGAGTGCGATAAGAAACTTCAATCCAAAAACTCATGCCATTGTGAACAGAATCAAGAAAAAATGCTAGTTAATAATTAGTCAGTAAAATACTACGGTAATCTTCAAATTTTCAACGACCAGAAAACAACGCAGAATTATGTGTAAATCGTCGCAATAATATAATAATAATTATTATTATCTGCAATATATTACTGCTACGGAATGCTATTTGGTATAATATACTGCAAATGACTTGTAATATAACAGACAAAATGGTTATTGCACTATGATTTAATTTTGGGAAATTTTCTACATGTCACGTAAGTTGTAATTTGAAATTTATGAACACTTTATAATGATCACATTGTATTAGGTGGGGACCTATGAAATTGGTGTTTTGTATGGGGAATTTTAAAGAAGTTGCATTTTTCATACTAACATTTTCTTAATTTATATAACAACCATAAACACTAATGTTTTAAAACTTTTATGGACGAATGTTTAAAAACTAAGATAACGTATGCCACTTAGATTAAGCGACAAAAATATGGCCAAGTTAAAAAAAAATATAGTGGTAATTTCTGCTAACAAAATGAGGAGTCATTTTTAAGGTATTTTTTATGTTTAGAAATCAATAAGTAATAAGGTTTTTTTTACTATTGATAGTTGTCTATGATGGTCATTATTCGATATAATACCAAGCAATTGATGAATATTTTAAATCATAGAAGGGACGAGGTTCTCTATGTGTGAGAAAAAAACGCCAATTTCATAGGTGAGGACCCAATATTTGTTGTCATCGCTTGAATTAAACCATAATTTTAAGGAGCTTACGCAAGCATTGTAGCAGTAACATAATCTCATATTAATAACATAGTAGGTATTGAACTCACACCCTAATTGCGTAATACACTATCAATCACAATATACACAATCCATTGTAGACGAATTTAGTCTGCTCAACAACGTAAATTAATGTTGTTGAACTGTCCAAAATGAAAGCCATTGCTACTGTAAGTGTGTTACGCAATTACCCCGCCGGTTTCTAAATCCATAACCAAATCGTCTTATCGCTATCGATACATGGATAGTTATTGAAATGCTGAACAACTTTGGGACGAATAATAATGTTGCGAGATGACTCCATGATCTTAGTCACAAAGATATAAATTAGATAGACAGTCAAAGCTGAGAACTCGTCGAAAAATATAGCGTCCAACTGTTGGCCGCTAAATGCACGCACACTAAAAAACACAATGACAGCACAATGACGTGCCGCGAGTGTAACATGTAGCTGTCACGCACACCAGCGTCACAAAGTTGGCTTGTGTGTTTTAGTTCTTTTGCAGCGCGACACTGTTTAGAATTATTAATAACCAATGCTTAGTAATTTTAATCGTTAATTTGACAGACTTTGACTAAATAAATAGGTTATTTTGAAAACGGGCCCTGTTTATCAAAATTTGCAATTCTACACGTTCACAAGTTACCTAGAATGTTAATTTTCGTTAAATTCATAGCTCATCTCCATATTCATAATCAGCCGTAATGTTCCCACTGCTGGGACATGGGCATCAGGTCATCTCTCTCTTTTGACCAAATTAAAAAAAAGAAAATTGTATTTATTCATTGATTGCGGTACTAAGCACGACACTTGTAAACTTGTAAGACGGAATAGAGAGTCGCCGGACACTCTCAGGATTTTCTACAAGTTGTAACTTACAAAGAATTTTTTGATAAACAAAATCACGAATAAAATTGTAAAAATATAAGTAGGTACTTGTGAACTAAATAATGACACTTGGTAATACAAGGCTTGATAAACAGGGCACAGATGTAAATTACAAACAACTATCGGTTATTGATTTAGGAACCAAACATTAATGCGACGGTAAAACAAATAAGTGGACAAAACATTGTGAAAACATCTACTAATTAAATGTCATGACAGTTGTATTATTGTTGCATCTAAACTATTGACGAGTGTGAGAGGGACGCAGGACTGTTTCAGATCTCTTTTAATATTCGCAGTTGAGTTTTGATGAGAGTTGCTAGGATTTATGAAAGGACACACTCTTGAAGAATTCTTTGAATGTTGACATTGGAAAGAGTTCAACTGGTGGTACTAAAGTTGGCCTGTTTTCTGCCATACTTGTATCCTATTGTAGAACTATACAAACACTTCAAAGTCTTGTCAGTGAGGCAACTTTCTTTTCTGTAAACGGTTCTTATGAAGCACTCCTCTTTAATATTTGATCCCCTCTCTATCTCAGAAAAACGCAGAATATACTCAGTCTGCAATACTGCCAAAGATCTAAGAACGAGCTTCTCTCAAAGATTTTATACTTTCTTACTTTCACATTGACTAAATAACCGATTATGTTTATATATCGTGTGGTGCCTTTGTGATCTGATATAGGTACAGGTATTCCTAGTGCAGCGACACCAGTCTCTCACAAACTATACCCCAGTTGAAATAAGATTAGACATTAAAACGAACCCTTTTACAGTCCGTTCAACCGATTTTGACTTCTATAGCGTAGGCATAAGGATAGCATTAAAAGCAAAAAAAGTTACACAATACCAACTATCTACTGCGGCTGCCATTTGTCATGCCACCAACGCAATAGAATTCAAAATCGGTTGAACGGAATGTAAAAAAGGCTTATCTATACGGCTAATCTTATTTCAAATGGAGTATAGAGGCAAATAGTTTTTTAAGCTTGTCAAAATTATAAGATCCCATTGTTTGTGAAGAGAAAATAAATTATTTGAATTGGATTATTGTATTATTAGAATTGTTTTTTACAAGATTCAGGGATCGGCCGGTATTGAAGATGAAAGACAAAAAATTAAACAACGTCGCAATAGGCTAAGGTGCTTCACATTTTCATTCCTTGACTATCATACATTATTTTTCACACAGCTGCACAATTATGCCTGATATGTCTTAGTTATTAATAATTGTTATGGTATGGGGAACTAACAATGATCTTCAAGAAGTTATGAAATGCCTTCGCAAATTATGATTAATTCAGAAATTGCACATACTTTGAAAATGACGGAAAAGCCTGATCAATTGCAGGGAGAATTTTAAATACATCCTTATGGCAGCTTTGATAACTGTAACCTTTAGATATATTATACAGGGTGTTAGGGTAGACACCGTTATCCTTGAAACTAGTGGTTTGGTGTCATCTATAATATACTTTTTCTATGGGATTTTGAAATCGCAAAAAAAAAATCTGCTGTTCCATACATTTTGTCGATTTCAGTGAACACAAATGTATGGAACAGCTGATTTTTTTTCGCGATTTCAAGGTTGATCCCATAGCCTAAACCACTGAACGGATTTCGACAAAATTTACACAAGGAGATAGATGGCACCCTGGGGAAGGACATAGACTTTTTATCGACATACCACGCGGGCGAAAAAAATAAACGTTTTGCTTAACTGATTCCAAAGAAACGTGGCTTATTCCACCAACATGGCGGCCTGACTTCAGTGTAGGAAAGAGATGAAGCTCTACGGGACGTATAGCTCCACCTCTTTCCCCCACTACTTCGATTAAAATAATACTGCTGTAAGCAATGGTGGTAGCCCCATGAACTCCCCTCATCAAAACTCAACGTGCCTTCACAATCTAAACTCTATTCAGCTGCTGTTCTCTTTCTCTAGCCTTCATTTCTAACTCTTCTTCCTCCTTCGTCAGTGGCACTGTACTGTGGTTGTACAGCCCCTGTGCCATCAGCTGTAACGCAAGGGGATTCCTCTGGCCAGAAGCCTTCTTGATCTTGGCTCGTTTGTTCTGGAACCAGATCTTGATCTGAGCTTCTGCTAAGCCCAACTCTGCTGCTAGACTTTGACGTCTGCGCTCTGTTAGGTAGCGGTTTTCGGCGAACTCGTGCTGTGGGGAAGAAATGTCTTTTAGAATCCCAGAAGGAATAAGAAAAGGGTAGGTGGAAAATCTAAGAGGCGGCTCATAGACTCTCCACCTCATGTAAGGTTATTGGAGTAACCTATGTGGGTTACTCCAGGTTTTGTTGGTAATCGTTAAAAAACTAAACTTTATTTTTTGTGTATTTAGAATTTAAAATCCATACTTAATATTATAAATTCGAAAGTAACTCTAGTCTGTCCTAAACCACTGAACGGATTTCGATATTTGGCAAGGAGATAGATGGCATCCCGGGGAAGGACATAGGCTACTTTTTATCAACATACCACGCGGGCGAAACCGCGGGCGGAAGCTAGCAGTTTATAATTTAAATGTTATGAGTAACACCTACTTAGTAGTAGCTTTGCAGTTTGGCAGGTCTTATGTAAAATAAAACTGTAAAACTGTATTGATTAAATAAAATAAAAAGTAGTAGTAAAAAAAAAACTTTTTTTTTTGTTTTTTTATTTAAAATATAATGAGATATGATAAAAAATGAATAAACGACATATTAATAATTTTATCTTTAACAGGCAGAGAATATGAGGATGTTTTTATTACAAAACGGCGTACCTATACCCCATTTGAAATAAGATTAGACATTAAAACAAACCCTTTTACAGTCCGTTCAACCGATTTTGACTTCTATACCGTAGGCATAAGGATAGCATTAAAAGCAAAAAAAGTTACACAATACCGACTATCTACTGCGGCTGCCATTTGTCATGCCACCAACGCAATAGAATTCAAAATCAGTTTAACGGAATGTAAAAAAGGCTTATCTATACGTCTAATCTTATTTCAAATGGAGTTTAAGTTATCTCAAAATGGTTGACTTTGTTTGCTTCTGGTTAGTCGATTGATACTGGAGAGACAAAGGATAATAGAGAAAATCCTGAAGTCTGTTTTTGACATTACAAGTGATTGTTTGTTTTTTCAATTTGGAGTTTGACATTTGCACCTGTCAAAATAATTGTCAACGAGAATATAAAACAGACTTTAGTAACACATTCAATCAATCTGCCAAGCCTTTTCCCAAATATGTTGGGGTCGGCTTCCAGTCTAACTGGATGCAGCTGAATACCAGTATTTTACATGGAGCGACTGCCTATCTGACCTCCAGAACCTAGTAACTGGGTAATACGATACCCTATAAATAAGACTGGTTGTCAAGGTACTTTAGTAATACAAAAACTAGATTTCTTGTCTCATACCTTTAACCTTGCTAGCTGAGGTCCAGAGAAAGCAGTGCGTGGTCTCTTTTCATCAGGTACAGCATTGTCTCCTGGAGGTTTCTTTGGCCTTCGCGTCCGGGGACCTGTTCAGAAACGGAATAAAATGAAGGACGAATATCTAAGCCTCTAAGTGTCATGTGAAATGTCACAGTGAAATGATAAGATTATGTCTGGACTTCAAAAGAGACTGCGACCACTGAGTTTGTTTCGGCCTTTCTTCTCAGAGTAGTCGGATAGGAAACGCCGACCTCATCTAGTTTAAAAATATTTGATTGACGTGTAAAAGTGGTTGTACAAACCCAGTTACAAAAAATAAATCATTTATCATTTATAATACGCAGAAGTTCAGCAGTGCCTGCACCTGCTGATCATGATTTATGGCACATTTTTTTTTAAAGCATCGTTTTATTGTTTAGACGATTTTGGCAATCTACATGGTGGCAACAAAGCTTCCTGTAAGTGTGATTTTTCTTTTTAGTGTATCTGCAGGTTACCATTTTTTTTTTAAAGAAGATCTAATATTAACACCCTTTTTTAGGGTTCCGTACCCAAAGGGTAAAACGGGCCCTATAAGGCTCCGCTGTCTGTCCGTCTGTCACCAGGCTGTATCTCATGAACCGTGATAGTTAGACAGTTGACATTTTTACAGATGATGTATTTCTGTTGCCGGTATAACAACAAATACTAAAAAACAGAATAAAATGAATATTTAAGGGTTTTTAGAAAATGGTACGGAACCCTTCGTGCGCGAGTCCGACTCGCACTAGGCCGGTTTTTTTTTTTTTTTTAAATATATTCTTATAAACATTAAATTCGACGCTATTAAGAAGTAATTTGGGCAAAATACGAATGTGGTTTGTAACACATTTTGTTTAGAAATGTGTTGTACGACTAACTAAGCTCATCTGTATGTTAGATCTATATGTTAGATCCAATCCCGATCAACATTCGTTGGCCAGACTCTGTACCTATATTCCGGTGTAACAATGATTGTAAGGGCGATTTCAACCTCACTTTTATAAGTACCTAGTTTAAGTTTATTCCAGCGAATAAATTTTAATTTTTTGTCAGATTTACCATACAAAAACTGTCAGACATCAATTTTATACGCGGATAAAAGATATCTGACTTTAGTTGAAGCAGCCCTAAGTAGTCCAAGGTTTAGTATAGTCAAAGTTTAAGCACAAAGTTGAAACATGACCACGTTACGTTACAAAACAAACATTACACAAAAACACACAAGCATAAACAAATAAATACAAAAAGCAAAACACACATGTTACAGTGACTAATAAAATCGTCATGATTCAGCAAACAAGAACAAACGTTGCAGCAATGAACAATAAGCACATACAAACACAATGTAGCATTGAAAAACAAACACGAATAACATAACATCACCCCAGCACACGTAGCATGACCACTTCTATAACCACGAAGACAAAGTGACATTTCTTTTCTCCATTTTTGACATCGCGCCGTCAGAATCTTTCCACAATCTGACATTTTGTCTTTCATCGCTTCCGTTTCTACTGTGGTCATGCTAAAGGTTTGGTTTCCTAAGAAAACGGTGAACGGTCGCGGTTTTCCAAATAAAGAGCACATTTGACACCATAATGTCACCCTACTAGTGAAAATGACAGATTTTCCTGACGACAGATAAAAAATGATGGAAACGCTTTCCAAGGAAACCAAAGCTTTAGCGTGCAGGTTAATTATCCACTAAATGAAATAAACACAAAAAAACACTGAGCACAAACATCCCTCGATGATATCCCCGAGCCAAGCGGACGATGCAATATCTTAACCAATTCAGTTCCGAGCTCAAACGAGCATCGAAGACCCAAGCGATAAAATTGGTCAAAATATTTCACCGACCGCCTGGCGGGCTCGTGACGATGATGATGACAAAATACTGATGGTTTGAAGGATCTTCTTCTCTGGAAAATTGGAGATGTGGCTGGAAATGGGTGTATAACTCAGAATAATGGTTAGCTGTGGTGTCAGAATGACATGGACACGCTATGGCTTTGAGTGTGACAAGAACAGTCCGGCCGTCGAGAGAACACGTTCCTGACACCTTAGTTGCTCAATGTCTAGTAGTAATCAGGATCAAAATAAAATTCGCAAAACACATATTCGTTAGTATGAAACTGACAGGTGTCAAGACCGAATTCTGTCGACGGAACTCTATTTATTTTTCTTGGCCGCAAACTGTCAAAATGACAATGAATGAATTTAAAAAAATCAACATAAACGATTGGTTTTTGTTAAATCATTCAAACAATCACGTCATTACGATGTCATAGATTATCTGACAAATCTGACAGTTCTTCATCAAAAACGCAATTGGCCAAAAGCAACAATAATTAAGGTAATGTATAATTTATCTGAGTTGTAGATATAAATAATGTTATTAATGCTGTTAGTAACATAAAAAAAAAATTGTAAACAAAAATACACAAACCAGTGTTGCACATTGCACAAACAAGATGGAGCACAATTTTTAGCACAAACATTTTTACATGCTGAATATTTTTCAAAATCTTACAAAAAAAAAAATACAAAGGTCGATGGTCATGTTTCAACTTCACCTAATTTTTTTTAGAGATTCATATTTCTAATAGCCTATCAAAAGTACGAAGGCAGATAAGTAATATAGGTAGGTACGGCTTGTCCATGTCCCCTCTGAAATAACGCGCCCACTACCGCATTAACGTGCGAGTAAAATGCAGTAGTGCGGCGCGACATTTCATTTTTATTTAATTTTAATGTTAATTTTATCTTATTTTATTAAAAAAAATAAAAAATAAAATGTAATTATAATTATCTTTTAATTTTATTTTATTGTAATTTTGTTTTAATCCTATCCTACTAATATTATAAATGTGACAGTTTGTGTGTTTGTTACTCAATCACGCAAAAATGGCTGAATGGATTGGATGAAATTTGGCAAACAGAACAAATTTTTTTTTTATAACCTGGATTAACACATAGGATAATTTTTATCCCGTAATTCCCACGGGATCGAGACTTACGCGGGTGAAACCGCGGGGCGCAGCTAGTTGTAAATATATGCATATTCTATGAGTCTATGCTACTCGAAATAAATGATTTTAATTTGAATTTGAAGAGTGGACATGGACAATCCTTACCTATGTTTCGGGGTTTTTTGCTATACATGACATACATACAACATGTATCAGAAAGGTATGGTCATATAATTATTATGTAAGTGTGTTGTACAGACCATCAAACTGTCCAACTTTCCCGATTGAACCAACATCGTAATCGCAAAAAAATTATCAACTGTTCCATACAAAATTTCAGTAACTACTAGACTCAAATGTATGTGATTATATTATTATTTTTTCGCGATTACACTTAGGTAAATGCTGTAGTACTTGGTAACTTTACCAAACTCCTATAGGTAGGATATTTTTGCCCTATAGATTACCCGTTTAATAATCAAATCAACCAGTCAGTATCAACAATAAATATTTTCCACTTCTACCAAAAAACTGAATAAGACCACGTATTCTCAATTTACGCGTAACTAATCAATTTTATTTCATTATTTAACAACATCACGAGTTGCTTTTTGTCAATCGTTTTTACAACTTTGCCCATTGTTGCTACGAAAATAGATGAGTTTTTGTATGAAATCTCACTGAATTGGTTTTGTGACAATCCAATTAGGGTTCTAGGTGGGTTATAATCGAATTTCGGTACCTGTGATTGAGCAAACGCGTAATACCGAAGATGCAGTGTGGCCAAATATTAGGCCAACTTTTGATTTGATACCATCGATGTAAGAAAATGTTGTAGGCCAATTTTGCATGATACCGCTACGTTATTTTTTTTTTTGTGCAAGCCTATTTTTCTTTTTCTTTTACCAGTATTCTATGTTTTTTTTTTTTTTTAAAGAACACGGTGTTCGAATTCATTCAAACACGTGATTAAAATGACGTAAGTTCTTAATTCGTATGTTCCATTATCATTTTTTAAATATTTATTTCTTGGTAAGTAATAATGACAAGTTTGACTTTAAAGGTCTGTGAAATTGTCATACAGATCGGTCTTGGCCATTTCTTAACCACTCTAGCCATAGAAAGTATTGTTGACAACCAGTTTTTTTTAAATAATAAAGCTATCAATTTATTTTATTATGTTCGGAATTTACTTTCAAACTATTAATATTAAAAAATGTTTAGAAAAACTGCTGTTATTGTCAAATAATATCTAAAGTTCTATTAATCGAACAAGTAATAAAAATATAATAGGTATTTGAAATTACATTTTGACAGTGATATTATTGTCCTGTATTTATTTTTTCTTGTAAAATCTTGAAGATATTTTTCTTATGTCAAGTGAACCCGATTGAAATTATCATTTAATCAAGAGAAAGGCAAATATAAGTAACAAAAAAAAAACTTATTTAAAAAAGAGAATACCTAACTATAGAGGTAAAAAATATATTTTTGTTGATACGTAAAATAAATAATTATAAAAAATAAATGGAATTATCTCACGTGGTTCCCGTGAGCGCGTCCCGTACTTACTTCTTCCTGAAACAAAAGAGAAAATATAATTAACACACAATTATATTTTTTATAATTGGGTACCTAATCTATTTGGCCAAATAAGGAGCTGGAAGTCAAGGGGATATGCCTTCGCCCAGCAGTGGGATGATATAGGTTAACAGTAACTGCAGTAACACAGTTTATTAAAGTTTATAAACGAATATTAAATGCTGTTGAAAATACAATATTTTAGCATCTGAAAATCTGCATCAAATGTGAACTCGCCTTTACATGATACCTTTACTCTTCAAACATCGTTTCGGAAAATTACCGATGCTCATTAAAACTGAGCATCAAGCCTTAGTCGTAAATATAATTGCAAAAAAAAAAGGTTTTATGCTTCAATAAATTGTAAATTAAACCCAATCATCAAGTTTTATAATTATTACCTACTATCTTTGCTAAGCTTTAGTACCAATCAGACAATCTACACAATAAATTAATAAGCGTCAAGGAATAAAGACTAGTCTATAAAACATCCAACATGACGTGGCCCAAGCCGTGGCGCCACTTTCGCCGCAAAACGTCAAAAATCCAGTACATTTTTTTAGTTCCAAATTTCGCCGCATCCAAGATATTTTGGGCGGTCCAACTACTGATTAGGAACGGAGTGACGTCACAGACCACCCATGTTGGTCGATAATTAAGACATTCGGTATTACTGTACCATGTTTGTTTATTTTTACAAAGTTTTTTTGGTGTTTTTATGTGTTTTATTAGGACGAAAACATGGCCTTTATAGTATCTTCACGAGTTGTTCTTAAAAGGGTAAGCAGGGTAAGATTATTTTTATGCTGCGTTAGACCACTATCTTCCCAAATGGGAAACTATGATGTGGTCAACGATGATGCACGATGTCTAGAATAACCTTGAAGTCTCAAAGGGCCTAGACAAGTGACAATCGCTTCGAAAGCGTTTCGTATTTCTACAACGACTTTCAACAGGATTGACGTAAGCTTTTCGATAGCTTATGTCAGCCCTATACATTTTTGCCTTTTCCATCATCGGTATCGCTGATAGGATGTCACTTTGTCTAGGCCCTCAGGTTATAACTATCAGGAAACTATCTAGCAAGGAGTTTTTATATTACACCAGCCTTTATCCACATACACAACAACTAGTACATCGTGATAAAACCGGCATATCTTGAAACCAAAAATTCGAATACATGTGACATCTACCAACCCGCACTGGACCCGCGTGGTAGATTACAGCCCAGTCGCTCTCGAAGAGACTATTTCATGAAATCATGACATATGACGCCAATTCTAACATAAGGAGTTTTATTATTGAAGGGATAAAATTCTGTAAAGCCATATTTGCTACGTTCGCAAATCATATTTTGATCAAAATACAACCTGACAATGACCTGCAAATTGCAAAATACGAATTGTGCGGGCTACCTTAGCGCATCCCCCTTAAGTAAATACATCAGGCACACCCTGGGTTGTCAGCCTCTACCAACATTAGGCATAAGCATAGCATAATTAGCCTATAATGTTCCCACTGCTGGGACATAGACCTCCTCTCTGTGAGAGGGAGTGGGCCGTAATCCCCAGGCGGGCCCAGTGCGGGTTGGTAGATATCACATGTCTTCGAATTTTTGGTTCTAGGATATGCCGGTTTCCTCACGATGTTTTCCTTCACCGTTTTTGAGAGCAGTGGCGATGAAATAATTTACATAAAGTAAAGCGCCTGTCAGGGTTCGAACCTACGACCTACAACTCGTAAGTCGGGGCCATTACCACTGGGCCACCACTGCACTCCAACACACCAACATTCTGATTGGCTAATTCCTTAAGACACGACATACTCTCGTACAACTCCTGCCGATACGAGATAGCCCATAACGTTCCCAAATTAAGAACTTATCATCACATAATTATTATTGTCTTTTTTTTAATGATACAAAGGTTTGACCGGACAAAACTTTTCCTATAGTCTTTAAATCGTAGCTATAAGGTTGAAATTCCACTGTAGACAACAAATTAAGCTGTTTATCAGTGGACATACAGTAAGCAGTCTTGTATTGGGCCAAATGTCTTAATTATAAGACTTCGTTGGTGGCGACTTGTTTAAAACCCAGTAGGGGTCCACAAATTGGGTTCAGTAGGTTGTTTTTTGTTTTATTTTTGAGGAGTGACTGATCAGCTGTGTTTCGGATGCTTTTTGAAACAACCGCCAACTAAAAGTTGACAAGTGACTAAGTATTAGAGTCGACCTGAGGCCCTAGACAACAGTGGCGTGCCTAGGGGTCAAAATCAGGGCAAAAAGACAGGTTTTTTACGATTTAAAAAAATAGCCAAGTGAGCGTTTTACGGATTTTCTATGTTGTTCATGGTAACACCATTATTATATAGTGTTATTTTTTTATTTTATTGATAGGCTTAGTTTTGAAGGCACGCCGGGCTTTTGGGCTATGGAAGGAACGCCACTGCTAGACAAAGTGACATTTATCAGCGATAACGATGATGGAAAAGGCAAAAATGTATAGGACTGACATAAGCCATCGAAAAGCTTATGTCAATCGAAACGCTTTGGAAGCGATTGTCACTTGTCTAGTTCCTGAACGTAAACGAGGCAAAAGGAGTATGTTAGGATCCTAAGGAGCAGAACAAAAATAAAAAAAAACATAAAGAACGCTAAGCGAAAATGTAGTTAAAAATAATAGCGCTCATACCAATAAAAAACTATGACATAGCGCTACGAACAATACAGTGAAGCATGCTAGAACAACACTTCCGCTTTGTGCATACACGCTCTCACGCACACATTTACAATCAAACTACACCTCACTAAGTGCACACATGTTTACGAAACCGGCCTCACGTCACTGTTGACAGCGATGTCTTGGTTTTTTTTTTATTTGGTGGCGCGGGCGGGCTGTGCGATCCGTCGAAATTTCCCGCGGACGGAGTCACGAGCAGAAGCTAGTAATAGAGATCTATGCATAATAATTATGGTAATAATAAAGTAATTTATTTTAAATATGCAAATAACTATTTAAAAATATTCCCTGTACATATTCATTAGTGAAAAAATCCAAAGAATGCAGCCATTGACGGTGCTTCTTATATTCGGATGGATGTAAACTGAATAATTTTAATTAACCACTTTTAATAGACATAATATGCTGATTTTGATGAATTTCGATTGAGTTTTGGAGGGGACACACGGACGCATAGAACGGATATCTAAATAGCTAACATTACGAAAATAAAAGAAATAAAGAAAATATTCTTTTTCGCGGTGAACGTGACGCAAAGAAAGAACACAAATACAAAAACGGCTATAGCTTAGCATAATGCTGCGACCCTATGAGAGACAGAGCCGCAGCGACGGCGTAATAAAAATAAAATACTTCGTTATAATATAAAAATGAATCGCTGAATGTGTTGCTAAGGGCAAATCTCGAGAGCAGCTGAACCGATTTGGATAATTCTTTTTTTGTTGTGGTATGTGTTATTCTCAGGAGAAGGTTTATACGTTTAGTAGTGGTAGGTAGGGTAGGTAGGCATGTAGGTAGGTAGGATAAGTTGGTAGGTAGGTAGATAGGTAGGGTAGGTTAGTAGGTTGGGTAGGTTGGTAGGCTAGGTAGGGTAGGGTAGGTAGGATAGGGTAGGTAGGGTAGGATAGGTAAGGTAGGGTAGGTGGGTAGGTAGGGTAGGGTAGGTACTTAGAGCTACCCGTGCGAAGCCGGAGCGGGGCAGCTAGTGTTTAAATAAATATAATATATTTAAAATGACAACATTCCATTCCGAAAGAAAACAATGTCAGTGTGACAAGTTGTGGCTGATATTAAAAATAAACGTACTTATTTTCTTTCTTTCTTTGAAACATTCTTCTAGTATCTGCTCACTGAATACTCGCAATTTAAAGCACATGGCTGTACAGCTTTCCAACATATTCAACACTAACCTTTTCCCGCGCCTTCGCCCGACTTTAAGTCCAAAATACGTTTATTTGCTATGACGCAAAGAAAAAACACAAAAACTAAAAAGTTGAGGGCAAATATGCCTCACATCCACGCAAAGCGGCCATCGCTCAGCATAATGCTGTAACCCTATGCGAGACAGGGCCACAGCGCTGGTTACAGACGGAATTACTTTCGGATTTATAAAATTAGACCAACATATTCGCTCACTATCCTCTCCAACCGTATCCTCAACCACCCACACATCGCCAAGCTATGCAAATTTTATAACTCAACATAACCATAAATATAACTAAACGACATTAATTGCTTCATCAGTAAAGCCATGATAGTTTTTATGCCAATGTTACCAATTAATAATTTTATTTCGTTCCTGTACGCATAATTATTGTGGATTTGCGTATGGTAACATTCTTGAGTTTGATGGGCGAAGGAGGATAGGTTTTAAAGTAATTATAGTGGGCAATAAAAGCCCGCACGAGTGGCAATACATAACATAATACGTAGGTACCTGGTATAGTGATGCCCCCATCAGCCTTTTACCAATTATTATGTTGGGGTCGGCTCCTAGTTTAACCGGATGCAGCTGAATAGTGATGTGTGAGTCGAGGTTATTTGATTCGAGTAATATCGTAAACGAATCAAATCGGGTTCGGTTTTTGACAACTCGAATCAACTCGATCGATCGAACGTGATCTACACGTCGTCTTGGCATCCCACGAGGCCAGGGCCATGACATACCCTGCCAGGGCTGCGGGAAAGTCCGAAAGGGATACCGGGACCTTGGCAACAGGCAACTGAAGAAAGACGGGTGGGTTTTAGTCAGTAAAAGTCTGACACGCCCTTCCGCTCCTCCCAGAGCGGGAGATATGATTTGACGAATTCCAACCAGCTAAAAAAAAAAAGCGCCATGTCATATGACGGTGCGTCGCTGTGCTGTGCTTGCGCATCTGATCATCATCATCCTGTTTAAAACCTCTCGGAATTAAAAATCCCCTTTTGTTAATAAAGAATAAAAAATAAAAATAAACCTTTCAGAAAATGGGTTACTACCATCTGGCGGCCAACTCTAGCACCGCGCGGCGCTCATTCAAATCAAGTAGCGCTTCCCCGGCTTCCTGTTACACACTTCCGTCCCTTTTCACGAAATCTCTCCCAGAGATTGCAGGAAAGATGTTACACATAAAAAAGTTTACAACCAGGATCAGAACCCACTCCCTAACGATCCAAATACCTACCATGTTAACCGTACCCTTAAGTCTGGACAATTAATTTATTTCCTTTTATTGAACGGTAAGGTAAACCACCCAATTATCGTCCATGTTCGTCCACGTTGTGTCGGTAAACATAAAGGTCTCATTTTTGTCATACCGCAGCCGATACAACATTTTAGTTAATTAAACAATTATACCAAAGCGGTATTTTATCGAGATCGTACGAGCACCTGGATTACTTAATTTGTGTGTTTTAATTTTGTATGGGCAACAACTGTGGCTTGTACCCTAAGATATAATAATAAAAGATTTTTATTGCTTAATTAAGTAAGTATGTGAAATTATTTTGGAGAGTCGGTTTGAATGCATACTTTGTTTGTTTTTAAAAACTATGTATTTTTTTAAATTATTTAGCTGTTGAAGTAATAAAAACCGAAAACATCGAAAGATTGTATTGTATTGTTGATTGATTGATTGGTATATTATGTATACATATATATATATATATATATATATATATATATATATATATATATATATTATAGGTATATATTATAGTAAATATGTATGTAAGTATTTATGTATCACAAGTTGATTGCGTATTTATGTGCTGTAAAAACTGTTTTATTTATAATGCATTATGATATATATATTTTTCCTTATTTTTTTTATATTTTTTTTCTCTTTGTTCCTCTCAATCAGAGCACCCGCCATCTAATCTCTTCACCACCCTTGGTTGACTGGTAGAGAATGCCTAAGGCATTAAGTCCGCCTTTGTACCTTTTTTTTGTGTGCGAAAAGTTTAAATAAATAAATAAATAAATAAAGATCGCTTCATACTTAATAGTTCCTAGAGTTGTAAAAGGATCTTTCGGCGCGCGGCCAAAATTGGAACTAACTCCGCCATTTTGATTTTCAATACAAATAAAAAAAATATCATGTTTACCAACAAACAACTCCTCCTTGTCAATGTAATTTAGGCGCCAAAAGCTCCTTGTAGGTATTTTATAAATAAATTAGGTAGTGCTAAAATTAAGTCCATAAATCCTAGAACAATGCTCCGTTATAAATTCTCGATCTCAAACCGACAGATTGAAAATTAGTGTCGGCCCAAATCGAGATTTACATGGACATTCATGACCAAGTATCGTTCTAAAATGGGCTTAAAACTATCAATACGTCCACCCAATGTTGTTTAAGCCCAGAGTATGAAATCTATGATGAAGGCAGATGTCAAATTTCACTCAAACTCAAAGCATTTATTTCAATTAAACCATTTACAGGCACTTTTGAATTATCAAAGAGTCGGTCAGTTAGTCAGAAAGTTGAAGCTAGTTGCCCATTCCAAAACGTAGATCTCTATGGAGAAGAACGGGCAAGAAACTCCAAGGACACTCTTTAAAACACACTCATTCATAAAATATCTAACATCCCGCACTGGGCCCGCGTGGTAGATTACGGCTCACTCCCTCTCACAAAAAGGTGCCTTGAGTCCCAGCAGTGGGAACTTATAGGCTGATTATACTTTCAGTTTATGCTGCACCACGAAATCTCCATAACTTCAAAATTTTCGTGAAGATTACAAAGCATAGATAGATGATAGATGAGATATATATGTTAAAGACAGAACAGAACACACGGCCTAAAAAAAGTGACATTCTATTAGCGATAACGATGATGGAAAAGGCAAAAATGTATAGGACTGACATAAGCTATCGAAAGGCTTATGTCAATCCTGTTCAAAATCGTAGAAATACGAAACGCTTTCGAAGCGATTGTCACTTGTCTAGGCCCTCAGGATGATATATAGATGATAGTTAGTACAACATAGACTGCTAAAAAAGTACTTCTAATTTCAACGTCTAACAGAAATCAAAGAAGACGCTGATATTCTCCTGCGAACCAAGCCATGGGCAACAAATAGTCTTTCATAAGAAAATATCAACTATTCTTAGCAGGGACCACACTGCATTTCAAGGAATGAGACCGCGAGGCCTATTTTTGGAGCACAACGCATATATTTAGCATGTTGATTACTTCGTAAGGAATTACAAGTTTAAATTAATGGCTTGTACATACAGATGTAATTGTCTCAATGTTAAAAGTGTCTTCTCATATCGTCGCTCGGCATCCAATACCGCGAATGCAACGTTCATCAAATTTTACAGGAGACAAAAAAAACTTTGCGTGTTGCACTTGTGATCCGTGTGGAGGCATTGAGGAACTAACACATATTCGCGGATTTGGCAGCGGAATGTTAAGTTCGCGGTTTTGGATGACTCGAATAACAATATGACTGGATAACTTTCGGTCAATTTTAAAATGTAGGAACACGTAGGTATTTGAACGGGTAGAATTAAATAAAACAAAAATCTGATTTTCGTCAAAAATTTCATATTCGCGGTATTGGATGCCGAGCGACGATATGCAGAAGGCACGAGCATTGATCACCACTCTTGTTCTGTGTGTTGACGGTTTCAGAGTTATATTTAATTGGGGTACGCAGTCTTATAAAGAGGTATAGATCGTGTTACCCAGTAACTGGGTTGTGAAGATCGGAGAGGCAGTCGTTCCATGTAAAATACTGGTATTCAGCTGCATCCGGTTAGACTGGAAGCCGACCCCAATATAGTTGGGAAAAGGGTAGAAAGATGATGAGTTAAGGTACGTAATAGGGATGAAACACATATAACTGTGAAAGAAAGATGAAAGGAAACAAAATGACCTAATAAAAGATAAATAGAGTGGATGCTGAGGGATGGTAAAATAAAAAATAAGACGAATGGAAGAAAAAACACAAGAGACATGAGCGAACAGAAGAGGAAGAAATGTGGCAGATAAAGCAACCACGGACACCGTCACCAAGACGCCGCCAGGTCAGAAGAAAGCTCTGAGGGACCAGACAAGTGACAATCGCTTCCGAAGCGTTTCGTTTTTCTACAACGACTTTCAACAGGATTGACATAAGCTTCTCGATAGCTTATGTCAGTCCTATACATTTTTGCCTTTTCCATCATCGTTATCGCTGATAGAATGTCACTTTGTCTAGGGCCTCTGATCTACCAGTGGATGAAGCAAAGAGGCTAAACAAGATTTTCGCAGTACATAATCAGCCTATAACGTTCCACTGCTGGGACACAGGCCTCTCTGTGAGAGGGAGTGGGCCGTAATCCACCACGCAAGCCCTGTCACCTGTCTTCGAATTGTTGGTTCATTTTCATCTGATGATAAAATGATGTAGTCAACGATTGTTAACGCTTGCATATGCAACCTATTCGCTAGAGACTTAAAGATGATGAAACATATGCACCAAATGTTCCAGATTCTATGAATACTGCTTACCCCTTTTAACCAGCTAGCTTGCGTATAGACGGAATTAGGAATCGAGAATGGTATCGCCTAATTTGAGGCGTACAAACACATGGGGAAAGTACCAGACTGGGTGGTCCGCCACCCACGAGACGGAGGCGTGGAGTCGAATGTGGATAAAGATTTTTGGAAATTTTATTTTTGTGAAGCAAAGTTATTTCGAATGCAGATAGATTTTATTGGCGCTAGCGATCTTCAGAAGATACCAAGAGTATATGGATTACATGTATTAACACACTGCGTGACACACAAAAATCTTGTATAAAAACAAAAGATTGAGAAATTAAGTACTTAGTTTCGATACTTAAGATTCGTAAAAAATATCTGAAGGATCATGGGCAAGGAGGCTTCATCTTGTGCGCATAGGATTGTATGAATGTTTTGGACTCATCAGAGGAGCGGTAATTTCATGTCGGCCGGTCAAGTAGCTAGGTCCAAAATCCAGAAATGTTTAGTTATCCCTGTGTAGATAGTCAACCGATCTGTTCTTACGAATTGAGAAATAGGAACCTAATTGAGCTGAAAACCAAGCGAAAGAGGTCATACAAAAACAGTTCAATTAAAAACGCAATACACACTCCATATTTTTCTATGATTCGCATACCACTTCGCAAATTAAATAAAAAATAAATAAAACAAAAATAAAACACATCGACTCCACATCTTCCTCTGCGCTAGCCGTTCGCTCATGTCACCAAAACATTTCAAGCCCGACTGCCCGCGTACTTACATCATTACAAGCGAAAACACACTTTATTTCTATGTAAATAAGCTTGGAATTTGCATAACATATTACCGTTCCTTCTTTGTCGTAATCCGTGTAAAGAGAATTGTACTTTATTTCAATTGTGGTACGACTTATTTTTAATTTGAAGGGTTATTGTAAGATTTTATTCTGGGATTTGAGATGATGATTTAAGACGTTTCATTTTCGACTTTAGCAGTTAGTTTTAAAGTAGATTTTTCATTGTTAATAAGTTATCTATTTGAAGAACTGTGAGAACTAATTGAGATGTCTTCCGCAGTCGTCTTTTTGTGTGTCTGTCTGTCTGCATGTTTTATGTTTGGGTTGGTAACCTGCCACTATTTAACCTTAGGGCCTAAGATCATTTATAGTGACCTTTATGGCCTTATGAATCAACGGCCGATGACCAGCACAAGCGCAGGGTCGATGTCCGCAAAAAAAAATTGACTGAAAGTTTGCCTATGTTTTGCAAAAACGACTTAATTACAGTCCGGTCAGGTTTACTCCTTATGAAAAAAGCTAGGATGATCATTTTAAAACGGTGGATAGGTTTATTGGCATGCGGAGTACCTAGACAAAGCCTAATTTAGTCCTAGACAAGTTTTAGCTGCCATGGCTCAATTTTTTTAATCTTTTTATTACGGACGCTTTTAACGTGCTTTCTACATTGTCCTCACATGTATAATTTCAACATGAATGATGTAACCAATATTTTGTAACAATTTTTTATTTATTTAAAAGAGTGTCCGTGGAGTTTCTTGCCCGTTCTTCTCCATAGGTACCTACTACGCTTTGGAATGGGCAACTAGCTTCATATTTCTGACTGACCGACTCCTTGACAATTCAAAAGTGCCTGTAAATGGTTTAATTGAAATAAATGCTTTGGGTTTGAGTTTAGAGCTATATTAGACTATCATAGAAATATTATCAGAGATATATGAGTACTGATGTATAGATTGCCTCGTTGGTCCAGTGGTGGCAAGCGCTACGGCTGAGCATAAGGTCTTGGGTTCAATTCCCAGTCTGGACAAAGTGGTATTGGATATTTCCATCTGGATTTTTTTCTGGAGCAGCAGCTTGGAGTCTGCATTTGTGCCCGGTTATCAACCGGGCAATAGGCTCGCCCCCTATTACATGGGACTTAAACATAACTGGCGAAATGTGGGTGTACTATAGGTACTCCTCTGTCTAACCCTTCGGGGAATCAAGGCGTGATGTTATGTTATGTATGAGTAAACGACCACCCATAAGCCACTATTAAGCCTCCCGATTACTGCAGCAGGGGAACCTTCAAAGAGTCCACATTAACCAGGATGAGTCAGCCTTGCTGACCAGCTTGTGGCGGCATATACATCGCCACATGCGAACTACGCATCAAAGACCTGACGTCACACAAAAATCCTGTTGTCACATAAATCCTGCATCGCGTAATTAGAGTTTACCGCGCAATGGGCATATACCCCTGTATATATTATAATATCCCTTTATTGGTAAAACACCAACAATCTCTTAAGGAGTCATTGTACTCATCACTATGAACAACTTTTACTAGGGGAACAAATATGAAATCCCAAAAAAAAAACAGCTGTTCCGTACATTTATGTTCGCATTACTTGTCAAAATGTACGAAACAGCTTTTATTTTTTTGGCGATTTCATATTTGTTCCCATAGTAAAAGTTGCTCATAATGATGAGTACAATGACTCCTTAAGAGGTTGTTAGTGTTTTACCAATAACCCTGTATACAAGAACCCAACATCAATCGTTGGGCAGTTGCCCGCCAGACACAACACCCGTCTGGTTGGAGGATCCTCTCTTTTCTATGGTGGATGAACTTTACACCCTGTTCCTCATACCCCTAAAAGCTCATGAAGTATGTTTACCACGGCTAAAGCTGTTCAGTCCGCCGTTCGAAACCAGACAGGCGCTTTTGCTTTCTGTAAAGTATTCCATAACCACTGCTCTCAAAACGGTGAAGGAAAACATCATGAGGAAACCGGCATGTCCTAGAACCAAAAATTCGAAGATATGTGAGTTCTACCAACGCGCACTGGGCCCGCGTGGTGGATTACGGCCCAATCCCTCTCACAGAGAGGAGGCCTGTGTCCCAGCAGTGGGAACATTATAGGCATGATTATGCTAAGATAATGAGTTTGTGCCCATACAAGAGAACATCAGGAAATACAGGACTGACCAGAGGCCCTAGACAAAGTGACATTCTATCACCGATAACGATGATGGAAAAGGCAAAAATGTATAGGACTGACATAAGCTATCGAAAAGCTTATGTTAATCCTGTTGAAAGTCGTTGTAGAAATACGAAACGCTTTCGAAGCGATTGTCACTTGTCTAGGCCCTTAGAACAACGACACCCAGAGTAAAGACTTATAAGAAACATTCTTGATATTTTTCCTCTTCCTCTTAAATTAGGAAGTGGATACAAGTTTATTAATTTAAATGTCATAAACTAACGAAGAGAAACCGCGTCTATAAGGAAAAAGTTGTCAAAAAATATAAGCAAAACATTCCACTGATTATTCAATTAAAAATCTCCAAATTAATGTGGGAATAAAAGAAAAAATATTAAAACACTATAACTGTTTACTATGACTTTGTCT
This sequence comes from Lithophane ornitopus, assembly GCA_948473465.1. Classification (NCBI taxonomy): domain Eukaryota; kingdom Metazoa; phylum Arthropoda; class Insecta; order Lepidoptera; family Noctuidae; genus Lithophane; species Lithophane ornitopus. Next base: position 2,197,684 of record OX419641.1, on the reverse strand, counting down.
GTGTGAACATCATCATATAAGTGCCTTTATCCGACTATATCGGGGTCGACTTTCAGTCTAGCCCGATGAAGCTGAATACCAGTATTACATGAAACGACTGCCTATCTGACCTCCACAACCCAGTTACTGTGTAACAGAAACATTTGCGGTAAGCATAACGCAAAGAAAGAAAAATTACACGAAACGAACAAGTTGGGGAAAATATGCGTTACATCCACGCAAAACGGCCATTGATCAGCATAATGCTGCGACACTATGTGAGATAGAGTCCCAGCGCTGGTTTTCAGTGACAGCCGGCGTAACGTATTTTCCATCTTTCTTTCTTTTCTTTTATTTTCTTTCTTTTCTTCCTTTTCTTTCTTTCTTTCTTTCTTTTCTTTCATTCTTCATTTCATTTCATTCTGTCATTTCTAACTACGATTTTTCCATCGTAAAACATATTAAATTGTAAAGGAAAAAAAAACTAGCACAAATTCTATACTTCTATCGAAAACCAACAGACATACAAACAGATTTACCAACACATATCTTTAACAACAAACATCATAATAAAATAATAGCTACATTAAAATCGCGTTTATTAGCAACGGTCAGACGGACAGACAAAAAAATATTCACTAATAACAAAACCCGGTCATGCGCGAGTCGCCCATTAAACCGTGAACAGCTTTATTTTATTAATTAACTTCACACTTAATTACTGAATGGGATACACAGAGTTTTAAGACGTATTCTGGTATGTTAGGGACCCGTGAGCAATTAATATATTCAACTATAGATGGCGATTACTTGGATAGGGTCGGTTGGTGGAGACGAAAGGTCGGTTGTCAGGCCGCGAGATGGGTGTACAAAATTATTACTTTTGGGGGTAGAACCTAGATGACAACCAACCAACTAGAGGCCTAAACCCAGCAGTGGCTGAAATAGAGCTGTGGATGATGCTCAAAGAAAGAAAGAAAGAAAGAAAATACGTTTAATTGCGATAAACATGATGCAAAGAAAGAATAAATAAACGACAAAAATAATTTCACGGAAAATAAATGCGTCACATCCACGTACAACGGCCATCGCTCAGCATAATGCTGCGACCCTATGCGAGACAGAGCCCTAGCGCTGGTTTTCAGCGAGAGCCGGCATTGACGTGATGATGATATATAGACGCCCCTATTACATGGAATAAAAACTATGTACTTATACCCCATTTGAAATAAGATTAGACATTAAAACAAACCCTTTTACAGTCCGTTCAACCGATTTTGACTTCTATACCGTAGGCATAAGGATAGCATTAAAAGCATAAAAAGTTACACAATACCAACTATCTACTACGGCTGCCATTTGTCATGCCACCAACGCAATAGAATTCAAAATCGGTTAAACGGAATGTAAAAAAGGCTTATCTATACGTCTAATCTTATTTCAAATGGAGTATAGTTATCGCAAAAAACTTGCCACAAATCCAAACTCCGTGCTGCTACTGTGATTATTTTTCGTGAGAAACAGTTTGTGTCAAGACGGAATTGACCTAAGCACCTAAACGCTTAGCAGTACACCAATGATACTATTTTTTTTACCAATGTTGTTGGTGGAATATTGCCCGGATGATCGCAATAGGCTCGCCCCCTATTACATGGGACTTAAACATAACTGGCGAAATGTGGGTGTACTATAGGTACACCTCTACCTAACCCTTGGGGGAATACAGGCGTGATGTTATATTGTTGGTAAATATGGTGGATTTAGACCCACTACCTGTCCTATAGAGGCGGCCTGTGTCCCAGCAGAGGGAACATTATCGGCGGATTATCTGAAAAACGGATAAATTAAAAAGGTTTTCAAATTCCAATAAACGCTACGGTACCCCAAAACTTTAGATTGAATCATCAAATTTAGCTCTTTGTATAACGAATCGCAATTAGAGACTACCTCGGATCTGCTGGCATTCCTTTAGTGTTTGTAACGATGCCTGCGGGCTCTGCTCATGTGTAAGTTATAAACATGAGATACGATATGGTGCGTCATAGGTTTTGCATCATGAGGGAACTGGGAATGCTCCGTTATTATAAGGGACGTTGCCTGGGTAAAAAAAAAAAAACTATTAAGTCCGTTAGTCAGATAATATAAAAATATTAGCCACGTATTTTTTGTTTTATCATATTAATATCAAATTATTTAGATAAGACGTATTAATGTTGGGGAGTGTGGGCTCGCTACGTCACAAGTCAGTATAAAATCTACCGGTCAGTGACGCATGCCACATTTTAACTCAATGTATTACCGTAACTATTGATGGAACTATTGATGTGAAAATGGTCACCCATCCACGGACCAACCCCGGCAAGCGTAGCTTAACCAAATCGATCGACCCGTACGGCTGTTATTACTTAGCCACGAGCTTTTACTTTAAACAGATGGTCGATAAAATTGCACATTACATATTTATTGTTACAATTTCCTGTCTTCAGTTTATGAATAGTGTAAATCCAGAAATGTAGTTGAGTAACACGTTTCTGTAATAATTTCAAGTTTAAGAATGGATTTTATGGAGGAATGAAGGCAATATAGCTATGGGATGGTATTTTGTTTGGCGAAAATAAATCTTTCTCGGTCTTGTACAGTTAAACCATTTTCAGGTGCATATTTTTTTATCAGTATTTATTCAAAACATGTCAGGAACAAATAAAATGGATCGACTAAGAAATGAACATCTAAGAGATAAAACAAAAGTAACAGACATCTTGACCAGAATTGACCAGCAAAAATGGAGGTGACCAAGAAAAATGGTGTAAAATAATAACGGATTGGTATCCCAGAAGTAGTTAACGAAAAAGAGGAAAACAACAAAGGAGATGGGAGGACGAGATAACTGACTTTGACTTTGACCTTGAGTTCAAAGGAAACAGCTAGAGGAGGCCTTTGCCAAGAGGCATGCGGAATTGAGAGACATAAAGCGGCTAATATAAAATTCAAAACAGAGTGGGTCCATATCAGCAGTGAACGGCTACGCAGCAATCCCAGGATGAGATGGCGGGACAAACTCGACTCTTTTGTTAAAGATTTGTGCCACAAACAGCAGTAGATAGGGATAAGTGGAAGGAGGGAAAGATGTCTTTGCCCTGCAGTGGGACAAAAACAGCTGATAATTATATTTATTTTATTATGTTTTTTTTTTTTCTATTAAACACATTGTTTTACGCAAATAATTTTAAAAAGCTCTTAAAGTTTATGAAAATCTTGCTGTATATGACCACCTCGCTTTTGTTTTATATGAATTTTTCATAAACTTTATGAGTGTTTTAAAATCATTTGCGTAAAACAATTTCAACAATGGAATTTTTCGTAGATTTAATCTTTATATTGAGTGTAACATCAATAAACTTTTCCTTTTTTTTTTCCTCTGATCCCATCCATCATTAGCTGTTAGGTATGTATGAGTGATATTGTATTGTCAACAGCGAAAACGCAATTTTATAATCCATTGTTTTTATAAATTCAATAAAAAATATGCCACTGAATTTAATTTTCTTTTGCGAGAAACTCGCGTAAAGCATCTTTTTTTTTTGTTTGTTTGTTGAACTCAAAAGAAAAAATGGTTTGTTGATAAAAGTTTGGCGACGAAGACCTACTGTTTTTTTTTGTTTGTGCGTAAAGTAAAAGTAACTGTGATATTTTTATTGGGTTAAAAAATAAAACAAAAGTTGCTGGTTCGAAATTTGATCAGGGTATCTTTGTTAGAAATGTAAACGAAACGCAATCATCTGCTGTCACTTTCATTTCATGTTCTCTCTCTCTCTTGCGCCGTCAACGGTTCTGCTAATATGTGTGTTCCTCTGAGATCAAATAAAATCCCTTTATTTAATATACATCTTGTATAATTTCGCCAATTCTATTAGGTTATGGGACCAGCTTGCTTCCCTGCGGTTAATTCAAGTATTATTTTTAAGATCAGACAGATTGTCATAGTTTTTCCCCAGTTCGAAACCTTTAACAGTAAGGCGTCATGGCCGACCCCAAGACGACTATTGAAAAACTACGTGGTGTCGAAAATTACGGAACTTGGAAATTTGTAACAAAAATGTTACTAATTCATGAAGAACTCTGGGATGCAGTGGAAGAAAAGAAGGGAAAAGATGACAAAATACAGAAGAAGGCATTAGCACGTATTTGTCTCCTTGTTCAGCCATGCGTTTATCCACACATTAGAAGCGCAGAGACGGCACATGAAGCATGGTACAATCTTGAAAATGTCTATGAAAGTAAGGGCCTGAGCAGGCGCTTGTCATTGTTACGCACGTTATTCGGGATGAAACTTGATTCTTTCAAAAACATGGAGACTTATCTCACAAAGGTGGATGAGATAGGCCAACAGCTTCATGATATTGGTGCCAGTGTAGAAGACAACTTTTTAGCTATCGTGATGCTGAGCGGGCTCACATCAGACTATGACCCACTCATCATGACTTTGGAAAATTCTACGTTGAAACTCACCACAGAGTTTGTTAGATCAAGGTTAACCCAAGAGTACCAGCGGAGACAGGAACGAGAAGAGGTAGGCACAGCACTGGTTGTGAAGAAGCAGTTGAAAGTGTTTCGTTGCTTCAGATGCAAGAAACCAGGGCACAGTATCAAGGATTGTCCTCGCAAAGCTGTTTGCAAGGATGATGGTCATTCCAAGAGCAAGGGCTCAGATAAGGCCTTGTTGTCTGCATTATCAGTTAAACTACTGAATAATGTTTGGTATGTGGACTCGGGGGCATCAAGTCACATGTGTAATAACAAAAATATTTTACATAATTTTGTGTACAACACTCCAGTCACGGTTAGTGTTGCGAATGGCGAGAAACTCACGTCATGTGGCAAAGGAAATGTAAAAATTCCTTTACAGAACTCTTTAAAAACTGTAATTGAAGTGTTATATGTACCCAAGCTAGCAACTAACTTGCTGTCTGTTAGTGCAATGACACGCAAAGGTTTTAATGTAATATTTCAAGGAAATTTATGTAAAATTTATGACGGCAAGGAAGTGGTTGCCATGGCTACATGTCAGAATGGAATTTATATACTAAATACCAAAGGCGAAGCTTCTTTTGTGACTGAGGAGAGGCCATGTACTGTGTCTGTGTGTCAGGAGGGGAAAGGTTTTCTTTTACCAACAGAGCAAGTTGCGGAGGTGGTCGTGCCTGTATCTCAGGCTGCGCCCAGGGAGTCGCAGGAGGTTTGGCATAAAAGGCTTGGACATCTCAATGTGCGGAGTATGCAGCTTTTAAAAGGTATGTCTACTGGCATGGATTTTGATAACTCAACTTTTAAATCATGTGTTGCTTGCATTCAAGGTAAACAAACAAAGTTGCCTTTTCCGAAAAAGTCAAAGAGTAGAGCAAAAGCCTCCTTGGGGCTTGTGCACAGTGATCTTTGTGGACCATTTTCAACTAATTCACTTAGTGGATCGAGATACTTTTTAACGTTTATTGATGATTTTACCAGGAAAACATATGTATATTTTCTGAAGACTAAAAACCAAGTTTTTGATAAATTTAAGGAGTTTAAGGCTATGGTGGAAAATCAAACAGGTAACAAAATAAAAGTATTTCGCACTGACAATGGTGGTGAATATGTAAATAAATGTTTACAGGATTTCCTAAAGAGCTGTGGGATCCGTCACCAGACCACTGTACCCCACTCCCCGCAGCAAAATGGAGTTGCTGAACGTGCCAACCGTACCATAGTGGAGAAGGCCAGGTGCATGCTTCAGGATGCAGGCCTTGATCAGCGGTTCTGGGCAGAGGCGGTAAACACTGCTGTTTACCTGAAGAACAGGAATCCGACTAAAGCGGTTCTGGGTACTACTCCTGAGGAAAAATGGTCAAATAAAAAGGTAAATATTACTCACCTTAGAACTTTTGGCTGCTTAGCTTATGCATTGACAGAAAAACGTAAGAAATTTGATCCAAAATGTAAGAAATACATTTTTGTGGGCTACTGTGAAGAGACAAAAGGGTATAGATTATTAAACCCTTTACGTCCGTCAGAATGCATAAAGGCAAGAAATGTAACATTCCTAGAAAATGAATTTTATTCATCAAAAGGTGAAAGTGATGACTTCACTGAGCTAGTGTTAACACGTTCTCACATTCAAAACTCTCCAGAGTCACCAAACCTGTCTAGTCCAGATCAGGCCTTATTAGATTCAAATGATGAAACAGGGATACTCAGTAATGCGAGGTCTGATGAATCTAGTTCAAAGTCCAGGAATAGTAGTATTATATCAGTGAGTAGCTCTGAATCAGATGATTCGCGTGATGAAACTTACGTTCCAGAGGACACAACAATGGATACTTCAGCAGAGTACAGTGAAGCTGTGAACTTGGCATCATACATCATCACACAACAAGGCTTTGATGACGAACCAGAAACAGTGGTGGAAGCTTTGCAAGGAACAGAATCCAAGAAATGGAGAGATGCTATGTCAGATGAGTATAAATCATTTTTGGATAACAAATGCTGGACTATGACTGACTTACCAGAAGGGCAGAGGCCTGTGAAGTGCAAGTGGGTTTATAAAAGGAAGAGAGGATTGAATGGAGAAATATTGAAATACAAAGCTCGATTGGTGGCAAAAGGTTATACACAAAAGTATGGTATAAACTATTACGAAACTTTCTCACCAGTGGTGAGATATTCAACTATTAGAATGCTGCTTGCTCTGGCCGCCGAGATGAAAATGGAGATAGATCACCTTGATGTGAAAACTGCATTTTTGAATGGAGACCTCAAGGAGACCATTTACATGGAACAGCCGGAGGGCTTTGAGGACAATAAGAACCCAGGGAAAGTTTATCGCTTGAATAAAGCGATTTATGGGCTTAAACAAGCTTCTAAGAGTTGGTATGACAAGATAAATACAGTTATAGTAGATAAACTGAGCTTTAGAAAGTTTTCTTCAGAACCATGTGTTTTTATGAAGAATCATGATGGAACAATGACAATAATAGCACTGTATGTTGATGATATAATCTTGTTTTCAAACAACGAACAGGAAAAATTAAAGATTAAAGAGAAGCTTATGACTCAGTTCGAAATGAAGGATCTAGGGCCAGCTCATCACGTCCGTGGCATGAAACTATGCAGAAGGGATGGCAAGTTGACTTTGGATCAGTCTAGTTATATTAAAAGAGTATTAGAGCGTTTTCAGATGTCTGATTGTAAATCAGCGTGCACTCCTATGGAATCTGGATTGAAGCTTGTAAAACCAGATTGTGAAGAAAATAATTTTCCTTACAGAGAATTGGTTGGATGTTTGATGTACATTGCAGTCTGCACAAGGCCAGACATTGCACATGCAGTTAGTATACTCAGTCAGTTCAACGATTGTCATGCTGAATTACACTGGAAGGCAGCAAAACGAGTGCTTCGGTATCTGAAAGGTACGGTTAATCATTGTCTTACTTATGATAAGAGTAGCATGGCCGTCAGCGCATACGTTGATGCAGATTGGGCCGCCAATGAGATAGATCGGAGATCATTTACTGGGTTTGTCTTTAAAATAGGAAAGTCCACAGTATCATGGGAAAGTCGAAAACAAAAGACAGTCGCTCTTTCCAGCACGGAGGCGGAGTATATGGCACTCTCTGATGCATGTAAAGAGGCTTTATTTATCAGAACATTCTTGTATGAATGTTTAGGTACAAGTTGTACAATTTCTATGTACAACGATAGTCAATCTGCACAAAAACTTTGTGTTAATCCTATGTATCATGCTAGAACTAAGCATATTGATGTACGACATCATTTCATTCGAGGAATTGTAAACAAAGGTATTATTGATTTAATTTATTTGTCTACTGATAAAATGATGGCTGATGTTTTAACTAAACCTTTAACTAAAGAGAAAACTGAAAAATTTGTTAGTCAGCTTGGTTTAACAGAGATCATCTAAATATGTATTGTAAAACTTAAAGGTTCTATAACCATAAAGATATTTTAATTTTTAGAATTTATATAACTTTGGGTTTTTATTTTAAGGGCCAGTTTAATTAATGATTGCTTTGTTAAGGGCCAGTTTAATTAATGATTGCTTTGTTTAAGGGCCAGTGTTAGAAATGTAAACGAAACGCAATCATCTGCTGTCACTTTCATTTCATGTTCTCTCTCTCTCTTGCGCCGTCAACGGTTCTGCTAATATGTGTGTTCCTCTGAGATCAAATAAAATCCCTTTATTTAATATACATCTTGTATAATTTCGCCAAGTCTATTCTTGTTGTGAATCTGCGATGATTTACTTTAAAACTATTTGAGTTCACTTTCGAATTGTGTGCGCTTGAGTGAGATTCTAAGTGAATTTTACATACAAAAAAAAAAAAAAACACTCAAAACTGAAAAATAACTTTATTTTCGGAAGTCGGTGTCTTTGCTTTTTAATTTTCGATTTTTGCCACCGACTTCCGAAAGTAAAGTTATTTTTCAGTTTTGAGTGTTTTTTTACGAAGTCGGTTTTGAATACCACTAGCTGATGTAAATAACAGTGAAGGAGTAAATGAAAACATCGTCTAGATAAACTAAGTGGGAAGAATACGTAATATTGAAGCTAACTCTAAAACTACGCAAGCAAAGTTAATAAAATTTATATGGGACCACCTCGGAAGCATGACCTACCCTACAAAAAAAGAATCATCGAAATCGATGCATAATTGGCAGAGAAATTGGGTAAAAAACAAACAAAAAAAAAAAAACATACCGACGAATTGAGAACCTCCTCCTTTTTGAAGAAGTCGGTTAAAAATAGTACTACACTTTAATATCCAAATTCAAACGGGTAATAAAATCGATAAGTATAGGTAATATGATGTCGTTTACAAAACAAACTTTAAGTCATAAAAATAATGCCACGTAAACTTCAAAGATACCATTTTATGTTCAGGTATATGAGCCGTATGTTAAAGTTATGTAATATAAGTACAATTTTTTTATGTGTTTGACAAAATGGCCGACGGCCCCCTTTATGGAAAGTAGTAACCGACGCCTTTTTACACCTGCAAAGATATAAATAGATACAAAGTTGAGATATCTCATCTGTAATGTCACTTTCAATGTCACAAACATATAAATAAATAATAAATTAAATAGCCTTTTATTACTTGCATTGAATTCCAAAAAAAAATATATATATACAGTAATTCAACAATCTATTTCGTATTGTTAAATGTATTGATTGATATTATTTAATTTATTATGTTTTTTATTTTTTTTTAGATAATTATTTTGATTATTTCTTAGAACAAGAACCCCTTTTTTCCTTAGAATGTGAAGGCCTCCTCCAGAGATGACCAGCGGTCTCTATCTTTCGCTGTGCTCATCCAGCGGGCACAAACATAATTATATACCCTTCAAACTCAAAAACACCAATCTTCGATGGATTCCGGATCCACCTGGCCAGATACCACCTTTCTATCTAAATCTGTCGCTATAACAACAACGGTATCACAGCTTGTTGTGTTTCGGCAGTTAGAGGTAAGATGGCCAGTTCCTCTGTGCTTGAGGATTCCGGGTGAAGCTCGCTTCCACCTTCAGCCTGATCATCACTTACCATTAAGTGAGATGCAGGCATAGAGTTTCCACGCAGTGGTAAAAAATAACGATGCAAAATATCAAAATCAAAAGTCATTTATTCTAACGTCAAAATTACATAAGACAGTCCCCCAAAACGCCCACCCTTCACCACTTCCTAGTGCTTTAGCTGGGAAGAAGAACTGGCGCAACAAACTGTCCAGCAGCACAGCTGTCTGTTCTGTTAAAAGATCTTAATTCTACGTAATTATACAGTGAATTTGTGAATAGTTATGGCGGTAGCGCCTCTTTATTTAGTAGCTCTACTACTATAAAAAGGGTTCCAGAACCACACTTAATTGACTCGTCATCCTAGACAAACTGTCCACAAAAAATAAAACAACACAACAAACGAAAAAACAACACTTAACACACACCCATCCCTTTCCAAACCTTGCCAACTGACACTTAACCTAACAATATTTATCCACTTTTTCATTACCAACCCACTTGCCCACTAAAAGTATGACACGTGGTTCTAAAAACAAAAAAAAACGTCATTTTAATCCCTTGCGCGTGAGTCACTATGCCACCCAAAGAGTGAAATAGCGCCTTCTCTGTTTCGCGAATAGCGGTATCTCCCTCGCACACTCGTTTTTTCTCCATTGAAGAGTTTGCTGTCAAAATAAGGATTATAAAAGAAGTTTGGATGGCGTTATGCAAGAAATTTTTTCTAACTAGAATTTAAAAAAAATCGTTAATTTCGGGCAGAGAGAACAAGGTGAACCAGAAGACCTGGTGAACTGCTGTGGAAGTCCAATAGATTCGGAAAATGCAGGACAGGTCGTTGTACTAATAGTTGAGAGAGGCCTGAAATAATGAACTTTGCTATCCATCTCGTTTATCCCTTTATCGACTTTCAAATACCAGCTAGAGCATGGTGTTTTGAGAGGCGAAACGACAATTGGCACAGATAGTAAGAAGCTCAAAAGTCTGTGATTCAGCCACATTTGGTTAAACTGGAAGGATGACAGTAAAACTTCGTAAAACACAGGATTTTTGGTCTAGTTTAGGAGGTATCAGTTCGCCATTTAATGTGACTCTACTTTACAATATTTCTGTAATCCCTGTGTACTTATGTATTTTGTACAAATAAACATTATTATAAAAAAAAAAAAAACATTCCTTTGGATCCGGGTTATCAAGGGATATCAGATAGCCTTGCTGAGCAGACAAATTTTTCGAACAGATGAAGCAATGGATTTGCAATATCCTTCAAAATTATTCAGATTATTTGATCGTGGGTTAGACTGGAAGCCGACCCAAAAATAGTTGGCAATAGATTCGGCGGAAGATGACAGTCAAATCATTCATTAACCTATGTCACATAACACCATCCCGCGTGGCATTTACAAAAAAATAAACCACGAGAATTGTAGTGAGTGATGACTTAATTTTTAGAACCACCGGTAACCGGACACTGTACACGCGAGAGACATATTGTCACCACACAAAATATTAAAGGATTATAAGGGGAATGACAACTTTAGAATGATTTTTCAAAGTTGTCAAGTGTTCATTTTTGGTGTCAAAGTTGGTTATCATTTATTTATTACCAAGAGGTTATTTTTGCTTTTAGGTTTAGTAGTTGCAATGACATTGAGGCCCTTAGATGCTGTATGGGCTCGAAAGCCAAGTCAAGCAAAAAGCAAGCACCATAATATTCAGTGCAAAAGCATAAGAACCCAGAGATTAATTTACCATAAGTAGACTTAATTTTTATATGATAAAAGTAGAGTTGTATCAATATATAGAATTCAAAGGACATTGGTTTGTTATTTTACCAAGAAAACATGAAAACTCATATATAAAATATACAATCTAACACTAAATTAAATGGCTAACTATACAAATAAATATAAAAACAAAAGGAAACTTGGGTGCGAAGTACTCGTCCGCATCGCTGTCATCCGGAAACGCGCTCAGAAGACTGGCAGCATTGCCACGTTGAATGGCAGTGCTAATTCTTTGGCCAAAAACCGAGCCAGCCTTCTGGTCACGTGATAAACTTGCCTACTTTGGTACCCAACCCATATTAGTGCCTTCCAATTATAAAACACAAACTAAGTAATATATAATAAAAAGCAGTGTGGTCTTCAAAAAAATATAAGTGTCGTGGTATTGTGTTTCAGATAGATTGACAGTTGTATTTATTTTGATGGCAACACTGAATTTGCGATGTTTTTTTTTTCAAGGTTGACAGCGGTCAGATGGCCGCTTTTAGGCTTTAAGAGAAACTGAATTTGATTATAATTATTTTAGTTTTGGAAAAGATTTACGTCACTAAGGTGTGGCATATTGGATTTGACTAGTAAAGGCCTACCAAGAGAGTCATGACAAAATATTAGAACAACCAATTCATTAGGCAAGGCTAGTAATGATTACTTAAACAGCATTTAACAAAAACCCTTTCCGGTCCGAAAGGGGGCGCCTGGGTACCGCAATAACATTACTAAAATGTAATCAAAAACGATTTTTGGGAAAATAGGGAAGCTATTTAAAATTTAATTTTTTTTGTACCAAAATTAAGCCAATTTCATTAAAAATTAGCAAATTTTCAACAGTTATGATTTGTAGACACCCTCTAAACGACTACCGCCCGCGCCCCGTGTAATAAACCCAGTAAAATTCTCAATAGAAAAAAAAAAGGACGATTTCCGTTTTTATTCATTTTTTCCAAAAAAAAAAAAAACATACTGGGTGTTAGTGTAGACACCGTTATCCTTGAAACCAGTGGTTTCACCAACTTTGAAATCGCAAAAAAAAAATCAGCTGTTCCATACATTTTGTCGATTTAAGTGAACACAAATGTATGGAACAGCTGATTTTTTTTCGCGATTTCAATGTTGGTCCCATAGAAAAAGTATATTAGACACCAAACCACTAGTTTCAAGGGTAACGATGTCTACCCTAACACCCTGTATAGACTCTCGGTACGATTCTTAACAACGCCCTCACGGATAAGACATGGTTTTTTAACACGCTGTATACATTTTTCTCTTTGAGTATTCAATGTACTCTGGTCTCTAGATTACCCTGTGAGCCTAGCAATAACGCGCGAAGTAAAAGAGAGGAGCTCATGGCTAAGTAATAACAGCCGCACGGGTCGATCCATATCAGGTTAAGCTACGCTTGCCGGGGTTCTTCCGTGGATGGTTCACCATCTTTACATAATCACCATCTTTATAGACTCCTCCGTGCCTCGGAAAGCACGTTAGGCCGTGCGTCCAGGGTGTTATTCTTGGATCTTTGAAAGTCTGACAACCAGTCTTACCAATGGGTATCGTGTTACCCGGTTACTGGGTTGTGTGGGGTTGGCATGGAGCGACTACCTATCGGAACACCACAACCCAGTAACTGGGTAACACGATACCCCTTGGTTACACTGGTTGTCAGACCTTTGGGCTTCTGACTACCCGTAGCGACTATCAAAGATCTACGAATGATAGCCGAGACCAGCGGTTTCGTTCACACATAAAACAAATATTTGAAACACATGACTCACAAAATCACTTCTTATGATATTCCTTTAATAATAGTTAAGAAAAAAAAAAAACATGCAGTAGCTAACACCTCTAAACCATTAAAAACTATCATCCTCATCCATCATGGCCGAAAATGCTATTTTGACATCTGTCAAATTTTTTCATCATGGCGCGGCGTTCGCTTTGACGGCGCGCATTTGGTAGCCAACAATACAAGATGTAATGGCATTAATAGGTCTTAATGGGTTTGTATTTGAAGACGGTTTACAGAGCTTAGCTTGTAGGTTTAACACTTGATTTGTATTGAAGTGATTGCTTCATTGATCTAGAGGTCGCAAGCTGGATTTTTGAGCGATGCAGGCCCTAGACAAAGTGACATTCTATCAGCGATACCGATGCTGGAAAAGGCAAAAATGTATAGGACTGACATAAGCTATCGAAAAGCTTATGCCAAATCTGTTGAAAGTCGTTGTAGAAATACTAAACGCTTTCGAAGCGATTGTCACTTGTCTAGGCCCTCTGGACTCCTGGGTTCAATTTCTATGTTCAAAGTATTGTTTATTATAAATAAGGGTATTTTCAGTAGCAGCCTAGAGTATTTGTGCCCGGTTGATGCCAATTTATAGGCTTTGTACCCTATGGCATGGGACTTAATTTAACTCTGGAAATGTGAGTGTACATGTCTGCCTTACCCTTCATTTAAATACTGGCGTGATATTAAGTTTTTTTTATAACTAGCACAATACTTATGTGATCAACATTGCTATTTTTAATTTTCCTTTTAAATAGATAAAGTATGGAACATCTCAAGAAACCATATCAATTTCAATTGTGATCCATTTAGCCACATCTAAATGAGGCGCCAACAAAAATGGACGAATTTTATTTTAAGTCTTCAATCGCGGTGTGTGGCCTGCGATATTAAATTTTATTGATATAAAAACATTTTTATACGTTAAGGAAATTGTCCAGTTAGAGATATGAGATATAAAAGGCTATTAGTTGGCTTTGCTTTGATAATGGTGAAAGGAAGTGAGATAAGATAGATATTTTATTAACTGTTACTCAAGTTGTTCAACACCTTTTTGATATTAGCTTAAATTTTCTTGGCAATACTGTAAGAATTAACGGAATCGGATTAGTAGCTCCGAAGACCTACATACACACTTTCAAATTTTACCTCTTTACAACATTAATATCGACTTATTTATGGTACGAAAACAGCTCTTTGTAATGGTTAACGGATTAGCCTGTTGGTAAGGTTGGTACCGGTGTTGACAGCTCAAGATATGTTGGACGTGCCCACTTTAGCATAGTCAATCGTAGAAACACTTTTTATTCGAAATTCCTTCATGGACGTCATATTTGCCAGCCTGTCCAGCCTTTTCCCAACCTAGGGGTATTGTGTTACCCAGAAACTGGGTTGTGAAGGTCAGATAGACAGCCGCTCCATGTATAATACTGGTGTTGAGCTGCGCCCGGTAAGACTGGACGCTGACACCAACATCCGGCGCCACACGCCGGGAAAAAACAGGCTGATGGTGAGGCCCATATTTTGTAGTGTATAATTACAGGTCAGACAATTGTAAAACAAAGCCTTTTTGTCATCACATATCTACTGCACCAATGCACAAACATGCATTTTCCAACTATCGCTTAGCTTCAGACTGTGTGCAATACCTTACTCAGTATATTTATTTCTGGTGTTGTCTCGCTATAAATCATATCTGTGTGTGTGACACTGCTCGATGCTGTCATGCCGTAGCGATGAAAATATAGTGTTGCCAGCGTTGTAGACGAAAAAAGAAATAAATTGTGCGTGTACGTATTTTAGTTTTTGATCAAAGCTAATTATGCATTTTGTTTTCTTCGAAAGAAGACTGTTTTTTAAATAAGGTGGCATTAAGTAATAATAACTTAATGCCACCTTGTGGTACAGGCAAAAAATACAGGTAAATATTAAAAAAAAAAAACTTGACGTTTTGGAAGGGAGAAGTAGCCAGGAATCGCATAAAATAGACCTAGGATTGGAACCCAGTTTAGGCTCACAAAAGACCTGCCAGAGTTGCGGGAAAGTCCGAAAGGGATACCGGGACCTTGGCAACAGGCAACTGAAGGAACACGAGTGGGGTTAAGTCAGTAAGAGTCTGACACGCCCTTCCGCTCCGCCCAGAGCGAAGAAATCATTTGATGATATCCCATCCTCAAAAAAAAAAAAAAAGGCTCACAAAAGTTATTTTGGAAACTGTTGGAAAGCTCCATAGATAATTACACCCTTTTGCCCATTGAATAGAGAATGGAGCAGTGGTGGCTCAGTTGAAACGACCCCAGCTTACCGAGTTGTAGGTCGTGGTTTTGAACATATCAAAAAGTCATTTATTCAAACTAGGCTGAGAATCAGCACTTTTCGAACGTCAAAATTACATAAGACAGTCCCCCAAAACGCCCACCCTTCACCACTTCCTAGTGCTTTAGCTGGGAAGAAGAACTGGCGCAATAAACTGTCACTGTCACTGTCACTGTCACGTGCTTTAATTTGTGTAAATAATTACATCACTACTGCTCTCAAAACGGTGAAGAAAAACATCGTGAGGAAACCGGAATGTCCTAGAACCCAAAAATTCCAAGATATGTGACATGTACCAACACGCACTGGGCCCGCGTGTTAGATTACAGCCTACTCCCTCTCGAACGGAGAAGGCTTGTGTTTTATTATTTTATGTCCATGGAATTCCCTTGCCTCACAAGACATCTCAAGAAAGGAAATTATGTATTAGACATTTTTACATAAATAAAAATATTGCGCTAATCTACAGAAAAATATTTTTCTAAGATATTGAAACTACACTCGGATATGTGCAAACAATAAAAACGAGTCCCTAAGTTTAATACTTCAAACGAATAACAATCTAAATAATTAAATAAATAATTGCCATATTTAAACACCTATTTCTTACCCCTTAAACAAAAGAACAATCACATAAACATAATTCCGACCTGGCAACACTAAAATTCTAAATTTAAACACACCTCTTAACATCCAAACGAATGACACCACGGACATATTTATATCCCTGGATGTTCCTGTATGTTTTATGTTGAACAAATCGCCGAGGAACGAGACGGCAACCATTCGGCAATAATTAGGTATAACTTACTGACAAATTAGTGTTCGCGCCACTAAACTGTCAAAGTCATTCTGACATTAGAGGTGGTGACGTTTGAATGACAGTTAGTGACAATACATTGATGTTTTTGTTGTCAAATGGTGTGTGAACGTTGGCTGTTTGAAAGTAATGGTTAGGGAAATTGGCCTTTGTTTGCAAGAAATATTATTGGTAACAATTTATAGGAAACTTTATGCGAATGCTGTTGTGGAGAATACTGCTTGTAATATTAAAGAAAAACTTAAAAAGATTTTAAAGAGAAATATTTATTTTGACAGGTAATTTAAAATGGCGGCATTTTAAAATGTTCTGCATTTTTGTATCGTAGATTATTTTGCAATAAATAATTGTAACTTTAGCCCATAAGATACCTAAATCTTCCTGTAAACGTGTATTGCTCGATAATAAAATAACGTACTCCATCATAAAATGCTATAAAAATCTTGACGATTTTTACCACATTTTGTAAACAAAATTGCTGTTTGCAGTCCTGTTCAGGAATACATAAGCTAGATATTAAATTATCATCACGCCTGTAATCCCCCAAGGGTTAAGCAGAGGTGTACCTATAGTACACCCACATTTCGCCAGTTATGTTTAAGTCCCAAGTAATACGGGGCGAGCCTATTGCCATCAACCGCGTGTAAAGAACTTACAACGTTACTTACATTTTATTCATACTTCTAAAAATCTTAATCAACCATAATCAATCAAGCTGCAACATTCTTAAACCCATAAAAAATTAAGAATTTCAAACCGATCTAAAAACTATTCCAATTAACTTTTTTTTTAATTACTTTCGCTTCGGAGGCAACGGCAAAAAATATTGTCAGCCTACTTAGCTACCATTGACAAATTGGGGATATTTTTTCCTATCAAAATTACACGGTTAGCCGTTGATAAGTTTAAAACTGACGGATAACAGATAATACTGCAATTAATAACAGTCGCTGAGATAAATGGGCTGGGAGACTCTTTTTAGGGTTCCCTGGACAAATATTAAAACGGCAAAAGTACCTATTTGAGAAGTTATTAAAACCTTTTTACAGCTGACTTGAGCTGAAGACAGAAGAGCTGAGACAGCTGAATTATATTGTAATCTATACAAATAAATAATGCCAAATAACAGCTTTTAGAAAGTATAGTAGTAGTTAGTAACGGAGAATCATGCTAAACAATTTGAGGTCAGGTACGACCTTAAGAGAATAATACTGCGGAACCCACTGATCAAAAACTCAGCCTGTATTTACCACATTTCAGTTAACAAATTGAATATATCTCACACGTTTTAAAACCCTATTTATTACCATGTTATCTGAGAATAGTTATGCGTTCGGATTGGTTCGTTCCGTCACCGGTAATTTTAATTACTAAGGTATTTTTCACACACAGTCTTATCATTATTATAGGTTTTATGGCTCCTAGGATCCGTTTTGCTGTGAAAACTGGTCTTTTGAGCATTAACTTTGCGAGATTGTAGATGTTTGAGGAGCTCGAGGCTAAGTAATAACAGCCGCACGGGTCGATCCATCAGGTTAAGCTACCTACGCTTGCCGGGGTTGGTCTGTGGATGGATGACTCTTCCGTGCCTCGGAAAGCACGTTAAGCCGTTGGTCCCGTCTGTCATTCGTGGAACTTTGACAGTCGTTACGGATCGTCAGAAGCCCGAAAGTCTGCCAAATTCCTGTCTACAAACCCGAATAACACTACCCGATCCGGAGCTCGAACGCAGGACTTATAGCAGTCGAGTTTTCGATCATCGACATGCAAGAACATAGTGTGTCGCATCGATACTTAAATAAAAATAACAACTTAATCCCTCGAAAACGCAAGTAAAATAACATTCCCATAGCCGGGTGTATAAAACGAATTTGTCTGAGGATATAGCCTCGTAAGACCACACGTGGGCGTGGGCAGAATGGCTCTATAGACCTCACACGTTGATGATATAGATGTCAATCCTTCATATACAGGGTGGTGACAAGTTTGTGTATGCTCAGGGGGCTTAAAACAGTCACTTTGGCAGAATCATAACAGGAAAATATTATGAATCGTCGTAAAATGTCACAAACTGTCAATTCATAATATGATCTGCGTGCGATTCATATTACGAAATAATTCATCTGTTTGACAGTTTTCTATGGAGATTCGTAAATTGGTCCACATAATATGAATTGCTTTTGTGTCAAACTAGAGGAATTGCTAATGGCAGCTGGAAATTCAAGAAATGAATTCTGTGCCTCCTGTGACAAGTGATACAAGTAAAAAATCAACACTTTACAGGAGAACAAAAACAAGATTTCAAAAATTCCAGTTCGTGGACTAAGTGGGCTAGGCTAGACATAAGTACCTTATTTTGTAGATAAAAACATTCACTTTCACTGCATTTTAATTTTTATGTTACATATTATAGTTCTAAAGTAATTCATGAAAAACCTGTGAGTTGTACCTTTTTGTATTTCCAATATGTGCTAAAATTACGTTATAAATGATACAAGTACAGTTATATTATGTTGCATCTATAAGTTGTCGATAAATATACTGAAAAATAAAATGTGAAAATTAATATAATCGCTCTTATACCATGAAGCACGAAAAAAAATGTGTGGAGCAATTACTTATAGGGGTTACAACTTGACATATATCTAAATTCACGATTTTTTGGCCAAAATCCTGGCAGTTGTATCCTTTTGCACCCAACTATCTCCGAAACTATAGCAGATAAAAGAACGTGAGTTAGACCAAAAAAACCGCATTTTTTTTTCTGATAATTTCTATGTAAAAATCTCAAAAGGGTACTCGACTAAAAGCACTCATCACAGGAGGCACAGAAATGCTTTTAGAGGAATTGCTAATGTGACCGTTTTAGGCCCACAGGTTTTTGTAATAACTTGATTTTTATGAGTGACCATGGAGTTTCTTGCCGCATGGTTGGGCAGAGGTGTACCTATAGTAGGCCCACATTTCGCCAGTTATGTCTAAGTCCCATGTAATAGGGGGCGAGCCTATTGCCAGCAATCGGCACAAATCTAGAGAGATATTCCAAAAAAAAAACACTTCGCACTCAATACTTTAGCCGTCAATCTGCCTAGCCTTTCCCAACTATGTTGGGGTCGGCTTCCAGTCTAACCGGATGCAGCTGAATACCAGTATTTTACATGGAGCGACTGCCTATCTTAACTTCACAACCCAGTAACTGAGTAATACGATACCCCTTGGTTAGACTGGTTGTCAGACTTTCGGACGTCTGACGACCCGCAACGACTGTCAAAGATCCACAAATGACAGCCGGGACCAACGGCTTAGCGTGCTTTCGATATGTGAGGAGTCTCGATATGTGAAAATGGTCACCCATCCACGGACCAACCCTGGCAAGCGTAGCTTAACCTGATGGATCGACCCGAGCGGCTGTTATAACTTAGCCACGAGCTCTTCACTCGAGCACTCAGGACTTTAGCATTGATTACAAATATCGAAGTGCCGGTCTCAATGATCTTCATGGCAATCAATACATACCATGAATAAATTACTTACATCGATCGATACGTGACCAAAATCACACGCTCGGCACAAGAGATGTCTTACTATTGTGTAGCATCGTTAAAATTGTGGTCGTTAAGGCTTGTGTTAATGAGCCGCTCCATTTGAGAGTAAGCTCTGAGAGATATCCAAGTAGAAGCGTTTTCATGAGCAGATTTCCAGTTATCAAATATTTCGGCAAAATAGGATATGACGGGGTAGATAAATCGCGTTCGTTAGCTGGTGGCTAAGTAATAACAGCCGCACGGGTCGATAATTAGCTTAACCTGATGCACCCGCCCCCCTGGATGATCAACTTGGGTGACCATCTTTACATGTCGAGACTCCTCCGTACCTCGGAAAGCACGTTAAGCCGTTGGTCCCGGCTGTCATTCGTGGATGTCTGACAGTCGTTACGGGTTGTCAGAAGCCCGAAAGTCTGACAACCAGTCTTACCTTTAACATTACCAGTTATTGGGTTGCGGAGGTCAGATAGGCAGTCGCTCCATGTAAAATACTGGTATTCAGCTGCATCTGGTTAGACTGGAAGCTGACCCCAACATAGTTGGGAAAAGGCTACGCAGATTGATTTTAGTTTGAGATGTTTCGTTAGTTTTAGTTAAAGTCTGCGCGTGACTGCTAATCACCGCCTTTTCTTTTTTTTTGACCGTGGGTAATCATTAAATGACTACTCCCGCTTTGGGCGGAGCGGAAGGGCGTGTCAGACTTTTACTGACTAAAACCCACCCGTGTTCCTTCAGTTGCCTGTTGCCAAGGTCCCGGTATCCCTTTCGGACTTTCCCGCAACCCTGACATGCCATCGGTCTTAGCGGACCCCGCAAATTGTGCTGACATCTCTTTCATCTCATCCGAGTCAAACAGGATATCGTCTAGATAAACTAAGTGCGAAAAATACGTAATATTGAAGCTAACTCAAAAATTACGCAAGCAAAGTTAATAAAATCTATATGGGACCACCTCGGAAGCATGACCTACGAAACAAAAAAAGAATCATGAAAATCGATTCATAATTGGCGGAGTAATCAGTAAAAAAAAAAAAAAAACATACAGACGATTTGAGAACCTCCTCCTTTTTGAAGAAGTCGGTTAAAAAAATAAAACAACATCATCGTTTCAGCTGAAAAACGTCGACAGATGGACATATTGGACATACGTCCAAATGACGTGTTATCAGCATAAAATTGCAGATTAATGGAACATTATTATTTCATTGTAATTTCTTCATTTTATGACATTACACACAAGTGACATTCGAGCGTTATTATTGGCTCTATCAACTATCGCCATGAAAATACAGGCTGTAGTATTTTCGACTTTCTGATATAATTAGAAATTAATTTAGACTTGTTTATTTTTATGTCTGGAGAAAAAAATAAAAAATATTGGGATTTATTGTAGTTTATGATTATTTATTTATGCATTGACTGTGGAAATGTGTCCATATTATTCTTATTTCGCATGCAATCTTAGGTATTTGTACGCCTCTTGTAATGACATTGAACCAGCGACCTATGAACTATAGTAGTAATTTAATGTAGGAATTGTATTCACTATGCCTATGTTACACAAATAAAAAATGATTATTGATGATGCATTATAATCTACTAGCTAACTTCGTCCGCGTAATTTTTTTTCAACATACTGGGTGTTGGGGTAGACACCGTTATCCTTGAAACTAGTGGTTTGGTGTTATCTATAATATACTTTTTCTATGGAACCAACCTTGAAATCGCGAAAAAAAAATCTGCTGTTCCACACATTTGTGTTCACTTAAATTGACAAAATGTATGGAACAGCTGTTTCTTTTTTGCGATTTCAAAGTTGTTCCCATAGAAAAAGTTGTTCAAAATGAAGAGTACAATGACCCCTTTACGGGTTTAGCATAAAGAAAAAATTATGTTGTATATCCTGTCTCCCGACAATACTATAGTTACCCCATTAGTGAAAGCATTTTCAGCATCAGATCAGTAGTCCCTTACATACATACTCACATAGGGTACCTCTTTATAATAATAGGTCTTTACCTATGAAATTGCCGTTTTGTATGAAAAAATTTAAACGAATTTTTTTCATGAATTTTTTATTTGTATTAATCGAAGTAATCACCCATGCAATCAATGCATCTTTGCCATCGCAGTGGCAGTTTATTGATGCCCTTCTTAAAGAAATCAGCTGGACGGGAGGCAACAAATTCTTCAAAGGCATTTTGTACTGCCTCTCGGGTATTGAATTTTTTTCCCGCCAAGAAGTTATCCAAATTCTGGAAAAAGTAGTAGTCTGTAGGCGCAAGGTCTGGTGAGTAGGGCGGATGACGGAGAGCTTCCAACCCCAGTTCTTGCAACTTGGAGACCGTCTGCTGTGCAGTATGAGGTCGCGCGTTGTCGTGCAGGAGCAGCGGAGACGAGCGATTGACCAATGCTGGTTGGAGATGCGCCAGCTTCTCCATCATTGTGTTCAGTTCTTCACAGTACACATCTGCAGTAATGCTCACCCCGTTTGGTAAGAAGCTGTGATGAATCACACCGGCGCTAGACCACCAAACAGTGACCATCACTTTTCTAGGGGTAAGTTTTCGTTTAGGGCATTGTTTAGGTGCTGAACCAGGATCCAACCAACTTGCTGAGCGCTTGCAGTTATCAAACAGAATCCATTTTTCATCGCAGGTAACAATGCGGTTCAAAATTCCTTCATTTGTGTGTCTGTTGAGCAGTGCAAGGCACGTCTCGACGCGTACTTCGCGCTGGCGATCATTGAGTTCGTGGGGCACCCATTTGTCAAGCTTTTTTACCTTGCCAATTTGACGCAAATGGACCAATATTGTTTTGACGCTAACGTCGAAAGCTGCTGTTAATTCAGCCGTAGATTGTGTATCATCAGCTTCCACAATCGCCTTTAATTCGTCATTGTCGACCAAAGTCTTCGGACGACCGCGAGGTTCATTTTTCAGGTCGAAATTTCCAGAACGGAAGCGAGCAAACCAATAACAGGTGGTGCGTTGGTTTGTAGTGTTAGCTCCGTAAACGTCGTTGATGTTGCGTGCCGCTTGTGCCGCGTTGCTGCCACGACGGTACTCATATTCCATAATTACTCGAATTTTTAACGTATCCATGATGACGAAAAAGATTGAAATGCGATGAAAATGTAATACTAATCAATAAAGAAATGACTACTTTTGGAAAAAAAAATCCATGTTTTTAAAATAAAATTAATTTGAAATTAGAATTCTTAGCCAAACAAAAATTATTTTGATTTGAAATGGCCAGTACTGCAGAACGGCAATTTCATAGGTAAAGACCTAATATTACCAAATAACTTTTGCCCGCGGTTTCGCCCGCGTGGATGTTTTCATAATCTATCAGTTTTTTTTTTTTAATTTTACTTGCTTTATTATTAATTTTGCATGTTTTTTCCTTCTTTAACATAATTATTGGGTAATTAGAGACACTTAGTTATGAGACATTTGCTTACACTAATAATAAAGAGTCTGTCAGGAAAAAGTTCTCGCAGAATTGACTCTAGCCACTTTAGCACCACCTGTACATAAAAACAATAAAAACCGGCGCCCACGCAAGTATTCGCAACAAACACCAGCACGACAACAGTACGGCGCGGGCGCATAATATTATTTAATTTTACATTCACACTCTTACAAATATGGAGTTAGCAGATACATGCCTCGTAGTTATTAACCGTTAACGGATCGTTCATGTTAAGAATCGTTATTAGTAACATTTAGTTACTAATCTATGCCTTGAATTTGTTTTTCTAATTGTAATTTAAGGAGGAACAGTCTCGTCATCTTATTACTTTTGGTGCGCTTCATTTGGTGCGTTTCAAAGTTGGTGCGCTTCGAGGAATACCTGGAATATTCCTTAGTACGCTTAGCTATAAAAAATAACGTTACAATTTTCCGTTATATCGGTAGTTATACATACTTATTTAAACAATTACATCCATACAAATAAATAAAATTGATGTGTCTGTTTGTAATGTCTAAATAACAGTTTTATTACTAAATGCATAAGAAAGTATACGGTAAATAAGTATACTTAACAAAAAAAACTATTTAAAAAAAATCTGTCTGGAACACGCCTTATCTCCGAAACGTCTTGACCGATTTTGACGGGACTTTCACTGGCAGATAGCTGGTGTTATAAGGAGTAACTTAGGCTTACTACTATTTTGGGGTACGTATTACCACGCGGGAGGAGATGCGAGCAGCTAGTTAAAAATAAATAAGTAACATAATTTGTTTGACTTGATAAGTTATCCAGCCCTGAGAATCGCAGAATAAAGAATTAACCACGTACACACGGCTACACATCAAGCTATACATTTCCAGTATAAACAGACCTCTCATTATACAGGAACCCTATACAATGCGAGATCAGCTTATACTGGAAATATAGCTCGATGTGTAGCCGTCTATACCCCTTGAAGTCTTTAATTGTTGAGGATGGCAACTTTAATGATTATCATGATATAATTAAAATCAGCTCGTAAATACATATACCAAGATTTACAAAGTACTTCCAAGGAATGCTGTTTTAACCTATCCTAATCTAATATTATAAATGCGAAAGTGAGTTTGTTTGTTTGTTACGCTTTCACGCTAAAACGGCTGAACGGATTTGGATGAAATAGGACAACAACCTGGAATAGGACATAGGATACTTTTTATACCGATATTCCCACGGGATCGAGACTTACGCGGGTGAAACCGCAGTGCGAAGCTAGTAATCAATACAATTCTGCCTAGCGATTTCCCAACTATGTTGGGTTCGGCTTCCAGTCTAACCGGATGCAGCTGAATACCAGTATTTTACATGGAGCGACTGCATATCAGACCTCCACAACGCAGTAACTGGGTAATACGATACCCCTTGGTAAGACTGGTTGTCAGACTTTCGGGCTTCTAACGACCCGTAACGACTGTCAAAGATCTATGAATGACAGCAGGGACCAAAGGCTTTTATTATAACGTGCTTTCCGAGGTCATCCTCACTCACCATTTGCAGAGGATATTTTACATACTTATCTTGAAGACTTCACAATATTATTATCCTCTCCCACAGAACCGTTCAACTACAGAAAATATTCCATGTTCATGTACCACGGCCACAAGTGACCTCAAGCTAGCCATTTTATTAATAATGGAACCGACTTATGTTTTGACAAATTAATTCTGCGCAGGAGTTTACCGATAATTATATTTTGTGTTAGGGTTGGCACGCGTAAGATATGCTGGTTTGCTCGAGAATAAAGCAGTACTAAGTACTTTTTTTTTTTTTGTTGAGTGGGGGAAATCATCATATGACTTCTCCCGCTCTGGGCGGAGCGGAAGGGTGAAACACGACGCGCCATCGACCCGGGCCTGGCAGCAATGGGTAGCTCGCCGTCCGCAAGCCCGCGCCTATGGTGGCCGGGAATCCGCCTGGGATTCCCGACGCCCAGGGTGTCTCCAGCGGCGGCGGTTAGGGGCGTGAGGGCGCAAACTTTGCCTAAGAAACTCATCTGAGGAAGACCATAAGTACCTACTATATCCGATGTAGCCAGTGCTATTACAGGCACGAATTAGAAATTTCAGCTTTATTTCTGGGATAGCATGGCATCTGCAATACTTCTGATATTATTACAAATCTCCATATGCAGATGGCGACCTCTTAAGAGGAAATAGAGTCGGTCTTTTCTCCAGACAAAAAGTCAATTTGAAAGATATTTGTTTGTTTGTTACGCTTGCACGCTAATACGGCTGAACGGATTTGGATGAAATAGGACAACAACCTGGAATAGAACATAGGATACTTTTTATCCTGATATTGCCACGGGATCGAGACTTACGCGGGCGAAACCGCGGGGCGAGGCTAGTAATCAAAACATTTCTGCCTAGCCTTTTCCCAACTATGTTGGGGGAGATCTACAACTGACAGCGGCAGCAACCGACAGTAATAAATCAATATTCTATAAAAAAATGTCTATATTAATTTGCAATTAAATTAATTTTCCATCATAACATTGGAATGAAAGTAATATTTTTTTCGAATCTAGCGCCAGCCCTAGGTTTACATCTGGGTGGCCCTCGCGTCCGATACCGTGGCAGCTAAAATAAAACCAACGTACCGTGCGAGGGAGATGCAACACGTAACGTCATGGCCCTCTCGCTCGCGCGCAGAACATCGATCTTTTTGAGTTATTAGTAATGTTTTTTACGCGTTATTTTCAAAAGGAGAGTTTAGGTGATTTTCTAATTAAAAAATGCAAAAAATTGTCTGTTATTGTCTCACTGCAGGTTAAAGCCCTCTTCTTATTCAGAGAAGAAAAGAGCGTTGATCACCACCCTCGCGACCATCACGAGAGGATTCGATTGATGTAACCAATATATTGTAACAATATTCTGATTTATAAGAGTGACCGTGGAGTTTCTTGCCCGTTCTTCTCCATAGGAACCTACTACGCTTTGGAATGGGCAACTAGCTTCATCTTTCTGACTGACGGACTCGAGAGTTGAGTTAAGTTGAGCTGAGAGGTAACGTGTCTTCTCCGGAGAGATAGGCAGAGATTAAGAAATGAAATGAAATGAAATTGTTTATTCTGTAAATAGGATATTGGAATCACTTTTACACGTCATATTAAAAAATATTAAAAATAAGCTAGAAGAGGTCGGCGTTTCCTATCTGACTACTCTGAGAAGAAAGGCCGAAATAAACTCAGAGGTCACAGTCTCTTTTAAAGTCCAGACATAATCTTGGTCGGGCCATATGAGGACCATGTAGATTAGAGTCTGAAATGGTCTTTTGAGGAAAGAACCACACATATTTGAGTGGACCTTTCCAGTCAGTGCAAGCATTTGTCAGTAATAGTGTAGCTCAACTCAGAACTTAAACCGGGCACAAATCCAGACTCCGGGCTGCTACTGAGCAATTCCAGATGGAAAAACCCAATAACACTTTGGGAATCGAACTAAGAACCTCATGCTCAGCAGTAGCGTTTGCAGCCACTAGACCAAAGAGTCAGTCTATTGCAATTAACCGGGTAGAAATTCAAGTGTCAGACTTTCGGGCTTCTGACGACCCGTAACGACTGTCAAAGATCCACAAATGACAGCCGAGACCAACGACTTAACGTGCTTTCCGAGGCACGGAGGAGTCTCGGTATGTAAAGATCCCCGGCAAGCGTAACTTAACCTGATGGATCGACCGTACGGCTATTGTTATTAGTATATAATAGCCACTCTTGTATCTTTACCAATAATGAAGCAAAGTCCTCCTAGCTTTGCATAGTAGACCCTCCCATATGGAAGTAGCTATCACAGGTAACATTAGCTTACGTATCTATTTATATGCCCAGTTTGGTAATAAATACAAAAAAAAAACAACTGACTTCCAAAAAATAAACACAAAAAAAGTGAAAAATAACTTTAATTTCGGAAGTCGGTGGCAAGAAATGAAAATTGAAAAATAAAGACACCGATTTCCGAAATTAAAGTTATTTTTCACTTTTTTTGTGTTTTTTTTTTGGAAGTCGGTTGTGTTTTTTTTGGAAGTCGGTTGTTTTTTGTTTTTGTAAAAAGTTTTTATTTTTCACTTTTTAGTTGTGGTACCTACCCCACAAAAAAGTCTTGTATTACCACACATTAGTGTATTACCACTACCTGCTCTGTAAATAACAGTGACGGAGTCAAAGAATATATCGTCTACATACACTAAGTACGAAAATACGTAATTATTGAAGCTAACTCAAAAACTACGCAAGCAAAGTTAATAAAATTTATATGGGACCGCCTCTGAAGCATGACCTACCAAACAAAAAAAGAATCATCAAAATCGATTCATAATTGGCGGAGTAATCGCGTAACATACACAAAAAAAAAACAATAAACATACAGACGAATTGAGAACCTCCTCCTTTTTGAAGAAGTCGGTTAAAAAGGCTACCATTTTAAGCAAAACGATTCGTTTTTGTTTATAGGAACTGAGCATAAGTCAACAAGTCACTAAAAGTTATAATTTTTTTTTCAAATATTAGACACAGCTCCTCACTACCCTACGGCTAACAAATGATTCGTAACTAAATTCATCGTATCTACTCTCCACACTTGCGATCAAACTGTTCAAGGGTAGTTTTTGAATTAAACATTTATTTTACACCCTCTCCCGGGGGCTGTGAGGGGAACACATCGATCCCCCTTAAACTTCATCTGTAGCCGTCTAGGGGTAATTACGTAACACACTAACAGTAGCAATAGGTTTCATTTTGACAAAATCAAAATCAAAATATTTTATTTCACATAAACCTACATGGGCACTTATGAAACGACAGAAGCTAGGTGTACGGTTCCAATTGGTCATTTCCTACGGAGAAGAGCCGGCAAGAAACTCCACGGTTACTCTTTTAAAAATAATTGGCTGTTACAATATTTTCGAATTACAGTTCAACAACATTCATTGCGTTTTTTACGTTCTTAAGCAGACAAATTTTTCGAAAATAATGAGCAATGGATTAGCACACATCAAATATAAACAACTTTTAAATAAGGAATCAATAGAATTCGCAAAAAAAATAATCGACCTGTATTATGTAAAATCCGATTGGACCATTTTGAATAAAGAGTTCGAACTTCTTTTGCGAATTCGATTAATCCCACTCTCGGATTGTGATTGAAAGTGTGTTACGTAATTAGGATGAAAAAAAAAGCTAGTACTTACCTAAAAACAAACGCTATGTCATTATTTCTTAAACACGTCAGAATTACCAAAACCACACTGAATTTAAAATCACTGTACCAACAATTATCCGAAAAAACCTCATTGTAGATATTATTTCACATTATATTTCCTTTTTCTTGCTAATTAGTGGTTAAAAAACAATAATTACTACTTACAAGTTGTCAGTGCCTAGTTATTACACGTTCTAGGTGTTAAAGTGCGGGTCTCATTAATTTATAATTGATTAAATTATACACACGAGGTGTCAGAATTATATTTTATATTTGTCTATGTTTTTTTTTATGACACTGCAACTTTGGTTGAGTTTAGTGGGACTTATTTTGTTGTTTGTATAAGATTTTGTAAATTATGACAGAGGTTTTTTTAAATAAAAAAGCGGCCAAAGCCAGACTTGCACTAAGGTACCACCGTACAATATTTAAGGCTGTACCCTACCTCAGATTTTATCTCGCTCGCACCATACTACTCGCGACCTGAGTGAGAGCGAGACGGAGTGGGGCGCTAACGGCTCTCAAGCCTCGAAAAGTTTAGGTAATTGCTTTTTACGGTGAAAATAATGGCAATAAAAATAAAAAAAACATAAGACCTGCTTTTTAGATAGTTCAATTATTATGCAAAGTTTCATGATGTAATTTGAAGTATTTTATGAATACCAGCGGTTTATAGTTCTGTTTAGAGGTCACTAGGATTTTTTTTCTATCGAGAAAATTTTATGTAATCGTATTTTCGCCAAACATCGGACCTAGCATCAAGCCTCAACTTTAACATATATTTATTTCAAAATTAATGCTGCAGTATTTTCAGCGATCGATAACGGAGGATCATGCTAAGCAATTTGAGGTAGGGTGCGCCCTTAAAAAACTTTAAAAAATACAAGAATTTTATTTGTTAAGTCATAAAAACCGTGCGAAACAGGAGCAACTCGCTAGTTAAATGTAAATATAAGATAGGTAAAAAAAGTAAACTAATATGATGAACGAAACAGCATTTTCAAAAACATCATCTTTCTTTAATATCTTCACTAACTCCACAACAATGAAGTAATCTTTACCAAACAATAATCCATAATCTTAAAACTAACGCTTACAAGCGTTCAAATGGCGCGAAACTTGTAAACGTCAAATTTGACAGCGCGCCATCTTGGAGCGGTGCCCGCTGCCAATAACCCGGGATAATTACTTAGGCGATTAGTCAAACGTCTTAAGTTGGTCGGCTATTACAATGTCGCGTATCGAATAAGTTTTGACATGTCGGAGTATTTATAAGACGTAATTTATTTATTTATTATTAGGCTCTTCAACAATGAGTACACTAGTTATTTGATTCAGGCGTGACTTTGCGGAAATCCATTATAAAATACAATAGACGTAGATATATTTAGTAACCTATTCCGCTTGACTATTCTTCAAGAGTCCTAAAATACTTCTTTGCGTCCAGCGCTCGGTGTGGTAACACGTCGCGTTCTGGTTTGCAATTGGTCAATCGTCATCCTGAGGATGGCGCGTTGAGAGGTGAAACACGTGTCGATTTCTTACAGGGTTTTTTAGGACTCTTGAAGAATAGTCAAGCGGAATAGGTTACTAAATATATCTACGTCTATTGTATTTTTTAATGAGTACACTATTACTTTACAATTTGTACGTTGCAAACTTAAGGCTAAGCGCCTCATTACTTAAAGAAAAGCACAACATGCAATACATTATGCGCAGAGAATAACACAATTAAATAATTAAAACAAGTAGGTAATACATAGTTTAAGAAATAAATAATCAAATTATTAAAAGCTAAATTGATTACAATAAATTATATAGATTAAATTAAATTAAATAGATTGCATATTCAGCCTATAATGTTCCCACTGCTGGGACACAGGCCTCCTCTCTGTGAGAGGGAGCGGGCCGTAATCCACCACGCGGGCCCAGTGCGGGTTGGTAGATGTCACATGTCTTCGAATTTTTGGTTCTAGGACATGCCGGTTTCCTCACGATGTTTTCCTTCACCGTTTTGAGAGCAGTGGCGATGAAATAATTTACACAAAGTAAAGCGCCTGTCAGGGTTCGAACCTAGGACCTACAACTCGTAAGTCGCGGCCGTTACCACTGGGCCACCACTGCTCTTATAATACCAACATTACACGCATATATAAGATAATCTCACACCACAAGTATCACAACGTATTTCCATCCGTTCGCGATACAATCTGAACAAACTATCTCGTTACGGTACGGTGTGAATGCGGTCGTCGCGTCGTTAAGGTTAAGTCAGAGGTAAGGTCGCAAGCATATTGCCTTTAATTGCACATTTGTTTACGAGAATATCGATTTACGATGTGCGAACTTAGAATTGTCTGTGAAGATAGAGTTTGTTGTCTATTGTTTGGACGAAATCACCTAAGACTTATCTTAGAGTTAATTTATCAACGATTTTTGGTATGGTTGTGTTGCTGACCATAGATTTCTAGTATCTAGAGTTTAAAATGACACATTGGGTTTTTAAAAGCTGTTTAGCGGTTTTTACACTCGCGACAATCTAAGAAGTCCGTTTTGACGTTTCGTTCTCGTACTTGTAATAAAACGTTATGCCTTGAGAATCAGTTTTAATCAATGTAGATAGGTCATCGATTACAAACTCTCTAAGTATGTTTAATCGACATGTCTCGAGAATCAGTTTATAAGAAACAATTTTTTTTTTTCATCGCTACACAAAGGATTTTTATAGCTGTCAAAACGGACTTCTTAGATTGTCGCAAGTCTAGTATTTTTATATGGCCTACCTGCAGATCTGGTAGCTTCGTGTGATGGGTTTTTGCATAATCAGCCCATAATGTTCCCACTGTTGGGACACAGGCCTCCTCTCTGTGAGAGGGAGTGGGCCGTAATGCACTTTTACGCGGGCCCAGTGCGGTTTGGTACGACGGGTCGTTGAGCTCTAAATATTGACCAAAAAATCGGTCCAGTCGATTCGGAGATTAGCCGCAACAAACAGCCAGAAAAAAATATTAAAAATTGTTTTTTTTTATTGTAAGTAGTAGTAAGAAGCTGTTATTTTGAAATTACAAAGAAACACTTAAAGTTTATTTATTTTTATTGTATCATATATCTTATAGATAGATGTATACACATTGTTCTCATCCTAAACTAAACAATCCTAACTTCTTATTATAAATGCGAAAGTGAGTTTGTTCGTTTGTTACGCTTTCACGCTAAAACGCCTGAACGGATTTAGATGAAATTTGGCACATGGGTAGACTATGACTTGGAATAGGACATAGGATACCTATTATCCCAATATTCCCACGGGACGCGGGGCGCAGCTAGTAATATTATAAATGCCAAAGTAAGTTTGTTTATTACGCTTTCGCGCTAAAACGCCTGAACGGATTTAGATGAAATTTGGCATATAGGTAGACCATGACGTGGAAAAGGACATAGGATACTTTTTATCCCGATATTCCCACGGGATCGAAACTTATGCCGGTGTAACCGCGGGGCGCAGCTAGTGTGATATAAAACCGATCATATCTTCCTCTATATCACTTCGCCACACGGTTTACATTGTTAACAACATATTATTACATAAACAGTAAGGTATATTCGCGGGAAATTACTTGTTTTAACACCTGTTGAGACCTGTATGTACTAAATATTATGTATAACTTTGACTTCTTAGAATAATAATAGACAGAGATTATTACTTTGAATTAAAACCACGTGACTTATAGATGCTAAACCTTTTATTTCAAATGTTAAAATCATATTATATAGAGTCACATATTAATAGGCTCTATTCTGAATCTGAATCTTTCGAGACTTATCCGTGCCTCCGAAAGCACGGTAAGCCGTTGGTCCCGGCTGTCATTCGTGGATCTTTGACAGTCGTTACGGGTCGTCAGAAGCCCCAAAGTCTGACAACCAGTCTTATCAAGGGGTATCGTAATACCCAGTTACTGGGTTGTGGAGGTCAGATTTGCAGTTACTCCATGTAAAATACTGGTATTCAGCTGCATCCGGTTAGACTGGAAACCGACCCCAACATAGTTGGGAAAAGGCTAGGCAGATTGAAATATTTAGATCCATAGGTATTCCCAATCACCAGTCTCAATTTAATTAAAGTTTAGATTGTATTTGGCATGGTATTTGAGAGTGCATTTTACGGATATCGATGTTAATTGGCACACTAACATCAACAACAATATAATACTGTCTTGTTACAATTCAAATTGACACCCAAAATCATTTCACAGTCAATCTTATCACACCTTTTACCCCTCAAAATCCAGCCCCTTCCCATCTCCTATCAAGACAGCCAAACCTAATTGTAACTAACTAATAAAATAAGTTAAAACAATAACAATTCTAATTATTTTCATCGCTTTATTAAGCGCTCGGTTCAGGACGTTTGACTGACTTTTAATTAGGAAACTTGTGCCAATTGAAATTTCACTGCAGCCGAGGGGTTGAAACTTGAGTTGGGCGTTGAAAATGGCGGAGTGATTGACGGAGCGGAATTTCGGATGTCCTATATTTAGATTTTCTTGTAGACATTTAAACAATTTTCTACACGATGTGAAGATAAGAATCAAAAACTCAAACACTTTTGAATTGTCAAGGATATGAAGCTAGTTGCCCATTCGAAAGCTTAGTAGGTTCCTATAAAGAAGAACGGGCAAGAAACTCCACGGACAATCATAATCAAAAATATTGTTACAATATATTGGTTACATCATTCATTCATAAGCCGTGGCAGCTAAAAGATGACCAATATTTAATATCTCAATGATGTGATAAAATATTATAAAGGCACTTCAAGAATCGGGAATCTTGGCATAATTTTTTGTGCCATAATATTGTTTGGCATAACGTTTTCTCATAACTTTTTTAAGCATAATAATACTGTGGCATAATAATACCTTAGCATAATGCTAAGGTTATCATAACTGTCATTTGGTCTAATTTGTTTTAGCATAATTTGGAGTTGCTGTAATTTTTTAAGGCATAATTTATTTATGCGTCTATTAATCGTAAACCATAAATATAAACATTATTTTTTTATAATTTGGGAATTACTCCGCGAACATGTTTGTTTTTAATCCGACTTCTAAAAGAAGGAGGTTGTCAATACGGAGGTTTATTTTTATGTTTGTTTGGGCATACGTTGTATATAAACGGATTAGCAAAATTCTATTTTTTATAATAACTCGTGCAGTTACTCTCAGAAAGCACCATTTGGTGAAGTGGAACTGATGATGAAGACCACAGATTGCCACCGGAACTACTCAATAATAAGTATTTCACGGGTTGCGATACGATTACTTTATGGTTTCCAAGTAATTTATGCTCGTGGTGAAGTACTGGTAGAACTCCTCAACGATTAACGCAGGGACGTTATGGACATCGGAAATAGCAATATTATGAAATAGTGGTGAGCAGTTGACATTACGCTATTGTAACTTAGATAAATTACAAACTGACCCACTAAAAAGCGAGAAATAAAAACACTACATAGTGTAAAAAACTTAAATTTCGAAATTTTGTGGCATAAACCATAAATACAAAACCAAAGGAGTGAGTTATATTGGATTTATTATTTTTATTCCAAAGAATAATTATTATGTGTAAATATCATTATGCGTTTATAAAATTATGCTTTAAAACATTATGCTGCATTATTATTATGCCAACAGTATTTATGACAATTAACATTATGGCAAAACATTTATGCGTAATGATCATTAAGCTGAATTTCGTTATGCCAATGTAAATTATGACAATCTATTTTATGCTTAACATTAGTAAACCCACGAATCAATCAATCTGCCTAGCCTTTTCCCAACTATATTGGGATCGGCTTCCAGTCTAACTGGATGCAGCTGAATACCAGTATTTTACATGGAGCGCGCAACTGCCTATCTGACCTCCACAACTCATTTAGGTACTGGGTAACACGATAGATACCCTTTGGAAAGACTGGTTGTCAGACTTTCGGGTTACGACCCGTAACGATAGTCAAAGATCCACGAATGACAGCCAACGGCTTAACGTGATTTCCTAGGCACGGAGGAGTCTCGGTATGTAATGGATGGTCACACATCCACGAACCATGCGGCTGTTGTTATTAGCCACGAGCCCCTCTAAGAAGCTATCAATACTTATTATTTTTCATACAAAAATAGTACATTACTGTCGCGGCCTTCAACTGGGCTATGCTGATCCTGATAATGTGAAAATGTGGGTCGAGGCACATACGTGAGTCCATCAATGGCTGGTTGCGGCCAAGACTTGTATAGTACTTTTCTCAAATAATGCACGGGAATTAAAACTGAGTAAATTAATTAGAAATTCCAGAATCAATGACGAACACGAACAACGATACTTTATTTGTATATCATAGATTTTTACACAGTTTGTGATTACTTAAACTCACACACTGTCTTATAAGTATTATTTGTAATGTAAAAATGTTAGGAATATTGTGATATTGTATAGGTACCTACTTTTACAATGTTTGTAAATATGTGAGCACCAAGTATCTATCACATAATTTTATTAATCAATTTATTTGTCATTGCTCCATTTTAAATTCTTTTTAAAAATTGTGGTTCAGTAATCGTATTCTAGGTGCATCGTATTCACATGTAATTATAATTGATGTATACAAAATATTGTAAACCATTTTTTTAAAAGAGTAACGGTGGAGTTTCTTGCCCATTCTTCTCCATACGAAAACTACCTTTTGGAAGGGGCAACTAGAATCAGTTCTATTTCTTAGTTTTTTTGACGTTCAAAAGTGCCTTTAATGTGCCTATTTGGAATAAATGGTTCGACTTTGACTTTGACTTTGACTTTGATACTTTTTCACGCGCCAATATGTTCAATTGTTTCTTCTTTACACTAACAGCTTTATTTGCAAGCTAAATCGAAAAAATAAAATCTTTAATAAGTAACCTCCTTGGTTGCCATGTGTTGAAGTAAAAAGTTCGTTCCATGTTTAAATAACACGACAGATATGAGTTTTCACAGTAAGTAATTGATTGACAAATATGGATTTTCATAGTTACATTGCCGGTCGCATCGTCACTTGTTTTTGACCAATAAAGAAATTTCGATTTATCTCAAACTAGGTTGTCAAAATAATTCTCGAATTTCCAAGCATGTTTGAGAAAATCTTTTATATTCCCCGATTTTTTTCAACTTCAACACGACTTTAATACATAATGTATACACCTCTAATTACATACATATTACAGTAAATACTTACATACGCCAGGTGTGAGTTCGCGCCTACTTCACACCTATGTAACAACCATTAACTTATAATGAGCTGTTCTTAATTAAACCTAGCGTGTTATACTCATTAGGAGGTACATAATGTTGGGAAATAATTATAGTTTCCTACTGTAATTGTAACGTGGACTTGGTAGTCGAAATGTTACAGAAAAATGTGGTATTTAACGCCGATTTTTCGTTGATCGAAATTGATGTTTGTCTTTTTTTCGAGGAAAGTTATTGTTGATGGAGTGTAAGGTACCGTTGCCTATAGATACCGATAACACTACATAATTATAGGGACACATTATGTAACATCACGCCTGTAATCCCCCAAGGATTAGGCGGCGGTGTACCTATAGTACACCCACAAAATTCCATGTAATAGGGGCGAGCCTTCAACCGGGCACCAATTCGGAAACTAGGCTGCTACTGAGAATAAACTATCTATAGATATTAGAACCCAATGGCTTGGCACGCGACGATGGCAAAAGACCGGACGGCATGTCCTTATTCCCATGGAAGATGCTTTGCGGGTAGGCCTTTAGTGTGGGACGCAACGTGTGTCGATACTCTTGCGCCATCCCTTCCTGGATCGGCGTGCTGTGCTGGCGCTGCCACTGCGGCTGTGGAAAACCTCAAGCAGTGAAAGTAGAGTCCGTGGGGTCCGAGTGCTCATAGTCTGTTTAATGAAATCTCCAAACGGCTGCTTGACACTTCCTGTGACCCAAGGGCTGGCTTTTACCTTGGTCAGAGGCTAAGTATTGCCATTCAACGTGGCAATGCCGCCAGTCTCTTGGGTACATTACCAGCCGACAGTGATGCGAAGGAATTTTTCGACGCCATATTATAGAATATCTATTAATAATTGTTTATTTGTATAGTTAGTTTTAATTAATATTAGTAATAGTTAGTTTTGTTAGAGTTAGTGTTAAGATGTATACCCCATTTAATGGTTTAATTCAAGTAATTATATGAAATGTAGTTTTAAATACCAATAAAATAAAATCTATAGATTGAAATAGCCTCCACGAGTAGTAATAAGTACCAAAAATAACAGCCGCACGGTTTGGTCGAAGTTTAACTACGCTAGCCGGAGTTGGTCCATGGATGGGTGAACATCTTTACATGTCAGGACTACTCCGTGTCTCGGAAAGCACGTTAAGCCGTTGGTCTCGGCTGTCATGCGTGGATCTTTGACAGTCGTTACGGGTCGTCAGACAACCGGTCTTACCAAGGGGTATCGTATTACCCAGTTACTGTGTTGTGGAGGTCAGATACGCAGTCGCTACATGTAAAATACTGTTATTAAGCTGCATCAGGTTAGACTGGAAGCCGACCCCAACATAATTGGGAAAAAGCTGGGCAGATTGATAGTACACCCACATTTCGCCAGTTATGTTAAGTTCTATGTACATGGCATCTTTCAACTTTAGATTCACCCTTATGAATCTAAAGTTGAAAGATGCCATGTTCATCATCAGTCTACAGCGGTCCACTGCTGGACATAGGCGTCTCCTCTAACACGCCAGCTTTATGAAAAAAGATATTTGCTGAAAACCCGGAAACCCCCGTGATAATCAATTCTCTTCCAAAAACAACCAATTGAAACAAATCTCCCGATACCAAAACTCGGCACATTAAATATACATTACACTGCAAACGTTCTTCTCTAAAACTGTTGAGTGTAAAAACGATTTGTTCAACTATTTTCACGGGCACTGCAAACGTATTGAAGAGAAAAAATGCGAAGACATCAGTAGCTAATCGTTTGGAATAAAATGCTTTGAAACAGTGCTGGGACTGCGATTGGGTATCGAATTATCGATAAACAAATAAAAATTGCTTAAGATTTTTCAATCCACAAGCACCTTAGTACTATCTGGGTCTAGTGGCTAAGTAATAACAGCCGTACGGGTCGATAGATCAATTTAAGCTACGCTTGCTGCGGTTGGCCCGTGGATGGGTGACCAACTTTACATACCAAGACCCCTCCGTGACTCGGAAAAGCCGTTGGTCCCGGCTGTCATTTGTAGCTCTTTGACAGTCGTTACGGGTCGTCAGAAGCCCGAAAGTTGTGGAAGTCATATAGCTGCATCCGGTTACACTGGAAACCGACCCCAAGATAGTTGGGAAAAGGCTGGACAGATGATGATGAGTCGCTTTTCACAATACCCATAGGACGTAAAAGAATATTCGCAGCCCAAAACCACAACTTAAAATTCACCCCCGCACTCAAGACAACTTTAAATAATGAAAACAACATATTTGTTTATCCCTCTATTCAACTAATTTAATCGACTAAACCGTTGGGGGAGTAATAAGTGACTACACTATAGTCAATAAGTTAAGAGCAATCTCTAGTTTGAGCGTGAAAACATATGTTTAGGGGTGAAGCTAGAGAGGGGGTGGGTATCGATAAATCTTTTTTTTTAGGCGGGGGAATTAAGGAGTCTTGTTTTAATCTTAAAGGGCAGAAGTTGGTATGTTTTTTTATGAAAATTATTAATTTTTCTACTGAATGAAATCAAAGAGAAAAAACAATTGGCAGTCATGGGGACTGCCGACTGAAGTAAAGACTAAAAACTGGTATTAGCGCCATCTATATTCTATAATAAAGCACTACTAATCCTTATGCTTACCCCTAACAAAAATCGCTTAACGCGCCTTAAGAAGTTTAAAAAATAAAAACCCAGAAGGTAACTTAATTTAGAAAATAATTCTCAAGTAATTAATATAGGTATCTTAAAGTGCGGCAAAGTTTTCCAAGAGAATATTTTTACGAAAAAATGCTTATTAATGAATCAGTTATTTTTCTTTATTCACATATTCATAATAATCTCGTAATTAGCACTAGATAATACTAAACTAGCGCCGTTAATCACGTGTACCTTCACTAACATTACTAAGCAAAAACCACGAACATAGACACAAAAAAACAAACTACATCTTAAACTAACAGCTAATTGGCCTCACATGATATAATTAACCGTCAAGTAAATTACATCGAGTAATTAACAGTATTTCCAATCGATTAACTCGGAAATCATAAACTAAGCGCACCTCTAGTGCATTGGAATAAGGTTTCAAATGTCAAACCGCCATTTTGTAGTTTATTCGTATTTCGAACTATCAGAGTTCTAATTTCAAAATGTTGCTAATGAGTACAGTTGAGTATGAATTCTGGTTAAAAAGTCGAATTCCATACAATTTGTTTGTGGTATTTTTAGATTAATGTACTTTTATGGTTTTAGCTGTAATGATCTGATTATAAAGAATTAAGTAGATACGTGAGTCCTAATTAAATTAGTAATAAGTACCAAAAAAGGTGTTTAAAAATAATATGGTATTTTCTTGATATAAGTATTTCTGTGACATTTAAAATGTTGCGTGTCCAATTAGGAACACCTATTTTTGGCACAAATGAAAGTATACACCGTCATACTGTTGGTAACTCGTTTTTTCCCCGACCTGGGAATCAAACTAAAGACCTCACGCTCAGCTAGCACTTGCAATCACTAGACCAATAAGAGCAGTCACTGACGATATTATGCACCGTAACCATTATTAATAATTAATATAGTAATTAGACTAAGTAGCACTATAATCTTACGCTTTGATTAGCGAAGTCTGTTCACCTCAGGAGCGCTGAGATTTTAATGAAGATAGCATCATAATTAGCAATACTAAGATTTAATAA
Organism: Lithophane ornitopus; assembly: GCA_948473465.1. Taxonomy (NCBI): domain Eukaryota; kingdom Metazoa; phylum Arthropoda; class Insecta; order Lepidoptera; family Noctuidae; genus Lithophane; species Lithophane ornitopus. The sequence goes on along the minus strand of OX419641.1, from coordinate 2,158,198 downwards.
AAACTCGTCACAGTAGTGATTTTGAAAGGATAAATTGAGAATATACTGGCTTATATATTATTATTTTATTATTATTAATTTATTATGGCACTCCAACGACTAGATCGCAAAAACATTTACAGAAAGCATAATCATAGTATAACTTACAAACTACAGCGAACTTGTCACTTATAGGTGTGCACAGCACTTGCAGAGTTTGCCTAATTAGAATTTAAATGTATATTTTTTTTTTTTTCTAATTTAATTGTGTGATAAAAATAAAAATAAAGATCAATACCTAAGTTAAAAATAATGAAATGAAATCAAATAAATTAATAATAACAAAACCAAATAAAACAGTAAACATACAATCATAAAAAAAAAAATGGAATTAATGAATGGAATGGAAAAATGGAAACAAATACAATATATACAGAATACTAGTGCTAATAGAACAAAGTTCTACAGTATGTAATAAAAACCATGTCCCATCCGAAAGGGGGGCGCCTAGGTACCGCAATAACATTACAAAAACAAAAGAAAAAAAAAAAAAGAAACCTCAAAATAATATAGTGTAATAAATAACTGTCATATTTTTCTTATTCTTATGGGGTATCATGTGACTTTGATAAAGATAAAAATTATGTTTTTAGTACCAAAATTACCCCAATTTCATTTTATATTAGCAAATGTTCTACAGAGTTTTAAGATATGACTTGTAGGCACCCGCTAAACGACGGCCGCCCGCGCCTCATGTAATAACCCGGTAAAATTCCCCATTGAAAAAAAGCAGTGTTTTTTTTTTTTATTCTTTCCAAAAAAAAACACCTAAATAGATTCTCAGAATGATTCTTAACAACTCACTCACGGGCCGGACAGGGTTTTTGGGTGACTAAGCCACGAGCTCCATACTTTCTCCCAATGTAATCAAATTATCTACAAAATGCCAAAGTTCACACAATGAGGAAGACCTTTACAAAATATTGTAAACAATATGACATACGCACGTATACTAACAAACACTACTTGTCCTATTAGCTACGCTAATCGATTATCAAGCAATCGAATAGAATCGAATCTGTTAATCAATTGTTCACACCAATCGATCATTTGTAGGTATGTTTGTGTTGGTGGTATGTCTACATATAGGTTTCGACTATCAATCTGCCTGGCCTTTTCCAGCTATTTTGAGGTCGGCTTCCAGTCTAACCGGTTGCAGCAGAATACCAGTATTTTACATGGAGCGACTGCCTATTTGACCTCCACAACCCAGTTACTGGGTAACACGACGATACCCTTTGGAAAGACTAGTTGTCAGACTTTCGGGCTTCTGACGACCCGTAACTACTGTCAAAGATCCGCAAATGACATTGGAATGGCTTTCCGAAGCACGGAGGAGTCTCAGTACGTAAAGATTGGTCACCCATCCACGGACCAACCCCAGCAAGAGTAGCCTAACCTGATGGATCGACCTGTGCGGCTGTTATTACTTAGCCACGAGCTCCTCGAGGCTAATGTGCACGCTATTTAGTATAGTTATTTAGTTTTATTTATTTAGTATTTATGTATCTAAATTTTATTTATATATTTAATCATTTATTAATTTATTTAGTGACATAGACGGTGATTTATAACGAAAACAAGCGCGTAAAATTTCATGAACAGACCTTTGGGCGTATAGATATTATGAAAAAACGACTGGATGTATCTACTCAAAATAAAATTATCTGAACTTTTGAATGGATTAACTATCTATTTTGCCATTTTCATACTACATAAGTAATTTATTTACGCCCAAAGATGAGATAAAATTAGTGTTGAAATATGGAAGTTTCGACGCTCATTACTTCCAAACCAATTTTTTTTTTCCAAATCTGCTACCATACAGGTCTTGATAATGACAAGACCAATTGATATAACTTTTAGTTTTGAACGTACACCGTCAAACAGACGAGTAATCACCATATTACGTTTGTATGGAAGAATGACCGGCTAGCGTAACCTTAAGGCTTTGTGCAAAAAACATACGAGACACGCTATGTAAAAGTTTCACTCAACGTCTGTTATTAGTAGGCATTACTTGCCCTTATCATTGTGTAAACATACAAATATGTCGTTGTAAGTAATTATTTAATAGTAAGTTATTGTTTTTAATAAAGGGTTCTTTATTTTTAAATAATAGTACTACGTGACAATCGACATGACAGACTTACAAGATAAATTACAATTGATAAATAAGTACATACAGTAGATGTTACGCACGGACGCAAACCTTCCGCGTCTACCGAGCGGCTGCAGATAATTATTTCAATGTCATTGCTGAGATATCATACTGTGACTTTATTATACTGTGGTAAAGGTTACAGGCAAAAGGCGACCTTATATGGCACAGGCTGATAGCATAATAACTCTGGTTGCATTCTATCAGTCGAACTTATATGTTAGTTTTTTTTTTGCTGGCCGTCACTATCATGGAATTAATATTGTCAAAAAAACGACAGTGTGAAATACACGTGTAGAAGAGTACACGTTTCTCTGAGATAGGAAGACAAATGTAAAATAAATATAATTAAAATATCATATATCTCTCTCTATAGCTATTTAAGCGCTACAGTACTTAGAAACTGCTGTTACTACTCCAAATATGAGTTCACAAATAGATTTACTACAAAATCGACTAAACATTTTGCAAAAATGCGTTCCTAACAGCAAATTACGTTAAGTTTTATGCCAATTCAACCTAAATTTTAGGAAAAATATGTAAAAGAATAACCAATGAAACGTTTTACATAAAATGCTTACCAAGTTGTATCGCAATACAAGCATTCCAAGTCGAAAATCCACCAAAAATATCGACAACAACCAAAAAAGTTTATCGACACACCCCCATCTCTAAAATTCAATTTTTATTGTCTTCCCCTCCAGTCTCCCGTATACATATTTATCAACTGCATTGCACACGAAGCTTAATGATCCCTAATTCTATTACTACAGTCTATCCGTCTGTTTGTTTTGATCTACGAAACATGGTAAACACATATTTTGCTTAGGAAAACTTGAAAATTCAAATATTTTGCGATATTCAAATGAGTCTGGACTTAGTTATAGTAAACATAAGTCTGAAATCGCGAACTCGTCTTGAGCGAGCATTCTGATGAGCATGACTGAGCGACCATAACAATGCTCGTGCTGGGAAAAGAGGCATTTGATTATTTTGTATTTAGTGATGATTTTTAACCGACTTCTTCAAAAAGGAGGAGGTTCTCAATTCGTCTGTATTATGTGTTTTTGTTACGCGATTACTCCGCCAAATATGAATCAATTTTGATAATTCTGTTTTGTTTGGTAGGCCATGCTTCAGAGGTAGTCCCATATAAATTTTATTTACTTTGCTTGCGTAGTTTTTGAGTTAGCTTCAATATTTATTTATAAAACAATACGTATTTTTCCCACTTAGTTTATGTAGACGATGTTCGATGTGATTCCGTCACTGTTATTTACATAGCAGGTAGTGGTATTCGAATTTGTGTGGGGTAGGAACCACAAATAAAAAGTAAAAAAAAAAAAACGACTTCCAACAAAAAACACTCAAAAGTGAAAAATAACTTTAAATTCGGAAGTCGGTGGCAAAAAACGAAAATTGAAAAGCAAAGACACCGACTTCCAAAATAACAGTTATTTTTCACTTGAGTGTTTTTTTTGGAAGTCGGTAAAATGTCTTTGAACAAAAAAAAAAACATTTTTTTTTTGTTCTAAGACATTTTCTGTTATGGTTTATATTATATTAGGTACCTAAAATAAATGTTTTGTTGTTTTTTTTAATTTTCCTTGCAGTGAGACAGTCAGCCTATAATGTTCCCACTGCTGGGACACAGGCCTACTCTCTGTGAGAGGGAGTGGGCCGTAATCCACCACGCGGGCCCAGTGCGGGTTGGTAAATGTCACATGTCTTCGAATTTTTGGTTCTAGGACATGCCGGTTTCCTCACGATGTTTTCGTTTTCCTTTGAGAGCTTTTATATCAGTTTTTTAGCCTCTTTGGTCTATTGGTGGCAAGCGCTACTACTGAGCAAGAGGTCCTGGGTTCGACTCCTGGGCCGGACAAAGTGTTATTGGGTTTTTCGATCTGGAATTGCTCAGTAGCAGCCCGGAGTCTAGATTTGTGCCCGGTTGATGGCAATAGGCTCGCCCCCTATTACATGGGACTTAAACATAACTGGCGAAATGTGCGTGTAATATAGGTACACCTCTGTCTAACCCTTCGGGGATTACAGGCGTTATGTTATATTATTAGGTCCCCACCTATGAAATCAGCGTTTTGTATGGGGAATTTTAAAGAAGTTGCATTTTTCATACTAACATTTTCTTAATATAAATAACAACTATGAACACTAATGTTTTAAAACTTTTTTGCACTAATGTTTAAAAACTTAGATAACGTATGCCACTTAGATTAAGCGACAAACATAAGGTTTGGCTAAGTTAAAAAAAAAGTTGTGGTCATTTCTGCTAACAAAATGAGGAGTCATTTTTAAGGTATTTTTATGTTTAGAAAACTATAAATAATATGTTTTTTTTTACTATTGGTAGTTGTCTATGATGGTCATTATTCGATATAATACCAAGCAATTTATGAATATTTTAAATCATAGAAGTGACGAGGTTCTCTATTTGTGTGAAAAAAAACGGCAATTTCATAGGTGGGGACCCAATATGTTATTGTACCAATTTCCACCCTATCTCTTCTAAAACAAAACACGTGTAGCAATCTTCTTACTGTGTTAATAAACCGACCCTCTTTACAGAGCAGGGGTTCCGCCCCCCTTATCTAACGCTACACTCCCCACGGGGGCACTTATCAAATTATTGGGTTCTACAACATTGAATATTGTGGCCAGAGGGATGATTTTAGTGCTAAAAGATTTAGTTAATCTTGTAGTAGGGAAGGTGGGGGAAGCTTGTTAATTTTTAACCGACTTCTTCAAAAAGGATCAATTCTCAATTCGTCTGTATGTTTTTACGCAATTACTCCGCCAATTATGAATCGATTTTGATGATTCTTTTTTTTGTTTGGTAGGTCATGCTTCCGAGGTGGTCTCATATAAATGTTATTAACTTTGCTAGCTTAGTTTTTGAGTTTACTTCAATATTACGTATTTTTTCCCACTTAGTCTATGTAGATGATATATTATTTTACTCACTGTTATTTACATAGTAGGTAGTGGTATTCGAATTTGTGTGGGATATAGGTACCACAACAAAAAAGCGAAAAATGAAAACTTTCGGAAATCGGTGGCAAGAAACGAAAATTGAAAAGCAAAGACACCGACTTCCGAAATTAAAGTTATTTTTAACATATATTTTTTTTTTTTGGGAGTCGGTTGTTTTTTTTAACGTTTTTATTTGGTGAATGTTACGTGGTTTTTGATAGTCTGTGAGTTATGAAGATTGATTTCTATGTTTATACTGGGTGAAATTGAATTCATGGCATCCTATTAAGGCGTCATTGTACTCATCATTATGAACAACTTTCATTAAGGGACCAACACAGAAATCGCGAAAGTAATTTGATAACGGTTGTAAATGTGAGCGTGTATGCACAGAGCGGAGGTGTAGCTTTGGCATGCTTCACTGTATTGTTCGCAATGTGACTTTGTCTCGCAAAAAAAGTGTCGGGCCCAAAATGCTACCTTGTGGAACGCCGTTTTCAATTTTAACCCTATCACTCACGACCTCACCGATTTTAACATGCTGATATCTTTTTTTAAGATAATTTGTGAAAGTATCCAGTACAATGCCACATAAACCGATGCGCTCATGTTTCGATAAGAGTATTGGGTCAGAGACGGTTTCAAAAGTTTTGGATATATCTAGAAAGATACCGAGATATTTGTCTTTTTTATCCATGTCACCACCTTTTCAGAAAAAGCTATATCAATATAATAATACACAATAATATTGAAATGACAAAGGTGTATAGGCTATATATAGCTATAATAACTGAGTATGACTCACCGGAACTGGGTCGGTCACTGTACCTGGTACAGTAGACCCACGCAGGCCAGACCATCGCGCCGTCTGCCGCTGTGGTACCTGCAGACAACATAGATTAATAACAGGAAACAAGCCGGAAGAACAATAGGTAAAGTTCAGCCACAAAAGAGCTTTTAGTAAAGAATAAGTAAATAAAAACTTGGCAATATCGGAAATGTTTTCTGTCCCTCACGTATACGTTCAAATTCTAGAATTTTATCTTTAACAAGAAAAGCAATTAAAAATATTTTGTGAAAATTAAATTAAATGTTTTAATGAAGTTGCTTTTTAGAATTATTAATTCTGATTTTGCTAACGTGATTGTGTCGGTTATAATCATAATGTAGGGTTATAAATGTGAGGGTAAGATATACCACAGTAACCCAGTTGAATAGAAAACATAAGCGTTTCCATAAACTTAGAGTGATTCTAGTGTATCAAATGAAAATGTCTACAAACAAAGGCTGTAGTCAGAAAAGTCACAAAATGGTACCCGATGAACGGAAAAAGACGTAAAGGAAGACAGGTGAAAAGGTGGGACGAGGATCTGCCAAAAGGTTGGCGAAGAACAGCTTGGGACAGGAGCAAGTGGAGGGAAATAGAGGAGGCCTATGTCGCAAGACAGCCTGACCTGGTAGCTGGTATTTGATAATGTAAGGTTGGCAACCCTATGACAAAATGTTACCAGTATTAATTATCATTACTTGTTATAATATTAAGATCAGAGGAAACCAGAAGGTTCCCAGGTATGGTCCAGAACAAAAATCACAATGACAGGAACAACAAGTGACTTTTGGCTTCATTAAGTGTCTTTTTTGAAGAAAAGTGATAAGAATTAACAAAATTCTTACCGGTAGCCGAACTCTGACTGCTCCCGCTATCTTCTCCTTTCGACAGGTCAATAGCTCCACTCTTCTCTCCCGGCTTCACCTCAGGAACTCTAGCCTCTTCAGGCTTCGAAGGAGACGCCTCCTTCACAGGAGACATCTTAGCCTCAACCCTGGATTTCGTCTTCCTCTTATTCAAAGGGTCTGTGATCCTCCTCCCAAAATCAGCCTTCAAAATATTGTCTATACTGAACTTCAGACAATTCTGGTTAATGAAATCCCTCCCTGACTCATTTTCTGGTGATTTCGGGGATACATAGTTCATTCTTCTGTTCTCGTCTGTTCTTCTCAGCTCTTGGTTGTGACTCTTCATTCTTAAACCGAAGTTTAAACCGAAAGGTTGGGGGTTAAGGTTTAAATTGCTTTGAGGAACTGGCATTCGACTTTGCAGCCCAGATTTTAAGTCTACTTGGTTTATTAACGGGTTTTGGAAAAGGAGGGGCTGGTTTAGGAACATTAATGGGTTTGGGGTTATAGGACTTGGCCTTAGAAGAAGCGGCTGATTCATATTTATATTTTGGTTTAACTGTGATATCGCATTTAAATGCGTCTGTATATGTTTAAATGACGTGAGATTCTGTGATGTTTCTGGCCCTTTTTGCTCGAAAGTTGGCAAGGCTTCATTGCCAACCGAAAGCACAGTGTCATCACTGCAGCAGGAATTATCATCTATACTAATTTCAGCTCTCGATTCGTTCGTCCGATCATCATCATCATCAATGAGGTCAGACGTTCGGGAGTTCTCGTTGACCTCTCGTAAATCTTCGTAATTCGGCGTGTTTTGCAACAACTTGTCAGTTGAGAAAACATTTTCTGGACTGTGACTTTCTCGTTCTTTCTTTAGGACGTTGTGTATGGCGAAAGAGGATGACAGTACGGGTCTCTCTTCTGCTTTTTCATCGTCGTGGTATTCTGGACTGGTTGTGTCTCTGGTGTTTGGGGAGTAAGGCTCGTCATCGCTGTGGTCTTGTATTTTGATTCGGGAATCTTGAAGGTGGGCTGATGATACCGCAGCCATCTTGGTTTTGGGAAGTTACGCCATCTGTTGGAGAGAAGAAGAATTAAAACTTTGAATTTTTTGAAGTTTTACATGTTCGAAGTGAGTGAGTTAAAATTGTTATTTGTTTAGAAATCAACGGTATTTCAATGAATCCTAAGGTTGGAGTTATTAAAGAGATTATTAAAGTTCTTCATATAGGCACTAACTAAACATAACGCCTGTATTCCCCGAAGGCTTAGACAGAGGTGTACCTATAGTACACACACAATTCGCCAGTTATGTTTAAGTCCCATGTAATAGGGGACGAGCCTATTGCCATCAACCGGGCACAAATCCAGACTCCAAGGTGCTGCTGAGAAATTCCAGATGGAAAAACCGAATAAAACTTTGCCCCACCCGGGAATCGAACCCATGACCTCCCTGCCAGGGTTGCGGGCATGTCCGAAAGGGATACCGGTACCTTGGCAACAGGCAACTGAAGGAACATGGGTAGGATTTAGTCAGTAAAAGTCTGACATGCCCTTCCGCTTCGCCCAGAGCGGGAGAAGTCATTTGACGACTTTCCACACTTAAAAACTAAAAAAAAAAATGGACCTCATGCTCCGCAGTAGCGTTTATAACCACTAGACCAACGAGATAATCATTGGCACTCTATCAGATAAATAGAAATAATGTATTTCATGCTTTTTAAGTTAGGTATCCAAAACTTGTCAGGTAATTTTTCAGGCAATCATCAATTTTGATAAACTCACGCTTTCGTCCCATGGGGGTACGCAGAACCTTCAAACGACACCTACTACGATCCTTATACTTTACCCTTCACACATCATCTGCCTAGCCTTTTCCCAACTATGTTGGTGTCGGCTTCCAGTCTGACCGGATGCAGCTGAATACCAGTATATTACATGGAGCAACCGCCTATCTGACCTCCACAACCCAGTAATTGGGTAACACGATACCCCTTGATAAGACTGGTTGTCAGACTTTCGAGCTTCTGACGACCCGTAACGACTGTCAAAGATCACCGAATGACAGCCGGGACCAACGGTTTAACCCCGGCAAGCGTGGCTTAACCTGATGGATCGACCCGCGCGGTTGTTATTATTTAGCCACGAGCTCCTTTGCCCTTCACAAAATTACATAATTTATTCAATCCCAAGACATGTAGCTATCTCATTATCATTAGCGTGCTTGATTGCTATTTAGAGTTACGAGTTAATACTTACATAAATTAAGAAAGATCAAGAGGTCACTGACTGGCATCAGGTGGTAGGTATTTATTGAATGCCAATCTAGTGCTAGCGATGTTATACAGTACGTGATCAAAGGAAGGGCGTTCCAAAAAAAAAATACAATAAAAAAAATAGTAAAATATTCACAAAAAATATTAAATTGATACGGAAAAGAAACGCTCTGTACACGCACACTTCTCACACTTGTCTTTCTACGTTGAAATACAAGTGTATACAGAGTGTTTCTTTTACGTATCAATTTAATAGTTTTGTGAATATTTCACTACCAACATTTTTTTTTTCTCCTACCCTACGCTGTCCCTCTCCTGGACAAAGGCCTCCCTCCACTCCTTCCATCTTTCGCGAGCCTGCGCGTCCTATTATATAGAGAGATAGAACCTATCCAACTCGTCCCGCCATCTCCTACGTGGTCTGCCGCGACCCCGTCTCACTATGTCAGGGCACCAGTTCTGTGCCATTTGGGCCTACAGTTTGTCCGGCATGCGGCAGACGTGTCCTGCCCAGTCCCATTTAAGTTGGGCTGCCTTTTGAGTCATATTTTTTTATTTTATTGGTTCCTAATCTATTTTTCACCCGACTACGGCGAAGAAAAAAGGAGGGTTATGATTTTGACCGGTATGTATGTTATGTATGTATGTATGTTCATTTGTTCCCTCATATCTTCTAAACGACTCATCACAATTTGACAAATGAGGTATCGTTGGTTATAGGCTATGTGACGTCACATTAAATTAAAAATGGCGCCCTCTAGAGGACATAAAGTCAGGAACTAAAAAAAAAAAATTGTTTAATCGTACCATGTTGGGTATCAAACGAAAGGGTTTAATGAGCACATTTCAAAAATATAAATATTATAAACCCAAAAGAATTTAAAAAAAAACAAGACACCACAGACAGACAAATTAAAAATCCGGAGTCGCACGTAATCTGTTCGATTTATGCCCTAACACGTGTGACTCCGGATTTTTAATTTGTCTGTCTGTGGTGTCTTGTTTATACCTTTTTAGTCGTAATTGGGTTTTAGTTTTTATTACCATATATGGCCGCTACTATTGCGGGTTAGCGGGAACACCCTTTGTTAGTGTTAACTAACAAAGGGTGTTCCCGCACAGTATGTTAATACTGTATATAGTTTTTGATGTGAACCTCACTACGGCTTGGGCAAGGCATGTAAGTATTTTTTTTAAACACGGTCGTGGTAAATATCGTCATCATAGCCTAGCCTTTTCCCAAATATCTTGGGGTCGGCTTCCAGTCTAACCGGATGCAGCAGAATACCAGTATTTTACATGGGGCGACTGCCTATCAGACCTCTACAACCCAATTACTGGGTAATACGATACCCCTTGGTAGGACTGGTTGTCAGACTTTCGGGATCTTGACGACCAGTAACAACTGTCAAAGATCTACAAATGACAGCCGGGACCAACGGCATAACGTGCTTTCCGAGGCGCGAAGAGATCCTGGTATGTAAAGATCGTCATCCATCCAAGGACCAACCGCGGCAAGCGTAGCTTAACCTGATCGATCGACCCGTGCGGCTGTTATATGTTAGCCACGAGCAAAAAGAAAAAGGATTTGTTTGTATGTTTGTAATGAATAAACGCAAAAACAACTGGACCGAATTTAAAAATTCTTTCACCAATAGAATGCTATATTATCACTGAGTAACATAGGCTATAATTTTGAAAGATATCATGTGGGTGAAGACGTTGGTGGAAGCTATAGTGACTTATAAATCACGTACGGGCAGCGTCTACGCAGCAGTGTCTGCGAATAACAACATATTAATGCGTTGTTTGCAATTATTGACAACATTCTCTCTGTTCACGACTTTAAAACTGTTCTCCACAAAGTAATTTCTTAGAACATTTTCAGAAACGAAGTACATTTTTGCTCTGTAGAAAATTGTTCAACATGGTACAAAACGACGGTGGAAAACACCTCGATTGTTCAAAAGTATATATCCTGAACAGCTATTGAAGAAAACACTTCGTTAAGATATTAAAATATGACAAGATAACAGCTTCCTCGTGAGATGAAGTTAGTAATCAGATGTTGAGAGAGTTCTAAGCGTGAGGTAACTTCACGCTTTTTGTTTTCAGGGTAGGTAGATAGATAGATAGAATGTGCTTTATTGTATTTATATATAAAAAAATAAACAAAAATCAAAAGTCATTTATTCAAACTAGGCTGAGAATCAGCACTTTTCGAACGTCCAAATTACATAAGACAGTCCCCCAAAACGCCCGCCCTTCACCATTTCCTAGTGCTTTAGCTGGGAAGAAGTGGCGCAACAAACTAACCAGAAGCACAGCGTTCAGTTAGAAAAAAATTACATACATCAATCAATCTGCCCAGCCTTTTCCCAACATGTTGGGGTCGGCTTCCAGCCTTACCGGATGTAGCTGAATACCAGAATTTTACACGGAGCGACTACCTATCTGACCTCCACAACCCAGTAATTGGGTAACACGATACCCCTTGGTAAGACTGGTTGTCAGACTTTCGGGCTTCTGACAACCTGTCAAAGATCTATGAATGACAGCCGGGACCAACCGGTTAACGTGCTTTCCGAGGCACGGAGGAGTCTCGGTATGTAAAGATGGTCACCCATCCACGGACCAACCCCGGCAAGCGTAGCTTAACCTGATAGACCGACCCGTGCGGCTGCTATTACTTAGCCACGAGCTCCTAAAATTCACATACATAATTACATTACTAGCTGCGCCCCGCGGTTTCACCCGCGTAAGTCTCGATCCCGTGGAAATTTCGAGATAAAAAGTATCCTATGTGTTAATCCAGGTTATAAACTATCTGTTTGCCAAATTTCATCCAAATCCATTCAGTAGTTTTTACGTGAAAGGTAATAAACATCCATCCATCCATACTTACAAACTTTCGCGTTTATAATATTAGTTAGATTAGATGCTATGATCAATTTTCCTTCTTCCTGTGTGATGTCTAGGTCCAAGAGTCCTAGATTCTAGGACATACAGGTAGCCAATCAGGACACAGGTCCACTACGGTACTTCAGGTTAACGCAAATAATGATAAAACGTTAACATATCACGGCGACTGTCGCGGGAGGGACGTAGAACTCGCTACATGTAGTATGAGAGGTAACGTGCTCTGTTTTGTTATTGTCTATGCTAGCTTGAGGCGGGGGTGTAACTTTGTAAACAGGGTTAGCAAAAGTGGGGTTAGGTTTCATACTGGTTGCTTATATCATGAAAATACGCAGGTGTTGTCATTGAGGCAATCAAACGTTTTCAAGTAAACTAAAAAAAAAATTTATATTTTTTAAACTAAGTCGTATAAAAGAAATATTGGCTTTCTGTTTTTTGCTAACAACAGTAAACTCACCTGTCCGTTTTTCAAGCGTAGGTAGTTCTTATTGTAATCTAATCTTCTCCCGTCCTTTGAGACGCACACACGTATACATATTACACAAATCCATACTAATTTCAAAAATACGAAAGTATCTCTGTCTTTCTGTCTGTCTGTATGTAAAATGTTACCTTTTGACGCCTAAACCAATGAACGGATTTCGATAAAATATGGCAAGGAGATAGATGGCAACCCTGGGAAGGACATAGACATATACTTTTTATCGACAACCACGCAGGCGAAGCCGCGGCGGAAGCTAGTATTAACTAAAAATATAAAATGTGTTGTCAACAAAAAATTGCCAATAATTTTAGTAGATTTTGAGCAATTTGTCCAATTGCCTCACGTAAAGAAAAGTAGCATTTTTATTATAAAAAAATGTCTCCTAACTACATCTTACTACTAAACTGTTCAGTATTAATGGTGCCGTTAACCCTCGCGATTAAGTTAATGTAGTAGTAGTTAAACTAAATGGCATTAGCTTAACGATTGAACTGAGTAACCGTCACGGAGTAACGAGCGTCTTTTTAAGTCAAGGAAGACTACTTTATTTTGATATTTCGGCTTACTTTTTGAAAACCGTTGTTGATTGTTACATTTTATAACCTAACCTAACCCTACCCATTTTTTTTATCTGTGAATGAAAGTTGTAGATAAAACCTAAGTTTGGTATTTAAAATTTTATGTACGTACTAAGGAGCGATAACTTTTAGTAATTTTCAAACAAATTGTCATTTTCATTCAACATGACACCTTTTCAAACGATTATTTTCATTCAAAACTGCTGGTTTTGCTAATGTGGACCCTAATTATTTTTCTAAAACAAAAGTGGCCTATATTTTTCTTTATACATCAGCTATTTGTCAGTGAAAGTCCCGTCAAAATCGGTACAGCCGTTTCGGAGATTATCCGAAAGATACATAGACAGACAAATAAAAAATAAAACATATTTTTTATTTTATTTTAAGTACATTACATACTTTCATAGGCATTTAGTAAAAAGCTGTTAATTTGACATTACAAACAGATACTTCAATTTTATTTATTTGTATACCATATTTAGATGTATATGTTGGCAATGAGGTGAATGAAAATAATAAGGTGCCAGTAAAAATTTACTTTAACGTGCTTTACAAATTTAATATTTCACTAAAGTTAATTTATTAAATGACAGGCTTTTAGAGAAGACTCTTAGAATTCATTTGACATGATTAATTGACACCCCACTTAACAACACTTTATTTCATAGAATTAAACACGAATCAAAAGCTACAAATAGCAGCTATTTCTAAATCTGTCACTTGTAAATTAGTCATGTAAAAGCTAAATCATATTACAAGCGGTTTATTTTTAGACTGCGTATTTAGTTCTTAGAATTAAATTTAGATTTTAGGATCATCTGATTAATTGGTTTCTTGTATTTATTACATTCTGTTGACTAAGTAGTTAAATTGTACACTATTTTTAAGTAGTAACAAATACCTATACCAGACGCGGTTCGTTTATGTTTCATTTCACGTTCACACGAACTGACAAAATTATATAGGAACTCCTTTCATTGCATTTTTTTATCATTCTGTAGGCGAGTGTAAGGCGCCGAGTGCCGAAATCCAACATCGGTGAATCGGTTCTATAATGAATTAGTTATTCACTTTTGATTCATTTTCTGTTAGACGTTTCACTTCGACTGAAAGACGAAACGCAGTAAAGTTTAAGTAAACGGCGCCGAAGTTCTATTTAATAGCCAGTCTTATAATAAAATATACCTACATATGCAGAATCTTAAAAAAAAAAAAACACTATATCGTAAAGATTTTTAGACGAATTGCAGTTATTATAATAATTGCTCAAAAACCGCATTACCTAAACTGAAAATTGCCATTTTGTTTTTCATTTAAAAATCCCGCAATCCAATAACCAAAACCCAAAAAAAAAACACAGTTATCAGTAAATAAAATAATTACGTCCTCAAAAAATAATTTCTTCACGAAAATTTAAGTAGAGCCACTTTCCTGGCGCACCGTCTCGAGACCACACACGACGAGCGTACGCGCTCCAACCAGATATTTCGTTTAATCCGACCACAAACTTACATTTACCGTCTACAAAACGATTTTTCTACAAACTACCACCACATTATGCAGTTTCACAACCGCAAAATTAAAGTTGTCGAAGCACGAGACGAAACCACGATATTTTTCTCCTGGAATTAATGGACTATCGACTTTATTTTGATGGGGGTAAGGTTGGTGTGATATGTAGAGATATGTTGGTTAAAGATTACGTGTCCGAAGTGTAGCGAATCGTATATTTTTTATTTTTAGTATCACGATTTTGCAATTTTAAAGGTGTTAGTTGTATGTCAGTACTTGTAAGGTTGCTAACTCGAAAATGATCAGTTATCACACTTATATCACTAGTATTGCTAGGTTTATTCCAAACGATTGATTTGCTGAACAAATCGTTGAATTATGTATAAACGCCATTTTGTTCTTACAAAAGCTGTTTATGGGGCAAATCATGGGCTTTAAAAGTTTAAACTCAACTGGCATTAAACATCATGTAAAAAAAAACCCTGTTTAGCGGGTGTGTTTATTAGTCATAAATGTTTAAAAAACAAACTATTTACGATTTGTTCCGTATTCGCCTAACAAAGTTTGCCCCACATTTGATATTCCTGTTTGGCCCCACATTTTGTACATACAAAATATTATATGATTTTATCAGCATTTTGAGTTTGTATCGAAGCTAAAAGTTTGTCGAATTTGTTATAGTTTTATGGAGAAAATGGTGAGCAGTAGCAAGGGCCAATTCTTTCCTTTAGTTAAGAATTATAGAGGAAACAAAACAAAAAAAGGCTTATCTATACGTCTAATCTTATTTCAAATGGAGTATAATTTAGGATACCTTTTTAGTTCACATTAGAATAAATCTATTCTTAAACGTCTCCATTGGCTTTTATTTAAAAATACGAACGATTTTTTTATCCAAAATACAACTGTGCTATAGCAATCAATCAATCTGCCTAGCCTTTTCCCAAGTATGTTGGCTCGGCTTCCAGTCTAACTGGATGCAGCTGAATATCAGTATTTTACGTGGAGCGGCTGCCTATCTGACCTACACAACCCAGTAACTGGGTAATACGATACGTCTTGGTAAGACTGGTTAACTAGATTACCTGTCATAAAGTCATAGATAATTCGCATATTCTTTCATCGAGTTGTCACAGTTAATTAATAATTTATTATGATTTGTTATACAATTCATGACGAAAGAACCCGAACTTTGAATTAATAACGTCTTGACACCATTTTACGTTAATTGCAACTGACATTTTAAAATGGTGGATTACGGCTGTCACCGGTATTATATTTACATATTATCGCTTTTTGCACATGTAGGTAGGATATTTTAATTGAATTGTTATTGTGTTCCGGCACGGCATTTTCTTTTGTCCCATTATTTATTATAAAAAAATGTTTTATTTCTGTGATGAGTTTTTAATTGTCCCAATGAAAGAATAAGCGAAATTATCTAAGTAAGTATGTTTATGATCCAGTTAACCAGACTTACCAAGACGTAACGCAATACCCAGTAACTTGTGGAGGTCAGATGAGTCGCTATAGGTAAAATACTGGTACAGCTGCATCTGGTTAGACTGGAAGCCGACCCCAACATAGTTGGAAAAAAGTTAGGCAGATTGATTGATTGCTATAGCACAGTTGTATTTTGGTTAAAAAAATCGTTCGTATTTTTAAATAAAAGCCAATAGAGACGTTTTAGAAAAGATTTATTCTAATGTGAACTAAAAAGGTATCCTAAATTATACTCCATTTGAAATAAGATTAGACGTATAGATAAGCCTTTTTTACATTTCGTTCAACCGATTTTGAATTCTATTGCGTTGGTGGCATGACAAATGGCAGCCGCAGTAGATAGTTGGTATTGTGTAACTTTTTTTGCTTTTAATGCTATCCTTATGCCTACGGTATAGAAGTCAAAATCGATTGAACGGACTGTAAAAGGGTTTGTTTTAATGTCTAATCTTATTTCAAATGGGGTGTAGGTACAAACTTCGGCCCATGAACCGGTCAACTCTCCAATGTTCTACTAATCACGGCACGCTCCACTCAAAGTCAATCTACCGTCCCTTGCCCGCCATTTTTGACAAGTCCCTACCATAGAGAACACAATATTAGTCGAATAATTAAATCGATAACAATTTCACTTTTGATACTACTATTCAATTTTGAAAGGTTAACAGTATTTACCTATAGGTTTGTGCTAGGGCTTCTAGCTTACCATAACATGAGCTTTTTTCATTTAACTAGAATACCATTACGAAAGAATAAGCCTTTTCCTTGGGTGTCTCCTTCTAGCTAAAAAATACCGAATTCCACATTGAATGACAGCCATTTGACTTGTGCAACGAAGTCTAATATTAATACAAACCATACCAACTTGTACATGGTTACGAAAAATTAAGCCTTTTCCCTGGGTGTCTCCTTCTAGCTAAAAAATACCGAATTCCACATTGAATGACACCCATTTGACTTGGGCAACGAATTCTAATATTAATAAGAACCATACCAGTTAAAGTCCACTACGAAACATGGACCTAAGGAAATTGCTATAATAATTTCCGTATTCAAAGATTGAGATCACGAAAATAAACTTAGAACTGTTAAAGGAATTAAATTCAGTCAAGCGATTAAGGGAAAACCGACATAAAATAAAAAAGAAGTTGATACAATAAATTTTTATCGCGCAAAATACATTTCAAAGTGTTATTTGCGACACCTAGAGACCTCAAAAAGGAATATAACGGTCACAAACATACAACCTTAGACTCGTATGACGTTTAAATTGGCGGGGAAAATGCAAACGTCACTTTGACAGTTACCTTTTTTTTTATAACTCCCGCGGCCGCGTTCCATTCACCGTGCTAATGCTTAGTGGAAACATTAAGAAGTTGCGTATAAGGAATGCCCACATACAGCCTGTATCCTGTTGATTACTATCAAACAAGGTTGTCTTTATTACTGCTAATTTTAAATAATATGATTTTTTATAAAGAAATTATGTTTCAGCTGTTTCGCTATATGTTTTAGTAAAAACAGGATATTTTTATAGCATTGTCTCACGGCTTATCCATCATTTTTATCTTTACACATTTAGTTTGCACATGGCCGCTAATAAGAACGCACCTCGTTTATTTTAGTAAGTGCTTGAATGATAAATGTGATAACTTATAAGCTCAGTAAGTAGCTACTTAGTACTGTAAATTGTGTACCTAAAAAGTAATGACATTCTGTCTGTTTGTTTATTTTTTCTTTAGGTATAAAGTACCTTGGGTGTATTAAATGCAAAAACAGTACCTTTGTAGTATTTTTTTGAAACCATAATTGAACTTTTTCAATAAATAAGTTATGCTGGAAAGAAAAGTGACTGTTTTCTGAGATAATAATATATATTTGTGTCAGACAAACGGACGGAGGGAAAAATAATAAACATCCTATGCTTGTTTCCTCGCGATGATTTCCTTCACCGTTTTGAGAGCAGTGGTAATTAAATTATTTACACAAAGGTGATTTAAAAAATTTAAATAAAAAATGAATCAATTATTAACAACTATACAAATATAGATTTATTCGGTAAGCTATAATTTAAATAATAATTATTTAAATAATAGCTTACCTATTGAATAAATCTATATTTTTATGGTGGGGCACGGTACCCTAAAAGCCATATTCGGAATCAATTAATTACACGGTAATATTATAAAAATCTATGGTTTTACAACAAAATTGGACCCCATTATGTTTTATGGTAGACATCAATAGAAACCACCATCCAATTATACAATAAAATAATCAAATTCGCTAATTGATTTAAATGATTTAATCAACATTTTTTGTGAACCACTAACGATTTGAGAGTGTGAAAAATTTAATTTAACCTATGAATTTACTTGAATATTTTTATTCCAACTTGAGTGGTACAACCTCAATAAAATAATAGTTATTTATGCAACTGTTATATAATAAGGGGTATTAAAACACGAATGTGTGTTTATCACATGAGGCGAAGCCGAATGTGATAATAGTATCATATGAGTGTTTTAATACCTAATTATTTACAGTTGCATACAAGACTTTATCTACACCCATGGTATGAATCCTCTATAAAAGGTACTTTGCAATACTAATATCAACAAAAATGGAGGGATACGACGCACGTGAATTCGTATTTTTCGAATTCGAATAACATAGATGTTTTTATTTTTATTTTTATAACACCATTTTGGATGATATTATGGTTACTATGACAACATTAAAACAACCAGTGTTTTAAAGTTCGCAATAAGCTAACTGTTTCAGGAACTTTTATAGAGGATTTATAGCATGGGTGTAGATACAACTATTCAGGTGCTTATGTGCTGCGTAATGTTGAGCTTTTAATTAGAGATGGACCGAGTCATTGGCCCTAGACAAAGTGACATTCTATCAGCGATAACGATGATGGAAAAGGCAAAAATGTATACGACTGACATAAGCTATCGAAAAGCTTCGTCAATCCTGTTGAAAGTCGTTGTAGAAATACGAAACACTTTCGAAGCGATTGTCACTTGTCTAGGCCCTCTGGAAAGGTTCTAAGTCCTCTTGTAATCGGTGACTAGTCCTGCCAAGCATCGCGACAACGATAGGCCTTGGCCGCACCCTAGCTCAAATTTTGTCTCGCTCGCACCATACTACTCGCGGCCTGGTGCTGGCGGCTCTCAAGCCTCAAATAGTTTACTAATTGCTTTTTACGGTAAATATAAGGGTTATAAAAAAAAAAAACATATGACCTGCTTTATAGTTAGTTCAGATAATATGCAAAGATTCATGATCTAATTTGAAGTATTTTTTTAATACCAGCGGTTTATAGTTCGGTTTAGAGGGAACTTTGGAGTTTTTTTCTATCGAGAAACTTTTATGTAATCTTGTTTTCGTCAAACATAGGACCTAGCATCAATCCTCAACTTTAACATAGATTTATTTCAAAATTAATGCTGCAGTATTTTCGGCATAACGGAGGATTATGATAAGCAATTTGAGGTAATTTAAAAGGGGCCCTACCCGGCCCTTTTAAATTGCGTTCCCTAAATCCAACGGATTCCCACGACTTTCACCATCAGGTCCACGATCCACCTTGTACAGAGTCCGAACCACGCTGCTCCCTCCTTCCTCAATTAAGTAAATAGGTAATAATTATAATAAATAGGTGTAAAGGTAGGTCGTATGCCTAAATTCTGATTCCTAAAGAAAAAAAGAAAAAAGATAATTGTTTATTCTACTCTCTTAACAAGGGGTATCGTGTTCGTTTTACCCGGTAACTGGGCTATGGAGGTCAGATTGGCAATCACTCCATGTAAAACTCTGGTATTCAGTTGCACCCGTGTAGAATAGAAGCCGACCCCAACATAGTTAGAAAAATGCTAGGCAGATGATTCAACTAAAAAGTAACATGTGATTTTTTGGAAACATACAGACCAATGATATTAAATTAAAACATAATTATGTTGTGAGCGTACAATCATGAAGACTCGAAAACGTCCTAATTGGGACGTATTGTCTTAAGTTTGCGATACGCATAGATAGAGCGAGTAATACGCTTAGTTGAAGCAGCATCACTAGCCGTCTCTTTTTTCTTGTTGTTTTTATCAAGCCATCTCTTTTCTATCATTTTTACTTGTAGTGAAATGTAAAATGAAAAAAATAAAAACTTTAAAAAAAAAAACGGCTTCCAAAAAAAAGACACTCAAAACTGAAAAATAACTATAATTTCGGAAGTCGGTGTCTTTGCTTTTCAATTTTCGTTTTTTGCCACCGACTTTATTTTTATTTTTCACTTTTTAGTAGTAGTACCTACCCCACACAAATTCGAATACCACTAGCTGATGAAAATAACAGTGAAGGAGTAAATGAAAACATCGTCTAGATAAACTAAGTGGGAAAAATACGTAATATTGACGCTAACTCAAAAACTACTCAAGTAAAGTTAATAAAATTTATATGGGACCACCTTGGAAGCATGACCTACCATACAAAAAAAGAATCATCAAAATCGATTTATAATTGGCGGAGTAATCGCGTAACAAACATACAAAAAAAAATAACATACAGACGAATTGAGAACCTCCTCCTTTTTGAAGAAGTCGGTTAAAAAGTAACATGTGATTTTTTGGAAACATACAGACCAATGATATTAAATTAAAACATAATTATGTAGCGTGCAATCATGAAGACTCGAAAACGTCCTAATTGGGACGTATTGACTTCAGTCTTCGACACGCATGGCGACGAGTAATACGCTTAGTTGAAGCAGCTGCACTAGCTGTCTCTTTTTTTCTTGTTGTTTTTATGAAGCCATCTCTTTTCTATCATTTTTACTTGTAGTGAAATGTAAAATGAATTAAAAGTGGGTAGGTATGTGTCCTGCCGCTGCTGTGCGGAACAATTTTTTCGGTTGTTTTGTGAGTGTATAACGTATCCGTTAATATATTATCATTGATACAGACAACAATTTTCTTTAGAACATTACACTCACCCAACCAAGTGAAAGAAAGTATTTTAATAGCCAAATATAAGGCGTTGGACTAAATTGGCGTGTCAAAAAATGTGTAGGGGAGCGCGCAGTGTTCCCCTAACGTTATTTTTAAAGTGTCATGTAAGGTTTACATTCAATTTTCTGTTCATCCAGTTGTTTGAAAAGTTTAACAGTAAGTATTCATAGTAAGTTTATTTGAACTTACTATGGTAACACTACTTTTAATGACGCAATTATCCACTGGATGCAAGAAGCACAGAACCGGTCGAAGTGGCGGTGCTGGACTATGTCCAGCAGTGGACGTCTTTCGGCTGAAATGATGAGGATGAAATCAGTGCCGTAAATAGGGCGGTGCCAGCGGTGCCCAGGAACAGGGCGCAGACCCTGGAGGGGCGCAAAAATGACCAGACCAGAGACACTAACAATACCTATTATTTTATTTTTATAGACAATCCATTTTATTGTCAGAACCGGTTATGATTAGGAAATATTTCAAGGGCGCGGTTATAGCAGCACCAGGCGCATAAAAGGCTAATTACGGCACTGGATGAAATAAACAAACACAGAAAATAAATCATTTTTCAAGCATTTTAAGGTACGTATTTATCTGTTTTATCTAAACACATTTCTTCTTAAAAAACTTCAGAAGTAATGATAGATAAACCAATTTTCTTCCGATTTCTAGAAGTTCGATCAATTCTCAGATTAGTAGGTACATCTGCTGTCTTTCAGGATAGCATGTTGTGATAGGTGGAAAGGTACACAACAACTAATCATATCACTTGAAGATGGCAACCGATTTAATTGAAAATGGCTTTTAGAAACTGCATCAGCACTAGAAATCCGTTAGGGACATCGCCCGAAACACCATCTCCCGGCAAACTTCAATAATAGTAGGAGTAATTAATAATCAATCAATCAATCTGCCTAGCATTTTCCCAACTATGTTGGGGTCGGCTTCCAGTCTAACCGGATGCAACTGAATACTAGTATTTTACATGAAGCGACTGCCTATCTGACCTCCACAACCGGGTAATACGATACCACTTGGTAAGGCTGGTTGTCAGACTTTCGGGCTTCTGATGACCCGTAACGACTGTTACAGATCCACGAATGACAGCCGGGTCCAACGGCTTAACGTGCTTTCTGAGGCACGGAGGAGTCTCGGTATGTAAAGATGGTTAACCATCCACGGACCAACTTCGGCAAGCGTAGCTTAACCTGATGGATCGGCCCGTGCGGCTGTTATTACTTAGCCATGAGCTTAGGAGTAATTAACATACTGATATTGCCAATAATTCATAAACCACTTTCCCATAGCTCATGTTGTTACTAATAACTTATTAATAGAACTACCATTTCGCGTGGTTGTTTATGCAAAATCAACATTTTGGTTTGTATGATCAGAAATCTCAGCAAAGGTATAGTTAGCTTGGTAGAGTGGATAAGCGAGTGGCTTTAGCATAATTTTTCCCGGTACGATTTCTGAATACGGGGATAAAAAATTATGGGGTGCCAGCTTTTGCCCGCGGCTTCGCCCGCGTGGATGTCGGATATCGTCTCACGGGAATGTACTACCGAGATACTTAAGAAATGCTGGGTTTCCTATACAAACTTTCATCCCCTATATCACCTACTAGAAGATTATTTTTGAAAAAAATACGTAGCCTATGTCCTTCCCCAGGATGCCATCTACCTTTTTGCCCAATTTTGACGAAATCCGTGAGGTTTAGGCGAGAGACATTACTTTCGAATGTATAATATTACTAGCCGCGCCTCGCGGTTTCACCCGTGTAAGTCTCGATCCTGTGGGAATATCGGGATAAAAAGTATCCTATGTCCTATTCCAGGTCATGGTTTACCCATGTGCCAAATTTCATCCAAATCCGGTCAGCCATTTTAGCGTGAAAACGTAACAAACAAACAAACTCACTTTCGCATTTATAATATTAGTTAGGATGGACGGCTGTATATCCTTTCTGCTTGTGTTTATAAACATAACCCACACGGACAGCACGAAGACTTAATATTTCGTAATTAAGAGAACAAAATTATCCTTAGACCTCAAAAGTCAAAGTCAAAAACAGTCAAATCATTCATTTCAAATAGGCACATAAAAGGCACTTTTGAACGTCAAAAACAAAGAAATAGAACTGATTCTAGTTGCCCCTTCCAAAAGGTAGTTTTCGTATGGAGAAGAATAGGCAAGAAACTCCACCGTTACTCTTTTAAAAATGTTTTACAATATTATTTTGTATACATGAATTATATAATTATATGTGGTATTAATATAGACGATTCACCTACTACTGGATTACTGTACCACAAAAGGTAAAAAGAATTATAAATGGAGCAATGACAAGTAAATTAATTATGTGGTAGATACATGGTGCTCACATCTTTACAAACATTGTAAAGGTAAACGATATTACAATATTCCTAACATTGATTAACAAGTAATACTAACAGGTCAGTGCATGAGTCTAAGTAATCACAGAGTGTAAAAATCGATGACATACAAATATTACAAAATATACCATTAAGTTAGCAACCAGTTTGATTTTGTCAGACTCTAATTTGTCCTATGGAGCAAAACCAGCACGTTTCCAAGCATCCTCACAGGCATGATTTAAAAACGACAATTCTAAAACATGTGACAACCAACCAACCTGCACTGGCCCGCGTGGTGGATTACTGACATTCTATCAGCGATAACGTTGATAGAAAAGGCAAAAATGTATAGGACTGACATAAGCTATCAAAAAGCTTATGTCAATTCTGTTGAAAGTCGTTGTAGAAATACGAAACGCTTTCGAAGCGATTGTCATTTGTCTAGGCCCTCTAAGTCCCAGCAGTGGGAACATAATATGCTTGTTTTGCTGACAACTTGGCCAAAAATTGCAAATTGGCAATGATGATCGCCACTATTGGGGGCCACCAAATATTTAGGCACCCTCTCTGGACACAATCATCATGAAGATTCGTCCAATTCTTTGACAAAACTCTAAATGATTCTTTGCCGCACCTAGAGTTGCGTAACACGATCAATCACAATCCGAATGATATTGAGGGATTTTGCTAAACCGTTGCTTAATAGGAAATCTGCTCAACAACGTAAAATAACTCAATGAATGTTGTTGAACTGTCAAAATTAAACCTATAGCTACTGTGTGATACGCACTCGGCTATCACAGAATGTTACGGAAATTTTTACGTTTAATAATAATAAAGACTGACGGCACGGTTGGCGCAGTGGCTGAGCTATGGACTGCTGCGCAACGTGTAGTGGGTTCGATTCCCGCACGGAACAAATATTTGTATAACCTGCAAGTAGTTGTTCCGGGTCTGGGTGTTAGTGTATGTGAGTTTTCTATGTTTCTAAACGCACCCACGATACAGGAAGAAATTCCTAGTGTGGGGCAACGTTTTAAAAATAAATAAAAAAAACCATTTATTTCCAAACTTTGAGTACATCATTAGCTTGTTAACATAAAGTATTTTAATCATAGTATGTCCCGCAGCTCGGTGTGTCTGTTGGCATAAGCTTCCTCCAACTGTCTCCATTGCGCTCAGTCCTCAGCAACTCTTGTCCATAAGGTCCCAGGGTTAGGCGGATATCGTCTTCCCATCTTGTTTTTGGGCGCCCCGGTTTCTAGTCCCGTCTCTTGGGTACCGCCACAATTTTTATGTTTACGGCAGCTTAAACATCCATCGACGCCATTTAAAAATTACAGGAATACACAGACCATTTCCACCAACAGTAGCCGATCTTTAAAAAACTAATTAAATAAACGCCCGAAACGATTTTAAAATCATAAATCTTGTTCTGAATAAACAAACTAACAAACAGACAAACTTTACTACGTCTTATAAACGTCTGTATGTTTGTGTGTCTGTAATTTATATATCTATTATTGTTTGGGCATGTTTTATTGACGATACGCACGTTTGCCCGGAGGCAAAGTTATGTAATTATTTGGTAATTTTGTATTTTTACCCGACTATGGCGAAGAAAAAAGGAGGGTTATGATTTCGACCGGTATGTATGGATGTATGTTCATCTGTTCCCTCCTATCTTCTAAACCACTCATCACAATTTGACAAATGAGGTATCGTTAGAAGCGTCCTGATCGTCCGCTGGTTATAATGCGACGTCATAAAAATGGCGCCCTCTAGAGCACATAGTCATGAACTAAAAACAAAAACTTTTTAATCAAATGAAAGGGCTTAATTAGCACATTTCAAAATATATATATTATAACGCCACAAAAAAAGTATTAAAAACTAAAACCCAATTACGGCAAGAAAGTCAATCCACTAAAATGGTATAAACAAGACACCACAGACAGACAAATTAAAAATCCAGAGTCACACGTAATCTGTTCGATTTAAGTATGCCCTAACACGTGTGTTATTTGGTAATTCTGTATTTTTATCACTGGCTTCTACAATGGTGAAAGAAAATTTTTTTTCAGGCCAAAGGCAGCATTAGGATGCCCATGTGTTTCATATAGAGCACTTGGACAAGGGCACTCCTGCAACCACAACTGGTGGTCAAAAATAAATCAATCTGCCTAACCTTATCCCAACTATGTTGGAGTCGGCTTCCACTCTAACCGGATGCAGCTCAATACCCGTATTTTACATGGAGCTACTGCCTATCTGACCTCCACAACCCAGTTACTGGGTAACACGATAAGTACCCCTCGGATGGTAAGACTAAGTAATAACAGCCGCACAGGTCGATTCATCAGGTGAAGCCACCCTTGCCGGAGTTGGTCCGTGGATGGGTGACCATCTTTACATACCGAGATCCCTCCATGCCTCGGAAAGCACGTTAAGCGGTTGGTCACGGCTATCATTCATAGATCTTTGACAGTCGTTACGGGTCGTCAGAAGCCCTAAACTCTGACAACCAGTCTTACCAAGGGGAATCGTATTACCCAGTTACTGGGTTGTGGAGGTCAGTTACACAGTGGCTCCATGTAAACTACTGGTATTCAGCTGCATCCGGTTAGACTGGACGCCGACACAACATATTTCGGAAAAGGCTAGGCTGATTGATTGGATGGTAAGACTGGTTATCAGACTTGACCGCATGTGAACCCACAACTTGTAGGTATGAGACGAGACAATAACCACTGAGCCATCAAGACAAAGTAAACTTACTTAGGTGCTAATATTCTTACCATTAATTCTCACATTTAAATAACAAACAACAGTTTAATAACAAACAAACAACACACGCTTAATACACAAACAGCGTTGCATCACGATCTTCTTAATCATTTAGTAGATGTGCGATAAACAATGCGCGTGGGCGCTCCAGGTTGTTAGCGCCATCTAGCGGCCGAGGTGGGTATTCGATGACGTTTGAATTTTGACAGCTCGGGTTTGAATTTTGATGGTTTTCCTTTTCGTTGTGTCGTGTTTATTTTTCATAGTACTCTTACTATGAAAAATAAACACGCGTTTATTCTGAAAGTGGGTAACGAATAATGTCGCAAATAAATGTCAAATATTTCGCTGATTAATTTGGCAATATGAAACTGGAAATATGAAATATGGCTAACTAGTGGACTAAAATATTGATTATGAAATGCAATAAATAATATCGTAACACCGAATTTTTAGTTTTAGTTGTAAAAAAAGGATTTGGAAACTTTTACACCTAAAACCGGTTACAACTTAAATTCAGTGTTATAATTGCAATTCATTATTAATATTCTAGTAAGTTAGTTAGCGATATTTCATAGTTCCATACAGTAATATTGCCAAAATAATCAAAAACATTTGGCAGTTATTTGCGATGTTGCCAACTTTTAGAATCAACGCTCATAAAGGATGAGAGTTCATAATAACAAAACCTAGGAATTAGAGCTCTCTGCTACCTTCAGGATTCTTCAATTCCTACCACTAAAGCCACATAATGGTAAGCAGAAATTTGATGTTCGGGTGTGGGATGAACGGCATGGGTACTAGTTACATTCCAGGAATGTGAATTAACTTAATCCGCGTGATATCGGTAAAGCATCACAGCCTTTTAGTGTTTACGAAACCTTACAAGAATTTCACATAAAAAATAAATACGATACCTATCACACTAGTTATAAACCCCTATTTATTTATTTATTTATTATTTATGTACACACAGTAAAATACAAAGAGATATGACATAATTATGATATGAGTACAAAGGTACTGCTTATTTCTTAAGAAATTTCTTCCAGCAGACCTGCGAAAGGAGAAATGAGAAAGAAATGTAGACAATAGTGTGTGAGAACAAGAAGAGAAAAACATTTAAATATATCTACACATATACGCAAGAAAATTAACATATACTTAAATAAATACATAAAGCTTAAATAGATAAACATAAATACACTATAGGTACTTATATAATTATATACTCATAGTTGAGAGGAAAGATAATGCTCTTTTACACGAAATTTAAATAAAGAAACAGTTTTCAAATCACGAATGCTAGGCGGAAGTGAGTTCCACAATCTTACAGCATGGACAGAGAAGGAATAAGAATAATAGCTAGTTTTATGAGGATGGGATTTAAGGAGGGATCTAAGGTGAGATCTACACGGTGCGTCACTAGGACGAGCGTAAGAAAAACGCTCACGCAGGTAAGACGGATAGGACGGGTTGTGTAAGATGTTGAAGAGGAGACATAAAATCCGAGTGTCCCTGCGAAGGCGGATTGGGAGCCACTTGAGTTCCTTGCGAGAAACATGGTCATATTTTCGGAGACCGAAAACAAAGCGAATGCACAAGTTTCGCAAGCGCTCAAGCTTGTTTAATAGCTCCTCAGTAGCATCCAGGTAGCAGGCGTCGGCATAATCTATAATCGGCTGAATAAGTGTTTGTGCCAAGGAAATTTTAGTCTTCAAGGGCAGGAGACTTTGGAGGCTTTTTAGCGAATGAAAGGAGAAATGTACCTTTCGACCAACCTCATTGACCTGAGCACGCCACGAAAGATTGGAGTCAATTATAACACCCAGATCTTTGGCGGTTTCGGTATAGTCAATGCGAACACCATCGAGAAACAAAGGCATCAGAGATGTAACATCAACCACATTGCGAACGAATCTGCTGCCTATGATCATGGCCTGGGATTTAGTAGGATTAATTTGCAAACCAAATGACTTAGCCCAAGCGCTGATGCAAGCCAGGTCATGATTCATAGCAGCAATTGCAGAACCCGTGTCAGCTACAGTAAAGTGTCGGTAGAGCTGCAAGTCATCTGCATAGAGATGAAAACTAGAGGAGATTACTATGGTAACAAAGTTGATGAAAATTGAAAAAAGAAGAGGGGAGAGAACGCTACCCTGAGGAACACCCTCAGTGTGGCTAAACCAATCAGAGAAGGAGTCCTCCAGGCGAACACACTGAGAGCGCCCCCGAAGATAAGAACTGAACTAAGCTAAAGTGGAAGAACAGAAATTGATTGATTTGAGGATACCAAGTAGAATGTCGAAATCCACTGAGTTGAAGGCGCTACTAAAGATAAGCAATACAAGGACAGTAAGGGACTTATTCTCCATTGCCCAGCGGATGTCGTCAGTTACTTTCAAAACCCTATTTCCTATTTCAATAACTATTTTTGTATATACTCAGACCAAATAAAAAACCAAGACAGACCGCTTTAAACAGTGACGTGAGGTCTGGTTTTGTAAACATATGTGCACTTAGTGAGGTGTAGTTTGATTGTAAATGTGTGCGCAGAGCGGAGGTGTAGTTTTGGCATGCTTCACTGTATTGTTCGCAGCGCTCCGTCTTGGGTTTTTATTTGGTCTAAGGATAAGTATATTATTGCCGTGTCTCGCAAAACCTTGAAAGTGGCTCGACCGATTTGAATATTCTTTTACTTTTTATTCGCCTCAATACAGGGGTGGTTTAAGAACAGTCGAAAAATATAAAAATTCAAAATTTTGTCCCACATGGTACGAACTTCACCGGGTTTCTAGTCACCAATAAAGAAAATCATTGACATCATTCACCAGCAATGAAGTTCATTCTCAATCAGCAATCACTGAAAAAATTATACCAACTTAACAAAAGAATATATTACCAACACAACAAGGTGCTAAAACATCATCTATCCGGTTATAATGTACGCCATACATATTTGAGACGATAAATAATCTGATTAGCGTAAGATATGTGATTAGTCACACATTTTAAATGGAAATATTGTCTCTTTATGCTAATTGGCGCGTTGTTTTCCGTAGTAAGCTTGTTCGACGGTGTTAACAAAAGAATATAGCGTCATATGTAGGTAGCTGTAGTATGAATTGCTGGGGATGTGATGAAAGAAAAATCATTTTCGTGAAAAACAAAATGGCTGCCAAAGAAATAATGTGCAAGTAAACAAAATGTCCAATCTTCTCCATACGAAACTACCTTTTAGGAGGGGGCATATAGCATTAACATAATCAGCCTATAATGTTCCCACTGCTGGGACACAGGCCTCCTCTCTGTGAGAGGGAGTGGGCCGTAATCCCCACGCGGGCCCAGTGAGTGTTGGTGGATGTCACATGTCTTCAAATAATTTTTGGTTCTAGGACATGCCGGTTTCCTCACGATGTTATCCTTCACCGTTATGAAAGGGGCTTAACCACTAGGTTAAGCTACGCTTGCCGGGGTAGTTCCGTGGATGGGTGACCATCATTACATACCAAGACTCCTCCTTCACATTGCTACCGGGTTCCAAATCAACTAAAAATATTGTTAAATGGCTTGTTTGATTAATGTTTAAAATCATAATAAATTATGTTATATCCAAAAATATATCTAATGAGGTTCAATTGTAACAAAAGACGTATTAATTACATTTTAAGGTTAATTACAGCATTTGTATAAACAAAATTAAATTAGGGTGAGGAGCCCAATTAATGGGTTAGGTAATTATTTATCACTAAGTAGTGGGGACACCGGAAAATGGTTTTCTTTGGATTTATTATACCTTTTTTAGGGTTTCGATCACTTACATTATAAATAAAAAAGGGTTTTTACCATAATATTATGATATTTGGGTACCTACTTACCGATATTGAGTAGGTGTAATTTTAATACTAAATGTAAAAAATGTACAATTTGTCTCTAAATTTAAACGAGTTTTAATTATTAGCTTTTTCTTTTCAATTTAGAATGATTATTTATTTCATATATGTACATTAAAATGCTTGTTTACAATACTATTTACATATTTATAATACACTATTTACACAAACTAGGTATACAAAGAAATACAAAAACAAAAGAACACAGGTGTTGAAGTAATTTTTGTCCTGTTTGTATTTTCTTTAAAAAAAAGTCCTAAAGAAATCTTAGAGAATACATAATTATTACAGTATCTGTACCTGATACTCTAAGAAAGAAATGCTTAGTTTTTCAAAGTTAGAAATATATATTAATATAAAGTGGTAATATGTACGTAGGGGGGTGAACTTCGGAACTACTGATGCGATTCCCAATTTTTTTTCACTAATTGGAAGCTACAGTATCACCGAGTGTCATGGGATATATTATCACCGTGATAAAGTCGTGGGCAGAAATAAAATTATAAAGATTCACAAACAATCAAATAAACAAAATCACCTATTACAAGAAAAACAATATAAATACCATTTCAAACCGCCATTCTCGTAAAGAAATATTTGAACGAATGGTTACACATAAGTTTGTGGTAACAACACTCATTCATTGAATTCACCTTCACGTAACCACAAACGGTGAAAAGTATTCAAAACGTATGAAAAGTAACTCCTTCATGTTTCTTTATTTTTAGTGTTAGCTCTGGCCACGGGTCCGTTTGTTAATAAAGTTATGAAAGGTATTTCAAGTTACATTCTGAAAAAAAACCTTCAGAACTTATTCAGTATAGATAGCCGCAACGTGGTGTGGAAGGTGATACGGCTAGAAGTGGCTACCGAGCTGCTGACAACTAATAGAAAACTATAGAAGAAACACTTTTTGCAATGTACTACCTACCTGCCAGGGTTGCGGGAATGTCCGAAAGGGATACCGGGACTTTGGCAACAGGCCCTTCCGCTCCGCCCAGAGCGGAGAAGTAATTTAAAGATTTCATACAATAAAAAATAAAAAAAGATGGACTACCTAGCTATAGATGTAGTAATTCATTATTTATATCTTGGAAGTATAATTTCCTGTAAACAAAAGAGCGACACATCGATTTCAAATAAAATCGACCTCAGATTTTGATCTTCAAACTTCCAACACGTCCACACCCATTGTTCAATAATTTCGCCAAATAATCGCCAACTACGTCTTCCATTACAATAACACGATTGTTTATAACGCGACAAGTTCACAATTGTTCGTTCGTAACTAAGG
Organism: Lithophane ornitopus; assembly: GCA_948473465.1. NCBI lineage: Eukaryota > Metazoa > Arthropoda > Insecta > Lepidoptera > Noctuidae > Lithophane > Lithophane ornitopus. The sequence continues at coordinate 2,126,700 of OX419641.1, read as the reverse complement.
ACTCGATAATTTATCGAATAAGCACCGAAATGAGTCATTTCCTTCCGCTGGGTTCTACAATTTGCGAGTGTTGACAACCATTACAAAGTGCATACGATCATATGCTGACAGCCACTATGCGGTTTTGTCTAAAATAAGTCTTACTTACGTGGGAACGACAATCAATCTGCCTAACCTTTTCCCAACTATGTTGGGGTCGGCTTCCAGTCTAACTGGATGCAGCTGAATACCAGTATTTTACATGGAGCGACTGCCTATCTGACCTCCACAACAGTAACTGGGTAATACGATACCCCTTGGTTAGACTGGTTGTCAGACTTTCGGGCTTCTGACGACCCGTAAATACTGTCAAAATTCTACGAATAACAGCCGGGACCAACGGCTTAAACCACTAGATCACTGAGGCGGTAAAACATGCTACTTTCATACTTTTTTTACTACGTTTACGTTCATACATCTGTGCCCTAGTTATCAAAACTTACAAGCCTTGTATTACTAAGTGTCATTATTTAGTTCACAAGTACATAAATTTTGACACTTTTATTCGTGATTTTGTTTATCAAAAAATTATTTGCAAGTGAGAGAGTGTCCGGTGACTCTCCATTCCGTCTTACAAGTTTACAAGTGTCGTGCTTAGTACCGCAATAAACGTTTAATATAGTTTTTTTTTTTTTAAATGTCGTCAAAAGAGTGAGATGACCTGATGCCCGTGTCCCAGCAGTGGGAACATTAAGGCTGAGTTTTGAAAAACAGGGCACTGGTCATTCATTAACATTATATACACGCACGCCGGTTGTGAGTACTGTGTACCTGACCTTTCTGAAGAATATTACCAATAAAATCACTATATACGATGAGCTCGTGGCTAATTAATAACAGCCGCACGGATCGATCAATCAGGTTAAGCTACACTTGCCGGAGTTGGTCGGTGGATGGGTGACCATCTTTACATACCGAGAATCCTCCGTGCGGAAAGCATGTTAGATCACCTGTCTCAAACCCAGAGGTTCCAGGTTCGATTCCCAGTAGTGGCAAAATTTTCTGCTCGGTTTGGTTGGTGGTAGGGCTTGTTCTAAGTCCGCCTGGCTAGCTACCACCATCTGCCTGGAGCCTGGAGTTAATCTGTTGTATTAGACAACAGATTAACGCCAGTCTTGTCAAGTGATATGATGGGTTAGAGCTGTTTTGGTCAGCCAATCATAACAGCCGACACGAGATATGACAGCGTATTTGCTGATAAGAGATTTGATCAGCGTTTCAGAAGCTGGATGTTAATTATCTATACAAGTTAAAGTTATATGTTTCCATTAATGTGACGCGTAGCATGACAATAGTAGAAACTGGTTTTTTTGACGAGAGAATAGACAAAATGACAGATTTTGATTGTTTATCTGTCATTTTACCTATTCTCCCGTCGACAAAACCCGTTTATGCGGTGGTCATGCTACGCGTGCTGCTGTACCCAGTAACTGGGTTGTGAAGGTCAAAATTAAATAGGCAGTAGGTCCATGTAAAATACTGGTATTTAGCTGCATCTGATTAGACTGGAAGTCGACCCCAACATAGTTGGAAACGGCTGGGCAGATTAATTGAAGTACCTAGTGTCTTTTCTAGAAGTATGAAGTGTTTATTAATCCATTAATTATTTATTAACAGAGTAATTAATAATTTATAGGCTGCATTTCAATACATATATTCATCATATTTATTTATCACCCTCAGATTAATATATATTAAGGTTTCTCGTGCTTTATGTTATTATTAAGTTACATTATTTATTAAAATATTCTAAGGCCGACAACTGGTAGTCGCACCCTATTTGTATGACACATGTATGTACAATCATACACAACTGTGTAAATAATGTACATTGATTTCAATATTAATTAATGCGTTAAAATGATTAATTGGTTAAAAACATTATTTATTAATGAATAGCATGAATATGCATTGTTTAATAGTGTATAATTATATTTATTTTATTCTTATTATTTTTGCTTACGCATGATATTGTTTAAATAATGTTTTGAATAAAGAAAAAAATGCAATTCTTTACGATAAATCAATAAGTAGGTACGCAGATACTCGAGTAGCTAAAATAATTATTTATAATATTAATGCAAGCGACCGCCCCTGCTTCACACCAAACAAACACAGATATTTATTTATTATATGTATGTTTAATATTATACACATGAACCTTCCGGAATAAATTCTCTAAATGACGGTGAAAACCGCATGAAAATCCGTTGCGTAGTTTAGAAGGACAAAGCGGACATACAGACAGACACAAAAATTGAGTTTAATTTATAATATGTATACTGTATAAATTACTTGGTAAGCTTTTAATTCTAGCATTTTTTTTCTTTGTCTAGACGTAATTATTATACCTATTGTTTTTGTTGATAATTTTCCTTATTACATTTAAATACATAAAGATTACCTACATTTAGAAATATGGTAGCTCACCGGTATCGGGAACAGGGTCCAAGATACCGAGAGAGAGTCCTGGACTCCAGAGAGAGGAATCTACTATTATTATTATTTAGAATTAATAACTAGATTATTATTTCAATCTTTATTTTTTTTTCTTCTTACCTATTTACAGTTTTAAATATTTCATAACATAAAAATTATTATTGTTTTTTTTTTTTTTTAATAAAGCTTTCCTTCTACATTAAAAATTTAATGAAAATGGAAAAGTGTTTTTCCGTTACATACCAAATTATCATATGTGTCCCGGAATTTATTATCTGGGAATACAGGAGTGATGTTTTTTTTTTTTCTATCCTACTCTGTCCCACTCCTGGGCAAAGACCTCCCTCCACTCCTTCCATCATTCGCGAGCCCGCGCGTCCCCCTTCCAGTTTTGATGGAACCAATGCTCCATTCGGAGTATTCAAATCATAGAACTTTAGTTCTTCAGCCCTTTCTGGCTTGTGTTCCAGTCTAATTTTTTACACGTTTCAGCGATTGCCAACTTCATTGCGAAGCGCGTTCATAGCATACTACTGCATACTGTATTTTCGTTTTAGGGTTCCGTAACAAAACGGTATTAACGGGACCCTATTTCCTAGCCTACGTCTCCCAATCTGTCTGTCCGTCCGTTTTTCAGTCTCAGGATTGTATCTTTTTAACCGTTTAAAAGGTAGGTTAGTTTTGATTGTTCTTTTATAATTATTTTTTTAATTTTATTTCTTACTTTATGTTACTGCTTGTTTTTCCTGTGCGTGTCCCAAATAAAATATTTTTCTTTCTTTCTGTCTTTCTAGGTATATAGTCTGTTGAAATTTTCACAGAATCCTACGTGTTACTACGGCCTCTATCATAGTAACTATTATAGAACGTAAACTACAATGCTTTTGGTTATACGGAACCGTTCGTGAGCGATTCCGACTCACACATAGACGGTTTTCGTTACCTACATTGTACGTATTTAAATTTGCTATAACCGGAGCTTAGAATGCACCTATTTGATTAAAAAGTAACAAAAAATACAACAATTTTATTATAATATTATCTTTTTAAAATCTTTTTAATATTATTTTATTTTACGCAGCAGTCGTTTCCTTCCAAAAATTATACCTACTAAAAGCCTGTTTTGTTAATCACTAAAATAAAACTACAAAAATATTGTTGGTTATAAATTATCACCTTTTTGAATATATAAGATGTGTTTTGTTATTTATAAATACGTCTCAATTATTATCTTATTTATTTGATAACAATGGCTATTTCATGACAGCCGGAAAGATAATTCACCGGCTTTTTCTTAAATAAGTAAAATGAATATTTGATACTAGCTTCCGGCAGCGGCTTCGGCCGTGTAATGTCTTTATAAAAATTATAACTTATGTTACTCAGTGATAGTATAGCATTGTATTGGTAAAAGATTTTTTTAAATCGGTCATGTAGTTTTTAGTTTATTCATTACAAACCAAAATAGAATTCTTTAACTTAGCTTATATCAGTGTGGACTAGCGACCCGCCCCTGGCTCGCACGGTTTCCACGACTTGACAAAACATCAAGATTTCTTTATTGTATGCTAGTTTAATATCTATGTATTATAAGTACACATACACCTTCCGGAATAAATTCTCTAAATGATGGTGAAAACCGCATCAAAAGCCGTACCGTAGTATAGAAGAACAAAACGGACATACAGGCAGACACGAAAAGCGACTTTAATATATAATATGCATTTGCAGAATAGATTTAGATTTATTTGTTAACAATGCAATTTGATGACAGCCGGAAACATAATCATCTTTTTCTTGAATAAAATATTTAAAAAAGTTAAATCAATAATATCGAAAAAGTTACCTTGCGAAAATTGCTTGACGATTAATTGGCCAATGACGTTATGCTTAGCAAAATTATAAATGAATGTCATTTGTAGAACCTGTTCTATCTTCAGTCATTTTTCGAAAAAATGCTTTTTGATATTAAGAAATATGTTTTTATCAAATTATTACTCTAATAACATTACCTAATTTTGCGAAAAAATTGTTATTGATGTTAGAAATAAGATCTTTAACTTTTTAATCGATTTAAATCTAGATTTATTTATATATATAGGTGTACCAACTTAACAGATACACAGCAGTAACCTACAGTTTTTGTCATAATTAACTAAAGATCTCGCATGTATAAGTACTTATAGGAAAGCGGAAGATTTGAGAGACTATCGGAATATTTGTCAGTCTGGAATGCGTCGCTACATGAAATGTGTCGTGTAAATTACAAAATCAATAAATCATTGTACGCATCCCACATTAACAAATGCTATAAATTAGAAAATGTAATAAATTAATTTATGGAACGCTAATGTATCAGGTCATCATTTATTACGAAATTTTAAATAGACACCCGTGAATCATGTTTTAAGAAAACATTTCGGCAATACCTTTATAAATATTATGAACAGATCCAAAATAGTTCAATACTTTAACACAAATATTACTATTGAATTAATTGCTCCATTTTATTTTTAACAGTTGCTGCCGAGAAGGCCTGTAATATGAGTGTCAATAACCATTACATTACGCTAATAAGGATGAAAAAAATACTTACGTTTCTACAAAATCCCACTTGATACACTAAATAAATCCTTCATATTAATAACAATAATTTTCCTATCAAAGTAAACTGAACTAACAGTCCATACACTCACTAAACACACAGACACTAAACCGAACGCGCTTAAAAATCTAAAAACAGAATTGTCAAAATCGCGCGGGAACAATTACATAGAATACAGATAAAAAATAATTTTGACAGTTAATTGAATTTTTACAAAAGAGGTTTTAACGTTTGGAGCGCTAACTCTATACGCGAATCGGCGGCGACTGGCGAATGAGTCTACCCACCCCCCTTCCAAAGGCGTGGCTTTGACATACCCACAGCGGGGCGGAGCCCTGGCTGAGTAATTTTTTTTTCCTATTTATACTTTTCTTGGTTTTATTATATTCGTCGGCAGTTTATTATATTGTAATGTCTGTCTGTTTGTTCATCATTGTATTGACTCCGTGATTTTGCGCGTCTTAATTGAGTAACATTTTTTGTGATAGGACAAGCTTGCCGCCATTTTAAGTTTAAAAGCATTGGGTGGCTTTAATTAGTATAATACTGTTGGTATCTGTGGTCTCGGAAATTTTATTTTTGGGTGTTCGTGGAAATATGCATATGTACAGATATCGAAAAGAAAATATTTCAGTGATTGATTGTGTACCGTTCGCAATTATTAATTATTATTTGATTATTAACTACAGAACTGTGACATAATAATTGAGAAGTTTCATTGAATAAAGAACTGTTTATAGGTATCTAATTGAGATTTTTCATTATTTTGATGGGATAATTTCAATGGGCTTTTTCAAACAAATTATGTGATGATGATAATTTTTTATGGAAATAAAATAAAAATGTTTTTTTTTTATTCATCCTTTTTTTTTGGTAGGCACAATATTTTGGCCAGGTAGGTACTGAAAAATAACATTGCAGCAATTTCAAACAAGAAAATTTTGATACATTAAAAATGTAAGTCACTACTGGATGTAAGATATAGGTAAGACAAAATTAATTGCTTATGTATCATTAAACCTACCTAATTAGTGTGACACTGGCCTGATTACTTATTATTATAATAATGATAGATCGTTCTTTCGGTAGCTCGGAAGCTCGTGGTTAAGTAATAACAGCCGTACGGGTCGATCCATCAGGTTAAGCTACGCTTGCCGAGGTCGGTCCGTGGATGGGTGACCATTTTTATATACCGAGACTCCTCCGTGTCTCGGAAAGCACGTTAAGCCGTTGGTACAACTGTCATTTGTGGATCTTTGACAGTCGTTACGGGTCGTCAGAAGCTCGAAAGTCTGACAACCAGTCTTACCAAGGGGTATCGTATTACCCAGTTACTGAGTTGTGGAGTTCAGATAGGTAATCGCTCCATGTAAAATACTGGTATTCAGCTGCATCTGGTTAGACTGGAAGCCGACCCCAACATAGTTGGGAAAAGGCTAGGCAGATTGATTGATTCTTTCGGTAGCTATGTAGCCCACTTAGGTAGGTACCTATGGTGTCACACTGTTACTCTAGGTAGGAGCATACCTACATACACACATAAGTAGGCTAGGTAAAATGGCAGATTTTAAACCCATAAACAGCAGCTAACACAGTAAAGGGTTCCATAGACAGGCGCGACGCGACGATGCGACGCGATTCTGGTAGAACAATTTCCATGAAGTTTTCTTAGAAATTGTTCTACTAGAGTCTTGTCACGCTGTCGCGTCGCGGCTGAGCCTTGACACCTCTATTTTTAATTACCAAGCCATTTACTATAATAAACAGTAGTTTTATGTAACTTCGTAGTTAAAAGTTAATAAATATAGCCTTAATACTCAATAAACCTGCCCAGCCTCTTCCCAACTATGCTGGGGTCCAGTCTAACCGGATAGCTGCCTAAATACCAGTATTTTACTTAAAGCGACTTCCAATCAGACCTCTACAACCCAGTAACTGGGTAATACGATACCCCTACACTAATGGTAATAAATACATGGTAATACTATAATTCGCATAATTTGACATACCTAAGTAACCCGTTTAAGAAATTACACATAATTATACCAAAGTAGCTGAGACATAATTCATAGGAAATTATAATTTTAATAGCTTAATTATTATAACTAGAATAATATACTAAGTAATAAAAATATACTAAGTAAAGTAGAAATATACTTAGTAAGTTCTTACCTAATAATAAGTAATTTTTAGTTATTATTGTGCATTTTGTAAATAAATACGCTAAATTATACTTGTACTTAGGTACCTGCTTACTTTTATTTATTAAAATTCTTTGAATAGCAGATGAAGGTTATTAATTTTAGAACTACGCTGTATTTAAATAAATAATTATTGTGTTATGAATTCTCATGGAAATTGTTAACCAGAATCGCGTCGCGCCTGTCGGCGGGGTCCTTAATCCGTCTGCCAACCGTAGGTTTTACCCAACCAAGTATTATTTTTCTCCTGTATTGGCACGACTAGGTATATGAAATTACGCGAAAATAATATAAATGTCCCCGGCATTAGCTATTTAATCAGCTAGTCAGAGAGGTGATTGCGGGTTTGATAGCCAAGAGTGTGCAGCTCCAGACAAAAGGTAACTAATACATTATTTTAAGCTCATTATTAGCGTTGACCACACTGACGATTTACCGGCGTGTTTCCAGTGAGGCGATCTGTGAGCATGCTCTTCACGGGTGTCAAGCGAGCTGGCGGCGACTACGCGACGAATACGCCGCGTTTTAACAAATTGTACACTCGCTTCTGTCGAGGAGCTCGTGGCTAAGTAATAACAGCCACATTGGACGATCCATCAGGTTACCAATGCGCTCGCTACGATCGCCTCACTGATATGAATATTGTGTGCCGTCCTGGGTTAAATAAATAAATTTTCTTTCTTTTTTCTCGCTCGCAAATCGCCAGTGAGCTAACGCCCTAAAGCTATTTTTTTTTTCTCTATGATTAGACAAATTATTAGTACCATCGACAAATCTACACGTTTTTTTTAAGACTAAGAAATAACTTCAGGTATTACTTTTACAAAATGTCTCATTTGTATAAAAACACATTGTAGGAACGGTTTCTTTGCAACATAATATCCTCTGTAAGTCTCATCCCCTTGCATTCCTATCCACCTGGGGGGAGGGGGGGGAGAAAAATAAAAAAACCACCCCAAAGAAGGGAGTTTTTTAATTAGTCACCTTTTTTAAGTGTTTTTAAGACGGATGCTGCGTTTATACTGGATAGTAGAGTGGTATAGTCCGTAATTTTAAATGCGAGTATTTTTATAGTATTTATAGTTTATTTTTTATACAATAATGATAATTCTGTTTAATTATTAAGCAAATATTATTGGTATAATAGGAAGAAGGCCGAGGTTTCGCAATGGACATTCCAAAAATTTATATATTCTAAGTCATATGTTTATCTAGTTTTAAGTTAAATACAGCACAACATAAAACTTTACGCACATTTATCTACACTAATAATAATATTATAAAGAAAAAAGATTTGTATTTTTGTTTATAATAAATAAACTCAAAAACCACTGGACCGATTTAAAAAAATCTTTCACTAGTAGAATGCTACATAATCACTGAGTAACATAGGCTATCATTTATAAAGATATGATGCGGGCGAAGCCGCTGGCGGACGCTAGTTATAGATAGTGTCAAGTGTCGGTGCCTTATTTTTTTTGTATATTGCCACTTTGTAGCTATTTATTAATGTAATTAGTTATTATTTAACCGTGCTTTTGTATTTTGTGCAATGTCTTTTGTATGCACCAAATAAACGTTTTATCTATATATCTATCTCTATTACTATAGATATATTATCATTTGCGCATCGTGCCATTATAAATTACAATACGTCTTTTTAGCAATACCTAATACGTACATATCCATCTTTTTATTGTTATAATACCTTGTTATGTAGCCACAATAACAATCCACTTATATAACAATATAACACCTAAACAACTTGTTATAAATAATTGAAACTAAAACGTGATTGAATCAAATTGAATAAGTTTTTATGAAAACCAATTTTATATTTTAGTTGTGAAACTGCTTTTTTATTTTCCTATGTTTTTTTTTATTATATTTCGAAATAGTTATAGGTAATGTAATAAATAATTTAACAAGTTTGACTTTTTTATTTGGGTACAAAACTTATAGAACGCTCAATAAAATTGATTCAAGTTACGTATTCGATCAAAATGTATTGAAAATGTTTTATGTTTTTGCAAAAAGAGTATTATTTTTTAACTTAATTTAATAGTACTTACATACCTACAAGCTTTTATTATTATAGTTAACTATTGAAAATATATTTAAGTAGGTACCTGAGTCTTTTATACCAACCTAATTATTGAAAATGGGCATTATTTATGCCCATTTTTCAGCGTACGTATTAAATGACATTTGTAGACGTATAAAGACTAATAGTTTTAATATCCTGTTTGCATTAAGCCCACTAGCTTTTACCTACTAGCGCAAGTAACTCGCCCGATCTAAACAGACCCCAAATATCTTAGCTAGTTGGGAATAAGTCTTATTTTCTCGTAAAACACAGACAATGTTTTCTTTCTGCGCGTTTCTGAACAGATAGTTATGTTCGCTCCCTTTTTAATTAAAAAAGTTAACTTACAAGTCACTTTGGTATATTCGAGTCTTTAAAAGAAAAACGGTATCTATGACTTGTTTTTTTTTTCGTTTGTTTTAAGCGATTTTGTTCAGAGGAGCTCGTGGCTAAGTAATAACAGCCGCACGGGTCGATCCATTCATATACTTGTTCATATTCGTGTCGATTCTTATTCATATTCGTGTTATCTGCAAGCCATGCTACGGGGTGTCATCAAAAAAAAAATTTAGGTAAAGCACAATTTTTATTTTTAACCACCTCGTGGTATCTCTTGGCCTGCATCTCACCTGATGGTAAGTGATGATCAGGCTGAAGGTGGAAGCGAGCTTCACCTGAATCCTCAAGCACAGAGGAACTGGCTATCTTAACTCCAACTGCCGAAACACAACAAGCTGTGAACATTGTTGTTATGGCGACAAATTTTGATAAGATGGTGGTAGCGAGTCAGGCGGACTTTGAGCAAGCCAATCCCGAAATTTTACCTCCACTAGGAATAAAACCCGGGATCTGAAACAGGTGGTCTAACCACTAGGCGATAAATTTCTATGGAAAACCATTTCCCACGACCTTTTAAAACTCTTGGCATTAACAAAAGTAGAACAGAAGCGGCTCCCTAGAATATACTTACAGTTAAAGAAACAGTTAAAGCCAATCTCAAAGCTACCTGCCCAATTTATAGCTCCAACAGGAAGTCACACCTAGCAATTTTCCCTACGCATAGAAACAATAAAATAAATCCAAAAAATAACTAAATACGAACTATTTCTCAGGAGTATTGCTTCAAAATTACTACTTAGACTCCCATTACACCTCGTTCTTTCAAGAAACGCCCGATAATAAATGACAATTAGTCATAATTGCAACTTTTGAACGCGAAAGCTCTAATGAGGAATGCATAAGAGCGAGAATAAAAGAAAATGGTGTAATAAAGAGTGTATTATTGAGTATAATAATACGTTTCGATGTGTATAATGTGATTCAATGAAACGTTTCGCCGACTTGCTCGGATATGTATCTTTAGAAGGTAATTTGCTAGATAATAATCTAGATTGTTGAATGAATTGGGACTGGCAGCGCCATCTAGTATTGAATAGATTAACTACAAACTCCCAATTGTTAAAAATTTTAGGAATGCGACATCTAGCGGCGAATAGCTTTAACAACTAAAACATTAGTAACATTCATTGGTTGTTAGTACATAGATATGAGTAAAGATGGCGCTCTAAACAAAAATAAAATACTAAATTCTTCCTCCTTACATTTTTTACATCGGGTTATCAACAATTACATGGGTATTAATTTTATCTTTGCGTTTTATGTACGTCACGTTCAAAAAGAAGGAATACTTCCAACATTCGAAAAGGAAAACGGTTTTAAAACATAGGTAAAGTAAGTAGTAGATATTGCTACTAATTTTGTTCAAAAAGTTTACAATTACAATGATGAACTTGTATCCGTGTCAAATCGAGCAAAAACAAACAAATAATATCACAACCGTATCATCCCTTTCTCGAAGTCATTCAGGATTTGTTTGTTTCTATTGCAACACACACAATCGTCGTCGTAGAGTGCTATGAAAATAGTACCAATCTATTTAATCAACATGGATGGCACGATACAACAACGGCAGGAATAGCTGGTCATAGATTACAGAGCGCAGAGGTGTAGACACAGTTCGTTTTTTAATCCCGGTGACTAATTTGACAGGTGCAAATGTCAAACTCTAAATTGAAAAAACAAACATCAATGACTTGAAATCTCAAATTAGAATCTGAAGAATAAAACGAACATTAGGGGTACACACCCATGGGCGTACCCAGCTTTTGGCCTGGGCATATCAGAAAATTTAGTGGCGGGTGTCATTATGACTTCTGCAGAAAGTTTGCTCATTTATAATGAAATTCACAGTTTTAGTACCAAAATTACCCAATTTTGGTACTAAAACTGTGAATTACAAATTCCAATAACTTTTTTATTTTCAATTTTTTTTTTTCTGGTATTTTTCATGCAGTACCTACCTAGATGTGCCCCTTTCGGATCGATTAGAGTTTTTTTTACATGTTTTTTTTCGCTAGTCATGTTTACGTCATGTCTCTTATCTATGGGGAATGCCTATTGATAATAAGAACAAGCTGATATCAAAAAGGCCAGTCATATAATTATTTGTTTTTACATGAAACTGATGACTATTGATTTAAATAAAAATAATATGAATAACTACATGTTATGTCCAAATTTTTTGTGGAACACTAAACATAAAATAATAATCTCGTTCTAAAAATATCACGAAATTACCTTCCACTAATTTCGATGCATTTTCGGTTTCATTCCTTTTATCCCTTTGATTTAATACGACCTTTTACTCGAACTAATACGACGCTTACTACATTCTTAGTCGGAGGAAAAATCTTCCGTCCCATGTAGCGGGAACTATAAGTTATAATTCTTATTTCTATCTCATTAAGTCATGAGTACATGACACAAATCGGGGACAAGCATCAAAAACATTAATTGCGTTATTTAGGTACTTTGTTGAGCAGATTGGATAAGCAATATCCTTCGAAATCTATCAGATCGTGATTGAATGTGCGTTACGCTTCGGGCTGAAATTGAGAAAAACTCTGCCCGACTCGTGCTTCGAACCCACCTCAACAGTAGCGCTTGGCCGCTTGCGTCCTCGACTTTTATCGATATCTTAGTAGGAATGCCCAATCTATTTATTTGTAACGGCAGCGATAAAATGCATTCCAAGTTCAAAGTAGATTACATATCTGTGTTACATAATCTATGGTCGAATGTTTATAAACCGCGCTACATCACCGGCCGGCAATTCAGCCAGTGTTTTGTGATCCGTCAGAGAAGTAACTAGGCACTACAAAATGGCGCGAGTAAGTACAATTTTTTTTATTTTTTCTATTATCGATGACATTAATTTTTATCGTAAATTCTTCATGTACTTATTGTGTAGATAAATAGATCTTTTATTGGAAATCCTAAATCAATTATTCAATATTTTAGCAATAAAACTTTGTTCTTATAATTAGGACTGAATTTAGAAGTTGGCTCTAGATGTAGGTTTTTTTTTTAATTATTTACCTAGCTACTTACTTACCTTGAATTTATGGATTAGGTTGACCGTTAAATTATGTAGGAATTGATTAAAATAAGTGTGATAACGTCATAATGCGTAGTTCCTATAAAGATTTTCTTACATTTATGTAGACGTACCTACCTCTTTATCTACCATTGAAGTTACACTCAATACAGTACACTCAATGTTACCTACCTAGATAATTATTATTTGAACATTAAACTATGTTTGAACTTAATAGTAAACTACAATTTTCAATCCTTGAAAACCGTTTGGTCACAGACATATCGCAAGAAAATAAGGATATTAGCAATTTCGTGAAATTGGTTCCATATTATTTCTGCCGAACTATTTTTCGGCTAGATAGCTGTCAGCCGCGGGTTCTAAATGTCGATGTCTAAAACCTGATTTAAATTTCATCTATGTAAATAATTTTGCACCGAGTTTCACTCTAGTCATAGAGTAGGTAGGTAATTAAAATTAATACGTTTAAAACTTGAGTATGTAAAGATGGTTATCCATCCACAGACCAACCGCGGCAAGTGTAGCTTAACCTGATCGATCGACCCGTGCGGCTGTTATTATTTAGCCACATGTAATATTATGTTAATGAAAAAGTATAAAGTGACTCATATTACATATACTTAGATCTTTCTGAGACATTTGACTCCGTTTCAAACCCCATACTGACTTTAAATTCAGAAGCACAAGAATTATGTGGTAATTTGTTAGATATTCTAATAAGCTAATCTATCATTTCTTATATTGCAGTGAAATTAGCATTTAGTAAGTTAATACAGAAAGGATTAGCTATGGGATACCTCAAGGCAGTATTGTAGGTTACATCTTAATTGAATATTTCCAAAAGATCGTTTTATGTAAAATCTCCTGTAGGTAACCTATACTTGTAGATCTTCATAACATTACGCCAGTATTTCTCGTGGGGGACTGTGGTGTATGCGTTATTTCGACAGTTGGTTATTATGATGTAGTACCACTTGCATGTACCACTTGCTGTACATGCCATGTACCACTTCCTGGACTAGAATATAAGTACTTCATTAATGTGTAGGTACTGTACTCGTATTGTTGTTAAACAGCATAACACCAAAAGTTAGGTCAGTATTTCATAAAAGTGCTGATTCTTTACGATATCTTAAGATAGGACAGAGAAGGCCATATTTACTAATACTGCTAATCATCTAGATAAAAGATATACTTAATAATGTTTTAACGTCACATATTTTATAACGTCGCGCATTACGGTGACTGGTAAATTTAAAGATTTTCTAGACTAGACTAATCAGACAATGACGTAAGTATTTTCGCTGGGTTTATTGCGCAATTCTTTTTATTCCCATTTTATTTGTCCACAACGGGGAAGCTCTTGGTCTGCATCTCACACACATCCTGAAGATGGAAATGAGCTTCACCCGGAATCCTCAACCAAAGAGGAACTGGCTATCTTACCTCCAAAGCAGCACGCAAGCGTTTTCAACATCAAATACCAGCCTATTTAGAACTTAGAGTTCTTTTAGAGACGTACAAGAGTGTCAAAAAATTATTTAGTATTTTTAAGAGTGATTTATAAGTTATTATATATAGATTATATACAGTTCAAACTGTATAAAATCTTTATTGAGGGATCTGCGTAAGCTTGGGGTGCTTAAACAGAATATTAAAACTCTACTATACAGCTTTAAGTATTTTGTGACACTTCAATCTGGTTTCATCGTTAAAGCTCTCAGTGTTGTTACAGTATAACTTGATACTTGTTTCTGTACAATGGTGTATGCAAACTCCGTTCTCAAACTTATTTTTATGGCGTAATTGTTCACTACTAACTGCCGAAACACAACAATGCTGTTAACATTGTTGTTATGGCGACAGACTTAGATAAGATGGTGGTAGCTAGCCAGGCGGACTTAGAACAAGCCCTACCACCAACCAAACCGAGCAGAAAATGTTGCCCCCACTAGGAGTAGACCAAGGAGTCTTTCCGGATCTCATGAAACACAGTAAAGTAGTTCCTTTGTTCAAATCCGGTGATAGTAAGGAACCCAACAATTATAGTCCTGTGTCAATTCTGCCAGTTCTCAGTAAGGTGTTCGAAAAGTTAATGTTCAATCAAATGTTACGTCACTTTAATAAAAAATCCATCTTTCACGAACAACAGTACGGTTTCACCAAAGGGCGTTGTACCACTGACGCCGGTGTCACCCTAATAAAGAACATTTTTAACGCCTGGGAAGAAGCACAACGCCATTGGAATCTTTTGCGACCTCTCGAAGGCGTTCGATTGCGTCGACCATGAGACACTTCTGCTGAAACTAGACCACTATGGGATTAGGAATACAGCTATTGATTTACTAAGATCATATCTGAAAGATTGAAAAGTTCAAGTTCAAGTAAACGGCGTAAACTCATTGGGGGCTGAAATGGCAATGGGTGTTCCTCAAGGTTCGATATTGGGTCCATTCCTCTTTTTAGTTTACATCAAGCCTTTTCGTCAAGTGAATAGTAATATTTATAACTTATCGATAAGTATTGATTATTCGAGCCACCTTGATTAGGTTATGTTTGGTACAGATAATATATTTATCAAACTGGATAGATAATTACGTTGATAAATCACGATTTGCGTGTTTTGCAAATCTTATCACGTTAAGTGTTACGCCAAAAAATATTTTTGTTTTCTAAATGTGCAATCATTTTACAAGTCATCTAAGCTTGTATGATGATTTGCATGTTAAGTATGTATAACACCGTACTATCGAAACAAACCTAATGATAACATTACGCTTGTACTCCCATTACGCTTGTACTCCTATTGGGAGAGGCAAAGCTTGCGCCCTCACGCCCCTAACCACCGCCGCTAGAGACACCCTGGGCGTCGGGAATCCCAGGCGGATTCCCGGTCACCATAGGCGCGGGCTTGCGGACGGCGAGCAATGGGTAGCTCGCCGTCCGATAAGGACCAGGCCCGGGTCGACGGCGCGTCGTGTTCCACGCGCGCCTCAAAGAGATGTCAGCACACCTGACGGGGTCCGTTAGGACCGATGCCTGCCAGGGTTGCGGAATAGTTCGAAAGGGATACCGGGACCCTGGCAACAGGCAACTGAAGGAACACGGGTGGGTTTTAGTCAGTAAGAGTCTGACACGCCCTTCCGCTCCGCCCAGAGCGGGAGAAGTAATTTGATGATTTCCCACACAATAAAAAAAAAAGGGACGTCAGAAGTCCAAAAGTCTGACAACCAGTCTCACCAAGGGGTATCGTATTACTTACCCAGTAGCTGGGTTGTGAAGGTCAGATAGGCAGTCGCTACATAAATACTGGTATTCAGCTGCATCCCGTTCGACCAGAATTCGACCTTCCTTCCTCCTTCTTTCCTTCGAAAAGGCTAAGATGATTATGTTGATGTTGTTAATATTTCATACTGGGTGCTACTTAGTTAAATATGCGTAAATATTATATACATTAGTATTTATAGTACACTAGCTGCGCCCCGCGGTTTTCACCCGCGTGATTCTTTATCCCGTGGGAATATCGGGATAAAAAGTATCCTATGTGTTAATCCAGGCTATAAACTATCTGTTTGCCAATTTTCATCCTAATCCATTCAATAGTTTTTACGTGAAAGAGTAACAAACATCCATCCATACTTACAAACTTTCGCATTTATAATATTAGTTAGATTAGTACCTAGTTATTAGTATATTTAGTACATTTTTATTCAAAATAAGCTGAGAATCAGCACTTTTCGAACGTCAAAATTACATAAGACAGTCCCCCAAAACTTCCACCCTTCACCACTTCCTAGTGCTTTAGCTGGGAAGAAGAAGTGGCGCAACAAACTCCCCAGCAGCACAGCTGTAATAAATACATATGTAATTGACATATGTATTTATGTAATTGACATATGTATTTACAATCTAAACACATAATCGCCTGCATCGTTAGCATCGTCCTTCACACGCATACTGTGTTGTCTATATGTTTAACAGATAAAATCATTAGTTGTTATTCTTGATTCATACTTGACTAATACTGTACTGACTGGTATATAGTTTATTTATCTACTACTGTCGTGTTCGTGTCTGTCTGTGCGTTGTTCTCCTAAACTGCGCAACGAATTTTATTGCGGTTTTCACTGTCATTTAGAGAATTTAATCCGGAAGGTTTTTGTGTATATTACATTACTATAAAATTGACATATACTTAGGTAAGAAATCTTGTGGATGGAAGTCTTTGCCCAGGAAAAGCCTTTGCTGGGAAAGCGTAGGCTAATTAGTAAAAAAAAAGAAATCTTGATGGTTTAAAAACCGTGCAAAGTAGGGCCAGCTCTCTAATTGCGTAACTTATTTTCGTAATCGATTAAGACTAATTTGTTTCATTTTGACTGTTCAACAATATTCATAGCGTCGTTAACGTTGAGTTTTTTTTTTTTTTTTTTTTTGTACCTAATTTAATTTAATATACAGAGTAAGGGTCAGCCCTCCGCTAATTAACAGGGGACATTCAGCTCCTTATTTTCATTATTATTTAATCGTTTTTCAGTTACTTTTCCTTTATTTCAATGTAAAATTACATTACATTCTCTGTACGCAGCAGTTCATTTATGTAAATAAAACAACTAAAATCAAAAAACCAGCAATGGATGTTAAAATACTGTAGCGAACGACGCGTGAAGCTTCCAGAACGTTCCTGAAATAATTTCATGTACCGGTCGTCTTAGTATCTGCGTAGCCTTTTCCCAACTATGTTGGGGTCGGCTTCCAGTCTAACCGGATGCAGCTGAATACCAGTATTTTACATGGAGCGATTGCCTATCTGACCTCCACAACCCAGCAACTGGGTAATACAATACCCCTTGGTTAGACTGGTTGTCAGACTTTCGGGCTTCTGACGACTAGTAACGACTGTCAAAGATCCACAAATGACAGCCGGGGCCAACGGCTTAACGTGCTTTCCGAAGCACGGAGGAGTCTCGATATGTGAAAATGGTCACCCATCCTCGGACCAACCCCGGCAAGCGTAGCTTAACCTGATGGATCGACCCGGTCCATCAGATCCAGTCGTCTTAGTATGTTATGCTGAATTCATCCCAGCAGTCTGCGGAGGGCTGCCCCTTACACCCTGTATAATATAAATAGTTTCTTAATTTATGTTCAATATTCTTATATAATAATTAAAACATTACGTTGTTGACACACAGATTTTAGATTACAGATTTTTTTACATTACAGATTTTAGGGGGTTTAATAGCAAGTGATTTGGGCTGTCATGCTTTTCAGTTTAAATGTCAATTATTTTCCTTAACGTAAACGAGGCAAAAGGAGTATGATCTTGAGATGCTTAGATCGAGCAAGTGGCGTTCTGTAGTTTCTGCTTACCCCCGTGGGAAGAAGGTGTGAGTTTATGTATGATTATGTGTGTTTTCCTGTTTTATCTACAGAGTGTTAGGGTAAACATCGTTATCCTTGAAACCGGTGATTTGGTGTCATTTATAGAACGTAAAATCAACGTAGTTTTTTTTTTTTTTTTAATCTACATTTTACCACAAGAGACGCAAGTTCGTTGCCCTATGCGCTAGGGCAACGAACTTGTTTCGCAACACGGGCGGGGGTCTTTAAGTGACCTGACCGGCCGCGAGTGCGACCCCTCCCTTCAGTCAGTCAGCTGTTTCGCTAGCAATCACGGTGTCGGATAGAAACTTTTTTAAATCTTTAAATGAAAATAACGTTTTTTTTTTTTGTTGTTTTCGGTCATTTTTTTTTATATTTAAGTCAACTACCCATGGTTTGAGTGACAACGGTGTTTACCCTTACACCCTGTTTAGGTTATATAATACAATAGACGTAGATATATTTAGTAACCTATTCCGCTTGACTATTCTTCAAGAGTCCTAAAACCGAGCGCTGGACGCAAAGTACGTACTTTGCGTCCAGCGCTCGGTGTGGTAACACGTCGCGTTCTGGTTTGCAATTGGTCAATCGTCATCCTGAGGATGCCTCGTTGAGAGGTGAAACACGTGTCGATTTCTTACAGGGTTTTTTAGGACTCTTGAAGAATAGTCAAGCGGAATAGGTTACTAAATATATCTACGTCTATTGTATTTTATAATGGATTTCCGCAAAGTCACGCCTGAATCAATTAACTAGGTTATATAGTTTAGTGGAGTTTTCACAAGTACGCTGGAAAGAGGGTGACATTAATTAACTATGCAGTCACATATTGTCTTAGCACACAGCTCACTGTGTCCACTCAACAAAATGAAAAACTAGGTGTGTGTGTAGCTACGCTAATTAAAACAGCAATTACTTAGGTTTAGAACAACTACGAATTGATTGCTAAGCAAACTTAGCTTGATAGAATAATAAGAATTGAACTGAGTTTGTTGGTCTAGTGTACTCAGCTCAATCCGCAGCCTTTTCCCAACTATGTTGGGGTCGGCTTCCAGTGTAACCTGATGCAAATATCAGTAGGCATTTTAAATGGAGCGACTGCCTATCAGACCTCCACAACCCAGTAACTGGGTAATACGATACCCCTTTGTAAGACTGATTGTCAGACTTTCGGGATTCTGACGACCCGTAACGACTCTCTCTCTTCCCTTTCTCTCATAGTCCGATGGGACGGCAATCCGATACGACCGGAGAGAGATCAGGCGAAGGACCAACGGCTTAACGTGCTTTCCGAGACACGGGGGTATCACACCGCCAACTTCCAAACTCCGGGCTGTTACTAGGAAATTCCCAATGGAAAACACTTTACCCGACCCGAGAATTGAACCCAGGACCCCACGCTCAGCAGTCGCGCTTGCGACCACGAGACCAACGGGGCAGTCGAAGTTGTTTGCACGGACTTATCTTTTTTTTTTAATTCTGATTCTAAGGCACCTCTGTAGGTAATGAGTAGAGATCGGATAATCGGATGCATATTTACCTAAAGTAATATTTTCTAAGAAATTATGGAAGCGACTTCTTAATAATTTATTTCTTAATATAAATCCCGGAATTCAAAAAATACCGGGTGTGAACAAATAATCGGATACATGTTATAGAAACGACATAACAACCTTCTTATGATGGTAACTTTCGCGGTGTTAACATAAAAAATCGAAAGAAACCGAGGCAAAGAGGCACCGAGTTGTCTGTCACTATGTCCTATGCCAGTTTGGCAACCTACACTAGCTACCATTTCTACAACATTATGTTTTCTTTATGCTAAACCCGAAAAGGTGTCATTGTACTCATCAATTAACAACTTTTTCTATGGGACCAAGATTGAAATCGCGAAAAAAAAATCAGCTGTTCCCTACATTTGTGTTCACTTAAATCGACAAAATGTATGGAACAGCTGATTTTTTTTTCGCGATTTCAATTTTGGTCCCATAGAAAAAGTTGTTCAAAATGATGAGTACAATGACCCCTTTTCGGGTTTAGCATAAACAAAAAATAATGTTGTATAGTCAAAAAGTCCTAAACTTATCAATTCCAGAATCGCGGGATTTTTGCGATCGATACAAATGTGCATTAATTCATATTAGGCAACACCTGAACCTAAGTAAATATACATTCGATTCTATAATCACAACTATAAATCTGACAATCCCGAAATACCGTGATTTTTCTATACAAAAGTGCATTCCATAATAGCCAATCTCTAGTAATGAGCTATCCGAATATAAAAATATTTGGCCTAGATCCTAAGGGGGAGGCGTGAACATTGATTTGCTATTACAATGTATAATTGATAGTTTAATTTATAGCTCCACTGTTGTAGGACCAATAAAAATACGCTTTTTTCTTTTTGAAGGTGGGAAATCATCAAATGACTTCTCCCGCTCTGGGCGGAGCGGAAGGGCGTGTCAGACTTTTACTGACTAAAACCCACCCGTGTTCCTTCAGTTGCCTGTTGTCAAGGTCCTGGTATCCCTTTCGGACTTTCCCGCAACCCTGGCAGAATACGAATACGCTACGCCGCTACAATTGGTCCGTTTTAAAAATGTAACAGTGAAGCCAACGTTACGGCAAAGGAACTATTTGATGAAACGCACTTTACCCCTACTATTGTCCTCTGCCCGAAAGTTGTTCTTGTGACATTTCAGACACATAGTAACGTAGTATCTACGCGTGTTACCAAAAAACGAGTCTCTCCTGATTCTGTATCTATGTTGAACAATTACCAAAATCGAGAACATTGAACGGATCACTTGCTAAAAATTATAAACATAATATTATGGCAATATCAATTTGATATTAAAAAAACCGTAGGAAACTAAATTGTTTTATCAAAATATCAAAACTTTAGATCTTCTAGTAAAATATTGCCTCAAAACTTGGAGTTCGCAACATCATAATTAAGCATATTCCATTTAATTTTAGGTACAGTAGGTAGATTGTAAATGATATCAATATTGTTTACACTACTAGATAAACTTTGAACTTGAATTGATAAAGAAATAACTATTACATAAATGATAGTTATACATCATACTCTATCAATATTTTGAAAGAAGCATATTGTGATAGTCCTATGCGATCTTTGCGCGAATTCGCGATCGGTCGCGTGCATAATGTCATTTTTTTTTTTCGGATAACCGCTAAGCTCCCTCTGTCGGCGCGACCACGCGTTCTGGTTCACCGAATTAAATGTTCAAACATAATCAGCCTATAATGTTCCCACTGCTGGGACACAGACCTCCTCTCTGTAAGAGGGAGCGGGCCGTAATCCACCACACGGGCCCAGTGCGGGTTGGTAGATGTCACATGTCTTCGAATTTTTGGTTCTAGGACATGCCGGTTTCCTCACGATGTTTTCCTTCACCCTTTTGAGAGCAGTGGCGATGAAATAATTGACACAAAGTAAAGCGCCTGTCGGGGTTTGAACCTACGACCTACAACTCGTAAGTCGTGGCCGTTACCACTGGGCCACCACTGCTCTAAAAGTTCAAACGACGATCATTTATTACGCGACGATTACTAAAAAGCAATCGTCGCGGGAATAAACGATATTGACGACTTGCCTGCTTGCACCAACCCGATACTGTTGCCTCATCATCCAGTTTTTTCCCCAACTACGTTGTGGTCGGCTTTTAGTCTAACCAGATCCAGCTGACTTCCCGTATTCTACATGGAGCGACTGCCTATCTTCTACTAATTAAGCCATTTTCTCTAATTTCAGGTAAACGTCCCAACATTCAAAATGAATGATGGCCGGGAGATCCCAGCTATTGGCTACGGGACCTGGCTGGGCATGGACGAGACGGTAAGATACCTTCAGTTGGCCGACTGGAGCCTAGTTTGATTGCACCCGTAGTTCTTGGAAAACTAAATATTCTGTATAAAAATATCCAAGTATCCAATACGTTTTTTCCTAGTTGATCCGGGAATAAAAGCCTTTTCTTTTTTTATTTGCCGCTCTTTTTCACTCTCAGCTTTCACTAGACAGACTCTACCAACACCTTTACAGTTGAACATATTTAATTTTCCCTTTGTTTTATTTTTTATTAACAGACAGTAAAAAACACCTATAGAACTTTATTTTTCTTTCCTTGTTTTTATTTGCATTTTTATTATATCCTTTTGCATTTTGTTTTAATTTAGGAATCAACCGGCCCGAGTAAGCCGTTTAATGTGAGTAAATACCTTGGTACACTTTTTGCCTGTAATCTGTTTTATGCTTTATTTGTTCTTATCTCTGGTACATATCTTGCAAAAAATATGGAAAAGGGTGCTTTAAAATTTAATAATTGCTTAAGTTTTTTTTCCTTACCAACAGCGATCGTCGCGTAAATTCCTTAAATAAATCATTATGTCATTTTTTAATTGTTCGATGAACCTGAGCGCGTGTTCGCGCCAACAGAGGGCGCCTTCCGGTTGTCCGAACAAAAAGTGACATTATGAACGCGATGATCTCTTCTGGTTGGTTGGTCTGGTTTTAACTCTAGCTTTATATGACACACATACAGACAGACATTAAGAACATAGGTAAGTAATTATAATAATAATTAGAGATGGGCCGAATATGGTTTGAACCGAATCCCAACTTCGGCCGTACATTCGGTTAAAATGAAAAGTTCGGCCGAAGGTCGGCCGAACTTCGGTTCAATTTCACGCGCTTTCTCGAAAGCGACACTCCAGATGTTTATTAGAAAAATACGAAGCTTTGTAATAGTATGTCTAATTTTTATGTCTAATTAATTAGGCAGTTTTTCAAGACTAACAAAGAAGAACTGATTTAATTTAAGGTTTGCATTTAAAATGATCCTAATTAAAATAAATGACCATGAGTGAATAAAAGACATAATTTTATTTTACAGTAATGCTATTCTAATTCTATTAAATTTAATTTCAGTCTAAATAGTGCAAGTAGGTATTATTTTTCTTGTGCCGAATGTTCGGCAGCTTGAACCGAACTTCGGCATTCGGCCGAAATTCGGTTCAAGCTGCCGAAATTCGGTTGAACCGAATGTGAACCGAATTTCGGCCAATCCCTAATAATAATACATTTTACATACTTTTTTTTTATATTTTTAAATGTTTTTATATTTTTATATTCTAATATTTAAAAATGTAATTTATATGTAACTTAATGAAATAAAAGACTTAAAATACATTACCTATTTGTTATAAATCCATTCTGTATCAAAAGACGTATGACATAGGTATGGACGAAAAATATACAACATGTAACAAAAACCGTGTTCGATCCAAAAAAGGCACATAGGTAGGTACTGCAATAACAATACCAAAAAAAAAAAACTTGAAAATAAAGAAGTTATTGCAATTTGAAATTCACATTTTTGTACCAAAATTACCCAAATTGGTGGTTAAGAATCTTTATTTACTCAAAAGAAATTTACTACAAATTTCACTTAATGAGAAATATTTTAACATTTTAACTATATAATAATGATGACACTCGTGAGCAGAGCTAGTATGGCACGCACCAATATTAAAGAAGACAACAGCAATCAACGTACACAAACAAAACATTGAGGGTAACAGCGAAAGATTCATGCGAAACAAAAATCAATATTTGTGGGTAAATTGAAAACGTAAACCAGGGCAGGACTTAAATTTTGTCGATAATAAAAGATTTCAACAGAGTTTTAAATGTTTGTAAACTTTTAGAGGTTTTTATTTCTCGTGGTAGTTCGTTGAACATCTGTGCTCCTTTTTTATTATAAATTAGCAAATTTTCTACAGATGTCATATGTTATGACTTGTAGACACCTAGGCTGCTAGACGACCGCCGCGCCGCGCCCCTTGTTATAACCCGGTAAAATTCACGATTGAAAAAAAAATCGGCGAATGTTTATTTTTTCTTTTTTCCAAAAAGCACCACATAAATATACTCTCAGTATGATTATTAACAACACCGTTTTTGTTACACGCTGTATAGGAATGGATGAGCTCACAGATAGACATCAGGAACATAAAATAATTCATGAATAATAAATACTCATAAAACAATTTTCAGTTCGAATTCAGCGCCAATGGCATGCCCAAGATGATGGAAGCACTCTCCTATGCCATAGACATCGGATACAGACACATAGACACGGCCCACCTCTACAGAGTGGAGCCGGAAGTGGGCAAGATCATAGAGAAGAAAATTCAAGATGGCGTTGTGAAGAGGGAAGAACTGTTTATTACTACTAAGGTTAGTATAAATTATTTAAGAATGCGGCGACCGATGATTTTTCCATACAAACGTAATACCTAAATCATTTGCAATTTGAGCATATTTCCACCATATTATGTTGATATTCGGATTTAGACAGTATTTATCTAGATACCTACATCTTTTTTTTCCCAAATAACTTACCTAAAATGAAGTTTAAGCGAATTGAATTTCGCACATTTGTACAGCGTAAATGACGTGTTATGATATTGTTTTTTCAGTATTATAAAAAAAAAATTGTAACATTGTTTCAGCAGAAACATAGCTTATATTAACAAGATACAAATTATCGAAAAAAAAAAAACCTTAAGTTTTCATTCATCATTTTAGGTATTCTATGTTACGGGTTTGGTTTCCGCACTTAGTCCCTAAGATGGACCATTGTGCGTGGGCCATGGCGGCCGTTGGGCGTTATTCCATCCAGCCCACCTCCCTCCAGAAGTTTACCAACTCTACTGGTTTGCACAGAACCTCCGTGTAAGATCTGGGTGACCCTAGAGTTTCAGTTCTAATCTGGGCGACGCCCGTGCATTCAAAGAGCACGTGCGCGACGGTTTCCTCAGCCTCCATGCACGCTCTGCACAGAGGACTGTCCGTTATGCCTATTGTGTGGAAGTGTTTGTTCAGCGAGCAGTGGCCTGTGATGGTCCCCGCCACCAGACGCAGGCCATTCCTGTCCAGGCGTAACAAACGCCTGGTAAGCCTGCTGTCCAGAAATGGAATAGCTTCCTTGGACTGCCTGCAGCCCGGTGCCGAGGACCACCAGTTCGCCGCTTGGGTATGGGTGAATTCCTGGAGCCACCTGCGTATTTGGTTAAAGGGGATGGGAACGATGGGCTCGGGCCCACAAACTGAAGTGCTAGATGCTCTTCTAGCAAGCTCGTCTGCTGCGTCGTTGCCCAGCGATCCACTGTGTCCTTTAATCCATTGTAGTGTCACCTTGTTGCAACCGGATACCGTTACACGTTCTAGTGCGTTGTGACATTCTAGTGTAAGCTTCGAAGTGATGTATTTTTTCTGTAAGGATTGGAGAACTGAGGCACTGTCGGAGAGTATGCGTATGTTGGTAGCCGTAACTCTCCTGGCTTCTATGGCATAGGCCGCCTGTATGATGCCCACACACTCCGCCTGATAGACGGTGTTGAACATTCCTAGCGGGCTGGATATATTAATGTTGAGGTCGCGTGAGAAGACTCCGACTCCTGTACCGGAGTGGGTCTTCGATCCGTCAGTGTATACTCTCATCTCTTTTGGTCCTGAGTAGTCATTCTGTTCCTCTGTGAGTGCTATGCTGTAGTGTCTGTGAAAGTGGTGTGTCTTCGGGGCTTTGTCGCAGGGTGCTGACATCATTGGCTGTCGTTTGACCGCATCATCCTTTATGCGTGTGTGCTTAACTCTGGAGTCATTTGTCAGGGTTCCTGATAGGTGGAGCCTAAAGGCGGCCAGGGCCGCTTCCTCTCGTACAATGAGGTGCAGAGGCGGTAGTCCGAGCATCGCCTGTAAGGCGGCAGTAGGTGTGGTTCTCATACTGCTGGTGATTGCAACGCATGCAGATCGCTGCAGTTTTTCGAGGTCTTTTTGGGCTGTGCTCAGGTCTGTCCTGGGCCACCAGACCAGTGAGCCATATGTGATAATCGGTCGAATGACCGTGGTGTATAGCCAGTAGGTGACCCTGGGGCTAATTCCCCAGTTCCTTCCAAGCAGTCGTTTGCACTGCCAGAGGGATACGGTGGCTTTTGTTACGGTATAGTTAATATGTTTCGCCCAGTTCAGCTGTTTGTCCAAGAAGATGCCCAGGTACTTGGTTTCAGTCGATAGGCCTAAGCCTATCGACTGAAACCAAGGGGGAGTCCTCTCGCCGCTCCTATGAAACCTGGTAGTAGACAGCCTCATCAGGGCACTAAACGACAAAGGTTACTTCACCGTAGGCTATGCGGATGATATAACCATAATAATCAACGGCACACATGAAAACACTATATGCAACCTCATGCACCAAGCCCTGAAAATAGTAGAGGACTGGTGTAATAAACACCAACTAACGGTGAACCCTACAAAAACTGAGCTGATTGTATTCACAAAAAAGAGGAAACTACCAATGCTACAACTACCCCGCTTCTTCGGGACAACCCTACTTACTACTAGGTACTTACTACGGGGGGCAGCCCTTCGCCACGATGGCCCTAGTGGTGTCATTCACGGTCACTTGTACAGCTCTCAGTCTGAGCATGTTGGTGATCCAACCGCTCAGGGTCGAGTCTATGCTGTGTCTGTTGAGGGCCGTGGTGATGCTTTTGAAGCTAGTTTTATCAAAGGCACCCTCAATGTCAATGAAGACGGCCAGTGCTGAGCATTTGTGGTCCACTGCACATTCAATCTTGGAGATCACGCTGTGCAGCGCGGACATTTTAGGTATTACGGAACATATCCTTTATCACAAATTTTCAAAAGCTAGTAGTGCTATCGCGTCATGCAAATGTCAATGTGTGCGTGGTCGTACAGTTCACGGTAGCTATGTGTATATTTGTTTATATTTTTTTATATTTTTTTTTTTTTTTTTAGTTATTACTTAATTAAGATGTTAATTTTACTACCTCGTACTTCTTATTCGCTGGTCTAGTGGTCACAAAAGCTACTACTGAGCTGATGTAAAATTATATCTGGGTTTGATTACCGGGTCGAGGAAAGTTTTGTTGGGTTTTTCTATTATGAGACTCAGTAGCAACCAGGAGTCTGGATTCTCGTCTTCGGCTACTGTCAAAAGACTCTCCCTGACTACTTTTTCGCAAATATTATTATTCTCAGATGTGAATGAATGTGTACAATGGGTCCATAACCTAACTACCTATACAGGGTGTAAGGGACAGCCCTCCGCAAATTAACAGGGGGCATTCAGCTCCTTCTTTGAATCATATTCCACCGGATTCAATTTTTTTTACGTTTTTTAAATGAGAGAGCCCGCGTTATTCCGGGCTCTCTCATTTAAAAAACGTAAAAAATCGGCTATCCGAGGTACGGAGGGTGTCTTGGTATGTAATAGTCATTCATCCACCTGATCCGTGCGGCTGTAATTAGTCAGCCACAAGTCTGCTACCTGTCTGAAGTTATATCTCTTTTTCTCCTCCTAACATCAAAATCTTCTGTCTCATCAGGTGTGGCACCATTTCCACCGGGAGGCTGACGTGGAGGTGTCAGTCCGAGGTTCTCTGCGGCGTCTGAAACTGGACTACATCGACCTGGTGCTCATGCACTGGCCCATGTCTATCTCGGTGAGTTTTCCATCTAAGAAGGTACATACATAATGACTCGTTCAGCTTTGTGCGTGAATTCACGAAAACTTCTTACTAAAAAGTGTCGTGAATTCTGTGGCAAAAACTGAAAATTGAAAGAAAAGCAAAAACACTGACTTCCGAAATTAAAGTTATTTTCCACTTTTTAACCGACTTCTTCAAAAAGGAGGTGGTTCTCAATTCGTCTGTGTTTTTTTTTTTTTTGTATGTTTGTTACTCGATTTCTCCGCCAATTATGAATCGATTTTGATGATTCTTTTTTTGTATGGTATGGTTCCGAGGTGGTCCCATATAAATTTTATTAACTTTGCTTGTGCAGTTTTTGAGTTAGCTTCAATATTACGTATGTTTCCCACTTAGTTTATCTAGACGATGTTTTCATTTCAGTGGTATTAGAATTTGTGTGGGGTAAGTACCACAACTAAAAAGTGAAAAATGAAAATTTTACAAAAAAAAACCGACTTCCAAAAAAAAACACTCAAAACTGAAAAATAACTTTAATTTCGGAAGTCGGTGGCCAAAAACGAAAATTGTAAAGCAAAGACACCGACTTCCGAAATTAAAGTTATTTTTCAGTTTTGAGTGTTTTTTTTGGAAGTTGGCTGTTTTTGTTTTTTTTTAAAAGTATTTAACTCAACTCAAACTCTCAACACTCAAAGCATTTATTTCAATTAAACCATTTACAGGCACTTTGAATTGTGAAAGAGTCGGTCTGTTAGTCAGAAAGTTGAAGCTAGTTGCCCATTCCAAAACGTGCTCGTGTTTTGCTCTATGGAGAAGACTTTTTTAAATTTTATAACCCTTATTTTACTTTCCAGCAAGACGGAGTAGACGAGAAGATCGACTACCTGGAGACGTGGCGTGGATTCGAGTCCGTGCTGAAAAAGGGACTGGTCAAGAGTATAGGAGTGTCCAACTTCAACGTGGAACAGATGGACCGGCTGCTCAAGAACTGCAAGGTGCCGCCGGTGACCAACCAGGTTGAGGTGAGATAGCTGGGGAGTTGAAAGGACTAGGATAAGTACTAAATCATCATCTGCCTAGCCTATTCCCAACTATGTTGGGTACGACTTCCAGTCTAACCGGATGCAGCTGAATACCAGTATTTTACATGGAGCGACTGCCTATCTGACCTCCACAACTCAGTAACTGGGTAATACGATAACCCTTGGTAACACTGGTTGTCAGACTTTCGGGCTGTCAAAGATCCACGAATGACAGCTGGGACCAACGTGTTTTCCGAGACACGGAAGAGTCTCGTTATGTAAAGATGGTCCCCCATCCACGGACCAACCCTGGCAAGCGTAGCTTAACCTGATGGATCGACCCATGCGGGTGTCATTACTTAGCCACGAGCTTAGCCCGAAAGTCTGACAACCAGTCTTACCAAGGGGTATCGTATTAACCAGTTACTGGGCTGTGGAGGTCAGATTTATAAACAGTCACTCAATGTAAAATACTGGTATTCAGCTGCATCCGGTTAGACTGGAAGCCGATTCCAAAATAGTTGGGAAAAAGTAGTAGTATTGTAGGTGTGTTACGCAAATACGCATACACTTTGTAACTTCTTAAACACAATGTGATCACAACAGCAGTAAAAGTTAAAAATAAACACGATCTTACCGATCTTCCACAATCTTCTTCATCTACAAAATCCTTGCTTAACTTCTATCGATCTTCTTGCAGATCAACCTAAACCTCGGCCAAAAGGAACTCGTAGACTTCTGCCAAGCGAACAACGTGGTGATCACCGCCTACTCTCCGTTCGGCACCATGGTGCCATCCCGAAGTGCCCCGAACAGTCCCGAGCCAAAGCTCAACAACCCGACAATGGTGGCCATCGCGAAGAAGCACGGAAAGACTGTCACGCAAGTCACGCTGAGATATCTGGTAAAAGGGATTTTAGTATTTTGCTAGACCTAAACATCCCGTTGTTTGTTTCCAGTCAATCTATCCTGTAAAAACTTAATACAAAAAAAACAATCGACTTCCAAAAAAAACACTAAATAAAAGTGAAAAATAACTTTAATTTTGGAAGTCGGTGTCTTTGCTTTTCAATTTTCGTTTTTTTCCACCGACTTCCGAAATTAAAGTTATAACTTAAATCTTGCCCGGTCCGAACTTTGCGCAGAAGGCTGCGCAGTAACATTTTTAGGAACCAAATGGTGACATGAAGCCAGTGTGAGTGAGAGAACAAGCGCAAAAGTTCGTAGTGCCTGTGTTCAGACCGGCCATGATTCATCGGCCGTACTGGAGAACATGTTTACGAAACTGTTTATCAAACGGTGACGTTACACACACGGCTCACACGAGGCCAGTCTCACACGAGCAACCAATCGCTTTAGCACATGCATTTCTATGGCGGTTCCCACCACAAGACGCAACTTGTCGAAAACTATTTTTTTCTCACGGGACGCAACCAGCCACTCGCGACTGGCAGTGCAGGTCGCTCGGTCGAAGCCAATACAATTTTTCTTAAAATTGGTATGATACAACTTGAGTTGCGCCGTATGAGAGTTCCAGTACCAGTCGCAGTTGGCAACCATTTTAGATTGAGTTGCCGTCACCTCGTGTGAGAATAGGCTTACCGCGCGCTCAGACCAAATAAAAAACCAAGACGGAGCGCTGTCAACAGTGACGTGAGGCCGGTTTCGTAAACATGCGTGCACATATTTTGGTGTAGTTTGATTGTAAAGGGTTGTAAATGTGTGCGTTTGAGCGTGTATGCATAGAGCGGTGGTGTAGTTTTGGCATGCTTCACTTTATTGTTCGCAGCGCCCTGTCTTGGTTTTTTATTTGGCCTGAAACCGCGCGTTTCGCAACTCTCATCCCTCGAGGCTGTGAACGAAACCTAAGACCAGTTATTATTTATTTCGGAACATGAATCCATAGAGTGTTAGTAACATAATATTAAAGCAAATTAAAATCCAGTGTTAGTACCAATCACCCTCCGCAAGATTATTGAGACCAAATATTCAGCCCTTTTTAACCGACTTCTTCAAAAAGGAGGAGGTTCTCAATTCGTCAGTATGTTTTTTTTTTTTTCTTTTTGTGTGTATGTTACGCGATTACTCCGCCAATTATGAATCGATTTTGATGATTCTTTTTTTGTTTGGTAGGCTTCAGAGGTGGTCCCATATAAATTTTATTAACTTTGCTTGCGTAGTTTTTGAGTTAGCTTCAATAATTATGTACGTGTTTTTCCCACTTAGTGTATGTAGACGATATATTGTTTGACTCCTTCACTGTTATTTACATACCAGGTAGTGGTATTCGAATTTGTGTGGGGTAGGTACCACAACTAAAAAGTGAAAAATAAAAACTTTTTCCAAAAAAAAAACAAACCGACTTCCAAAAAAAACACAAAAAACGTGAAAAATAACTTTAATTTCGGAAGTCGGTGGCAAAAAACTAAAATTGAAAAACAAAGACACCGACTTCCGAAATTAAAGTTATTTTTCACGTTTTAAGTGTTTTTTTTGGAAGTCGGTTGTTTATTTTTTTGTAAAAAGTTTTTCTCCATTATAATTTACTCTTTTTTTTTACAGTATCAACGCGGAATCGTCAGCGTACCAAAAACGGTGACAAACTCGAGAGTCGTAGAAAACGCATCCATTTTCGACTTCGCCCTGGACAAAGCTGATGTGGAGGCGATAGCTAAATTCGACAATGGCTTCCGGACAGTCAGACCCTTCTTCTGGCAAGATTATCAAAATTACCCCTTCGACAAAATCCCTGAGAAAATGGATATCCCTGAGTCGCTTCGTATTTGGAAGAATGGACTCAATTTGGATATTGATTAAACTTTGCAGCGGAATAATTGCGTAACACATTAATAATTGCATTTTTTTTTTCTGTAATTGGATTTGTACAAACACTTTTACACGTCAATCACATTTTTAAAACTAGATGAGGTCGGTGTTCCCTATCTGACTACTCTGAGAAGAAAGGCTGAAACAAACTCAGAGGTTGCAGTCTCTTTAATTTCCAGACATAATCTTGGTTAAGCCATATGAAGACCATGTACATTAGCGTCTGAAATGGTCTTTTGAGGAAAGAACTACAACGATTTGAGTGAACCTAACTAAGAATAGGGAATATGCGTGTGATACAAATACGGGTCAAGTATATTTTTTTCACTACCTATATTACTTCAGAATTATGCCTCCATCAATATTTTTGAATACAATTTCTTTTTGACCGAGATTTTTTTTTTTTTTTAAGTGGCAGAAAACTTTTTGAAATTCAAATTCTTGTAAAAGCGACGCTATTGGTCAGACCGAATGTGACGTAATAATCTATGACAACAATTAAAATGTCAATAAAATAAAATCACAATGATTGAAAGTGTGTTACGCAATTGCTGGTTACACAGGTACTGGTTATTGTTTACTTTGACCGGTTTGTCAGCTTTGGCCAAAGTAAAAAATATCGTTTTTATAATTTTTTATAGTGATATTATTAGTGTATTTTATTTAATAAGTATATATGTTATTTTAGGAAAAAATATTGCCTGGGTATATAATAAATATTACACAGACATCAATATTATTTTCTTGTAAGTGTATTTATAATATAAATATGTCCTTTTACCTTTTTTAGTTTAATTTTTGTGTCTCAAAATATCCGGCGACCCATCGAATAATAGGGTATTAGGTGAGTCGCCATACGGTCACCGCAGCTTATACGGTCGCAGTTTGAGAATGTTTACCACCATAAGGCTTATTATTGCATGCAAACATGTATCTCACCAGGTCGATGATAATTCTAAAATTCAAACCTCTTTTCTTTGTTATTAATGTCATTTTAAAATTAAGAAATAAAAGTAATAAGAAGGACATATAGCATTTTAGACTTTACTGCACACAGTGTGGTAAAGAATCTAATTTGAAAACTGATAATAGTAGATTGTTGCATCGAGTACAAAGTGAGTTATGAATGCACGAGATAAATTAGCGAGGTGCGTAATCTACTTTTCTTTCAACTTCCAATGTACCTACCGTGATAAAATATACTTACTCAAGTTAATGAAAACAAAGTTATCCCGCGACTTGCGACAAAAGGTTAATAGAACTGAACTGTTTTGGTTCTAAGCAAAAAAAAAAAAATGTAAGTGTATTGACTGACGATTTCATGAAATTTTCATTCAATACACTTACATGGACTTAGAGAGTTGTATTGCTGATTCTAATGTTTATAATTCCGTAAATCCATATTTGTTACGGTCGCGAATAATATTTAGATCAACATACAACCTGATACTGACCTGCAAATTGCAAAAAACTTAAAAAAAAATGGAATTTCGCGGGCCACCCTAGCGCATCAACCTTAATGATCAAAATTACTACGTAGTTGAAAGAAAACATTTTTAGACCGCGATAGTACCTACATCAAATAGGAAAAAAGAAAGATAGAAAATACGTTTATTTAGCACAGACTATAAGGCACACAACACAACGTAACTACAAGTAAAAAATATACAAATATAAAAAAAGAAACAAATAAAAGGTACTTTTTTTTTTCATATCCTATTGTGTATCCCACTGCTGGGCAAAGCTCTCCCCTATTTCCTTCCAAATCTCTCTGTTTTGTGCGATTTCTGGCCATGTTGGACCCACAAACATGTTTAGATCGTCACACCACCTTCGCCGCGGTCTACCTCGACGACGCTGTCCTCCTTCAGGCGTCCAGTGAGTGAGATCTTTGCCCATCTCTCCGGGTGCATTCGTGTGACATAGAATAGAATAGAATAGTTTTATTTTGCAAATATGGGTAATACATAATAGTTCTTAAGATTACATTTAGCTCAGCCATATTTTACCAATCGGCATGCAAACATTTGAAATTATTTATAAACACTATTATTACACTTATTTAGATCAATTCATTTATTACACTTATTTAGATCAATTCATTTATTACACTTATTTAGATCAATTCATTACTATTATTATTATTATTATTATTAACCAAAATCAAGATGTCAGAAATCAAAATGTCAAAGATCAAAATGTCAAAAATCAAAATGTCAAAAATCAAAAAATGTCATGCAACAAAAATCAAAATGTCAAAAATCAAAATGTCAAAAATCAAAAAATGTCATGCAACAAAAATCAAAATGTCAAAAATCAAAATGTCAAAAATCAAAAAATGTCATGCAACAAAAATCAAAATGTCAAGAATCACTAATTAACAACTGTGACGTGTGACGTGGCCGGCCCACTCCCACTACAGCCTGGCTGTTTTTTCTTCAACATCCGCTACTTGAGTTATGGAGCTTGAGTTATGTTTAAAGATACTTAAAGTAAGAAATTAAATTGCTTATAACAGTCCCCCAAAACGCACTCTTCACCACTTCCTAGTGCTGTAGCTGGGAAGAAGAACTGGCACAACAAACTCCCCAGCAGCACAGCTGTCTGTTCAGTTAGAGAAAAATTGATTCTATACAATGGTTAACACATCACCATCATCATTCTCCTGTTCTTATCCCAATTAATTTGTCGTCAGCACAACATGTCCCTTTCTGATAGTTAATTGATTCAGGCGTGAGTTTGCGGAAATCCATTATAAAATACAATAGACGTAGATATATTTAGTAACCTATTCCGCTTGACTATTCTTCAAGAGTCTTAAAAAACCCTGTAAGAAATCGACACGTGTTTCACCTCTCAACGAGGCATCCTCAGGATGACGATTGACCAATTGCAAACCAGAACGCGACGCGACGAGTGCTGGACGCAAGTCTTTGCGTCCAGCACTCGGTGTGGTAACACGTCGCGTTCTGGTTTGCAATAGGTTACTAAATATATCTACGTCTATTGTATTTTATATCCCTTTCTTCCATACTTCTCTA
The DNA here is from genome assembly GCA_948473465.1 of Lithophane ornitopus. Taxonomy (NCBI): domain Eukaryota; kingdom Metazoa; phylum Arthropoda; class Insecta; order Lepidoptera; family Noctuidae; genus Lithophane; species Lithophane ornitopus. The sequence goes on along the minus strand of OX419641.1, from coordinate 2,092,062 downwards.
TTAGTCGTCATCTCAGCAGTCACCCCCATTCTAGCCATATCATCTTTCACACAGTCCATCCATCGTTTCTTTGGATCAAGTGCGCCATCAAGCGTTATGGCTCCAGAACTGGAGAGACCGCCAAAATCGCAGAACATATGCTCAGATTTGGTTCTGCTGATGTTCAAGCCAACATTCTCCAGCTTCTGTTGCCATTTCTCCAATCTGCTCTGGATCTCAGGTTCATCTTCACCGACAAGAACAATGTCGTCGGCAAACAGTATGTACCAGGGTGCCTCCTCCTGTATGTCCGACGTCAGAGCGTCCATTATCAATAGGAAGAGGTAAGGACTTAAAGCCGACCCTTGGTGCAAGCCTACAGCCACACTGTACTCGTCAGTATTGCCAGCAGCCGACCGGACGGACCCGACAATGGTAAACACATATACTTACATTTTAAATGTGGGAAGTTCAATGAACTACATGTTTGATGAAGTAGGTACCTGAATATACCAGGACTCGTTAGACTTGTTTTTTTACACTCATAGCAACAAAAAATACTTACCTAAATAAAATTTCCATCAGCTATGGCGCTACCTTAGTGAGTTCTACATAAGTATCCATCCATACTTATTATTTTAAATGCAAAAACAACTCTGTCTGTCTGTCACCTTATCACACCTTAACGGCTGAACAGATTTCGGTGAAATTTTGCACACAAGTGACCTGGGTTAGGATTAGGACGTAGGATACTTTTTACCCTGGAAGTACGTTCCCATTGGGTAATTTTCGACGAGTAAATGCTAGTGTAGAATCAAACCAGCCTGTAAGGCCGACTGTCTACTGAAGCGGAGAGGAGAGGAGCGGAGCGGAGCTGTGCCAATATTAACCAATAGAATTGCATAAAATTTCCGCTCCGCTCCAGTGTAAAGGTATTTGCGAACTAGTTTGAAAATTCATACAAACCGCAACTCCGCTCAAAACTACCTCGCTCCGCATCAATGGATAGGCAGTCTGCAACTCCGCTCCGCATTACTGCTTCGCTCCGCTTCGCTGCCTCGCTCCGCATCAATGGACAGACACAGTCCGCAACTCCACTCCGCATTACTGCTTCGCTGCCTCGCTCCGCGTCAATTGACAGACACAGTCCGCAACTCCGCTCCGCATTACTTCTTCGCTGCCTCGCTCCGCGTCAGTGGAAAGACACAGTCCGCAACTCCGCTCCGCATTACTGCTTCCCTCCGCTTCGCTGCCTCGCTCCGCGTCAATGGACTGACAGCCTAAATGGGTCATGTTTAGATATACCTGTCACTTATGCGGAGTTCCGCTAGTTAATTTATTTTGACCCTGTATATATTAATAACACTATTCTACGCAAACCAGAAGTAAAAGATAGTTTATGCACGAGTGTATAATAAACTATAACAACAAAACACCAGCTGATAGTTTTTATAACAAGTTAATAACTTCATCTCACGTAGGTAGCTACCTACTAGTTTACCTTGGAACCCATTGTTGCATCAGAATTGCTATAGCATGACGACTATAATATTCGACAACTATAAAAAAGAAAGAAAGAATAAAATTTATTTGGACAAGTTCGTGAAACAAAAAAAAAAAGTGAAAATAAGATTCCCCCATTTGACTGTTTTTCTAGTGTAAGTATGTGAAATAATTGTGCAAATGTAAAAAAAAAAATTACCAAACATCCATTTAGTTTTCAAACATGTAAACAATTTGAGTGTTTTTGGGAAAATAACTTTAAATACCCAAACAAATAAACATCAGTTTGCGCTAAAAAAAAATTTTTTTCTCACTTGCCATTCTGAAATCAACTTAATATAAATAAAGTTTATATTTGTTTGAGTGTATTAATTATCAATTGGAAACAAAGATTTAAATGTTTAGTAATAATATTATAAAGCTGAAGAGTTTGTTTGTTTGAACGCGCTAATCTCTAGAATTGGAAAAAATATTTTTGCATTTTGCTAACCAAATTCTTGAGGAAGGTTAAAGGCTTTAACATCACGCTACGACCCTTACCGAGCGATGCGGGTGAAACCGCGGAGCACAGCTAGTATAATACTGGGTGTTACGGTAGACACCGTTATCCTTGAAACTAGTGGTTTAGTGTCATCTATAATATACTTTTTCTATGGGACTAACTTTTAAATCGCAAAAAAAAAATCTGCTGTTCCATACATTTTGTCGATTTAAGTGAACACAAATGTATGGAACAGCTGATTTTTTTTTCGAATAATGGTGTCTACCCTAACTCCCTATATAATAGGAACACCAGCAACCAAATAAAACAAAATTAAAGGAGTACGAAAATTGCTTGTTTATGACGAGTAATGAGTACCTACTTAATGCTCTATGTGAGTAATTAAATATAGACGTGCTCAAATTAATGTTGTCTAGTTACACCTAAGAAATCTTTTGTAGTTCACCCCACATTTGAATTCGGACTTTAAATCCTCGCCGACAATGTTCGAAATCCAACATCACTAAAGTTAAATGCAAAAAAGTTCTACTAGCTCTTTTGTTATTTTATTTTAAACCTTTAATCCATGAAGATATGGTTCCAAATCATAGTGTATGTAAATATAAGCTTATTCGAATGTTCAGTATGCAAATCAAGTGAATTGAATGGGTCAGTCTTACTTAGTGCGAGCTTAGAAGATGACGTTTATTTTTATTTTATTATCTGTGATAGTTGGAGTGGTAAGTTTTTATTAACTTAATTATTATATTATTTTAATTATTATGAATGTGAAGACTATGTGGATCATTCTTTTCTTTTTATTATTTATTTTTCCTTAGTTTTAATTAATCATGGTCTGGCAGTTTGAGTAATTTATGCGGCCTACCCAAATGTCCTGTTTTTGGTATTGTTCGTCAAATCGTTGAGCTCCTTAAATTCTGAGTTGAGCTGCACGATCACTGACAAATGCGTGCACTGACTGGACAGGTCCACTCTATCTGTGTGGTTCTTTCCTCAAAAGACCATTTCAGACACCAATCTACATGATCTTAATATAATCTGACCAAGATTATGTCTGGACTTTAAAAGAGACTGTGACCTCTGAGTTTGTTTCGGCCTTTCTTCTCAGAGTAGACAGATAGGAAACGCCGACCTCATCTAGTTTTAAAAATGTGTTTGACGTGTAAAAGTGTTTGTACAAACCTACTTACAGAAAAAAAAAAAAAAAAAAAAAAAAAAAAACTTAATTTACTCAATACTTTATATTGCACTAGCTACGCCCCGCGGTTTCACCCGCGTAAGTCTCGATCCCGTGGGAATATCGGAATAAAAAGTATCGTATGTCCTATTCCAGGTCATGGTCTACCCCTGTGTTAAATTTCATCGAAATCCGTTCAGCCGTTTTAGCGTGAAAGCGTAACAAACAAGAAACTCACTTTACTACTAACTACTTCACTTTCTCGCATTTATAATATTAGTTAGGATTCCATAATGTGTACATAATAGTTGCAGGCGTAGTATGAGCACCGTTTTTTCGACGGAAGAGTAGACAAAAATGACGTTTCGTGTAGACAGTACGACGGCAGCAAAGTAGAAAGGGTCAACTGCACTTTTTACGAAATTCACTCTTTTACATAATTTGACTCGGAATTTTTTGTTTTGTCATAAGATTTTTTTTCTGTTTGATTCTCAATTTTTACCGATTAAGTCAACTACAAAAAAAAATCTCAAAGTGTCGAAGTACCGTATTTTGGATCAAACAATTTCACAGTAATATTGGCCTTAACTATTTTCTTGGTACTTATAACTATTTATTATTAACTAAATTATGTAAAATAGGAGAAGATAGCTTTGTCCTTCTATTAATTATCACAATTTTGCGTTCAAAACGCTCCCTTGTAAAATCATGATTTTGTAGATAACCGTTTATACTTTGTGGCCGTCGAGTAGAAAGTTTTCTACTGGCGATTCCAAAATCAAATTGTCTTCACTACCATAGACAAATGTCAGTTGTCAGTGTGATTTTGACAGTTTGAGTAGAAAACTTTCTTCCGAAATAGTCTACATATAGCAAGACCTAGACAAATATCGTTAGAAATGAAATACAAAACGACGGATTATAGAAAGATTTCTACAGTGCGATGTCAAAAATGAAGAAACGAAATGTCAGTTTGTATAGAAAAAGCTATGTCTATTCTTCGTAGAGATAGAAACCGTCATGCTACGCGTGCTGGTATGATAAGATATCGAATCCATTATGGACCCTGTCAGGCACAGAACAAGTAAATTTTTAATAGGAGAGAGGATGAAAGCGCTTTTTTTTAACATTGAATTAAAATAACATAGTATAATTTGCTTTTATAGTATGTCTAAATAATAGGTTCTAATAATAAAGCTTAATAGTTTGTTTGTATGTCGCGCTAAACCCTGGAACTACCAGTCGGATTTGAACAATTATTTTTGCATTTCGATAGCCCAATTCTTGAGGAAGGTTAAAAGCTTTAACATATTACTATATACTATGACCGTAAGGAGCCGAGCAAAAAAATAAAATGTAATAATAAAGAACGCTAAGCGAAAAGGTCGACGTAAAAGTGCGGTCGGGAATGTAGCTATTATTTAAGTATATTGTGGTGTCTTACGATAAACACGCGAGCGAAGTCGCGGGCAGAAGCTAGTAAGCCTGAGTGAGAGCAAGACGGAGTGAGGTTCTGATGGCTCTCAATCCTCGAATAGTTTTGGTAATTGCATTTTACGGTGAAAATAATGGTAATAAATAAAATAAAATACAAAAAAAAAACAACCGACTTCCAAAACAAACACTAAAAAAGTGAAAAATAACTTTAATTTCGGTGTCTTTGCTTTTCAATTTCCGTTTTTTGCCACCGACTTCCGAAATTAAAGTTATTGTTCACTTTTTTAGTGTTTTTTTGGAAGTCGGTTGTTTTTTTTTGTAAAAAGTTTTTATTTTTCACTTTTTAGTTGTGGTACCTACCCCACACAAATCCGAATACAACTACCTGCTATGTAAATAACAGTGAAGGGGTCAAACAGGATATCGTGTAGATAAACTAAGTGGGAAAAATACGTAATATTGAATCTAACTCAAAAATTACGCAAGAAAAGTGAATAAAATTTATATGGGACCACCTCGGAAGCATGACCTACCAAACAAAAAAAGAATCATCAAAATCTATTCATAATTGGCGGAGAAATCGTGTAACAAATATATAAAAAAAAAAAACATAGACGAATTGAGAACCTCCTCCTTTTTGAAGAAGTCGGTAAAAAATTTAAAAAAGACCAAGACCTGTTTGAAGTATTTTTTTAATACCAGCGGTTTACAGTTCGGTTTAGAGGTAACGGTATTTTTTTCGCCACACATAGGACCTAGCATCAATCCTCTTAAACATATATTTAAATTAATTTTTTTTCGAAATTAATGCTGCAGTATTTTCGGCATAACGGAGAATCATGCTAAGCAATTTGAGGTAGGCTTTTAACTTTGGGCTCGCCATAGATTAAATTAAAATATTCTCTTAGTGAGAACTTTGCTGTTAAGTTCTCGAGAATATTCATTTGGAAGAGAATTTACATATTTTTTTTCGATTTTTTATAGTTTAGTTTTTTTCTTTGAGTGCCTCTTGCCACCTTTATTTTCAGCTGTGTGACAACAAAGATGGCGGCAAGGCGTACAGGATTCCACTGAACGATGGCAACTCCATACCAGCACTAGGACTTGGAACGTTCTTGGGTTTTGATGAGGTAAGTCAAAATATACAGTATGTTATCTAACGAAGGGACATGCAAACAAAAATATTAAAATTAAACAAAAAAGTTTTTTTTATAGTAAAAGCCATATTTGTTACGGCCGCAAATAATATTTTAATCAAGATAAAACGTGACACAGACCTGCAAATTTAAAAAAAATGTAATAAAGTTTAATCTCGCCCTACTTTACAGTACCCTCTGTATCCCTGCGCCAAGACACGATCGTTTGAACCTTTTTGTTCAGTGAACCTGAACGCCTGGTCGCGCCGATAGAGGGCGCTTTTCGGTTTACCGAACAAAAGGTGACAGATCGCGTATTCGCGGGACGATCACTTTTAAGGTGGATGCGCTAAGAAAATTTTCTTACGTTTTTTGCACACAACTCCTTCATGTAAGTGCATTGAATGACTATTTCGAAACAGTCAATCAAAAAAACGTAAGAAAATTTGAATTTCGCGGGCCATCTTAGCGTGTTCCCCTTAAATAGAACGCAGCCGTAACCTTGTCTTCATTTTCTAAAGCCTGTTATCGTTGTAGGTACACGATACTGACCGTTTTAGTGTTAGACGCCTGCAGAAATTAAGAAGCAACGATATTCAATCATCAAATCAACTCAACTCAAATAATTTATTTCAATTAAACCATTTTTGAATTGTCAAAGAGTCGGTCAGTTAGTCAGAAAGTTGAAGCTAGTTGCCCATTTAATTGAAATAAATATCTATTACATTTTATAGAATGGTCAGAAGCCGGTGGAGGAGCATGAAGTAGAATACCCTGTCACCTGGGCGTTGAAAGCTGGATACAGGTAAGATTGTGAACCTTTAATAGTTTATTGTATGAGGAACAGAGTTTTGTTTACATAAGTATGTCCATCGCGCGGTGAACTCTAATTGCGCGTTGCAGGATTTATGTGACGTCAGGATTTTTTTGTGTGACATGAGGTCTTTGATGTAGTTCGCATGTGACGATGTAGATGCCGCCACAATACTATTGTGTAGGTATCTACCTGCTTACCTTCCTATCTTATTTGGTGAAGATAGATTGTTTGCGAAGCCTGTCTCGTTGGTGTAGATTGGAACTACTGAGAGTGAGGTCCTAGGTTCGATCCCCACGCAAAGTGTTGTTTGGATGCCTAAATTCTCATGCCAACCCAGAGTCTGGATTGGTAAGCGTAAACTCGACATAATGGGACTAATATCGGGTGTAAAAAGACACTTATGGTGTATAAAGACCATACCTGTGAACCTTCAAGTAACGGAGATATTGAAGGTCAAAGTTCCAACTATTTCAGACGTTTTTAAAAGAAAGCAGGTTTTAAATGTTATAACTTAATTTTAAATAACCCCAAAAACCCCATAAACACAATGTTTTGCGTGCGTTACGTTGCGCTCTGTCACCGTAAACAGTGATTTTTGACACCAAAAATAAAAGTAATTTCCCAGCAATTATTTTTGTACAATGTTACTTAATTTGATGTACAGAATGCGAAGTTGACGGATATGTGATGGGTCTTTTTAGACCCTGTATATACATATAATAAAACGGTAACGAAGAATTTTTGTCCGCGATTAGCGCAAAAACGAGTGAACGAATTTGGATGTAATTTGGCACACAGATAGTTTATAACCTGGATTAACACATAGGGTACTTTGTCGACACCCTCGCGCCATTCCATCTTCCTAGCACGGCGTGCTGTGCTGGGGCAGCTGCTACAGGAGCAGAAAACCTCAAACGGCGCAAATATAATAACCTTATTGGGAGCTATATGTTTGAGCCGTTTGGGGTTGAAAGACTAGGGCCGTTGGGTCCGAGTGCTCATCGAGTATTTCGGGACATCGCTAAGCGATTGGTCGACTCTTCACGTGACCAGAAGGCTGGCCTATTTTTAGCCCAAAGAATCAGCATTGCCATTCAACGTGGCAATGCTGCCAGCCTTTTGGGCACTTTTCCCATTGACAGCGATGCGGACGAATTTTTTGATGCCTAATGAGCCCCTCCCCTTAATTTGTATTTTTTTTTTAAATTAGTTAATTAATAGTTAGTTGTATGATAATTATAATGAATAAATTCTGTTCAATATTGGGTACTTTTAATCCTGGTAGTAAGAAAAATGTGGGTGTAATTCTGCCCTGGGTGTATTCTATAATACCCCTGTGTCTACCCTCGAGGAAATCAAACATAAAGTTTTGTAATGTTGGCAGGATGATAGACACTGCAGCAGCCTACCACAATGAGGATCAAGTGGGTGCAGGCGTGAGGGCTTCTGGAGTACCCAGGGAGAACATCTTCGTTGTGACTAAGGTAAGAACCGCTTAACTATTCCTCAAGAATCATAAAAATCACTGTAAGAAATCGACACGTGTTTCACCTCTCAACGAGGCATCTTCAGGATGACGATTGACCAGTCGCGAGCCCGAACACGACGTGTTGCCACGCCGAGCGCCGGCCGCTCTGCTTCCTCTCGACTCTTTAGAAATAGTTAAGCGGAATAGGTTACTAAATATATCTACGTCTATTGTATTTTATAATGGATTTCCGCAAACTCACGCCTGAATCAATTGATTAACTAAAACCATCAATGTTATTATGTTATATCGCTAAGGCAGCCGCAACAGCACTCTCAGTGCATTATTATACTGAACACGTAGATTAGATCAGATTAGATGTATTTATTCGCATAGAATGTAGGTAATTACAATAGGTGTTACAATATTTCAGAATCCTTATACATTCTGCCGCATGGCATGCAAAAATTCTCATAAACTTAGGATACTACAAATTATTCTATTTACTTACAGCTATTTAATCACTTAATTTTCAATAATATTTATGTCTCTTATTATATAATTTAATTTAGGTACAATTTTAATGATTATTATTAATAAATAAATATGATCATTCTAAATAAGCCTTTAAAACTAAATAGTCTTGATTCAAAAAATCTGATACAGAGTAATAGCATTTTAGAATTAGTAATTTTTTAAGGTGCTTTTAAATCTTCTTAAAGGTTGCTCTTTAATAATTTTTGGTACATGGTTATAAATAAGAGGAGCCATGCCATAACACTTTTTCTCAATAATGCAGTTTTAAATCCACCTGCGCATAACTTGTCTTCGTACCTATTGAGTGCTCAAACTTGTAGTCCTGGTGCCGTATTATGAAGTATTAATGCCACCATTTTTCAAGTGTGAGAGAGAGACGGAGCTAGACAAGGCCGATAGCACCATCCCGTTTTCGCAGTGGAATAATGATGGCATTAATACTTCATAGTTCTAGTGTTTTTCAAAGTCGGGAATAACAGATCATTTGTTTTAACAAAAATGGCTATTTCTAGTATGCATAGGCATGCAAAAGTTAATAGATTATATTTTTTTGAAAACAGGTATGCAGCTTGATAAAATTGCTCAAATTGATCTAATACAGCGTTTTTGCGCCTTAAAAATATTTTCTCTCTCGCTACAATGGCCCCAGAATATTATTCCAAAGTCGCTGTATGTCCGCTGAGTGAAGTCGACAGGCTGCACGAGTAGAATGATTGATAGTAAGCTTCTAGAAGCGTTACTTTAACTGCCCTCGTACATCGTGCAAACCTGCGGGCCAGTATGTTGCAACAGACAGCCAGGGACCTACGTTCCCTTTCAATGTCATAGATTCCTCATATACTGATGTCGGTCGCGTACAGTTGGTCGGTCGCGTACGGTCGGCCCCGTACGCGTAGCATCGTAGTACGCGCCGAGGACGTCAGCGTCGCAGTATGGTGCTATATACAGAGTATAAGGGTATAAACACCGTTGTCATTCAAACCATGGGTAGTTGACTTAAATATAAACATAAATGACCGAAAACAACAAAAAAAAAAACGTTATTTTCATTAAAAGATTTTAAAAAGTTTCTATCCGACACCGTGCTCGCTAGCGAAATAGCTGGCTGACTGAGGGCGGGGTCGCGCTCGCGGCCAGTCAGGTCACGTCCCGCACCGTCCCGTGTTGAGACGCAAGTTCGTTGCCCTCGCGCATAGGGCAACGAACTTGCGTCTCTGGTGGTAAAATGTAGTTTTTATTTTTATTTTTTTATTTGTAATTTACCATTGATTTTACGATCTATAAATGAAACCAAACCACTGGTTGCAAGGATAACGGTGTTTACCCTAACACCCTGTATACGCACGCGCGACAGACGTACGCGACCGACTTCAGCGTAAGAGGAATTCAGACCACAACCTTTCCAGTATTTTTTTTTCATACATTCTGCGACTTTATACAGCGTGCCGCTTTAATGGTGACATTAATTTAACACACGTATACGATTTTGCTTTATTTTATTTTATGAAAATATTTGAATTTCATTAAACGTTATTATTTATTGAATTATTTACAATTTTCTAAATTACCATCTTGGAGCAACCTGTACTTAAAGAACTGAAGCGAAGAGGTCAGTTGCCGGGGTCACGGATCATATGTAGGCGAATAGAAGGAATGCCGCGCAATTTCTTAGAAATTATGCCGACAAAGAAGCCAGCTGGTAGGTAGCTTCATGAATTAATCTTTTACACAGAGTGGTGGAAAATTTAAATTTTTCAATTTACGAATTATTTAATTTTATTATATTTTTTATGATTACTGGCCACTAGCTCACCCGTATGTTAAATTAATGTCACCATTGTAGCGGCACGTTGTATACATCATCATTGTATTGTCCACTTGCAGCTTCCTTCCCACGAGTCCCGAGACGTGATCACTTCTCTGAAGAACTCTCTGGCTCGCCTGAACATGACCTATGTGGACCTGTACCTCATTCATAGCACTGTCACTTTTAAGGTTAGTAGATTTTTTATCATCATAACATCACGCCTGTAATCCCCGAAAGGTTAGACAGAGGTGTACATATAGTACACCCACATTTCGCCAGTTATGTTTAAGGCGGAAACGTCAGCAGGGTAACCGTGAAATTAAAATTTTCTTGCGTTTTTTTGCAATTTGCAAGTCAGTATCAGGAGGCCTAGACAAAATCCCTTTTCTGTAAGCGTTAACGCCAACGGAAAGATCAAATTGTATGGAGTTGACAGCAGCAGTCACGTGACATCCCTAACGCTTATGTCAACTCCATGCAATTTGATCTTTCCGTTGGCGTTAACGCTTACAGAAATTTTGTCTAGGCCCCCAGGTTGTATGATGATCTAAATATGATTCGCGGCCGTATCAAATATCTATTACAAAATTATAATCATAAAAATCATCAATACAACTCTCTAAGTTCATTTATACCATTTTTTTTTTTTTTTTAAGACGTTGCCCCGCACTAGGAATTTCTTCCTGTATCGTGGGTGCGTTTCCAAACATAGAAACTCACATACACTAACACCCAGACCCGGAATAACTACTTGCAGATCATACAAATATTTGTTCCGTGCGGGAATCGAACCCACGGCACGTTGCGCAGCAGTCCATCGCTCAGCCACTGCGCCAACCGTGTCGTCGAATATTGAATGACTATTTCATGAAATCATGACATTTGAGGATTATTCTAACGTTGTATTGCTGATTCTAATGATTATAATTCTATAAACCCATATTTGTTACGGTCGCGAATCTTATTTTAATCAACATACAACTTGATACTTTCCTGCAAATTGCAAAAATCTTAAGAAATTTTGAATGTCGCGGGCTACCTTAGCGTATCCCCCTTAAGGTGGATGCGCTAGGGTAGCCCGCGAAATTCAATTTTTCTTAAGATTTAATGAAAATTTCATGAAATGGTCAGTCAATACACTTACATGAACTTAGAGAGTTGTATTGCTGATTCTAATGTTTATAATTCTGTAAATCCATATTTGTTACGGCCGCTAATAATATTTAGATCAACATACAACCTGATACTGACCTGCAAATTGCAAAAAACGTAAGAAAATTTGAATTTCGCGGGCCACCCTAGCGCATCAACCTTAAGTCTCATGTATTTAGAAGGCATTATGTATATTTATTTTAGAAGCGTAAAGTATTAGACGTACTTATTTGCGGATTTAGCTACCTATTTTACAACGTTTATGGCGAAGTGGGACTAACGGGACCAGAGGGGGGTGGTACGACCCGCCCGCGCGCAATTCTATCGCGTCAAAACATCTGCTTTGGAACCACTTCACCTTAAAAAATCGAAGCCGACCTCAACTTAAATAGGAAAACTACTTTAACAAAATCACGTTGACTTGATGCGTTTAATCGTCACGTCATGCCTACCTATACCTCGATATTTATCCAATCTACATGCCTAATACAATTAAAAAATATATTATAGATTGCATGTCTAGATTTGCCGATAAAAGAATAAAATTATGAGAAAAAGTATTAAGGAAGAAATTGATACTCATTGAACTTAAAAAAACGCGATGTCGATAAAAATTTAAGAAGTACTTAATTAATTAATTAAAATGATAACGATCTTAATTTTTTTATCTGTTGCTTTTACATGTATATTGTTTCTTATTTATTTATCTGAAACAATATCCTATTATGTGTCATACTCATAGGTTTTAAAGATAAAATGCGAGTTTTGAACCGTTTTTGAACTTTGAAATTTCAAAATGGCGCTCGCTGATCAGAATGATTATGACGATTTTATCACATTCTAATTGCACAATATTAATTAAATATTCGTTTTTGGTACCTATGAATAAGCCAGATGAATACATAATCAGCCTATAATGTTCCCACTGCTGGGACACAGGCCTCCTCTCTGTGAGAGGGAGCGGGCCGTAATCCACCACGCGGGCCCAGTGCGGGTTGGTAGATGTCACATGTCTTCGAATTTTTGGTTCTAGGACATGGGTCAATATCAACAAAGTGTATTTTTCTTCAATTTTGGTGGCGAAATTTTTTCTTCTGTTTTCGTGAAAAATAAGGAACTGGTATAAGAGTAGAAAGTCCAAGCTAGAAGGATCTTCAAGAGGTCTGAGAATATCTCGATAACTTTTTGAGATATTTTAGTTCAAAGTCTAGTGTGGCCACCAAAATTGAAAATTGCCCACCAAAATCGAAACGGCCCACCAAAATTGAAAATCAGTGGCACCAAAATTGAATTTCTCTGTCACAAACCTAAATCTCACTAATTAATAAAGCTTAATGTAACCAATCTCACACATTCTCGGGATTTATCAATAACTTTCATAGGTTAATAAAACTCTCTATTGTTAAAAAATATTTATTATTATTTATCTGATCAACTCATAATGATAATGATGAGTTTATGACACAAAACACGAAATCAGAAAAACCTAAATATTTTTGTTGTTAACAATAGTTATTTGTTATGCAAGGCTGTAAAGTTGTTTTTTGGCGCGAGTACCTATATTGAATCCTGAGCGTTGCGAGGGTTTCAAGGGTACGAGACGCAGAATAACTTTTCGAGCGAAACACACAACTTTTCACCTCACTACAGCGAGGAAAATGCTATGTGTCTCCATGCATTGAACAAATATTGTACGCTTCTATGTACTTTTTGCGTAATTTCTCCCGAAGCAAGCTCGATTCGGCATTATGTACCGCTTGCACTAACTCTGCAATGCTAAACAACTCCAAATGATGGAAAGTAAATTGATTAAACAGATGAAAATTATATTATAAAGTTTTTTGAAGTGAAAAATTCTTTAGGCGCGTTGTGCGATTCTTTTTCGTGCTGGCCAGTGCGATTATTCTAAAAATGAGGTTGGCGCACTGACATGAAATAATTATTAATGCATTATCAGTGGACTCGGCGGTATAGAAAATTATTGAATGGAAAGGTTCGAATTTTAAAACACTTTACACGCTAGCGGATAAAATGCACTTTTGCACTCAGAATTCAAATGATATACAGAATCTTTCCGAGCTTGGGAGATGAAAAATTACTTGCTAACAACGAAAGTTTCCAAACAAAACTAAGAAATAAAACATAATTAACCCTTAAATAAAATATGATTTAAAAAAACAATAACAATTAAATACAATATTAAATCCAAGGTGGAGACACAGTGAAATAGCAAACAGGGGGCCTTAACCGGCCACATTAGCAATTCCTCTAAAAGCAGGTCATATCCAGGTGGCTTAAAACGGTCACTTTAGCAGAATCATAATATGAAAATATTATGATACATCGTGTAATGCCATTGGTGACATTACAATTCAATGACAATTCATAATATGATATGCGTCTATTTCATATTACGAAGTAATTCATCTGTTTGACAGTTTTCTAGGGAGATTCGTAAAATGGTCCACAAATTATGAATTGCTCTTGTGTCAATTTAGAGGAATTTCTTATGATAGCTGGGATTCAGAAAATGAACTGCTTTTAGAGGAATTGCTAATCATGACTATTTCACCAACGCTCTAGTTACAGTTAGTTGTTACATTATTTTAAAGTGTTATATTGCTATTCTTCTTCTTTCTGCTATTCTCTTTTTAAGCAGCCTCTCTTCGCTGGTCTGTTTTGGCATTCTAAAAATCAACAAATCAAAAATGTATGAATAAGAAACTTGATCATTAGTATGCCACCCTTATTATAAATTATTAATAGGTCTTACTTACTGCCAAGTACCTACATATCATTGACTTTGCTAATCAATCTGTCTTGCAACGTAAAAACTGGCTATATATGTACGAACAATACATAAACAGTACATATTTAAAATTTGGTGGCTGGTTTTCAATTTTGGTGGCGTGAAACCGCCACCAAAGCCACCAAAATTGACCCACCAAAATTGGAACCTGGCATAAAAAAAATCTTTAAAAATAGGGGTTTTAAGTTACAATTAAATTAATATGACTGATTTATGCGTAACCCAAAGCACTACCTTTAACGTGTAGCTTACTATTAAAACACTTTAAAATCAACAGCAAATCGATCCACCAAAATTGAACAATTCTTGTCCCCCCGTGCCACCCAAGATGATACTTACCTTTTTGACAGGAAATCACAGGACTAATCACGCACCTGTTACGCGCAAGTGCAAGCGCACGACTGAGACATGCGAAATAATAAAACGCGATTGAACACACACGCACGAAACTTTATGTTATAGTAAGTTGAAAAAGTGCCACCAAAATTTTGATTTTTACTTGGACAAACTTTGATCAAGTATCCTGTGCTTTTAAATTAGATTTTCTAATATGGTTTAATTGTTTTTAGATAATGTGTCTTATGCATATACTAACGAAATTGATTATTTTTTATTTTCTCTTAAATTGATAATTTTATGAACGCAATTATATCAAAAATGGAGCTGGGACAAGCCACCCAACTTGAATTTTAAGGCGATTTTTTTTCCCCTTATTATTTACATAGACTTATATTTAAAAAAAAATGTGGCCCTAATTGAAGCAAGTTATGTAGAACACTATAAAAAAAAATAAGAAATATCCTATCATTTAACACCTCGATTCTCAACGTGGACACGTATAATTTTCCCCCGGGATATTCACCCACATGCCGGTTTCCTCACGATGTTTTCCTTCACCGTTTTGAGAGCAGTGGCGATGAAATAATTTACACAAAGTATAGCGCCTGTCAGGGTTCGAACCTACAACCTACAACTCGTAAGTCGTGGCCGTTACCACTGGACCACCACTGCTCTCTAAGCCAGATGAATAATATATTTTCTTTAATCAAAAACAAAAGTCATTTATTCAAACTAGGTTGAGAATCAGCACTTTTCGAACGTCAAAATTACAGAAGACAGTCCCCCAAAACGCCCAACCTTCACCACTTCCTAGTGCTTTAGCTGGGAAGAAGAAGTGGTGCAACAAACTCTCCAGCAGCACAGCTGTCTGTTCTATTAGATTTGGTTTAGTTCGATCCCCGGGTCGGGTAGTGTCATTTGGTTTTTCCCCTATAGGCTTTTCCCTACGAAATTCTCAGTAGCAATTAGTTAGTTAGCTCGGTTAGTAGCTATAGGCTCACCCCCTATATATCTATATATCATAGCAGTGGCGAAAGCACTATAGAACACGATTCCTACCGGCTTCCCTTTGGAGTTCGCATCAGCAAGTCTACCGCTTTTGAAAAATGGCATAGTCAATAGCGTCTAGAATTGCCAAAAATATATATACACTACTACTACTATTTAATTCACCATAACATGCCTATTCCTAGCTTTGAATTACAACAAAAACAAAAATGTCCTACAATAACCCGGCGCCAAAACGTCAGAATTGGGAACTAAAATTCATACAACAGCGATCCCGTCATGACGTCACTTTAGGTCACATGGCACCGCTTGATAAGGACGAGAGCAAGCCGGTGTACACCGGGTTACGATAGAGACAGATATAGAAAACATGTGTCAGCCAGAACGAGATGGAGGAATATTGCACATTTTATTTCGTTTTCACCTATTCACGTGTATTTTTTTCGATTCTTTATATTCCTTTAATAGTTTTAAAATGATAATTGGGTTTATTTGTGTAAAAAATTTAAAGTTATATTATGCGTCTGTTTGGTTCCGCTACTTGGCGATAGATGGCGTTAAATTCAGTTAAGGAAAGTCTTTAATTGATGTTTACTTTATTCATAAGTAAGTAAGTTCAGACAGGTTCAGAAGGACATTGACCCCTCGCCGCTGTGACATAGACTGAAGGAATGATACCTACACCGTAGCTACAGTTCGTATCAAACTTAATGGCGGTTCGGAAGTGGGCTTCTCGCTGCGCAGTTCCCGATTCCCCACCCGTGAATTCGTTACTGCGCAGCGACTCGCCTCAAACTCCGAGCCGCCATTAAGTTTGAATTGGGGTGTGCCCACCCCACCCCATCGGTGAATAGGTACAGGGTGGATGTAATGGCCGTTACTTTATTTATTTTATTTTTTGTTACCTTTCCAGCCAGACCACAGCGGCTATGATATCATAGACTATCTAGACACCTGGAAGGCTATGGAGGAAGCTAAAAAGTCAGGCCTAGCCAAGTCTATAGGCATATCTAACTTTAATATCAGCATGATCGAGCGACTCCTGGCTAACTGTGAGGTTAAACCTTCGGTGCTGCAGGTGGAGGTAAGAAAAACGAATAAAACACTATGAGCTGTAACTTGTCCATAAAAAAGAGATATTACAAAAAAAAAAACTTTTTGTCTACATCCATATTTATATTGGCTTGGTTCAAAAGATACTGTGTCCAAATACATGCTTGGTTCAAAAAGATACTGTGTCCAAAAGATGCTTTGTTCAAAAGATATTGTTTCCAAATACATACTTGGTCCAAAAATATTCTGTGTCCAAAGAGATGCTTTATCCAAAAAGATATCGTGTCCAAATACATGCTTGGTTCAAAAAGATATTGTTTCCAAATACATACTTGGTCCAAAAATATTCTGTGTCCAAAGAGATGTTTTATCCAAAAAGATATCGTGTCCAAATACATGCTTGGTTCAAAAAGATATTGTTTCCAAATACATGCTTGGTTCAAAAAGATATTGTTTCCAAATACATGCTTGGTTCAAAAAGATACTGTGTCCAAAAGATGCTTTGTCCAAAAAGATATTGTTTCCAAATACATACTTGTTCCAAAAATATTCTGTGTCCAAAGAGATGCTTTATCCAAAAAGATATCGTGTCCAAATACATGCTTGGTTCAAAAAGATATTGTTTCCAAATACATGCTTGGTCCAAAAAGATTCTGTGTTCAAAAAGACGCTTGGTACAAAAAGATACTGTGTCCCAAAATAAGCTTTATCCAAAAAGATACTATGTCCGAATAGATGCTTTGTCCAAAAATAATATATATGGTGTCCAAAAAACATACTCGGTTAAAAAAGATACTTGATACAGAAAAGAAACTAGGTCCAGATATATTTTTCTCCAGAAGATTCACTCCGCAAAATCATTTAAATAAATAGCGACTCTTGCTACGAGACAATAAAGTGCAATTCAGGTCGGACAGCGCTAATTACCTTTATTCACCAAGAAGTTGCCTCTCTTTCTATCGCGTAAGTCTTGTTACTTCTGACTACGTTACGCTCACTGAATTGGCCCGACAAGACGAGCCCGCCGCGTACTTGTAGCTTCATACCTAAAATGCGGAGTGCGCCTTCTGTACTATTCTGTGGCCAAAATCAGTTTTGTCAATACAATTTCACAAATTATTAGGAATCAGCGTTTTGTATGGGGAATTTTAAGAAGTTGCATTTTTCATACTAACATTTTCTTAATTTATATAAGAACCATGAACACTAATGTTTTAAAACTTTTATGCACTAATGTTTAAAAACTAAGATAACGTATGCCACTTAGATTAAGCGAAAAAAATAAGTTTTGGATAAGTTAAAAAACGTAGTGTCTATGATGGTCATTATTCGATATAATACCAAGCAATTGATGAATATTTTAAATCATAGAAGTAACGAGGTTCTATTATTTCTCGGTTTCGGTTTAAAGAATTTATTTCTCATAAAGAACACAACAGTTCATTTATGATATGAGATATACAGAATAAAGCTTGCAGTTATAATGTAACAATAATAACTCCGTGAGTCGACAAAAGGAAAACAGTTTTGTTTTATTTTATTTTTAACCGACTTCTTCAAAAAGGAGGTTCTCAAATCGTCTGTAGTATGTTTTTTTTTTTTTTTTTTTACTAATCTTCAAGAGACATAAACTTTAAACATTTTTTTTTTTAATATTTTAATTTTTTTTCATTAACTATCTTATCTGGCAACTTATTGTACAGGACCGCTCCTTCGTATAAAATGTTTTTCTTACCGTAATTGGTTCTGGGTGGTCTGAGTTCGAGTTTGTTGCGATTTCTAGTGTAGTATCCGTGATTTCGTTATATTTTGTGAGAAAAAAACGCCAATTTCATAGGTGGGGACCCAATACCAACAACGCCCCCCTGTCAATATGTCATTGAGTCGCCAAATGACCATTGTAGCACTCATACTACATCATCATAATCCTAAGTAACCTTAATTTTCTAACCATTTCCCATCCCTAAGGTAAACATAAACCTAGCCCAGAACAAGCTGGTCGACTACTGCAAGAGCAAGGACATAGTGATGATGGCCTACACGCCCTTCGGTTCTCTATTCAGCCAGGAGTCTGCCCCACCAGCTCCCAGAGTCGATGACCCCACACTTGTGGAGTTAGCCAAGAAGTATAGGAAGAGTGTGCCGCAAATTGTGCTGAGATATTTGGTGAGTTTCGTTCGTAGAAGGAACAAAAAGACGCTGGTTGAATTAAAATAGTCGGCATGTGAAGCCAAGTCAAAACCCCATGGGCGGCATAATAACTCTGACACCAGGTTAGTCACTCATGATCTGCCGAGCCTTTTCCCAAATATGTTGGGGTCGGCTTCCAGTCTAACCGGATGCAGCTGATCATACTAGTATTTTACATGGAGCGACTGCCTATCTGACCTCCACAACCCAGTAACTGGGTAAACTTGGTCCCATAGAAAAAGCATATTATAGATGACACCAAACCACTAGTTTCAAGGATAACGGTATCTACCCTAACACCCTGTATATTATTTCACTCTTTCAGGTGCAAAGAGGAGTAGCTCCTATCCCCAAGTCGGTGAAGAAGAACCGACTGGAAGAAAACATCGACGTGTTTGACTTCGAACTGACCAAGAAAGAAATGGAGACTTTGAGTAAGTGTCATCATCATCTGCCTAGCCTTTTCCCAACTATGTTGGGGTCGGCTTCCAGTATAACCGGATGCAGCTGAATACCAGTATTTTACATGGAGCGACTGCCTATCTGACCTCCACAACCCAGTAACAGGGTAATACGATACCCCTTGGTAAGACTGGTTAGACTTTCGGGCTTCTGACGACCCGTAACGACTGTGAAAGATCCACGAAAGACAGCCGGGACCAACGGCTTAACGTGCTTTCCGGAGCACGTAGGAGTTTCGGTATGTAAAGATGGTCACCCATCCACGGACCAACCCCGGCAAGCGTAGCTTAACCTGATGGATCGACCCGTGCGGCTGTTATTATTTAGCCACGAGCTTTACCAAGAAAAAGAGAGATTAAGTGTTGAAGACAGAAGTCAATCTGCAGACTTAAGAAAGTCTGCAGACTCACTTAATTTGGTTGATTATTTGAATTGTATTGAATACTTTGTTTTAAAAATAACTTGGTGCTTGGCAGTGGGCTTTACCGGCTTTATGTTAATTTGATACTTAAAATATAATAGACGTAGATATATTTGGTAACCTATTCCGCTTGACTAATCTTCAAGAGTCATAAAAAACCCTGTAAGAAATTGACGCAGAGTCGAGAGAGTTTTACTCTGCGTTCAGCGCTCGGTGTGGCAACACGTCATGTTCTGGTTTGCGAGTGGTCAATCGTCATCGTGAGGATGCCCCGATGAGAGATGAAACACGTGTCGATTTCTTACAGGGTTTTTTATGACTCTTGAAGAATAGTTAAGCGGAATAGGTTACTAAATATAGGATCGAAGTTTATTGTATTTTATAATGGATTTCCGCAAAGTCACGCCTGAACTAATTTTATACTTGGTAGCCTACCTACTGCTGATTACTGAGTTGTGTTGATTCAATTTCAGTACACTTCAGTTTAGCTCAATGGTTCACGAAAGTAACACTGACGAGTCTTCTTCTTACTTTATACTCCATTTGAAATAAGATTACATATTTAAACAAACCTTTTTACAGTCCGTTCAACCGATTTTGACTTCTATACCGTAGGCATAAGGATGGCATTAAAAGCAAAAAAGTTACACAATACCAAGTGTCTACTGCAGCTGCCATTTGTCATGCCACCAACGCAATTAGAAGTCAAAATCGGTTGAACGGACTGTAAAAAAGGCTTATTTAAAAGTCTAATCTTATTTCAAATGGAGTATTGTTTTTAATTTCTAATAATTATTTACAGGCAAATTCAACAAAGACTACAGGGTAGTGTTCCCCAGTTTCTGGCAAGATCATCCTTACTACCCTTATGAGAAGGTAGATGTACCAGCTGCCGATCTGTTCAAGAAAAAAGAATAAAGTAGCGAAGGACAAAAAAGTCAAAGATTTTTTTTTAAAGCTAGCATGTTTTTTTTGCCTTTTACCTACCTAAATATAAGGTGTATCTATTCAAACACGAAATCTCTTAAGAGGCCATTGTACTCGTCATTATGAACAACTTTCAATAAGGGATCTACCCTGAAATCGCGAAAAAAAAAAACAGCGGTTACCTTGTCAAAATGTAGGGAACAGCTGATTATTTTTAAGGAGTGGGTTTATGTAAAATATGTGTAATAACCGTAAATTACTATAAACTTGAATGAGAATGTTATTGAAATGTTCATTTTCCCTATGGAAAAAAGAGTGGGTTTATGTAATTTTAAGTTATATTTTTGAGAGAAATAATAAAAACAAAATATTTTGGAATAACATTTCTTTTTTGTTTTTATTTTATTTTATAAAACATATTTTATATACATTAATTTAACCATTATACTGTACAATTGGGGATACAAACAAATACTTAATTATACAATAAAATACTTAAACTTAACACAATGGTATAAAAATCAGTATTCGTATAATTTTTTACATGTTTTATTATTATTTATAAGATCTACAGACACGCTATGAAAAATTAACACCCAGTCTCCGAAAGTCTGATCAACACAAATATTGAATACGCTGCCAAACTCATGTTAACGAAATTGACAGGTGTCAAACTCGTAATAATTGTGCGCATATAATAGAATTTCTAACGTACCCATCTATTAAAATGACGATAACGTCCACATCCACGTCACGGCATCACGATAACACAGGGAAGTAAAATGTATAGAAATATATGAAGATGCTTTTTAAATTTCCGTTCACGTGAACGTTATCGTAGACACAAATTTCCATCCATTTGGACGGTCCACGACAATAATTTGATAATGTGGTTTGTCGTACGTGTCGATTACAAGTTAGAAATGATCAAAGCGCACATTAACGGCAGTGATTGTATGGCTTACCGAAATAACAAAAGCCAATAATAAATCCATTAACATGAAATTTGACAGCGGAGTTAACTCAATAGACTATCAAAAACTTGGAGAAATAACCATTTATTCATCGATAAAACTCTGCACTCTGCAAAATGACTTACACCTCATTTTATCACTAATAATACTCATTGCAGAGTTGCAAAGTTGTCCAGTTGTTTAAGAGCATAATGAGCCATGGTGAATGAACCAGCAAGCGTCTTTTATTAGTTAATTACTGATGTTGTAAATGAAGTTATGATCATTATTTTGACACCGTTCAGCTAAAAAAAACTAAACTGTTGGAAAAATACAACTTTCTGGAAAATTTTGAAAAATAAATACGTATAAAATTATTAAGGTAGGTAAAAAAAAAAAAAAACTCGTAATCGAATGCTGATAGGTATCAAAATCAAGCCAAAAACCAAAGCTCTAAAAATCTGCATCACACTCTAAAAGTCATCAGAAGTCTGCAGATTCAAATTATTCCTCGAATCTTATGAATTCACTCTTCAATTCGTCTTCTTGTGCCAGCACGCACTTCGAGTTGGCTTCGAAGTCACACTGCTGGGTCTGGTCGTTGAAGAACAGTCCATCGGA
Organism: Lithophane ornitopus; assembly: GCA_948473465.1. Classification (NCBI taxonomy): domain Eukaryota; kingdom Metazoa; phylum Arthropoda; class Insecta; order Lepidoptera; family Noctuidae; genus Lithophane; species Lithophane ornitopus. The sequence goes on along the minus strand of OX419641.1, from coordinate 2,069,764 downwards.
ACAGAACGCCACTTGGGGCACTCCTGCGACGCACCTCCAGAACCTTTGGCAGTCACCCCTAAGAAAATAAAAGGGTTTTTATTGTCTTTCATATAAAATGTGACCGCTTGTCCAGGCGCTACTGCTGAGCCGAAGAGCCAGAAGTCTTGGGTTCGATTCCCAGGCCGGGCAAAGTGCCAGGGTTGCGAGAAAGTCCGAAACGGATACCGGGGCCCTTGGCAACAGGCAACTGAAGGAACACGGGTGGGTTTTAGTCAGTAAAAGTCTGACACGCCCTCCCGGTCCACCCAGACCGGGAGAAGTCGGATCCGCTTGATGGCAATAGGCTCCCCCCTAGTACATACCTAGGACTTAAATATAACTGACGAAATGTGGGTGTACTAAAGGTTCACCTCTGCCTTACCCTTCGGGGAATAAAGGCGTGATATTATGTTATAATCATAAACTTTTTCCACACCTATAAAAAAGGTGCAAAAAGGAAGGAATTCTCTTTGGAACCAAGCAGAAAAAACGGGTCCTTACTAGTAATAGCAATTAATGCGATTTTGTATTAATTTCATTAGCATATGAATTCTTGAGTCATAGCATGATATGCTGCATGCATGATGTGCTATTGCTATGCTAATTGCTAATATGACGATAATTGATAATAATGAAGTATGTGAATTTTGAATTAAAAAGTGCGTTCGCCTTAGAACGTCTCCTGGCGTGTATTTATTGCGTACATATTGGCGTGTATTATCTATTTAAGTATATCTACCGCTGCGTGCGTCGACGCTCTGACGTATAATAGTATGAAAAATGACGAATAAATTCACTTAGCATTTACAGAATTTCGCAACAACATTTCATTTGCTAAATGCTAAATGAGAATTCACTTGCTAACAATGAATGCGAATGCTAATTAATCCATCACTGTCCATCCAGTACTTACTTGTACGGCACTTGTCTTGCTGCATTATCAGCTCTTGCGCAGTTGAGGATGCTGTTGTACTTGCCGTGCTCTGGAGAAATTGGTCGCACGCTCGCTACGGTGTCTGTAAAGAAAAAACAATCTTATTACCAAGTACTGAAAGTTGAGAATGTCATGATGGCTAGTGTTATGGACTGTGATAGAGCATTTTTAAATAAAGAATTTTCACACTCAACTTATAATTTGAATAGGCTCGCCCCCTATTACATGGGACTTAAACATAACTGGCGAAATGTGTGTGTACTATAGGTATACCACTTTCTAACCCCTCGGGGAATACAGGCGTGATATTATATTTATGTAATTTTAATTTTAAGAGGGTAGTTGGAAGTTATCCTTACCAACGGGATGCTGTTCCAGTTCATCAGAGAAGAATCCGATAAGGCTATCAGCCTCGTCTCCAGACCCTTCGTCCTCATCCTTAGGCGTCCTCAGTTGGCAGGTCGTGGCCCATGCCCAGTTGCAGACCTGGTGATTAATATGGGAAATATTTTATTAATCCTTTAAAAACTTGTGGCGGCATCTACATTCGCCACATGCGAACTACGCTTCAAAGACCTGACGTCACATAAATCCTGCATCGCGCAATTAGAGTTTACCGCGCGAGTTAAGTTCAAAGAACTGAGACAAAAAAAAGCGGAGACTTCCTTACGACTAAAATATTTTTTCGGGACTAATGTCGGGGTTTTTTCGGGACATCACTTATACCCCATTTGAAATAAGATTAGACATTAAAACAAACCCTTTTACAGTCCGTTCAACCGATTTTGACTTCTATACTGTAGGCATAAGGATAGCATTAAAAGCAAAAAAAGTTACACAACAATACCAACTATCTACTGCGGCTGCCATTTATCATGCTACCAACGCAATAGAATTCAAAATCGGTTGAACTGAATGTAAAAAAGGCTTAGGTATACGTCTAATCTTATTTCAAATGGAGTATAAGTACAACCAAAATTAATAAAGTAAAACAAGTATCGAATTCATTTCCTGTTTCTGTTTTAAAAAAGAGTGTGAGCGATTTATTGTTTAAAAAAATAAAGCTATTGTCGTGTCCTTATCTGCGTTTGAACGATGTACCTAAGTAAGCGCGGACGCTAATTTAATTTACATACCAGCTTTATTAATTATATAATTTTTGTTCGAGACATTGGTCCCGAAAAAAATATATTGTCGTAAGGCGTCTCCACTATGTCTCTGTTCTTTATCGGACTTTAGGTATTTTAACTCAACTTTTTCCGATCTCTGATGATGAGCTAACGGTTATGGATGCAAGAGATAGTTGGTGTTAACTAACTGATAAGAGGTTATGGAAGAGGATAAGAAATTACCTGCTGTTGAAAATCGAAGATCAGTCCTCCCGGGCAGGAGAATTCTACCTCCTCACCGTGAGCGCACATGTAGAACTTGGTGCAGTCCGTGAAGTGAGGCAGAAGTAAGAAGATCTGCAAGAAGAGAAACGAGATTCCAATACATACATTACAGTAGCATTTAAAGTCAAATCATTTATTTCAAGTAGGCCATTATAAGGCACTTTTGAATGTCAAAGTTTATCATATCGTATCATATCAATCTGCCTAGCCTTTTCCCAAATATATTGGGGTCGGCTTCCAGTCTAACCGGATGCAGCACAATACCAGTATTTTACATGGAGCGACTGCCTATCTGACCTCCACAACCCAGTAACTGGGTAATATGATAACCCTTGGTAAGACTGGTTGTCAGACTTTCGGGCTTCTGACGACCCGTAACGACTGTCAAAGATCACCGAATGACAGCCGGGACCAACGGCTTAACGTGCTTTTCGAGACACGGAGGAGTCTCGATATGTAAAGATGGTCATCATCCACGGACCAACCCCGGCAAGCGTAGCTATCTAACTTGACGAACCGTGAGGCTGTTATTATTTAGCCACGAGCTCCTCATATCTCCGAGCTTATCATATCGTATCATAAAGCCTATAATGTTCCCACTGCGGGGACACACACGCTCGCGTGATGGATTACGGTCCCAAGTAATCCATTTGAAGTAATCCACCACGCGGGCCCAGTGCGGGTTGGTAGATGTCACATGTCTTCGAATTTTGTTGTTCTAGGACATGCCGGTTTCCTTACAATGTTTTCCTTCACCGTTTTGAGAGCAGTGGTGATGAAATAATTTACACAAAGTGCGTGGTTGGGTTCGAATCTACGACTTACTATAATAGTCGTAAGTCGCGGCCGTTACCACTGGGACAACACTTTTTTTTTTTTTGATTTAGTGAAATCATCAAATGACTTCTCCCGCTGTGGGAGGGTGTGTCAGACTTTTAATGACTAATTCAGTTCAGTTGCCTCCTGCCAAGAGTCCCGGTATCCCTTTCGGACTTTCCCGCAACCCTGGCAGACTGGGCCACGACTGCTGATTATGCTAGCTACAGGCTGCTTATGCTAATGTGATTTATGCAAAAGTCCTGCAGATCAGAGGGACAAGTGACAATCGCTTCCAAAGCGTTTCGTATTTCTACAACGACTTTCAACTTGATTGACATAAGCTTTTCGATAGCTTATGTCAGTCTCGTACATTTTTGCCTTTTCCATTATCGTTATCGCTGATAGAATTTTAGGGGTATGAGGAACAGGGTGTAAAGTTCACTCATACTCCATAGAAAAGGGAGGATCCTCCGACCAGACGGGTGTTGTGTCTGGCGGGCAACTGCCCAACGATTGATGTTGGGTTCTCGTATATATGTCCACTGCACGGTAAACTTTAATTGCGCGATGCAGGATTTATGTGACGTCTGTCTGACGTCAGGTTTTTGATGCGTAGTTCGCATGTGGCGATATAGATACCGCCACAGAATGTCACTTTGTCTAAGGCCTCTGAAGCTCAAGAAACGAAGAAGTAGGTACTAGTAATACTCACATGTCCTTCAGGGTCACAGCTCAGGTCATTCGGGTCTACATCAGGGTCAAAGGCTTTGAAGTTCCCATCCTCTGTGGCGTTCCTCTTTGGTATCTCTGCAGCAAGAGCCACATTCAGAAGCACCACTGCGGACAGGATTTTTGCTGTGGGAGAGAGACAATACTTAAATTGGATAAGGTTCTTTATCGTTTGCGGACGGCAAGCAATGGGTAGCTCGCCGTCCGATAAGGACCAGGCCCGGGTCGATGGCGCGTCGTGTTCCACGCGCACCTCAAAGAGATGTCAGCACACCTGACGGGGTCCTTTTAGGAACGATGCCTGCCAGGGTTGCGGGAAAGTCCGAAAGGGATACCGAAACCTTGGCAACAGGCAACTGAAGGAACACGGGTGGGTTTTAGTCAGTCTGACACGCCCTTCCGCTCCACCCAGAGCGGGAAAGGTAATTTGACGAATACACAAACTCAAAAAAAAAAAAAAAATGTTGCTAAGGTGGCTAGGGTAAAATGGGTGTTTGTTGTAACTAACACTGACAGCCGGTATCCGTTAGGGCGGGAAGAAAAGATTCCTCGCACTCAAAAACAATCTGGAAATTGTTCTGTTAAAACTATACTCCATATTGTGGCGGCATCTACATCGCCACATGCGAACTTCACATCACACTGACGTCACGTAAAACCCTGGATCGCGCAAGCAAAGTTCGACGCGTGACTAGCATATGTAAGAGGGTATAAGAGGCAGCCGTACGCAAATTAACAGGGGGCATTCAGCTCCTTATTTTAAATTCCATTCCAGCGAAAATTTTCTCAGGATTTTTTTTTCACTTACTATTCCTTTATTTCAATGTAAAATTACATTCTCTGTACGCAGTCCATTATGTAAATAAAACAGCTAAAATAAAAAAACCAGCAATGGATGTTGAAATACTATAGCGAACGACGCGTGAAACTCAGTATTTAATCACGCGGCGCGAGCGCGCCCCCTCCACCACTGGGAGTGCGAAAACAAATCAGGTTTATTGGATTAATTCCCATAACGTTCCTGAAATAATTTAATGTACCGGCCATCTTAGTATGATATACTGAAGTCATCCCATCAGTTTGCGGAGGGCTGTCCCTTACACCCTGTTTAAAAAATATCCCGACATCAACATCGTCGGGCAGCAGCCCACCAGACACTACTCCCGTGTGGTCGGCGATTCCTCCCTTTTCTATGGGGGATGAGGAACTTTCCACCCTGTTCCTCATACTTCTATAAGTTCTTAAATGTTACCGGCACCAATTTCTTATCAAATTCATTCACCTACCTACATCCGGCTTTTGTAATGAACCTATTATTTTGTAGATCTATTATGATAGCGCTAGTCACTTAGATATTACGCAGAATTTGATTGATTGAAGTTTATAAATTTTAGCGCCCATTTATTGGATAACTGATACACATCATTGAAATATTTAAGATTTTTATCGAATAACGACGTGATAGGGTTGATACCTGTAAGAGACTTGTGAAGGAACATTACTTGTTGATGTGATCTTGTTCTCATCTGTAATAATCTGTAGTCGTCATTTATTTTTCGTTGCTTACATAAATATTCTTTTAAAGTCAGTATGTATGTATTTATGTATGTATTGTATAGCATATATATATATATTATAGTATATTGTATCTATTGGTAAGTTTAAGTACCTACTTATTATTTTGCACCAATGACAACCCCATTTTTGATGTCCACGCAATCACTGTCCATTCTAAGGTTGCCTGGAAGAGATCGCAGAAAGCGATAAGGCCGCCCGTGTTCGCTATGTATTTTCTGGTGTACAATAAAGTATATATAAATAAATAACTGCGAGTTGTGTTCCACGCGCGCTAAAATAGATGTCAGCACAACAGACGGGGTCCGCTAGGGCCGATGTCTGCCAGGGTTGCGGGAAAGTCCGAAAGGGATACCGGGGCCCTTGGCAACAGGCAACTGAAGGAACACGGGTGGGTTTTAGCCGGTAAAAGTCTGACACGCCCCCCGCTCCACCCCGAGCGGGAGAAGTCATTTGAAGATTTACTACCCTCAAAGCATACCGGGGCCCTTGGCAACAGGCAACTGAAGGAACACGGGTGGGTTTTAGCCGGTAAAAGTCTGACACGCCCTCCCGCTCCGCCCCGAGCGGGAGAAGTCATTTGAAGATTTACTACCCTCAAAGCATACCGGGGCCCTTGGCAACAGGCAACTGAAGGAACACGGGTGGGTTTTAGTCAGGAAAAGTCTGACAAGCCTTCCCGTTTCGCCCAGAGCGGGAGAAGTCATTTGAAGATTAACAACACTCAAAAAATAAAAATATGGTTGATACGGATCGCTCGCTGGACCGTCTCCGTCTCGGGAAGAGAGAAATAATTTAATTGCTCCTCTCAGAACTTTTTGACCTTCATATAGTACACATTTTTAAATAAATGAGCCACTTTCTGGTCTCTTCAAAGTTGATCGTAGTAACCAAGCTACACATGCATAAGCATAATCAACCTATAACGTTCCCACTGATTGGGCTCTAATCCACCATGCGGGCCCAGTGCGGGTTGGTACATTTCACATGTCTTCGATTTTTTGGTTCTAGGACATGCCGGTTTCCTCACGATGTTTTCCTTCACCGTTTTGAGAGCAGTGATGGAATAATTTACACAAAGTAAAGCGCCTGCTTGGGTTGGAAGTCTTAGAAGACTGGGCATCCCGACCAAATGGGTAAGATGAGGTTAGAACTCAAACTCAAAGCATTTATTTCAATTAAACTATTTACAGGCACTTTTGAATTGTCAAGGAGTCAGTCAGTCAGAAATATGAAGCTAGTTGCCCATTCCAATGCCTAGTACCTATGGAGAAGAACGGGCAAGTAACTCCATGGACACTCTTTTAAATCAGAATATTGTTACAATATAATGGTTACATCATTCATATTGAAATTATACATGTGAGAACAATGTAGAAAGCACGTTAAAAGCGTCCGCAATTATAAATTAAGAACAATTCAAAAATTAAAATAAGCCATGGCAGCTAAGAAATGACCAGTCACAACTGACGGCGCCCGTTCACGAACATGACGCATGGATCAGATGGAGAACTGTGACCAACCACGCGCGAGCCGCGATGGTCACAGTAACCCTGTAGGTAAGCTCCGATATCCTGACCAAATTGGTCAGGGCGGTTGGTCACAGTTCTAACTATGTAGTATTTTAGCTCAATAGAAAGGGAGTATTACATAAATTAGAGTGTACTAATATTTTTAGGACATCTAAATGGAAATTACTTAGAGTACGATTAAAAACATGCCTTGGGAAAAGCCAGGGTATGTCAATGTATTGGATGAAGCTGGCACAGGAGTGTGGGGATTGGCACCAGAAAAGAGAGGCCTGTGCGGCTGTGCAGCAGTGCAGAGCAGTGGGCGAAGTCGCGGTGTGCTGTGGGTGGATGACTGTGGAACGCGGGGTCCTGGGATTCGATCCAACGGCTAGTTATCAGGTTTTTCAATTTGGAAATTCATTTATTCCTCCTAAGAATTTATTTAAAGAAATGCCGAGGGAAAAACCCGCGAACAATATGCACTTAATAAAACCCATAGATTTCTATCTTTTAATGTAAGTCTAATAATTGATAGATGTACCGATTAATAAAACATCGATAGTTATCGATAAATTGGTTTACTCGTATCACGATTTTGTTTCGAAGATTTCGTTAACAGATTGTAAATCGCGTGTAAACAGAAAACATACGCGTGATTACTGTAATTACGTAAGTATAGTGATGACGTAGTAATTAAGGATAAATTAATTTAAATGCCTTTCTCAGACAATTCATTTTAAATAAACAAGATATCCTCATTGCCCAGTGGGCTTCATTGCGCGATCTTAAATAGATCCGCTTATAAACAGGGATATTGGTAAAACACCAACAACCTTTACTATGGGAACAAATATGGTTAATATATGGTTTATTTGTTAATGGTTAAGGTTGCCTGGAAGAGATCGCAGAAAGCGATAAGGCCGCCCATTGTATGTTTTGTAGTGTTCAATTTATTTATTTTCGCTATGTATTTTCTGGTGTACAATAAAGTATATATAAATATAAATAAATAAATAAATATGAAATCGCGAAAAATAACAGCTGTTCCGTACATTTTGACGAGTTATGCGAACATAAATGTACTGAACAGCTGTTTTTTTTTCGCGATTTCATATTTGTTCCCATAGTAAAAGTTGTTCATAATAATGATGAGTACAATGACTCCTTAAGAGGTTGTAAGTGTTTTACCAATAACCCTGTATATAGATTGCTTCATAAGTTCGAAAAAAGTTCTGTTCAACAACTTAACTTACGAACTTATGAAGCAATGGATTAGACATTTGTTTCAAACCGATACTAATTCTGACAGATCTTGCATTACGCAATTATGGTGCCGAACCTAAATAGACACAGTCGGTGAAATATGGGTGTAGTACAGTGTGCTCGGCCAACGGCTCGCCCAACGTGTGCAGGGGGCCTAAACCGGTCACATTAGCAATTCCTCTAAAAGCATTTCATTTCCTGAATCCCAGCTGTCATTAGCAATTTCTCTGACACAAAAGCAATTCATATTATGTGGACCATTTTACGAATCTCCATAGAAAACTGTCAAACAGATGAATTATTACGTAATATGAATCGCACGCAGATCATATTATGAATTGTCAGTTTGTGACATTTTACGATGATTCATAATAATTTCCTATGATGATTCTACCAAAGTGACTGTTTTAAGCAAGAAGAAGGAAGAGACACGTCTCTGCCTGCCTAGCTTTTTCCCAAACATGTCGGAGTCAGCTTCCAGTCTAACCAGATGCAGCTGAATACCAGTATTTTACATGGAGCGACTGCCTATCTGACCTCCACAACCGAGTAACTAGGTAATATCTACAATGCCCCTTGGTAAGACTGGTTGTCAGACTTTCGGGATTCTGAGCATTTCCGACGACCCTTAACGACTGTCAAAGATCCACAAATGAGAGCTGGGACCAAAGGCTTAACGTGCTTTGCGAGGCACGGAGGAGTCTCGGTATGTATAGATGGTCACCCATCCACGGACCAACCGCGGCAAGTGTAGCCTAACCTGATGGATCAACCCGCGGCTGTTATTACTTAGCCACGAGCTTCTCCTCCCTCCACTGACAGAAACACAATAGAGGTTTTATTGTTAGAACGCCTACGGGCGGTTAGTGTCCCTCAAAGTATTAACTTATAATCGCCCGTTTCATTCAAAGCTGAAATTGAATATAAACGGCAGATGTTATTTTGCACATTTGTGTCTAATTAGGAGGATTTGAAGGCATTATTATGACCAATTTCAATAAAGCATAATGGCCGAGTACCGCTTGAACTACTCCTACGACTTAATAATGCTCTAATTTGACATTAAACAAAATAAACAAAAATGTTGACTTCAGCGCCATCTAGCGGGAAGTGGCCTGGAACAGACCGTATGTTCCACCCTAGTGAATTTTTCGATGACCACACATAATGGCCTACATGTCCTAAATACCTAATAACTTACATTTTACAATCAATACAAACCAGTTTATAATCCTAATAATCTTTAACTATTTGATTTATCAAAAATAGATTTAAAACTTTACAGTTACAATAAAACAACATTATGATAAAATAAATTATTTCATACAATAAAAAAATACCTTATCAGATATTTCGGTGTTTTATTCATTATTGGTCCTAATTGCGAACTATTACTTATTTTATTAAAAACAGAAAAAAAATATAAGTACCTAAGTAAGACTTATTTATTTATTTCTTTCTGTAGGTTGTACCTACATATTCAACCTAGGCCTACCTTTTCGGATTCATGTGCGTATTGTATAAAATATCACTTGCTTCAAAAATGGTGAAGGAAATCATCGTGAGGAAACCGGCATGCCTAATGCCTGAGAGATATTTCTCGACGGAATGTGAAGCCAAGTCAGAGGCCCATGGGCCGCATAAAAATTCGGACACCAAGTTAGTCACTAACCACACGAAAAAGAAAGAAAGATTTCAAACAAAAGACGTTCAGTGCTGGACATAGGGCTCGAGAAGTCGAGACTCCCCAAGATTCACCAATTTTTCCATCAACACACCACAATGATCAATTTGGTAATCGTGCAATTTGGCAAAAACCGTTGAGCTTTGTGATGTCCAGTGTGTGATGCTGATGTGTCACTGTGAATGTTATCGCACCCATTACCTATCCGATAAAATCACATATTTTCCACAATAATCTTTATGATACGAATATTGCGTTGATTGCAGACAAGGAAAACACAGTTTTATTTTGAACGCATTCACGGCATCCATAATACGCGTTTAATTATTGCAAGATTAGAATTTAGACTACGAATAGGCAAAGTTCAACATTTGGAAGTATAGTTTGATTGACTTTTCCGATTTCCAGACATTTTCTGATATGACATTAGAATTGATAAATTTTTTTTATGAGTTTTAATTTCTCTGAAGAATCTGAATTAATGCAACCACATAAAGTAACAAAACGCAAACGTGACATTTCCGGTTACTAGAGATGTTCTTCAAGTTCAGTTCACACTGTATCGATAAAGCTCAAATTACTATAAGGGTGCAAAAAACACTTTTTATTTTCACACTGTATCGATAAAACTCAAATTACTATATAAACTTTTTATTTAAAAACTGGTTTGTAGTGATAATAAAAATAAACATAACGTTTTTGAAAATACCGTTAACAGGTAATTAAAACCGATTCACTTAAGTAAAATAATTTTATATCAGTCTGTAAATCATTTTGTTTTCCTTATCAAAATACGTACCTATGAAGCGTTATTATTAAGCGTTGCTAAAATATATTTTACAATTTTGCTTATCACTATGGTACTAGCTTATCCACAAATATTTTCCGCAGTTTATTAGGGAAGTGTGAACTATCGATAATTTTAGAAACAAAGAACGCAATAACGCATTCGAAATACGCTTTGTTTGTACCACATCACTACATACTTCAAATATTTTGAATTTGTTTTTGTTATCGTGAGTAATGTGAAAGTTAGATGTTATTGTGCTAAAACATAATAAAAATGTCTTCTTCGGACTCCGATGACGATTGTTACGGTAACATAGCTCAGAAACTAAAAAAAATTAAAAGCACAATCGTAAAAGAAAATGTCGATAGCGTTGTTTTAAATGACATTACCGAACTCGCAAAGACTAGTGAAACAGTGTCAAAAAACGTTGAAAATACTACAGAAATCATCGCAGAAGACTTAAATACAACTGTAAATAGCACAGACAATGATGAATTCTCGCTGGACGCGATAATAGCTAACAACAGTAAGGCGAAACCTAGAGGCCGCGGGCGAGGACGCGGCAGCAAACGGAAGGCCTCAAGTGATACTTCTGAGTCCGCTGAGCGGGAAACGAGGTCTACCAGGCGAAGAACTTCAAATTCTACTAGAGGTAGGACTAGTCCTGCAGTTTCCGAGCCTAGTACAGTACCTGAAGAACAAAACATTGCGCAAGTAGCACACATTCCTGATTCAGAAACTTCTACCACAGCATTGAGAGGGAGAGGTAGTTCTGCCAGAGGTAGAGGTGGTTCACGAAGAGGCAGAGGCTCTCAAGCCAGGGCCAGAGGCCGTGGCCGCACCAGGAGAGACTTGTGGGCTATGTTCGATGATTGGTTCGGAAACACAATCCTAAATTCCAATGCATTATTTGACTCCGCTCCATCAAATTCTTATCCTACGTACAGCGTTGGCAACACAGATGAGTACCCAGACCAGTCCGATAACCAACAGTTGTTCTCAACGCGACCTGCTACGAACGACGTTGAGGTAATTGAAGATGAGGACCCATTAGACGATGACAATGAGGAAATGTCCGTCAAAGTGTACTGGCAGAGTTTAGAAATATTCAAATTCAAAATACGAAAGTATCAAAAACTCACACAGATATTTGAATATTTCACCGAGAAGGAAGGAGTCAGCAATGACAAATTACTGTTTACTTATAATGATAGGATTCTGAAAGTTGACGATACTCCGGACTCTATAAATTATAGTATAGCGAAATTCATTGACGGAGGTATCGTAAACCAGACTGTAACACATTTAGCACAGGAGCGTGGTAAAGAAAATGAGAATGGCCTTAAAATTAAGTTCCAATGCCAGAATAAGAAGAAACCATTTGAAACTACATTGAGGCCAGAAGATAAACTTGCGTTAGCAATGATGAAATGTGCTGAGCACTTAGAAACACCAATAGAAAGACTGAAATTCTATTTTGATGGAGATTTGATCACAAGTATGTATTTTTGTTTATGTAATAACTTTTACTAAATGCATAATTATGAAAGTATATACGGTACTTATAACGGCTCTTGTACATATTCAGCTGCATCCAGTTAGACTGGAAGCCGACCCCAACATAGTTGGGAAAAGGCTAGGCAGACGATGATATGGCACATATCACAAAAAAAACAATTTTTGAAAATATCTGTCTGTTAATTGGCTAATCTCAGAAACGGCTGGACCGATTTTGACGGGACTTTCACAGGCTGATAGGTTTTTTTTTTTTTTTTTTTTTTTTTTTTTAAAAAACGTTGCCCCACACTAGGAATTTCTTCCTGTATCGTGGGTGCGTTTACAAACATAGAAACTCACATACACTAACACCCAGACCCGGAACAACTACTTGCAGATCATACAAATATTTGTTCCGTGCGGGGATCGAACCCGCGACACGTTGCGCATCCGTCCGATAGGTGATGTTATAAGGAATAGCTTAGGCTACTTTTATTTTAGAAAAAGAATTGGAGTCCACGTGAGCGACGCCGCGCATAATCTTAAACCCGAACAATAAACTGCTGGTATTAAAAAAATACTTCAAAAATGATCATGAAACTTTACATAGTGAATTTACAGTAGAACAAGCTATTTTGTATACAGGTAAAATATTTATTTTCCACTACACTGCCAAAATTCGTTTTGATTGTGAGTGTAATTTAACTTTTTACCCGACTACGGCGAAGAAAAAAGGAGGGTTATGATTTTGACCGGTATGTATGTATGTATGTTCATCTGTTCCCTCATATCTTCTAAACCACTCATCACAATTTGTCAAGTGAGGTATCGTTGGAAGCGTCTTGATCGTCCGCTGGTTATAGGCGCGTTATATAAATTAAAAATGGCGCCCTCTAGGGGACGTAAAGTCGGGAAGTAAAAAAAAAAAATTGTTTAATCGTACCATGTTGGATATCAAATGAAAGGGCTTAATGAGCACATTTCAAAAATATATATATTATAACCCCAAAAGAATTTAAAAAAATTAAAGTAATAAAAACTAAAACCCAACTACGACTAAAAAGGTATAAACAAGACACCACAGACAGACAAATAAAAAATCCGGAGTCACACGTAATCTGTTCGATTTATGCCCTAACACGTGTGACTCCGGATTTTTTATTTGTCTGTCTGTGGTGTCTTGTTTATACCTTTTTAGTCGTAGTTGGGTTTTAGTTGAGCTTAGGAGACTGACGTAGAAGGATTGTTGACTACTGAAAACACTCACAAAATTGTTTAAAGTAGTTGCAAGTATTCTGCAGTATACCAAATAGCTTGTTCGACTGTACTAACAATAAAACAGTTTACTATGTTTTTTTATTTTAAATGACCGATAATTTCGCCTTAAAAAGAAATTACCTGATCTATTGGCGCCTTGGAGCCTCCCCATCGCCCACTCTCGCTCTCACTCAGTCAGTCGAGTCTCCAGTATCGTGCGAGCGAGATAAAGAATGAATTTGAGCCGAGGTATTATGAACTCTTAATTCAGACAATTTCATGAGAGATTTTAATCTATCTGATTTTGATTGATAATTAAGTACTACTTTCACTGAGAAATGTTTTAATATTTTTAATCTATCAGATAAGTAGGTGTATGATAATTTACTAAAGATAAGTGGTTTATAGTAGTAAAAACGTGACGGCTTATCGATTTATTACTTACTGATGCAAGTGCAGACACAACTTTGTGCATAAGGCAGTTGTCTCACCGCTGGCGATTAACGAGTACTGGACTAGCACCCTTACTCTTTGACCATTCACTGATTAAGTTTGACCACTCAACGAATCGGTTTGACCACTGCCTGAGTTGGCTCAACCACTCGCTGAGTTTGATTGGCCACCCACTAAGTCGGTTTGACCGCTCGCCGTGTTTATTTGAATTGACCATTGGCTGAATCTGTTTGACTTCTTGAAGACCGCACGTAAACGCGCTTCTAAAAATTTAAAAACGAAATAATAGCCTGCCCTGGGGACCAAACCCAATACCTAATGCAAGGGTTAGTTCACAGCCTTTGCCCGCGCGCAAATTATCTCAACGTACACACGGCTACACATGAAGCTATACATTTCCAGTTTATGCTGATCTCGCATTTTATAAGTTTTACGTACAATGCGAGGACAGCTTATACTGGAAATGTATAGCTTGATGTGTAGCCGTGTGTACTACCGATACCGGGATAAAAATGTATCCCAAATCATGGTCTATCCCTTTTTTTTTTTTTTTTTTAACCCTGGCAGGCATCGGTCCTAACGGACCACGTCAGGTGTCCTGACATCTCTTTGAGGCGCGCGTGGAACACGACGCGCCATCGACCCGAGCGTGGTCCTTATCGGACGGCGAGCTACCCATTGCTCGCCGTCCGCAAGCCCGCGCCTATGGTGGCCGGGAATCCGCCTGGGATTCCCGACGCCCAGGGTGTCTCCAGCGGCGGCGGTTAGGGGCGTGAGGGCGCAGGCTTTGCCTCTCCCTCACGCGTTCCGCCTCCTCCTTCGCGAGCATCACTGATTCGCAGAAGGAGGTGACCGCCTCCCATGGTCTACCCCTGTGCCAAATTTCATCCACATCCGTTCAGTCGTTTTACCGTGAAAGCGTAACAAACAATATAACTGTTGCCCGCGACTCCTGCTCCCTTTCGGATTTATAATATTAGTTAATAGTTAGAGGGATTATAAATCCGAAAGGATCCAATCCACACGTAACTCAATGTGGATTGGATCCTTTTCGTTTAACTTCTTCCAGTAATGCTTAGGCTTATGGCTAGGATTATATAAATTGATTTATTATTAATTTTCTTTACAGGTAAGAACACTCCACAAGACCTCGAGCTGGAGGGCGGAGAGTGCATAGATGTGAAGATAATGAACAGCTGATAATAAAAGCATTTCCTGTTTCCATATTTTGTTTGATTATCAGCAAGTTTTCGATCGATTTAGTATCGATTTTAATTGTTTCCTGTCGAATTATTATGTTTTATCATATCTGAGTCAATCGATATGCGCGTAGGCAAGGTAAGGGGTCAAGTTTTCACACAGAAGGATCAAGTCTGCCTAGGCTTTTCCCAACTATATTGGAGTCAGCTTCCAGTCTACCTGGATGCAGCTGAATACCAGTATTTTACATGGACGACTGCCGTGACTGCTTAGAGCCGATGACTTTTGGGGTAGACGTGTTCTTGAGTGGAGACCGCGAATCGGCAAACGTAAGGTAGGACGCCCTCAGGCAGGTGGAGCGACGATCTTCGTAGGGTGGCTGGTAGCAACTGGATGAGAGCTGCCGAGAATCGAGCTGAATGGCGTGCAATTGGAGAGACCTATGTCCAGCAGTGGACTGGCTGACTTTGATGATGATGAGTGTTCAAGATTATTGCTGATTAGTATAAAGTTTTTAATAAACTTAATATAAGGTCAATAAACCACAGATTACTTCAACAGACGGATTAACATAGATTTATGAGATAGCTAAATACTCTTTACACTCACTGATCTAGTTTCATTTTATTTGCTGTTCTTTGTTATTATTTATTGTTTTGATTGAATGTGACTTATCGCGTGATCATAAAATTAGGCCACTTGTCATGTTTTCTTGTAAAATTGAAAGAAAGATTTTAGTATACACTCGCGACAATCTATGAAGTCCGTTTTGACGTTTCGTTCCCGTACATGTAATAAAACGTTAAGCCTTTGAGAATCAGTTTTTAGCAATGTAGATAAGTCGTCGGTTACAAACTCTAAGTATGTTCAATCGATACCTATGTCTCGAGAATCTGTTTATAAGAAACTATTTTTTTTTCATCGCTTCGCAAAGCCTTTTTATAGCTGTCAAAACGGACTTCTTACATTGTAGCGAGTCTAATGTTCTAGAATAGTAATTTTGATTTGTTGTTGTCAACAGCCTCGGACACCACGGCCTGTCTTGCAGCCGAAGTGCGGGTCGCTTAGCGCGGCACGCTAATATTAATGACATCATCCGATGAGCTCTTGTCACCGTCGGCGTTCCAGCTGTATTAGAACCCAATGGCTTGGCACGCGACGATGGCAAAAGACCGGACGGCATGTCCTTATTCCCATGGAAGATGGGTAGGCCTTTAGTGTGGGACGCAAAGTGTGTCGATACTCTTGCGCCATCCCATCTTCCTGGCTCGGCGTGCTGTGCTGGCGCTGCCGCTGCGGCTGCGGAAACCCTCAAGCGGCGAAAGTATAATAGGCAATTATATTTTCGAGCCGTGAGCCGTTTGGGGTTGAAACCATAGGGCCGTGGGGTCCGAGTGCTCATAGTCTGTTCAGTGAAATCTCCAAACGGCTGCTTGACACTTCCCGTGACCCAAGGGCTGGCTTTTACCTTGGTCAGAGGCTAAGCATTGCCATTCAACGTGGCAATGCCGCCTGTCTCTTGGGTACATTACCAGCCGACAGCGATGCGGAGGAATTTTTCGACGCCTTACTTTAGTTATAGTTAGTTAGTTCTTTAAGTTTTAGTGTTTTATGTAAATAGTTAGTTGTGTTCTGTATATGTTATTAAAATACATAAATAGTAAACTTGCGTAATTTTGATTATCTGTGGTATTTGCGATTGTCTATGTTGGGGGGTCTAGGATAGTTTGTGCTACAGCCCTCTCATGGTGATCTCAGGTATTCTGTAACTCGTTTATACCTATATGAAAGTTAATTAATGCTTTTTGGGCTTTCGGAAAGCACGATATGTTTTGGTCCTGGCTGTCATTTGTAGACCTTTGACAGTCGCTACAGCTGGCCAAAGGGCTATCGTGTTACCGAGTAAAGAACTGGGTTGTGGAGGTCGGATAGGCAGTCGCTCCATGTAAAATACTGCATTCAGTTGCATCCGGTTAGACTGGAAGCCGACCCTGATAAATTTGGGAAAAGGTTAGGCAGAAGATAATGTTTTTTGACTTGCAAACACCGCTTCCGAGTTTGTAACTTTGCTACAGCCAAACTTCAACTAAAGCGTCCCATTTTGGGCAACAATTCCTTTAAGGGCCTACCCAACCTCAAATTTTATCTCGCTCGCACCATACTACTCGCGGCCTGAGTTAGAGTGAGACGGAGTAGGGTGCTGGCGACTCCAAGCCTCGAATAGTTTAGGTATTTTGCTTAAAATAACGGGTCATAAAAAAAAAACATACAGTTTCATGATCTAATTTCAAGTACCTATTTTTTTAATACCAGCTGTTTATAGTTCGGTTTAGAGGGAACTTTGTTTTTTTTTTCTATCTAGAAATTTTTATGTAATCGTGTTTTAGCCAAACATAGGACCTAGCATCAATCCTCAACTTTAACATGAGTATATTTATTTCAAAATTAAAGCTGCAGCATTTTCGGCATATCGGAGGATCATGCTAAGCAATTTGAGGTTGGGTAGGACCTTAAACGCACTAAATTAATACGTATTTGTTAGGCCTTCAGTCCTTTAACAGGGGGCAAACCTACTGTCATTTAATATTAGATACTGGGCACAAGCAATGGACCGAGCCGGTGATTCAAACCAAGAACCCTACTGTCTGTAGCAGACTTTAGACCGCTAGACGAAAGACTTGAGATTTTTTTGCAAAAAACAATCTTATCTATAATATAAAAATTGTAGGTACACGGCTACACATCAATACATTTCCAGTATAAGCTGACCTGGCATTGTACGGAAATTCTATACAATGCGAGATCAGAACTGAAAATGTATAGCTTGATGTGTAGCCGTATATGTTATGGACCAAGTGATTATTAGGGAATTATAAAAAATGATTACAATATGATAACAACTATTGAAATAATCAAATTGACCGGGCATTTTTTAATATGCTAGTCACCTATAGGGCAGCACAATTAAAACCAGGTTTTATTACTATTATTTTAATTTCAAACGTAGAATCAATATTTAAAATCAAATAAAATCTTTCTATTCGTTGACACTCTGCTGACATATGATGACTTTACCATAATTAAATACCCGTGTATTATCAGATTGCTCAAAGACTACACGGCAATATTTATAATGACGAGACAATGTGATAAATATGGAAGTTCAATTTATAATTAATTATTTCGGCCTAAGTAGCTTGTCATTATTCATAATGCGCGGGCATTATGAAAAATGCCCCTATTTATTACTTGGTCCATAACATAAAATACACCTTATCGCGTCATCATAATTATTAATGACTACATAGGTACTTATAGATTTTCCTACATTTACACACGTACGTAACAAAATATCGAATTTTCCACTGAAAGTCACCAATGGCGTTAGATTTTCATATCACAGACGAGATTTTTCATTCTCTAATCGCCCTAATCCCTTTATAAGTATCTATTAAAACCGATTAATTAGCGTCACAGCTCACGTTTGAGTTGATTCAGCAATATAATGATGACGCAATAGAATGATGGACGGCTGCGCAACGTGTCGCGGGTTCGATCCCCGCACGGAACAAATATTATATTAGTATGATCTGCAAGTAGTTGTTCCGGGTCTGGGTGTTAGTGTATGTGAGTTTCTATGTTTGTAAACGCACCCACGATACAGGAAGAAATTCCTAGTGTGGGGCAACGATAAAAAAAATAAAAATAAAAAAAAAATAATTACCTACCGATTTATAATGCCTAAGTCCAATTTACCTATTATGTATAGATTTACCAATAATTAGGTAATTTTAGAAAATAAGAGATGATTTTCACAAATGACGGATACAAATTACTTTGTTTAGTAAAGAATTAAAAAAAGGTTGTCCCGCTATTCCAAGCATGTAGATACTTATTTAATTAAGGCGAAAGCGTCAGGGTTTTTCCCACGAAATTCAAATTTTGTTACGTTTTTTGCAATTTGCAGGTCAGTCAATAACAGGTTAGTATATTGATCTAAATTGAGTCGCGGCTGTAAGTAGCAAATATTTATTTATAAAATTATAATTATTAAAATCAACAAAGCATCCCAGCGCATCCCCCTATAAAAATAATAATTTGATGCTTACCTACGCAAACCTAGACTAAAATATTATAACCAAGTAAAATAATGATCTAGGTACCTACCTACCGTTCTGAAATACGAACACTATCACATACACATCTATCATTAAATAATTCCTAAAACGATACTTAAAATAGGTATTCATAATTACATATTTTTATAATATTCTTTTAAATAGATATATTTTTTTTTAACTCACCGATCATTTTAAAATTCGTTGTCGTTGCACAAAAAATATATTTAAAAAAAGAATCACTCGTATACGATGTCGCACTGAATGTGACTCGGGACAGGGTCCTAAACAGTCTAATGCTGTGTTTTACTGTCTAATTATCGAATAGTAATCAACTACTTTTATAGAAACAAGTTAACAACTAATCAACAAAGATATTGCTATCAAAAATCTGAAAGACATTAAAAAATAAGCCTTAATTCGTCTATAATAAGGGCTTATATTTTTTAATTGAGCTATTAATAAGTTTGCACAGATAATAATAATAATCAAAGAAGGAAGAATATTGGCGGAAAAAGATTATTAAAAATACAATCAAAATTGATACCGTTAAATTGTTTTGATAAAATGTCATCGGCACTGTTTCTGTCGTAAAGATCGACACATTGTGTTTATTTATTTATTTAAAGCTAAAAATAGGCCGTATAAGTAGATAATTGACTGTGTGAAAATTGCATTGCAATTGGTATAAGGCTTATGCAAGTATGCCAAAGATGAAATTAACGATAAATTATAATTAATGCCATGCAATGAGAGCAGTGGTGGCCCAGTGGTAACGGCCACGACTTACGAGTTGTAGGTCGTAGGTTCGAACCCTGACAGGCGCTTTACTTTGTGTAAATTATTTCATCGCCACTGCTCTCAAAACGGTGAAGGAAAACATCGTGAGGAAACCGGCATGTTCTAGAACCAAAAATTCGAAGACATGTGACATCTACCAACCCGCACTGGGCCCGCGTGGTGGATTACGGCCCGCTCCCTCTCACAGAGAGGAGGCCTGTGTCCCAGCAGTGGGAACATTATAGGCTGATTATGCTAATGCCATGCAATGTTTTTTTGTTACTTTCGCATCCAGTCTGTCTAGCCTCCTTCTTAAGGTCATCGGTCCATTTAAGTACCTACGTCCAGCTGGGCTCGATGGGGGCCTACACAACGCTTGCCGATACGCGGTCTCCACTCCAGAGGCCCTAGACAAGGTCACATTCTATCGGCGATAACGATGATGGACAACGCAAAATTGTACAGGACTGACATATGCTATCGAAAAGCTTATGTCAATCCCGACACACTTTCGAAGCGATTGTCACTTGTCTAGGCCCTCAGGACTCTGTCTAAAGCACCGGCCATCGGTCCTTCGACAAACATAGCCACTGACACTGCGGAAGTCCGAGGACAGTGTGTTGTGGGGCAGCCTGCAGGAGGCCTATGTCCAGCAGTGGACTGCTATAGGCGCATTGATTGACTGAATGTTGTTTTTTCCTTTGGTCGACTTCAATCGCAAATGTATCTATCTACATAATATATAGAAAAAAAAATGAAGTGAGAAAAATTAAAACCCAACTACGACTAAAAAGGTATAAACAAGAGCCCACAGACCACAGATCCGGAATCACACGTAATCTGTTCGTGTTCGATTTATGCCCTAACACGAGTGACTCCGGATTTTTAATTTGTCTGTCTGTGGGGTCTTGTTTATACCTTTTTACGACTCATCACAATTTGACAAATGAAGTATCCTTGGAAGCGTCTTGATCGTCCGCTGGTTATAGGCTATGTGACGTCAGTTGGGTTTTAGTTTTTATTACTTTAATTTTTTTAAATTCTTTTGGGGTATACATATTTTTGAAATGTGCTCATTAAGCCCTTTCATTTGATACCCAACATGGTACGATTAAACATTTTTTTTTTTACTTCCTGACTTTATGTCCTCTAGATGTCGCCATATTTAATGTGACGTCACATAGCCTATAACCAGCGGACAATCAAGACGCTTCCAATGACCCCTCATTTGTGAAATTGTGATGAGTGCTTTAGAAGATAGGAGGGAACAGATGAAAATACATACATACATACCGGTCAAAATCATAACCCTCCTTTTTTCTTCGCCGTAGTCGGGTAATAAATATATAGTCCTCCAGACCGTATTTCGGCCACGGCAGCCAATCTCAACGGAGCCTTCGGCGCAGGTAACAAGTCACTCTCTCTTCCCTCACTCTCATAGTCCAATGGGACGGCAATTCGACACGACCGGAGAGGGCCAACCAACTACCTAACTACCTCACAAACGTATTAGGTACACAAAGAGCAAAGAATCTCTTTCAGAAGACAAAAGCCAATCAGATATTGACAAGATCGTCTTCAAGTTGCCTACAATTCACAGCATCACTATCTGCTAAATCGACAACTGTGTGGGATGCGGCCCGCTTACCGCCTCAGGTCGCGTCTTCGTTTTACATACTTATCATACATCGCGCCTTCTTCCGATGGGGGTAGCCAGGAACTGCAGATTTGCAGAATGCCATGCTACGCTACGATCCTTCCATAGGTACTCTTTTTGTTTCGTTTACGTTCATACATAGTTATACACGCACGGTTGCGAATATGACGTAACTGATCTTTCTGAAGAACTATCACCAATCAATGTTTGGCGTTTCTACTCACATCTGCCTCATAAATACCTTTTGTTAGCCTTTCATTAGTCCTCTCACCATGACCAAACAATCTAAGCAAGCATAGGTATAACTCTTGTGCGGTCCATATAGGTACGTTCAAGTAAAACGGCGTTTATGCGGCGGTTTATGAAGACTGTAATATTAATCCAAATCATAAAAATAAAAAAAGTAATAAAAACAAAAACCCAACTAAAATTATTTTGGGGTTAATACATATATTTTTGAAATGTCCTCATTAAGCCCTTTCATTTGATACCCAACATGGTACGATTAAACAATATTTTTTTTTAGTTCCTGACTTTATGTCCTCTAGAGGGCGCCATTTTTAATTCAATGTGACGTCACATAGCCTATAACCAGCGGACGATCAAGATGCTTCCTACGATACGTCATTTGTCAAACTGTCATGAATGGTTTAGAAGATAGGAGGGAACAGATGAACATACATACATACATACATATATACATACATACATACATACATATATACATACGTAGTCGGGTAAAAATAGGTTGCGTAGTTTCGCAGACAGACACAAAAAGTGTAGGTATTAGTGTAAAGTGTGTGTGTGTGTTTATGTATAGGTACTTACTATGTATAGATTAGGAGATGAATAAACAATTATTATTGCCAAATCACTAAATATTAGATTGGTTATCAATTATCATAGTTCTCGCAGTTACAGATTATCAGATTTATCGGGCATTAGCTATTTAATTTTATGAACGGAAAATAGCAATAAATATAGGAAAATACCCTATTATTTCTACGGTATAAATATTTTACGTTGATCGACTTCATAAAAATTAAAATCATCATCATCATTTCAGTCGAAAGAAGTCAGTCGGGAAATGGGTAGGCAGATTATAATCATTATCTTCTGCCTAGCTTCTTCCCAACTATGTTGGGGTCGGCTTCCAGTCTAACCGGATGCAGCTGAATACCAGTATTTTACATGGAGCGACTGCCTATCAGACCTCCACAACCCAGTAACTGGGTAATACGATACCCCTGGTAAGACTGGTTGTCAGAGTTTCGGGCTTCTGACGACCCGTAACGACTGTCAAAGATCACCGAATGACAGCCGGGACCAACGGATTAACGTGCTTTCCGAGGCACGGAGGAGTCTCGGTATATACCTAAAGATGGTCACCCGTCCACGGACCAACCCCGGCATGCGTAGCTTAACCTGATGGATCGACCCGGCGCGCGGCAGCTGTTATTACTTAGCAACGAGCTCCTTATTCATTCATTAGAATCATTAAGACATCTCTCTAAGTTAGATTTGTTCTCAAACCTGACACTTGAGGAAGGTTATGGGTTCCTAAATAGGTACCTAGGTATAATTTCAATTGAAATTAAATGAAATGTTTATTTCAGTAAGTAGATCGTCTGAAAGACAAAGAGGTATGCGCTTCCGAAATCATTATCTATCTTCGGAATGAGAACGCACGATGATCAGGGGTAGTTCCCGTAATTTTTAAGAACGTTCCCATTCGCATCTCATTCGGAATCCGTCAAAAATACAATCAATTTAAGTACCAAAATTTTTGACAAGTTTGACAGATTGCAATGTCTGTACCTAACTAATTAGATAGGTACATTTCCAGTGTAAGCTGACCTCTCATTGAACGGAAATCCTATACAATACGAGATCAGCATAAACTGGAAATGTATAGCTTGATGTGTAGCCGTGTGTACCTACCTATCCTAAAAGCCTAAAAATAGAAATCAGATGGTGCGCAGTTAGATTACGTGATGATTATAATATTGTTATTGTTTACAGTCAATTCATCTAAATAAACAATTAGTAATGGGGCATATTATTCATAGTTTCGGTGAATTTTCAATCTTATCGTAAATTTAAAAAATAAGAATATCAATAGGTACTCTACTGACTTTTCCTGTACCTATATACAACATTACTTTTTGTTTATGCTAAACCCGAAAAGGGGTCATTGTACTCATCATTTTCAACAACTTTTTCTATGGTATCAACTTTGAAATCGCGAAAAAAAAATCAGCTGTTCCATACATTTGTGTTCACTTAAATCGACAAAATGTATGGGACAACAGATTTTTGTTTTGCGATTTCAAAGTTGGTCCCATAGAAAAAGTTATTCAAAATGATGAGTACAATGACCCCTTTTCGGGTTTAGCATAAAAAAAAACTAATGTTGTATACAAGTTAAGTACCTATTTTTAAAGAAAAGAAATACTTAGTTTTCGGATTTTCCCGACTAGTTTCGGAAGTATCCCTGTTTGAGCACCTATGCATTGAGTACTAAAGGTATTTCAAATGGGAATATACTCAATGAGGAGCTCTTATAGGTTATGGGTACTTACTCCTCTTCATTGAACTTTTGTCTTAGAGAGGTCAGCTTGCAAATAAGTGGTCTGTTGAGTATGAACGTAAACGAAGCAAAAAGAGTACCTATGGATCGTAGGATCGTAGCGTAGCATGGCGTTCTGCAGTTTCTGGCTACCCCCATCGGAAGAAGGCGCGATGTACCTATTTTATGTATGTATAAAAACTTTTTACAACAAAAAAACAAAACCGACTTCCAAAAAAACACTCAAAACTGAAAAATAACTTTATTTCGGAAGTCGTTTTTTTTTTGTTTGTGTGTGTTTGTTTGTAAAAAGTTTTTATTTTTCACTTTTTAGTTGTGGTACCTACCCCACACAAAATCGAATATCATTATCTGATGTAAATAACAGTGAAGGAGTAAATGACAGCATCGTCTAGATATACTAAGTGGGAAAAATACGTAATATTGAAGCTAACTCAAAAACTACGCAAGCAAAGTTAATAAAATTTATATGGGACCACCTCGGAAGCATGACCATATTCACAAACCGAGGTGGTAAAAAAAAAAACATACAGACGAATTGAGAACCTCCTCCTTTTTGAAGAAGTCGGTTAAAAACGAACGCGCGACCTGAGGCGGTAAGCGGGCCGCATCCCACACAGTTGTCAATTTGGTAGATAGTTATGCTGTGAATTGTAGGTAACTTGAAGACGATCTAGTCAATATGTCTGATTGTGGTCGCTGGTAGTGATGGTTAGCGTTACTGCTGCATAATCAGCCTATAATGTGCCCTCTGTGAGAGGCAGTGGGCCGTAATCCACCACGCGGGCCCAGTGCGGGTTGGTAGATGTCACATGTCTTCGAATTTTTAGTTCTAGGACATGCCGGTTTCCTCACGATATTTTCCTTCACCGTTTTGAGAGCAGTGGCGATGAAATAATTTACACAAAGTAAAGCGCCTGTCAGGGTTCGAACCTAACCTACGACTCGTAAGTCGTGGCCGTTACCACTGGGCCACCACTGGTCTCGTTACTGCTGACCTGGGTTCAATCCCTAGGTCGGGCAGTGGGTTTTCCATCAGGAGTTGCCCGGTTGATGGCAATAGGCTCGGTCTCTATTACCTGGTAAACATAACTATAGGTAACTGGCGAAATGTGGATGTCGGTAGGAAGGTACTAGGTACTATAGGTACCTACACCTCTGCCTGATCCTTCGGGAAAGCTGTCGCGATGTTATATTATGCTACCTACTTTTAAAAAAGTAGGTACCTACTCTGAGACCTTTCCTGAGGTAGGTGCGCGGTGCGGGAGGGGTGACAGCTGTTGTCAGTTGTCACAAGTTGACAAATCACGAAGCTCCCGCACCGCGCAGCTACCTCAGAAACTGTCTCAGTTGGGACTACTCACAGTTATTCAGCTTATGCCCATAGAAAACAACGATTTTGTATGGAGACGCGTACCTACGCATCTGTTCCGCTTTCCGCGTCTATTCATCTTTCACGGCAAACAAGTACAAAATGAGGACAACTGTGATAATATCATGCGAGTGCTATAGATAGAGTTCAGCGCTGTTCTGTCGCGTTCAGCGCTGTTCCGCCGCATTCAGCGTCGAACGCGGTGGAACAGCGGTGTGATACTCCCTGGCCGCGCCACAGTGGAAAATTAAAAAGACATGTTTCTAGATAATTTGTACGTTAAATGTACTATACGGAACGTGTAATGAAAATAATTGTAGCTCAACGAATAATGAAATATAATGAAGTTTATGTGGCGCGGCTGGGAAGAAAATTCCCTGGCCGCGCCACCATGGTTCTTGATAACTACTAGGCGCACCCGAATATAGTAAACACTAAATAAATGTACGCAATACGTACTCCTCCGTACGCTATAGAGAGATTCGGAAATTTAACTACTTTAGAAATGATAGCCTTACGTATGTGGCGCGGCTGGGGAGTATACTCCCTGGCCGCGCCACCACGATTCTTGTATACTATTAGGCGCACCTGGACATGGTATACACTAAATAAATGTACGCAATACCTACTCCTCCGTACGCTATAGAGAGGTTCGGAAATTTAATTACTTTAGAAATGATAGCCTTGCGTATGTACCTATTTGAAATAAAACTTTGTTTGTTGTGCCGCGCCACAAAGTTTTATTAGGCGTACCTGGGCATGGTATGCACTAAATAAATGTACAACAACAGTAACGGCGTGCGAAACAGAAATATTTGTTTAACATAAAGCTATCGTATAGAGTCATATAAAATTCTGTCCTAAAAATACTAAATAGACAAGCAAGTGCGACCACCTTGGAAGAAGCGCTCGCCGGCCGCTGCCGCGGCAAACTTTCTTTTGTGTAATTTTAGATATCATGTAAAAGTTGCAGTGATAACGACTTTCGTTGCTGACTGTACCTAATAAAAAGTACCTACCAACTTCTTATTTTCTTCTTGAAGGTCAATTATTATTGTAAAGCATTTACATTCGTATTGTGTTGCATATTTCTAGCACTTATACGCAACCATCTCACTGAGATAATACCCCGTACTTCTAATTTTGTAGGACAAAGATCAGCAAGTCTGCTGAGTCTGCTGTCTGTTTTCTCTTAAGATATTACGTTTTTCCGTAATATTGTTACACTTTTGGGTAGTACGTATTACGTACATTTATTTAGTGCATACCATGCCCAGGTACGCCTAATAAAATTTAATTACTTTAGAAATGATAGCCTTGCGTATGTGGCGCGGCCAGGGAGTATCACACGAACAGCGCTGTATACGGATGGTTCTCGACTCTTGTCGACAAGGTACAAGCGTTTCAGCGGAGATAACACGCTATGACGGCTTTTCTCATTCTTGCGACGCTGTACGCGGCTGGTGGTAGCAGAACTGTATAAGTGTGACCAAAATCGTTCAGCGAAACGCGAATGGAGCTGCATAAGTGTGAGTAGTCCCCTAAGCGGTCGGCCAATTAGTCTGGTCCCCGTTTTCAAAAGTTAATGTAGGTATTATCGATGCATTTTAAATACTTATCAACTTTCAGGAACTGGCCTTTACAACACTTTTCAATGCCATTAGTTTAGCAAGGTAAGGTTGAATCCTTGGCTGTGAATATAATTATGAAAATTACATCAACATTCCGAAGATATTGTAACATCGATACAGATCTCTAAATAAATAGTAAAATCATGTAATTTTTTTTTTGCAAATTAATGTCACGTTTTAAACGCATTATCATACACCAGACACTGAAAATTAATTGTGTAATTCAATTATTAGTCACAAGAATTAGATGTTATCAATTTAAAATTGTACGTAGATACGATCTGACAACATACATTTTTTTTAAATTTATTATACAATTTAAAGATCTGGAGATAGTTATTTTTTTGTTTTAATTGCACGGATGTCACAGATTGTGGTTTTTACTCGAAATTGACCATCGATTCTCTGCGAAGAAATTATTGTCGTTTTATGTCAAAAACCATTAATTCTACTGATCATTCAAATTTAAATGGACCAAACTGAAATTCTGAAAAAAAAATTGCCGTAACCTACCATGTTTCCGCAATTTAGTTGACAAAAATGAAATTTTGGAAAAAATACTTTAATACCTACTAACACATAGAATTTCAGTTTACGCTACACTTAATTTTATTTTTAATGAATTTTCAATGAGCACTAGTCGTTCTGAAATGAATTTAATTTATAGCACTGTAAAGTCGATATTTGTACCTATTAATCGGAAACAAGGTTCTTAATAGAATTTTCAACACACTTGCTCGTAAAGTGGCTCTTATTGAACCGCTTTTAGGTTCATAATGCAGTGTATTATGGAAACGTGATTTTTACTTTATATTACCGCACTAGTGCGGTAATGTGCGGCACAGATTTATATTTAATACCGCCTCGTCTGTAATAACCAAAAGAGCACACTCGTATCACAATGTACCATTATGTAGGCAAAATAAATAAAACTTCTTCTTCTTCAGACAGGTCAGGTGCGTAGTACCCACAACCAATGTGCGCGTATGACCAGATGTAAGGATCGTAGCAGGTGGCGTTCGTAGTGTCTGCCTACCCCCGTGGGAAGAAAGCGTGAATTTATGTTGTATGATTTATAAATAAAACAAAAATATATGTTTCTTTAAATACTTTTAATAGACTAAACAATTGATTACGTCTTAAACCACTATAAGATTGAAAACAATTTGATCGCTACATTCTTACATCGAATTATAGCTAAGTATATTAAAAATTTAAAATTTTCACTTATCTACACTATATCAAGATATTTGATTTCTGGCATCCCCATTTATGATTCGGGAAATGTACAAAAACAATTTAAAAAAAATAAGAATTTACAATAAGTAAGAATTCATTCATTTTAAATTTCATTTTTAGTCATAATAAAATTAGGGCTTGATAACTCATGGGGGTTTTGGGTCGAGATCAGCACACATGGGGCTTAAACATAACTGGCGAAATGTGGCTGTTCTATACACTTCTACCAATACCTTCTGGAAAACAAGCCTTAATTTTTTGTATGAAAAAACGATCAATTTACACGACCCTTAACTGTTATGCATAAAACATCATATTTATAATATGCAGTTTAATCAAGAACTGATCAAAAATATGATCCTGGTACACAATTACATAGTTATTTTTTATATCTTCAAGCCCCATCTCTAGAAAGGTAAATAGAATTAAAAGTTTATTTACTTGAGGTATATTTTATAAGCTTATTTAAAAGAGTGACCATGGAGTTTCTTCGCCTTTTTTCATTGAAATCTATGCTTTGGAACGGAATACGAAGAGCGATTTTGATTTATAATAGGTAAGGAAAGAAATCTTTTCCTTTCATTAAAGACTTATTGGAAAGGCCACGCTCTCAAGCCTCGAATAGTTTAGGTAAGTACCTAATTGTATTTTACGGTGAAAATAAGGATAATTAAAAAAAAGCGGTATATAAATAGTTCGGTTTAGAGGTAACTTTGGATTTTTTTTCTCTAGAGAAAATCTTATCGTCAAACATAGGAGCTAGCATCAATCCTCAACTTTAACATAATATAATTATTTATTTCAAAATTAATGCTGCAGTATTTTCGACATAACGGAGGATCATGCTAAGCAATTTGAGGTAGGGCATGCCTTTAATGGTCAAATCTAGACTCTTGTACACCAAGCCCACCGTTACTCCATGTTTCAATTCCTCTGCTGCCCAAGAGTGGCTTGAAGATACATAAATAATAACAATCAGTATCGAATCTTATGAAATATTAGAATCATAAACAGGTGGTCATACAATCCTGAGACCAACTCATTAAATTATTTAAAACAATAGTATAATTTAGACAAGTTACGTCTTTATAGAAATTCTAACTTCCAAATGTTTTTGGTAATGGAAAATTTATGTTTTTAGTACAAAAACGTACTATTTTATAATCTTCGATATAGGTTTAAATCTGACAAGTACAGTAACCGGAGTATTTTTTTTTTTATGATGCCTGTGTCGTCTGTTCTGCCAGTTGAGACGGTAGCGCGGAGGCGGGCCTTCGGCATTGCAATTAATGGTACATATAGATGTCATTCGCTGGTAAAATAATGTCACATCTAGTCTTAAAAAGGGACCACGCAAATTCTACATCGCGCAAGCGGTGTTTAACGCGCGAGCACCATATATACATAGTAGATTTAAACTCATACCGAAAAGTAGATAGAATTTTACGCGCATAAAATTTGAGACTTACGCGAGTAAAATAAAATCGCGTATTCCCGCCGACTCTTCGTAAAACACATTTGGAAGTTAAAATTTTAAATAACATTTTAATATAGGCGTTAAGTAGTAATAGTTGATGAATATTTATTTTTATTTTATTAATATATTACAATGTATTTTAAATTGTGGATCTTAGGGGTGTGGTTTTGGTCAAAATTGGTATTATTGGAAGAGATTATGTCACTCGACCCGCTCCTGACTCGCACGGTTTTCACGACTTGACAAAACATCGAGATTTCTTAGTTAATATTAACTTTAATATTAACGTATTATACACATAAACCTTCCGGAATAAATTCTCTAAGCGATGGTGAAAACCTCATCAAAATCTGTTGCGTGGTTTAGAAGAACAACGCAGAAATACAGACAAACACTAAAAGCTACTTTAATTTATAGTATACAGTACAATTATTTTACTAATGTCCCTCGACAAAGCTCGTGTTTCGTAAGTCGTCGGATTAGTATCAGTTGCCTTTACACTTGGTGCAGACCGGACGCTCTCAATTGGCTTGGAAGTCGATTGAGATTCCGACAACTGACGATACACGAAGTTTGCCTAGGGACAATAAAAAAATAGTTGTGCTGTACATATTTGTTTAGTATTTCTGTGTAACTTGCTGAACTAATATGCCAAGCAGTGGACTGTGATAAACTTAGTTGATTGATAAAACTCAATAATGGTATCATTATAAAACTGTAAGATAGAAGAATATTATGGTGGAAGAAGTTGGCTGAAAATAGCAGAGAATGTCGAAAAACTAGATTTTCGGTGCATAGCCAAATCGGCTGAATGCTATGGTGAAAGCACAGTTACATGTAAGGGATCTCGCGCACCGTCTAGTGGTATTGTAGCGCTGCGGCTGGTTGGCCGTTGCAAGTTTGCGACCAAGTGCGCGATTCATATCAGTTTACCTGGTCGATGCGACCATTGGTCGTGGTCTAGTGCGCGAGATCTCGTTTTGTCCCAGAATTTGGTATTATACGAAGATACCTAGATTTTATAATATGCACTAATATTGACCAAAACCACAAAACATTATTAGTCTAGCTACTGTATATAATATACGTTAAAAAAATAAATCAAACGTTCGACAGTAATAATACTTGTTTCAGAATTTTTGTTAATTTTCTATCCAAAATTTTTGGACACCATTTTTTAGGTACACCTAAACAGGCAATTTGGCTTGTCTAAAATTTATTTTTCAGATCAAATACATTAAGGCGGGGACTGACTTGCAACGTTTGTGTGTAATGTATCGAGTTTCTGTAACGCGTTACAGTAGTCAGTGCAGAGAGCGTTCGCCGTGTCTTGTGTATCGCCGTTTTGTAACCAAGTTCGCTTCGTTACACTAGAAACAAACGTTGCAGGTCAGTCTCCGCCTTAAGACTTTCAAAACTGAATAAATTGATTATAATTAGAGTCTAGTAAAATATTTAGTTAAATCTTTTTTTTTTTTACCACAACGGGGAAGCTCTTGGCTTTCATTTCACCTGATGGGTAAGTGATGATCAGGCAGAAGGTGGAAGCGAGCTTCACCCGGAATCCTCAAGCACAGAGGAACTGGCTATCTTACCTCTAACTGCCGAAACACAACAAGCTGTTATCATTGTTGTTATGGCGACAGACTTAGATAAGATGGTGGTAGCTAGCCAGGCGGACTTAGAACAAGCCCTACCACCAAATAAATACAAAAAAATCACAAAAAAAAAAAACGAAATATTTAACTAGACTGACAGTTTTCAATACATTTGTTTACAATAAAACTTGTAAGTAATTTAAAAAATATATAAATAAAATTGATTTTATAATATGTGTATAATTTAGGAAGTATATTTTTATTTTAATAAATTATTGATATGTTAACTGCTACACTTTGTAAAATATATTTAAATTAAATAAAAAATATTTCTCAGATTTTATGTTTATTTTAGTGTGTAAAGTATGTATTAAAATACACAAATCACATACAGTCAATCGGTTTGTGTATTTCATCTGTGTATGTAATAACATGTACTACACATGATAATAATTATTTTATTTATACATATCTAGCGGACCTGACAGATGTTATCCTGCCCTAACAGCGCCACCTACCGGTTCCGATTGCGAATCTAAACCATTCAAATACAAAAAAAAACATCAAAATCGGTCCAGCCGTTTAGGAGAAGTTCAGTGACATATAGACATACACAAAAAATGATGAGAAAAAGGGTGACAAATGGAAGAAAAAAACGTGTTGTACCGAACACAAGTAACATGGGACAAGGGCAGGAAGGCGATGATTTTTTTTATAATTGATTTCATACTATACTCCATTTGAAATAAGATTAGACATTTAAACCGTTTTCACAGTCCATTCAACCGATTTTGACTTCTATTGCGTTGATGGCATGACAGATGGCAGCTGGTATTGTGTAACCTTTAAAATCGATTGAACGGACTGTAAAAAGGTTTGTTTAATCTTATTTCAAATGGAGTATAGTTGCAAAATAAAATCTTTTACTCAAATATCCGATACGAGAATCCGACATACCATCACGCCTGTATTCCCCGAGGGTTAGACAGAGGTGTACCTATAGTACACCCACATTTCGCCAGTTATGTTTAAGTCCCATGTAATAGGGGGCGAGCCTATTGCTATCAACCGAGCACGAATAATATTTTAAAAAGTTAATTTATACAAGACCTACAAAATAATTAATTTAAGTCAAAAAAAAAAAAAATAGCAGTCACCATATCAATATTTTATCTACTGTAGCCATAGACAATATCAGTTTTATTTTATTCTTAACCGACTTCATTATATTATAAAAAACGTGGTGATGACATGACATTTATACAGCCTATAGATAATTTTTTATCATAATATCTAAACTACAAAAACATATAATTATTTAAAAAAATGGACGTACATTAATTAATTAATAATATTAATAAAAAAGAACTTAAATATTTACTGCAAAACACAATTATTTGATTTTAATCTGAGAATGTGTAGAATAAATTACTTTTGGATTCTAGGTGGTTCGTTGAAAAAGAAACTGTACTTTTAATACTAATAGAGTTCAAAATGGCAATTGACAGACCGGTACTACTGTGGCGGTATCTACATCGCCACATGCGAACTACGCATCAAAGACCTGACGTCAGACAGACGTCACATAAATCCTGCATCGCGCAATTAAAGTTTACCGTGCAGTGGACATATATACGAGAACCCAACATCAATCGTTGGGCAGTTGCCCGCCAGACACAACACCCGTCTGGTCGGAGGATCCTCCCTTTTCTATGGTGGATGAGTGAACTTTACACCCTGTTCCTCATACCCCTAAACTACCAATCACATGACTGTAAAATTCAGAGCCACCAATCACGTCACGGGCCAAATTATAATGAACATACTGTAAGCGCTCCACACACTTTCAGCGCCACGAATTTTGTTCGAACTGTCGTCTCTAACCGCTGCCTGCGTCGGCGCAGCGATTCCATGCTCTGTACTCTCTAAACTGCGCCATAAAGTGATGAAACAGCTTGAAAAGTAACATCACTTGAAAAATTTGTTTAGAATTCGAAAGCAATTTATTTTTATTAAATATTTTAAACACTCATGGACCAAAAGTTATTATTCCACACACTCTCAAAAAATATAAATACAAAAAATAAGTAGTCAAAATATAACCTTACTGTATACAAAAAATTATAATAAAAAATGTTTAGCACCTCATTCGAGTTCGCTTATATATTAAATAATATATATAAAAACACTTACTGCTTAAATTATAAAACAATTTATTTTGTATGGAATATACACAAATATGGTAGAAATAACGATTATGTATGGAGTCTCTCATACGGTGTAGGAAAACTAAATCTATCTGCCTAGCCTTTTCCCAACTATGTAGGGGTCGGCTTCCAGTATTTTACATGGAGCGATTGCCTATCTGACCTCCACAACCCAATTACTGGGTTCACGATACCCCTTGGTAAGACTGGTTGTCAGACTTTTTGGGATTCTGACTACCCGTAACTGACAAAGATCCACGAATGACAGCCGGGAAAACAGCTTAACTTGCTTTCATAAGCACGGAGGGTCTAAGTAATGAATGAAGGAAAACATCGTGAGGAGACCAGCATGTCCTACAACCAAAAAAATGGAAGACTGTGACATCCACCACCCGCATTGTGCCATACATTTTTTTATCTGTATTTTTTACCATATTTGTGTACATGAATACTTATTACAAAAATAATCTGTGTGTAGACATAGCTTAGACTAAAAATTAAAATGTATAACTTAATAATAATGTATGCACTGTCAATATAATATGAAAATCTATAGTTTATCGAGAAAATTACTAGTTTATGTAAGAGGTGTCCAAACTGGTGAACGCGTGGTAGATTATGGCCCGCTCCCTCTCACAGAGAGGAAGCCTGTATCCCAGCTGTGGGAAATTATAGACTATGTATGTCCACACGCGACTGCTAGTCTGGCCAACGAAAATAGATCCTGATATCACGCGCGAAATTTAAACAAAACAAGACTGTTTGCCCGTCGTAATTACGGCTTAACGTGCTTTCCGAGGCACGGAGGAGTCTCGGTATGTAAAGATGGTCGGACGGACCAACCCCGGCAAGCGTAGCTTAACCTGATGGATCGACCCGTGCGGCTGTTATTACTTAACCACGAGCTCCTACGATATAACACGCGATTATATGAAAGAAATAGTAATTTCCTTACATTAAATTAAAAAAATAGGCGTTTATCAAACTATAAACCTCACAAATTCACCCAGTCATTATGAACAATATCCAATCACAATAAAACTCTTAATATTATAGGCTGTTTCACACAATAACTAGACATTTAATAAGAAAGGCTATGTCTACACAAGATAGGGGGTGCATCAATAAACAAATTGAGAAACACAATTCAAAACAAAATCATAATCACAGATTTGTAAACCCAATTGGATTGCATTTGATTTTATTTCTAATAATTTTCCCTCAAATGCATTATTTTATTATTATTTGGCTGTTGGAATAGGAAGAATTTTAATTGTTTTTATTTATTGTTATTGTGGCGGCATCTACATCGCCTCATGCAAACTACGCATCAAAAGACCTGACGTCACAAAAATCCTGCATCGCGCAATTAGAGTTTACCGCGCGATGAAGATATATACAAGATTCCGAGACATCAATCGTTGTGCAGTTGCCCGCCAGACACAACACCCGTCTTTTCGGAGGATCCTCCCTTTTCTATGGTGGATGAGTGAACTTTACACCCTGTTCCTAATACCCCTAAATAATAATTAATAGCGGCCTGTAGGTAACTGACTTCATGCAGGGCAAAGACCAATTCTCTTACCAAAAGTATTTTGAAGTGAAAACTTCTTTAGGTACTATCTGAAAAATGAACGAAATCGAACTGCTGAATCGGGTATACTCGGCTCCAGTCGGTCGGTCACGCTAAATCACGAATACTCGGGTCCAGTCGTAAGTTTTCACTTCAATCGTGCGCACACCCCCTTTTTTTTAACACATTATTATATTTTTTTCAAGCATAGTATTTAAGATAATCTTTCAAAAAAAATACTGACATTTTGCAGAGCAATGTCATAAGTAACTGGTGAATCTGTATAAAGCTGTCAAAGTCAAAAAAGTTCCCATTACAACAGCCAAAAGTCAAACACTAAAACTAAATCCATAAAATCTATTAGTATGCCGATTCCATTTTATTTTTTTATTAAATAATAAATTAATCTATACTTTAGAATATCTTCTCCTAAATTTTTAGAAATAATTATGAATTTTATCGAAATTTTGTTTTTATGTTATTTATGTATCACTAATTTTAAAAACTGTAAGTACATTTTGGAGATTTCATTCCTTGGAGATCTTCTAATATAGTTTTTTCTTTATAAAAGATTTTACAATAAATAAAATGTATTTATTACATAGTCACTGTAGAAAAAATTATAGATTGCCATGTGATCAATCATACATAATTTCATTAAACATACAACTAAAATACAGGGTGTAAGGGACAGGCCTCCGCAGACTGATGAAAAATTTCCTGAGAGAATTTCTGTGAATTTGATTCAAAATAAGGAGCTGAATGCCCCCTGTTAATTTGCGGAGGGCTGACCCTTACACCCTGTATACTAAGGCCATTACAAACGCGATGTTACGAGTCATAAATCATTATATCAATAACAATATCATAGTTACGCACAACACTACAGTCGCCGCGTTAAGAACCGAGTCATCAGGCCATAAATCGTTGTTATTAGTCTGTCTCGCTCGCACTTATGAAGCAAGAAGAAAACTATTGATGAGACGCAAAGTGTAGCACATTCTTATTGCTACCACCAATGATATTATATTAACAGATATGTTATACACTCACAAATCAACCGAAAAAAGTGTTCCGCGCAGCAGCGGCAGTACACATTTCATTCATATTACATTTCACTACAAGTAAAAATGATAGAAAAAAGATGGCTTCATAAAAACAACAAGAAAAAAGAGACAGCTAGTGCAGCTGCTTCAACTAAGCGTATTACTCGTCGCCATGCGTGTCGCAGACTGAAGTCAATACGTCCCAATTAGGACGTTTTCGAGTCTTCACGATTGCGCACTCACAACATATTTTTAATATAATATCATTGGCTACCACAGTACAGAAGGCGCACTGCACATTTTTTATTTATTTTTTCGCGGGCTCGTCTTGTCGGGCCAGTTCAGTGAGCGTAACGAAGTCAGAATATATAAGAGTTACTCGATAGAGAGGCAGCTTCTAGTTGAATATAATTGTAGGCAATTAGTGCTGTGCGACCTGAACTGTACTTTATTGCGTCGTAGCAAGTCGCTTTTTATTTAAATGATTTTCGCAGTGAATCTTCTGTACTATGTTGTGTTGCTACTGACATTTATAGCTCGACGACTCAGTTCATAATGCGAGTATTATAGCACTGCTCGATGAGGGTCATAAGTGCGAGCGAGAGGTCCGATATTTTTTTTTACTGTAACTCATGCGTTTTTAATGGCCCGAGTATAACAATTCCTTTATAAAAATAATAAAATTCATCTTATCCAAATTATCCACTTCATCTGGTCACTCTTTACATAAAAAATATTTTAATTACTACAAAATGATTACAGTCCATACCTCGTTTCCTCTCCACTTTGGCCGGCGATTCTCCGAAATGTCCGTACAGTTATAGTATAAATAGTTGCGGGTCGTTCTTAATCCGGTGGAAGGTAGCTGAATAGTTTGTATTTGTCCCTGATGTAAGGACGTACGTCATCTTTCTGTGAAAAAGAAAGAAATATAATTATTACTAGCTGCGCCCCGCGGTTTCACCCGCGTAAGTCTCGATCCCGTGAGAATATCGAGATAAAAAGTATCCTATGTCCTATTACAGGTCATTTTTTTTTTTTTTGGTGGTATTTCATCATATGACTTCTCCCGCTCTGGGCGGAGCGGAAGGGCGTGTCAGACTCTTACTGACTAAAACCCACCCGTATTCCTTCAGTTGCCTGTTGCCAGGGTCCATGGTCTACCCCTGATTGAATTTTCACACTAAAACGGCTGAACGGATTTGGATGAAATATGGTCTACCCCTGTGCCAAATTTCATCCAAATCCGTCCAGCCGTTTTAGTGTGAAAATTCAATTTCGCATTTATAATATTAGTTAGGATAAACGTGTAAAAAGACGCTAAGCGAAGCCGAGAGTGCGTCGTCTTCCCGTCATAGTGGTTTTTTTTTTACTGGACCTTACGATACCATGAATCTGAGATTTTTGCCGTCTGTGGCGTGTGACGCCCTGGGAACCTTCTGTTTACAGATATATTGAAGGTCAAACTTCCAAGATTTTTTACGAAAACAAGTTTTAAATGTACTTGAACTAATGTACAACTTAAATTTAACCTCTCTGCTCGACAAGATTTTGACACGTGACACATCAGCTAACTCGACGGGGTGTTGCGAATTCCGTCATGATAATCAGGAATTTACATGAACTTTCTGCATTCGAATTTATTTAAAAAAATATGTTACCGCAGCTATTTTATTCAATAAGTATGTGGCAAATATCATTAATTTTAAGTTGAGGTCGGTCAAACCGCGCCAGTCTACTGCGAAACTTGTATAAAATAGGTATTAATACACCTAGCCAAAATGTAGGCAACTTAGATTCCCTGAAAA
The DNA here is from genome assembly GCA_948473465.1 of Lithophane ornitopus. Lineage (NCBI taxonomy): Eukaryota > Metazoa > Arthropoda > Insecta > Lepidoptera > Noctuidae > Lithophane > Lithophane ornitopus. Next base: position 2,031,541 of record OX419641.1, on the reverse strand, counting down.
TATGTACATAAACAATCTTCTCTCTTGCTGAAAATACGCTAAAGGACCAAATAAAGATATTATCGTTCTCACTGCATTCTTACTTTTATCATTTTTCATAAATAAACTATATAAAAACACGATCAAATACCAACAAAAATTACTAAAAATTGTGGTGCTACGTGACACTTCTTAGTGCTGACCGTTCACCCATTTTTTTTATTTCGATTCAAAAGTTGCATTCAGTCTAATCGATACTCGTAATAAAATCAAACTAGAAAAAAATTTTAGAAACTGAATTAAAACTCTTTGGTATATTTTTCACGAATTATTTTATTTTTGTTATTAATTTTATTAGTACTTACAGTACTTACACCTACAATGTGGATAAGGGTGTAATTTTATGGGGTGTATATTTAGGGTTCCGTACGTCTGAATGAAGAAACGGAACCTTAATAGGATCACTTGAGTCTGTCTGTCGGTCTGTCACATCCAATTTGCTTCGAATGTACTGGACCGATTATATGAATTTCTGTGATCCAAACACGCAAGTGTAACGTAAATAAATGACATTTTGAATAAGGGATCACTTTTGGGGGACAAAATTAGAATATTGGAAAAAAAAAATTTTTCAAACTATCCCGTGTGACGTATCAAATGAAAGGGTTTGTTGTGACGGTCTCAAATTTATTTTTAATTGTTCTATAATATTTTTGGAACGAAATTCTTTAAACGCGGCTTGCTGTAGAAGTAGACTGGCAGAACTCGTCACGCGAAAAAGCGTTCATACTTGCGACTCACCATCATCTGCCTAGCCTTTTCCCAACTATGTTGGGGTCGGCTTCCAGTCTAACCGGATGCAGATGAATACCAGTATTTTACATGGAGCGACTGCTTTCCGAGGCGCAGAGGGGTCTTGGTATGTAAAGATGGTCACTCATCCACGGACCAACCGCGGCAAGCGTAGCTTAACCTGATTGATCGACCCGTGCGGCTGTTATTTCTTAGCCACAAGCCCCTCCGCGCGTTCGTACATACTTGTGACTGTCTTCTTATTTGATAGAGAGAGAGAGAGAGAAAGTGTGTCTTGAATTTTCACATAATTTCATCATGGTCATTTACATAGTTTTCGAAAGTACAAAAGCCGATCCGCGGTGAGGTCAAAATGTAAATCCAAGATGGCCGCTGCGAAAATTTTAATTTTTTTGTCATGTGTGTCGGTTTCATGGCTTTCGGGTGATAGTGCAGATACCAAATAAGATAAATAATAATATTGTTAATCAATTCTCATAGACATCAGTCTCATTCCGATTGTAAACTCGATAGACAAAATCCGTTAAAAAACGGACCTCTTTATTATTTCGTCTCGTCCGTGTGAGCATGCGTCTGGATGTCACACTGCTATTTTACTCGGACACTATTTACACTACATAATATCGATGAAAATTTGGAAGAAAATAACCCGTACAGGGTTATTTTCGGTTAAAACCGCAGAATTAACTTTGTTTTTCATACTTTTTTCGATAAATACAAACTTATTTTTGCAGTCGATAAAATTACTACCAACTACGGAACCCTTCACTGTGCGTGGTCCGACATACACTTGGTCAGTTTTTTAAATCTCGTGAAACTACCACAAAAAAAAAATTAATTTCTATTACTTAAATAACCTGATAAAAACAAAAACTACCAAACTCATACAACTAACAAAAAATATTGACATTATTTAAAAATGTTTGCGGAACACCTACCAATTAAAAGAATTAATTTATCAACATTTCTAAACAAAATAGCCTACCTTAAAAATGTATACTGGGCATTCTGTAGCAAACTATCAAAAATAAAATCAACATTACATAATTGACCAATAAATTAAAATAATTTTGAACAGCGAGCGCATTCCGAATTTAAATTCAAATATAGAAACATTTCGGCGCGAAAGTCAATAATAGGTACATATCCCGGTTCTTTATGTCCTGTCTGTTGAGTCAATATAATTAAAAAGATTTCAATATTATTGTCAGAAAAACTATTAAAATTACATTAGAAAAGTATAAATCATTATTCTAAACAGTGCAATGCTTATTATATTTAAATTTTCAAGTATCGATTTTCGACATTCGACTTATTAATTAATCGAGAAGAACGAAATTTAAAAAAAAATCGTTTGGCATAATCGCTTTCGGACATCATTACAATAAAAAAAACAATAATGGTCGGCGATTTTGAACACAAATTGAGTAGTGGTAATGAATAATACGTGTTATTGGACCTGTGTTCGTGTATTATGTTATGATCTGGACATTGTCTAGTTATTTATAATATTTGGAATAATATTTGTCACATTTTTAACCCCTAGTGCGCATGCCTAGGTTTACCTAAAAATGCAAATCCCGTCGACCTAGTCTCAAGTTTCTTTTTATTTTTGGGTAGGCCTTCCTAAAAATGGTGATTTCATCACCAAGCAGTAATTTGCACACCATAAATTATACCTTCCTAACTTCGTTATGAGTTATATCATAAAACTAAACTACCAAATAAACAGTATGTACTTACGTGAACTTGCTGTGATGAGATAATTTTTCTTTTTTCTTATTTTCACTCGCCTAATCTAGAAACTATTTATCAATATCACTAATACACACATTCACTCACGTCACAAACACTTGAAAACGTTAGCACAATGTACAGGCCTAATCATAAACACGATAACAGCACCTCATTCCACTTGTAACACGATCTTTGCGATAAGAAACTTTTTGTTTACACAACGTAAATACTCCGCGGCCATTACGCAGCGACGCGCGCAGAGCCGGCCCGAAAACTGGTTTATACTGGTTCGCGGGAGCCGTGGGGTACCGTCAGCGCGTCAGAGTAAAAAGACCGCGAATATTTGTATGTTATAATTTTCAAGTACGATATTATTTTATTATAAATTATTGTTCCTTTAGTCTGTTTATTATGTTACTTTAAATTTTATTAGATGACATAATATTACTCTTTATTATCTCACTATTTGTGTTCTATTACAATAATAATGACCTGTTCAAAAAAACACACGAAAAAAATTTTTGGTTTGAGATATCCCAATTATTATTATTATTTCGATTTCTTTGAAAATAATGATTCATCATTATTTGTAACTAGGTACACTTATTTACTAACAGCTGTGTAACAATTATTATGGACAAAGCATTACATAAATGATTATTCTATCTTTCCTTATTATGTAGGTAGGTACCTAAATCCATTTACCACCCCACCCATTCTCTCTCACGGACAGGAGGACCTGTGTCCCAGCAGTGGGAACATTATAGTCCGATTATGCCTAAACAATAAAAACCGGCCGAGTGCGTGTCAGACCACCTACAATGAAGGATTCCGTAGTAGGGATGAAATTAACCCAAAAACAAACTTAACTTTGTAGTTGAAAAATATGTTCTCCCATACATCGACATACGTCACGGTCAATTCTCCAGCTGCAAATGTAAGTTTGTAATCGCATTTTTTGCGATAACGAAGTATGTGGAGGTAATTATTGTGTTTATTCATCATGAAAGTTTGCCTTTTTGAATTTTTAATTCTTGTATCAATAGTAGGTAGTCGGTTTTTAGAATATCTAATGCACCGCAGTTATGCACCTATGCGGTGCATTAGACATTCCCTCTAGTCTTATGCACCTATGCGGTATCATATGACATTCTCGTAACAGTAATGCGAATAAAAAAGCAAGACATTCGCTGCGAACAAGCCAAAACTACTTCCCTCTGTGCACACACGCTCACACTTACAATTAAAGTACACCTCAGTAAGTGCACGCATGTTTACGAAACCGGCCTCACGTCACTGTTGATAGCGTTGTATTTGTTTTTTATTTGCATTACTGTCACGAGAATATCACATGATACCGCATAGGTGCATAAGACTAGAGGGAATGTCTAATGCACCGCATAGGTGCATAACTGCGTTTGCACTGGCGGAAAATTCACAACAAAACATGTTAAAATCTCTATTTTCTCTCAATGTTCTATACAATTTTTGACAGCAACTAGAGATTTCAACATGTTTTGTTGTGAATGTTTCACCAGTGCAAACGCATAGTAAAAAAGAATATCTAATGCACGGCATACGTGCAAAACTACTGTTACGGTCGAGGAAGGGTCTTTAGAGACTGGCATACAGACAGACAACGAAATAAGTGGAGGTAATTATTGTTTATTTTTACTCCTCCATCAATGGTAGTCGGTTTTTAGTACAACTTTTCCTAGCTCTTCGTAAGTATGTGGGATACCTACTTACGGAAAGCTAGGAAAAGTTTGAAATAAAACACATTTTGCTTTCAAGAAATATATTATAACAAAATAAAACAAAACTCATACTCAAAGCATTTATTTCAAATAAACCAGTTACAGGCACTTTTCAACTGTCAAGGAGTCGTTCACTTAGAAAGATGAAGCTAGTTGCCCATTCCAAAGAGTAGTAGGTACACACGTATCGACGGGTCGCTAGAACCGGGACAGCATGAGGGTGGCTGAAAAGACAAGAAATACAAATTATTCCACTAAATAAATATATATAGTAATATGCTATACTGAAAATACTTACCGTGGTGCGCGGTGGGGATGGGGACAGATCGGAGCGCGGGGTAGCGTCAAGGAACCCCATGATGATAGCGCGACGGGCGGCGCTGTCTGGGGCCCTTTTGCACGGAGCGGGGGTCACACTCGTGACCTTGAGGTCGAGGACAGCCTCGCCATGCTGAAAATATCATAAAACAATCATTTACCAAATTAATGGCCTAGGAAAATACCATGATCCTAAAAAAACATTCATACTTTTTGAGGACATTCACCTTTTTTCAAGTCGGTAAAAAAAAAAAACAATAACTTCGACATTTATTTTTCTTACACATGTCAGTTATGTAAACTGCAAGAAATAATAAAATGTAATCTTTCTTTTTTTCTTTCTTTCTTTCTTATTGGAACAAAAAATTCTAGTTGGATTCTTTTTGCAGATAGTACTTTTTACTGGCCCCGCCTACTATGAGCGCTGTGTCATGGTACGGGGGAATCGCCGAATTGGAAATACGATTACGATAACAATTCGCAATAATATCAGTAGCTATTAGCCAAATTATGTTCGTAGATTATTTTGCTAGATACTTATGTGTATTTCAAACAGTATACAAGAATATTTATTGTAAATACATTACTAAACACGGCGGCGACAGCGTCAAAATTGTTTACTACAAAAGTTTCGTTACTTGTTCACTGAAATATTTATCACTTTCCGATAAACTAACACTCAATACGAAATCCACACTTATTTCTCAGTAATTCTGTATAAAATTCTTATAAGATTACTCACCGTTTTCTTCTTTTATTCTGTTGCGAACAAACGTAAACAACACTTGACACTTGACGAATTTTGCCAATATGGCGTCGCGCGTCACACGACCACAGATAGATTTTGTTTGTTAAGTTTTCGTTCCGTTTTTAGTGGTGTTACCAAGAAATTGTTACTAAAATCAGTAAACTATTAATCGATTATTCGAATGATACAGCCAGATCGTGTTGCAAGTGCAAATAAACGACAAAAATCATCGACCAATGGCAACAATTGTCGCATGATACCCCATAGGTGCCATCGACAGTTGGGGCGTTTTCGTTCATGATACCTATGGGGTATCACGTGACAGTTGAGAAGTTAAATCGTATCTACATGTGTATGAGTGATATTTGTGAAAAGTAAAAATCATAACACTCACGATTGGCGCGAAACTTCGACTTTAGATAACACAAAACTTCATTACCACTATTTATTTAACTTGAACAATGGATGAATTCGTCAAATAATTAGTTGATGTATTATTGACTGCCCTGTGGTGGAGTTTGGATGTTAGAAATCTCAATTTTTTATGTTTTTTAGCCTTGACCACCACTGTCATCAAAATGGCGATTATCGTATTTACAGTTAAGAATTATTTATAGGTAAATTAGTTAACTTGCGCGCTAATTAAGAAAGATTGAATGGCGTTAACATAATGAGTTTTTATCCAACTCTCTTAATTAACGCACATTCATATGATTTGATGGGTAGCATATTCAATATTTACATAATCAAGTTAGGGTGTCGTATGTGGTCTTTCTGGGGTCCAATTGGACGCGCTACCGAGCCAGCGGAGGTTTGTGTGTTCGGGTCCAATCGGGGGCGCTTCCGAACTATACGGTTAAATACCCCCACGAGGCATGTATTGTTGCATGCACTCGTAAGTAAAATGTTTGGCGATCGTTTAGTTGCGCGCTGCTGTAAACAGCGATTTTTCTCCTTAAGGCGGATGCGCTAGGGTAGCCCGCGAAATTCAAATTTTCTTACGTTTTTTGCAATTTGCAGGTCAGTATCAGGTTGTATGTTGATCTAAATATTATTAGCGGCCGTAACAAATATGGATTTACTGATGATTTCATGAAATTTTCATTCAATTCACTTACATGAACTTAGAGAGTTGTATTGCTGATTCTAATGTTTATAATTCTGTAAATCCATATTTGTTACGGCCGCTAATAATATTTAGATCAACATACAACCTGATACTGACCTGCAAATTGCAAAAAACGTAAGAAAATTTGAATTTCGCGGGCCACCCTAGCGCATCAACCTTAAAAAGGAAAGTCCCAACAAAGATTTTTAATCAATATTAGAGTACGATTCAAACTTAATGGCGGCTCGGAACATGAGGCGAGTCGCTGCGCAGTAACAATTTCATATGTCAGCGGGGGTGAGGGGTGGGGTACTGCGCAGCAAGTAGCTAACTTCCGAGCCGCTTTGAGTTTGAATCGAACTGTACTTAATTAGTGGATGGATCTTCCTCAGTAGCAGCCTGGAGTCTGGACTTTGATTTTTTCACCCACCTTCACCCGGTTGATGGAAATAGGCCCAGCATTTAGTACATGGGACGAAGATGGATAATGTTATGTTAAGACGCTGACAATAGATAAACCGCGGTCACTGTCGGATTGCATAGAAAAGAAAGAGAAGCGCGATGACATAACGCTTGTAATTTAATGAAAAATATGAAGCAATGATCGATTTAATAAAAAATGAGTTGAATTATCGGAAATTAAAAATTACCAAGTTTTGGATTCAAATAAAACGTTCTTTTTATTAATTAAAATACCAACGTACGTTGATATTTAATTCATGTAAGAGGTTAGTTTACCGTTAATTTTTATCGAGATTTTTTTTCCTAAGGTGTTTTGGTAACATCCAAGTTCTGAGAAATATGTTCAAGATTCACATATATTTTTTCCCCTACCACAAACTATATATATTTGGCAATTTTTTGTTTAAGTCAAGCCTACTTTTACCGTTTTCCTGTTTCCAGCGCCTTAAATAGTAATACTTACAGTTGCCAGATGCTCCAAGAAAGGCAGCAGCTTGAGCAGCTCGTTGTCACTTCGGTCCACAAACCAGCTATCGATAGGAATGCCGTTCTCAAGCTGGTAGCCGAATGCCTGGAAATAAACATAGCGCGATGTAAGAAATATTTTTTAGATGAGGAACAGGGAGTAAAGTTCACTCATCCACCATAGAAAAGGGAGGATCCTCCGACCAGACGGGTGTTGTGTCTGGCGGGCAACTGCCCAACGATTGATGTTGGGTTCTCGTATATATGTCCACTGCACGGTAAACTTTAATTGCGCGATGCAGGATTTATGTGTCGTCTGTCTGACGTCAGGTCTTTGATGCGTAGTTCGCATGTGGCGATGTAGATACCGCCACATAACTGTAGTTGTAGCCGTTATTCATTTTCCTCCACCTTACACACTCGTCGCATAAATATACGAGTCCAGCAAGATTCCAATAGGACGCTTAGCAGCCATCTTAGAAAAAATCACGGTGCATAGCGACGCACCCTAACACCCGTTGTGTATAAAAAAAAAAAAGTTTCTACTCATAAAAACTCAGCATGCCTGTCTATGGTGTGTCATTTTACTTACCTGTGGACTATTATCCACAATGACAGTCCTGCGCAGATCGCGGCCGAGGATGGACAGGTCTTTGACGTAGTTGCCATTCACAAGCAGACAATGTTCGCGGAATAATCTGGCGACAAAAAAAAACTTTTATTAAGACAAGAAAATGTTTACCTTTGGTATGTCGGAACGTAGATCTCGTTGAGACACAATGGATTTTTAATTGTGTCTGTAATTACGACAGACGACCAGTTAAAATTCAACAATTAGAAGAAATCCAATAGAAAAATTCATCATCATGACCTATCAATCACATCAGTTGTGAGGAAAGTTTGGGCAATGTGGATGGCTATAAGGGCCGAGTCACACCGGAATGGCAGCGGCCGGCAGCGACGCGGCGAGCACTGTCAGTGTGAAATAATTTTAAACATTATCTACATACTTAAAATACCAGTATCGGTTGAAAAGCTTGGAAGGTCGCGAGGCGGTGGTTCTGCCGGCGGCTGCCGGCGGCGGCGCGAGGCCGCTCGCGGCGCCGCGGTTCAACCGATACTGGTATTTTAAGTATGTAGATAATGTTTAAAATTATTTCACACTGACAGTGCTCGCCGCGTCGCTGCCGGCCGCTGCCATCCCGGTGGTACTCAGCCCTAAGAGTAGGGGAAGACCAAAGAAACGACGGATGGACTGTGTGAAAGATGATATGGATAGAAAGGGGGTGACTACCGAGATGTCGACTGATAGAGAAGTATGGAAGAAAGGGACATGGTGCACCAACCCCATTAATAACATAACATATTATTAAAAGAATAACGGTGTAGTTTCTTGCCCATTCTTCTCCATACGAAAACTACCTTTTGGAAGGGGCAACTAGAATCAGTTCTATTTCTTAGTTTTTGACGTTCAAAAGTGCCTTTTATTTGCGTAATTGAAATAAATTATTTGACTTTGATAAATCTAACCTATATTTGATCCACTGTCGCGACGGGTCCAGTAAGTTGAGCAGCCTGTCCGCATACACTCGCTTGCTCGCTGTGAAGAGAATCACTTCGTAGAGCCGTGACACGCGGGACAGGAACTCTGCGAAGTGTGGCCGGGTGCGGACGAATACCTGCGGAGAGAGAATTTAAGTTAAAATGAAGACCGACCATTAATATACCCATTTCCTACACATACTATAAATGATTTATTTTCTGTAAGTGGGTTTGTACAATAGTAGATTGGGAGGGAGTGTAAGGTATTGTGTCTACTTTTGTTATAAATAATGTGGGTATGTGCATAAACCAGTCAGCTATCCATCTCCGTGTTTAATTGACGTCCCAGGGAGCAAAGTAATTTTTTTTACGGCGAGGGCGCTTTTTTGAATCCAGAGCGAAGTGAGGCATTCTAGAGTAGAATCCCGAGCGTAGCGAGGGATTCTTTAGTAGAATCCTGAACGTAGCGAGGGATTCAAAGTACGTCGCCCGAGCCAAAAATATATTTTGCGCCCGAGATATACACTCTACTTTTCATCACCCACTATGAGAAAATAAAAGGCGCCTCATATTTTATTGTAATATTATTATTTAATAAGACATAGAGTAACAACTAAATTGAAATTAAATAGTATCTAATAATAATAGTAAATTGTTGCATCGAGCGCAAAGTGAGTTATTAATGCACGAGGGTAATGTTAGCGCGGGGAGCAATAAAAGAGTGGAGTGTATTTTAGGCAATGGTTTATTGCCGTCTGATTTTACAATGTAAACTGTCCCGGACAAACAATTAAATAAGAGAGGAGTATCGTCCGTCGCGGTGGAGTCCGTGGAATCGAGTGGTCATCGGGCCGAGCCGTGTCGCAGCCGCGCCGCACCTCAGCTTGTCGATGACGCGTTGATCACGCAGCCTACTCATGCAGACCGCGCGCAAGGTGTTGGGTTCGATTCCCAACAAGTGCATTAATTTCTCACTTTAGCAAGGTGCGTAATCTACTTTTCTTTCAACTACTTATCAATCAATCACTCGATCACTCGATCAATCAATCACTCAATCAAACAATCAATCAATCACTCACTCAAAAACTTTGAGACATTTTCGCACACACTGAACACTAAGCACTGAACACTAAGATGATCCAAAGCCAAAAATTGCGCGGCAAAGTAAATTCCGGCGCGCTTATAAACAGGATTCATTACTGCCCGCTAAAAGTTTCTTATAGAAAACACAACCTTTGGGTACGGAACCAAGTCGTCCTTTTCGAATAGATGGGATGAAAACACTTTTACATTTTTCTACTACTAGATAACTAGATGAGGGCCGACCTCATCTAGTTTTAAAAATGTGATTGACGTGTTTCATATCTGATTACTCTGAGAAGAAAGGCCGAAACAAACTCAGTGGTCACAGTCTCTTTTAAAGTCCAGACATATCTTGATCAGATCATGTGAAGACCATGTAGATTGGTGTCTGAAATGGTCTTTTGAGGAAAGAACCACACAGATAGAGTGGACCTGTGCAGTCAGTGCACGCATTTGTCAGTAATCGTGCAGCTCAACTCAGAATTTATATACATATGGCTTTACAGAATTATTGTCATTAGAATCAGCAACACAACTGCTTAAGGCGGATGTGCTAGGGTAGCCCGCGAAAATCTAATTTTCTTACGTTTTTTGCAATTTTCAGGTCAGTATCAGGTTGTATGTTGATCTAAATATTATTAGCGGCCGTAACAAATATGGCTTTACAGAATTATTATATAATCATTAGAATCAGCAATACATCTCGTTAAGTTCATAAACTAACTAATATTATAAACGCGAAAGTTTGTAAGTATGGATGGATGGATGGATGGATGTTTGTTACTCTTTCACGCAAAAACGGCTGAATGGATTTGGATGAAATTTGGCAAACAGATAGTTTATAACCTGAATTAACACATAAGATACTTTTTATCCCGATGTTCCCACGGGATCGAGACTTACGCGGGTGAAACCGCGGGGCGCAGCTAGCTAAGTTCATATAAGTTCCAAATGCCATGATTTTATTCAATACACTTATACGAACTCAGAGAATTGTATCTATTTAATATTCTTTTGTGAATATTTGACTACATTTTTTTTTTTAATGGTAATATTTATATCATGTATAGACGCTATACTTTTGCAGGTTAACGGGTACGGCCTTCGTTAGTTAGCATACTGTATTTATGCCTTGGCATGAGTACCGACAGCAGGTAAAGTAAAGTACTTACAGTATATCTGCAGTCTTGGAACAGCACTGGGAAGTGGAAGCTCGCGTCTGGGAGCTCCTGAAGCGAGCAGTGCACCAGGGTCTCGTCTAAATCTAGCACCTGGATAATAAAGAAATATTAGGTCCTATGAAATCGGCGTTTTGTATGGGGAATTAAGAAATTGCATTTTTCATACTAACATTTTCTTAATTTATTTAACAACTATGAACACTAATGTTTTAAAACTTTTATGCACTAATGTTTAGAAACTAAGATAACGTATGAGATACCACTTAGATTAAGCGACAAAAATAAGTTATGGCTAAGTTAAAAAAAAATTGTGGTCATTTCTGCTAACAAAATGAGGAGTCATTTTTAAGGTATTTTTTATGTTTAGAAAACTATAAAGTAATAAGGTTTTTTTACTATTGGTAGTTGTCTATGATGGTAATTATTCGATATAATACCAAGCAATTGATGAATATTTTAAATCATAGAAATGACGAGGTTCTCTATGTGTGAGAAAAAAACGCCAATTTCATAGGTGGGGACCCAATATAATTATTAGTAAAAACAGCCTATGACGTCCCCCCTGCTGGGACTCAGGCCTCCTCTCTGTGAGAGAGAGTTGGCCGTTGGCCGTTATACACACGCGATCCCAGTGCGGGTTGATAATGGATATTAATTCATTGTCTTCGAATTTTTCCTTCTAGGACATGTCGGTTTTCGATACCGTGGCCTCTGGCAACTTACAGGCAACTGAAGGAACACGGGTGGGTTTTAGTCAGTAAGAATCTGACACGAATCTGAGAAATTATTTGATAACTTCACACCCAAAAAAAAAGGACATGTCGGTTTCCTCACGATATTTTCCTTTACCGTTTTGAGAGCAGTGGGGATGAAATAAATTACACAAAGTAACTGCCTGGGTTTGAATGCCCGACCTACAACTCGTAAGTCGGGACCGTTACACTGGGCTAGCATTGCTCACAATAAAATTATTCTATCAAAAATAACGAGAAGTTAGTTTTAGTTGCCTGATAACCTTTTAATTGCAAACCCGCGAAAAGTAAGTAAATAACTTTAATTTCGGAAGTCGGTGTCTTTGCTTTTCAATTTTCGTTTTTTGCCACCGACTTCCGAAATTAAAGCTATTTTTCACGTGTTTAGTGTTTTTTTGGAAGTCGGTTGTTTTTTTTTTGTAAAAAGTTTTTATTTTTCACTTTTTAGTTGTGATACCTACCCCACACAAATTCGAATACCACTACCTGGTATGTAAATAACAGCGAAGGAGTCAAACAATATATCGTCTACATACACTAAGTGGGAAAAATACGTAATTATTGAAGCTAACTCAAAAACTACGCAAGCAAAGTTAATAAAATTTATATGGTGGTCCCATATAAATTTTATTAACTTTGCTTGCGTAGTTTTTGAGTTAGCTTCAATCAAGTTAGCCTCTGAAGCATGACCTACCAAACAAAAAAAGAATCATCAAAATCGATTCATAATTGGCGGAGTAATCGCGTAACATACAAACAAAAAAAACAAAAAAAAAAAAACAAGACGGTTTGAGAACCTCCTCCTTTTTGAAGAAGTCGGTTAAAAATCACAAACTGATAGAGGGATAATTTTATTTTTTAAACAAAAGATTCGAATTTAGAATTAACTTTTTTTATGCGCAGGCTCTTTATTAAGTGCCAGTAACATAGTTTGGCTATTAAAACCTCTTTACAACTAAATGATTATCAATAATCCTACTAATATTATAAACGTGAAAGTTTGTGTGTTTGGATGTTTGTTACCCAATCACGCAAAAACGGCTGAATGGATTTGGATGAAATTTGGCAAATAGATAGTTTATAACCTGGATTAACACATAGGATACTTTTTATCCCGATATTCCCATGGGATCGAGACTTACGCGGGTGAAACCGCGGGGCGCAGCTAGTGTAGAATTTTTTTGAGAATTATATTTAATTAAAATAATTTCAAGCTACTATTCTCATTTTCTTTTTGATTTAAACTCCTGACATTTCTGAAAAACATCACCAATAGGGTCACATATTAATTGTGGACGACTCCGAAAATGTTAAGCATACTTACAAGACTGAAATCTGGACTGGTCCTGGTCTTCAGCGGTAGCGCGGGGTAGCGAGCCCGCAATGCGCCCGTAGCTACTGTTTCCAAAGGCGGGAGCTGTAACAACAATATACAGCTATTATGTAACTACTACTTTTGATTGAAGAAGTTGTATGAGCTCAAGGTTGAAATGTAAAAGCACTAGGAAGCGATGAAAAAAATAATTTAAAAAATGTTTTTTTTTTTTAATGATCTCCAATATCTGTGTAAATTATATAACATTGTTCTGTTATGTGTGTGAAACAGTCTTCATTGAATTCAGTACTTCTATTTTGAGAAATCGTTTTTTTTTATTATATTCTTACAACTAGCTTCCGCCCGCGGCTTTGCCCGCGCGGTATGTCGATAAAGAGTAGCCTATGTCCTTCCCCAGGATGCCATCTATCTCCTTGCCAAATTTTATCGAAATCCGTTCAGTGGTTTAGGCGTGAAAAGGTAACAGAGTTACTTTCGAATTTATAATATTAGTAGCTACGGATTGTTTTGCTGTGTGCAAAACAGTCTTCATTGAATTCAGTACTTCTATTTTAGTGAAGTCGATTTTTTAAATTATATTCTTACAGTGTTACTTTTAGGGTTCCGTACCGAACCGAAGGGTGCCAAACAGAACCCTTTAACTAACCCTCCTCATGGCTGTATCTCATGAACCGTAACAGGTAGACAGTTTCACACATTGTCTATTTATATTGCTGCTATAACAACAAATAATAAAAATAAAATAAAGTTAAAAATTAAAGGGACAACCATACAAGAAACGTGTTTTTTTACTAAGTAAAAAACGTCCTTTATTACCACATGACAGTGTTTATCAGTTGTTTAGCCTACACACAACATTTCTGTATGGAGTATCACATAAAACTGACATTAGACACGCGTTGAACAAGTGTATTTATAAGTTTTTGTGGCAAGGCCCGTAGTGTTCAATATTGTACGGTGGTACGGAACCGTTCGTGTACGAGTTGGACTCACACTTGGCCACATATCTTCACCAATTTCTTCCTTGCTAATAAACGTATTATATCAGGTGAATAGTTACACACCAATTTCTCTCTTTCAGTCTTTAGTAATTTGACTTTCGAAAGAAGAAGACAAAGCGTTGTGTAACTATACAGACGCTACAAAACGTTTATTAGTAAGGAGGTTTAACTTTAAAAATATATTACTCACCTGTTTAATAAACAGATAGGGATCGAAGGCGTCGACCCAGGACGATATCTGCTCACAATCGACGCGGTTGCTGCACGAGGATATCACGTCAGCAGCTTCCTCCTGATACAACACACATAATACGGAAACCTAATAAAATAAAATATTGTTTTAATATAGTTTTCTAACTGAACAGACAGCTGTGCTGCTGGGGAGTTTGTACCGCCACTTCATCTTCCCAGCTAAAGCACTAGGAAGTGGTGAAGGGTGGGCGTGCCGGGGGACTGTCTTATGTTATTTTGACGTTCGAAAAGTGCTGATTCTCAGCCTAGTTTGAATAAATGACTATTGATTTTGACGACGCAGCAGGCCCAGAAAGAGATGGCGGGATGAGCTGGACTCCTTCTTAAAGGATTGGCCCCTGGGCCGGATTTAAGGTGGGGCAACAGGGGCCATGGCCCCGGGTCACTACAAAATAGGGGCCTTCACATTTTTTTTTTAAATATAAAATACTCATAATAATTAATACACGATCAATCAGAATCTGAATCGGTTTGAAACAAATTTCCAATCCTTTGCTTCAAAGTTCGAAAAAAGAAAAAAAAAATTTGAACTGTCAAAATGAAACAAATTAGTCTTAATCAGTTTCGCTATTAGATAGCTGGGTTGAAGGTCTTAAAAATGATACGTTGAATTACTGTGATACCGAAAACCGAATAAATAATCGACATGACGACAAAAAAAAAAACACTGACATCATCCCTATTTAAAAACAAATCATTTGCATCATTTGGTTGTCTTGCTAACCATGGGTTTGTTATTGTTATTAGTACCTAGCTGCTGCCCGTGGCGTCGCCCGCATGCGCCCTGATTCTTTTTCTAAAATAAAACTTACTTCTTTATAATATCAAAATCGGTCCAGCCGTTTCGGAGATTAGCCGAAACAGACCAGACATTTTTTTTTAAAATTGTTCTTTGCTTTAGGTACGTCACTAGTTATGGACGTTATGGTTACAACACTAACCTCTATGTCTGTCGGTGACTGCTCGTCGTGGTAAGCAAGCGCGGCGTCGTCAACACTGATATCAGTCCCATTCTGTTGATAATTAATTAAATGAAGTTATAATTTCTTATAGGAAAATATCATATCTATCACCATCTTATCTAAGTCTGTCGCCATAACAAGAATGTTAACAGCATTGTTGTGTTTCGGCAGTTAGACGTAAGATAGCCAGTTCCTCTGTGCTTGAGGATTCCGGGTGAAGCTCGCTACCACCTTCAGCCTGATCATCACTTACCATCAGGTGAGATGCAGGCCCAAGAGCTTCACCACTGAGGTTAAAAAAAAAACAACCGGGGCTTGTAATAGTCGCATATAATCATGACGGCCTGTTGTATGCAACACGTGACGCGCTTGGAAGTGTATCGTGTATACGTCCAGGCTATGTGTCGCGCTAATTAATTAATTAAATTATTAGTAAATTTTATTTTAATTGTGATTTTAATGTTAATTTTGTTTAATTTAATTTTGATTTTATTTAATTTTATTTTATTTGTTAACGTCATTTTAATTTAATTTAATTGTAATTTATTTAATATATATAATTTTAATAGTAGCAAATAAATGATTTGAATTTGAATTATATGATGTGTAACATCTGACATCTTGGCTGACAGTACCAACCTCTCGGAAAATGGGTTGGTACCATTTGACGGCCAACTCTAGCACCACGCGCGCTCATAGGTCAAATCAAATAGCGCGCGCTGCCCTGGCTTCCTGTTACACACTTCCGTCCCATTTCACGAAATCACTCCCACAGATTGCAGGAAATCGTGAGGAAAGGTGTTTCACATCAAAAAGTACTTTTGAAATACTGGCTCAGGGTGTCAATACCTCCCTGCCAGGGTTGCGGGAATGTCCGAAAGGGATACCGGGACCCTGGCAACAGGCAACTGAAGGAACACGGGTGGGTTTTAGTCAGTTAAAGTCTGACACGCCCTTCCGCTCCGCCCAGAGCGGGAGAAGTCATTTGAAGATTTCCTAAATTCACAAAAAAAAAAAAAGTTTTTCAATACCTTTGCCACTTCAACTTATAAAAAACTAACAAGCGTTCCGCCCCTGGGCTTTGGCAATCATCGCCCATCTTCGGAAATACGAACACGCGATTATTAGATTTAATAAAGAGATTTTACAACCAAGGAAGTACTTACCTATTTTGTATTAGTATGGTTATAAAATTTGAGTTTAAAAACTCTATTCAATTCGAAAGAACTTTTCAAAATTTTTTTGCTTGTTAGGGTAATATGACGAGAGAAACTCACCGTGCCGTGCGCCTCAGCAGCCAAGCTTTGACTGATTTCAGCCAGGAACCCTGAGCTAGGGCTCCGAGCTGATAGTGCTTCCAGACTCTCTATAGCAGTCCCTTGAGTGTCGCAGGTTGAGGATATCTCACATTCCGAGTCGCGGACGTAGCCGTCTTGCTCTAACATTGTTACGAAGTCGGGCTGTGTGAAAGAGATGGAGTATAGTAAGTAGATGTGTCAGAATTTTTTACTAAATAAAGACAATTTAGACTATTATTGTTTTTTTTTAAATAAAGTTTGGTTAGGCTTGAAGCTAGATTTTTGAAGACATTTATTTTATAAAAGCAAAGAATTTCAATTGAAATCTAAATTTTTTCTCTTTAGATGCAGGCTACTTGATTCTGAATTAAAACAGGATGTTCAAATTAAAATCTGCAATTAAAAGGTATCCGAAAATGTAATTTAAAAAACTCTCACCTGAACATATTTCTCTCCATTAGTCAAAAAATCGGTACAATTATCCAAATCATCTGTAGTAGATGTAGGCTGATACATCTCCAGATCATTACTTGACTTCCTGCGTTTCATCACTCGCTTGTCCACCGAATTAGTCCTGGAAGTCTTCTCCTCTGCCTTCTCAGTAGTCATGACCCTCGCTGCCTTATCCGCTAAGAAGTTTATATCTTCTTCTGTAGCTGGCAAATCCTCATTTATCAGCCTAGCACACTCTGCTATAGCCATAAAGTCATTCAGACAGTCATTTGGAAGGCAGAGTTCAGATGATTCAACGTGACCATCCGAATCTGATTCCTCAGACTTCTGCGTTGGAAAGTCAACAAATGTAGTTGTGTGAGCTTCGTACATCGTGACATCATTATCTTCTGGGTAACAATTAGTTTCTGGCACAACGGGAACTTTCTTCGTTCTCTTTTTTGGACTCTCATTCGTTGAGCTGACTGAGGATTTTGTTATTTTAGGAGTTATTATTCCAATTTGACGGACTTTGCGTATTGGTGAGCTGTTGAGGGAAGCTGATTTGTCAGTCTTATCCATACGTCTTGTTTTGCGAGGTGAGCTTATTGCTGAAGATATCACTTCAGTTTTTTTAAGCTCCCGGTTCAGCGAGCTGTGCCTAAGTTGGGCACTCTTTGTTGTACGGACCTCTTTAGTTTTAGATGTTGTTGTAATCTTATCATTTTGCGGCTTCTTCACCACAGTGGAAGAAGACACAGGATCTTTAGTGGAACTCCGCACAACGGTTTGAAAGATTGGTTTCTTTGTGCGGTTGTCATCTTTGTGCTTAGCCTTCTTGTGCATCGTCTCTAGAGGTTTCTCCATGCTTAGTTTGGTTCTAACGGGACGAGTTTTTAAATTCTTCTGTGACCGAGTGATACAGAATTGTGGTGTCTCAGACACCACATTTTTCACCTCCCGTTTGAGGATATTCTTCCAAGCGTTTGGTGGCTTGGTTAGAGGTTTAATGGGCTTCTTCTTCAGCTTTGTTACCTTTGAACTCCGTTTACTTGAGAGCGGTCGCTCCCTCTTTCTACTTCTTAACCGCATCGCAATATCAGAGGACAACTTAACCTGGGAAATTAAAGTAATGGTGAAGATTTTTTTTTTTAAGCATTTGTACTATATTGTAATAGAAAGAGATAGGACATGCAACCATCACTATGCTCGCTAAAATGTTAGTTGGCTATTTCAGAATATAAATCATATTAATGAAACAGAAAATAATATTAATGAAACTACATTTTATATAACCAATAAGAACATGATATACCTTCAATATAATGGGTGTAAAGAGACACTTGTTATTCCCGTTGTCATTGTGATATTTGTTTTTTTTTTTTACGTCATTCCCGGGAACCTTCTGGTTATGAAGACATTGAAGGTTCCTACTTTTTAAGTATTTTTTTAAAGAAAGCAAGTTTAAAATGTTATAACTTAATTTTAAATATGAAACCTGAACTGTTTCATGCACCCTTATACACAATGTTATTTAGGTCCGTATTACAGAACGTTACTCAAGTCCAGTTTGATCTGCTATCAGTTGATCACTGTTTGAGTATAGAATCAGTACTTGAGCATCGGTCTTATTCCAGAACGGTAATCAATCTATACTCAGCTGAATCGAGACTCAAATCGAGCCTCAAGCAGAGATGTGTATTGTCTATGCATCAGCCTGTTTTCGTTTACGATTTATTATTATAACCGACTTTGATCTGATCTTCACTGGATTAGAAATATTAAAATACACCATAGAAGCCCAGTTATTTAGGAAATCAGCGTTATTATTTCATTCCTTAATAGTAAAATGCCCCATTGAAGTAAAGCTCTTTGAATTGAAGTATAGTATTTTTGTAAGCAAAATTGTCAAGCTTAAAAGACTTGTATTTGTGGCCTTAAATAAGTATGCTATTTAAAATGTCAGTATGTCCAAGCATCAGCGTGAAATTATAGTTTGTTTTAAGTTTGTTGTTTGTCAACTTTAATTATTTGTTTAGCTGGTTTTATTCATACTACTTAACACTTTTAAAATGGCAGGACGGAAGAAAAATTTTTGTACTTTGGCAAAAAAAAACCTAACAGAAATTTCTATTAGAATTATTGTTAAAAAGTTATTATAATGATCTACCTCTTCAAATATATCCATTTTGATTATGATTTTGATAGTAGGTACCTAATATTTAAAAATATCAACAGTACTCGACAATGCACTATCTGAACAGAAGAAATATTGACAATCTATGCTCAAGCGCGGTCTCGACCACACTTGGGTGATTACAGATTTGATCACTGATTAGGTTCGATTGAGTAACTGAGTAGCGATCTAAAATAAAGCCAAACTCAGTTGAATTAAGATCAATGAATCTATGCTTGAGCAACGTTCTAAAATTAAAAGCGGACTTAAAACTAGTTTTAAACAGAGATCAATACTTGAGTTACCTTCTGTAATACGGACCTTAGTGTGTTACTTTACGCACTAACGTAAACAACGATTTTTCACACCAAAAATAAAAGTTGTTTCCCAGTAATTATTTTTGTGTGTTACTTAATTTTATGTACAGAATGCGTAGTTGACGGCGATGTGATGGGACTTTTTACACCAATTAAGAGGTAGCGATATATATCCAATGGAAATTCGCATGAAACTACACCGTACACAAGGCTTCCTGTAAATTATGCTGGAGCTGCACCAACCCTGGACTGTAAGATGAAAAAATGTCAGAATATCTCATAATGAGAGTAAACTGCATGGCGTCGGCCGCATGGGCGATATTCATTCGTATACAAAAACATGCGAACCGACGCGGCGCCGGTGCGGATCCAGTGTTGTATACATGAAGCCTAAGAAGAGTGTACCAAGTAGGCTATAGACAGACAAATGAAAGAAAGAAGTTATTCACCTAGATATGAGATTGGATACCTAGATGGGTTGATAGGCTGATTATGTTTAACATTATATAAGCACAAAAAAAAAACATTTTAATATGATCATGAGAAATTACTTAAGAAAATAGAATTTAGAAATCAATTTTACTTGTTATAGAGCATCAAGACTCTCAAGCTATGAGCAACATAAGAAGCCCTGTTATTATAGGAAAATGTAAAAAAAAATGTAAATAATACAAAACATGTCAACAAATGATTTGTTTACATTTTTCTGTCAAAATAATATTGACAATGTTATCATTTGGTGTCATTGACATGAGCATTTTTAATCTCATTTTTATGGAAGTTACAGTAGTAATATGAAGATTATTCGTAATTAAAACAGTAAGTCGAAAACGTATGCAAAACTAACATTATGAAATTACCTAATTCAGGAAATATGTACTTACATGAACTTAATTTTTAGAAAGTATAATTTATTCCATTTGCTGTACGTAATACATAACCGGAAAATTAAACAAACACCAGTTCGATGTGATACACATTACGCGTTGGAAGAATCTCTTTGTTTTAATTTAGATATAATTTTTTTATTTCCGTGGTCAATATCGGCAGCGGGCACTTCGCGCCTTTTTCCAAATCTAGTTTTCACCACATATCACTGTCAATTTCCAGTCAAAACACAATTAAAACACTTCATGATGGATGCAAGATGTATTTTAAATTAGTTTACTAGATAAATTAGTAATATAACACGAACATTTGTAACGCGAAAGTAAAAAAGCGGCACTGGTACATAATCGATTTTTTCGCTGCTCGACGCATGCGATTCCCACTGATGCGTTGGATTTTATTCATCCAAATTACCAGCGGAATAGTTGGATAGCGGAAATATATTGAATAATAACTCGTAACAAGAAATTACATGATAACTTTTATTGTAGAACACAAAAGCCAAACAAATGTCAAAATGGCGGCGTTTCTTTTTTTAACTACGACGTTTTTCTGCAGATGGCGCCGGGGCTGGCTGTGCGCATGCGTTTTGTGACTGCTCCGAAGGTCGATACTGGGGGTTGGGTTGAACTCGAGAGGTTGAGGTTGAGGGTTCCAATGCATCTTCGGGGGTGAAACTTGGGTGATAATTTTATTTTTGCAGAACTTCTGGTTTTATTAAATAAATTAAGAATATTTTTACACTCTTGTACAAATTATACAGCATTACGATGTCTTTGATAATGTGGGTCTAATATTACCTAAGCATTTCAGCAATAAAGCGTTCCGTAAGCATGTGTTAGTCGTATACTCCTAGGCCCCACCATGCCATGGGCTTATTAGGCTCTACGCATAGTCATTCATCACCACTCGGCACAGTAGGGTTCCGTTTATGAGAATTTTAACCCTTTTTAGATTTATCCTGACCAAACTCGACGATTTCCCTGTAATTATTTACGATTCGTAAAAGACACTGTAAAGTGGAGAAGAAAGCCCAGAATCTGAAAAGAGATAGAGAGGACAGACGAACGGACAAGAGATTTAGTTTTTGCCATTTGAATAAAACCCTAAAAAGAGTTTTTGTTGTTTCATTACGTTAAGTAGGTCTTAATTTCATCAAATAGTTTTTATTCTGTTAGTAAAATGAAGAATATCAACATCAGAAGCAATATATGTACTAGGTACATAATAGTACACTTTGATCTAATCATTCTTCTTGAAATGAACCGTAACTGCTAATGTCACATTGGAGTTCTCAGTGTTGCCACTTCTGCCCATTTCCCAAAAGTGAATTGAAAATGATGATCTAACCAAATTGCAGGATTCTGAAATAATACTTGTTTTATTTTATTTCAAAGTTTAGTTTAATATTCAAAATATTTGCTGCTAGAAAGTTTCAAACAAGCTCATTTTCAAGCTGTCTGTTGCAGTTCGTGGCTGCCATTTTAGTTCAATTTCAGATATGATGCCACCAACAGCATTATCATCATTATCTTGCCCTTATCCCAATTGATTTGGGGTCGGCGTAACCTGCCACCAGCCGAATCAGACTGTTTGAAAACTGAGCTTGCTTCAATCTTTTTAGTTACCATCGGGATTTTTGTATATTTTTTTTTCTGTTAAATATTTTTTTTTTTTGTTTTCGCCAATGCTCTTTATTCTGATACCAAATATCATGTCACTTACTAAAAACTTTTTTCAAGACTTTACTGGCGTTTAAAATCCCCCTATAAAATATAAGCCTTTAACCATCGTGGAACCTAGACAAGTCTGTAGACACCTCATGAATTCCATCCACCAATACATGCTTTTATTGCTTTGAGGATACAAAGACTTTCTAGACACCACAGCCTGTCTTGGGTGTCACGCAGTCGAGAAATAAAGCACGACTTTTCTTGTAGGGAAATAATGTCAAAAAAAGGTAGTTTTGATTGCTAAGGATAGCAACCCAAGACCAACCGCCAAATTAATAATTAAAAAGTTTTATAGTTGTTTGTTTTCTTTTTCTTTGTCTGTTGTTTTCAAACTCTGATTGATAGTGATTAATAAAATAATAAAGAATCATAGAACCATTTGTTGCTGAAGTAAAAATGTCTAGTGCCTCTGTGACTTCGTCTAAGCGTGAGGTAAAATAAATTTATTTCAGTATTTTTGAACCAACACTTGTCTCAAGAATATTTGGACTGATTATCTTCTTAGGTCTACGACGTTGTTATCTCATGCCAATGTCTTATCGCCATTATGTTGGGTACAGCTTTATGAGTCTACCTTTTGTGTAGGTAAAGCTATAACTTCACACATAGTACCTACAATAGTTCAAGACTGTTTTTTGTTTCGCCATATTTAACCGTGACTAAACAGTCGGCCCCGCTACCACCTTGCTGACTCGCTGATATCTTTATCACAGCATGAACTAATCATAACGACTGAGCTGATACAACCAAAGAAATATGTAAAACAAAGTAGGCCGAGACCCAACAAAGAAGTTTTTGTTGGTCTGAGAAAGTAAGTTCTTGCATTTCTTCTCCATTGGAAGCAACAAATTCGAAAATATACCTCTATTCTTTCTTATTTTTCATTTGAGCCTGCAGTTTAAATATGGAATAAACTTTTGAAACATTCTAGAACTGAAGAAACATTTTTTTTTTTTTTTCATCTTTCTATCGGCTTTAGAAGCCCATAACAGATTTGTTGTGGGAGTTTATTGACAGGAGAGATCTGTTCCTCCAGTGAGGAAGCTGTCTCTTTTTAAATTAGGATTAGTTAATGAACATGGTCCCATATGTGTTGTCTTTTGAGCATTCTGGCATTTATTGGTTCACATAATGCTGTTGCTAGGGTGTTAGTATGAGCTTTCTATACGGTG
This sequence comes from Lithophane ornitopus, assembly GCA_948473465.1. Lineage (NCBI taxonomy): Eukaryota > Metazoa > Arthropoda > Insecta > Lepidoptera > Noctuidae > Lithophane > Lithophane ornitopus. Next base: position 2,008,029 of record OX419641.1, on the reverse strand, counting down.
TATGCTTTTGCTCTGATTTTGACTTCCTCCTTAACTGTTTTCATTTCAGTGTACTCATGCAATTCAGTGATTCTAACAAATAGAGGTGCATTCGTTATCATTTTCAGTGCTTTATTCTGGAACCGTTGTAAGATCTCCACATTCGAGTTTTTTGCTGATCCCCATAACTCAATGCCATATGTCCAAACCGGCTTGATTATAGTTTTATAGATGAGTATCTTATTTTCCATGGTGACGTGTGATCTTCTGCCTAGTAGCCAGTTTAGGTTTTTGAGCCGGATATTTAACTCGTCGCGTTTTTTTTGGATATGAGGCTTCCATGTTGCTTCCTATCAAGATGCACACCTGCTGAGTCTTGATGGGGTAGAACGTCATTTCCAAGTTTAATTGGGGGGCAGATGTCCTTTTTCAAAGAAAAAGTGACATGTACTGATTTGTTGGAGCTGGCCTTGATGCGCCACTTTTCCATCCAATTGTTGACTTTGTTCAGGTGACTCTGTAGAACCAAGGATGCGACACTGGGGTTTTCATGATTACAAAGTGCAGCGGTGTAACTGAAGAATCATGTTTTTTTTTTTCTTTTCAGAAAGCTACCAATGAGTTGACACAAGAAATAGACTCCGTTCGAGCAATGAACAGCAGTTTTAGAGCCTACTTAGAGAATTTGAGGGCCTTCAATAAAAGTCTAGCAGCTATGTACGAGAACTACACACAAATGAGTAAAACTAATGAACAATGGGTTGAGACGTTACATAGTATCAAATGATTTTATGTTTTGTTAGCATAAATAATTTTAAGAATCAAAACTTATTTCTGGTTTCTATCATTTACTTTTTGATAAAAAGTATCCCAAATGTGTATTGATTCTGTTTTGTATGTATTCAATCGATCAGACTAGCCTTTTCCCAACTATATTGGGATCGGCTTCCAATCTAACCGTATTCAGCTGAATACCAGTATTTTACATGGAGCGACTGCCTATCTGACCTCCACAACCCAGTAACTGGATAACACCATACCCCTTGGCAAGTCTGGTTGTCAGACTTCCTGGCTTTTGACAACCTGTTCTGTTTTGTATGTATTCATGAAAAGTTAAAAGAAATTAAATGTAAATACTGTTATTGGCTAGTATCAGGCAGAATGGCACTTCACCTAAGTTTTCACATTGAGGTTTTTGCATGGTCATAATCGTAATCTATCTGTGTGTCAAAATTCATCCAAAACTGTTCAGCTGTTTGTGTAGTTGAGATACAAACTTATGCAGAAACACAATATTAATTTATTTACAAGCCCGTGGCTTTGGAGGTCGGTAATTGTCACATGGGAATTTACTGCGGGGATAAAAAGTATCCTATGTCCTAACCCTAGTTGGTAACCTGTCTAAAGGTAAGAGACAGACTGATTAACAGAGTTACTTTGTATCGTATTAATATAACACTAGCTTCCGCCCGCGGCTTCGTGCGCGATTTCGATAGAAAACATTACCCTCCTTCAAGGGAAGTCGGGTAAAAAGTAGCCTATGTCCTTTCTCAGGCTTTAGACTATCTGTGTACCAAATTTCATTTAAATCGGTTCAGTAGTTTTGCCGTGAAAGCGCGACAGACATACTGACAGAGTTACTTTCGCATTTATAATATTAGTAAGGATTTGTAGGTTTTGCGGTTGTAAGCTTGGCCTGCCAAGCATGTGGTTCTTAGTTTGATTCCTAGATTATGTTAAGTACAGTTTCCGACACAGACCACTATAAAATACTGGTTTCCGACCTTCACTCTGGGGAAGTTGCAGGCAAAAGCAAGCTTGTTTAAAATAAAACTTCATAAATAAATACTTTATTTTTTTAAATTATTTATTTAAATACATAATTAAAAATAGATAAGGCATGTTTTAATAATAATAATAGAAGGTATTAAGGCATATTTTATTAGTAGAAGATATTCAACCTCGCGATTCAACTGCTGTCATATCCATCTACAGTAGTAGTGCCAGGTGCTTCTGTCATCGCCACCACAGCTGGGGGCGTCAGTGGCGGTTGTGTATGCACGATGATAGGCTGGAGTTTATGTGCCTTATCTAGAAAAAGAAACCGTAAAGTTTAAGGTGTAAACTACCTATTTGAATTTAGAATCTCAGATTTTTGGGAACACAAACTGAGTAAGGAGCGCAGTGGTGGCCTAGTGTCAAAGAGAATAATAATCCTAGTTTATGGGAACGGACTGAGAAATTGTAGGTCGTAGGTTCGAACCCAGACAGGCGCTTTACTTTTTGTAAATGATTTCATCACCACTACGTAAAGCAGTAAATAGTTGATTATGTGGCATTATGTAAATTATCTAAGATTGGGTATTCAAATATACACTTGGTCGACCTACATTGCGTAACACTTAGAATTACTATCAGAGTTTTGTTGCTAATGCATTGCTTCTAATGTTAAAAAAATTGTCTGCTCAACAACGTAAATATCGGAATGAATGTTGTTGAACTGTCAAACTTAAACCGATGTGATTTATCGTGTGTTACACAAAGGTTGCTGAGTTTGTTTACACTTTTATCAGATACTTTTAAAACAGACTATATCAGCACTAGGTCCGCGAGGTGGATTACGGCTCACACCTTACAGAGGGGATGCCTGTGTCCCAGCAGTGGGAAAATTATAGGCTGGTTATGTTTTGTTGCTTACCTATCATACAAACTGAGTACTGCGCCGTATCACATGGTAGTCCATACGCCAAGCCGATTAGATGGTCTTGTCTATCCAAGTTTAGGCAGGAGTTATCCATCGTAAACTCTTCATCAATCCACCACGGCGGCATCTAATGGGAAATAGAAGAACTAATTAGATAAAGCCATCATAGAAGTTAGGAATAGAGAGACAATCAAGGGACATCTAGTGGTGAAAGTTGCAACTAATTAAATTCTTAAATTAGTGACATCTACCGGGGAATACCAGAACTGCTAAGGAAGAAGGCTTATAAGTATGGCTTACATAAAATGCCATCTAGCGGGGGGTATCAGAATTGCCAATTGGTAGGGCTGCTTAAGTAGTGACATCTAGCACGTAATAGTTTTCCAGATATTATTTGTAGGAATATTTACACAATTATTTATTGTATCTAAAAACATGTATTATCTTGATATCACAGACTAGGTTGTTTTTATTTTTAGACTGAGTTATTTAATCTGTCATTGCCCGTACATAACAGATTTAATTGATTGTTAAAGGAGTTTCACATAGGTAAATACAATCTTCATACTACTATTATGAAGATAGAGAGCGAATTTTATAAGTTTGTTTGTGTATATGTGGAGTGGAATCATCTCCGGAACCACAGCTCCTATTTGAAAAATTATTTCAGCATAAGGTGTATTATTCCAGATGGACATAGGCTATATAGTATGTAAATATGTACAAAATGAAGCAAGTGTCGGCGGGGCGGGTCGCTAGTATAAGTAAATATTAGGTCTTAACCTATGAAATTGCCGTTCTGCAGTACTGGCCATTTCAAATCAAAATAATTTTTGTTTGGCTAAGAATTCTAATTTCAAATTAATTTTATTTTAAAAACATGGATTTTTTTTCTCCAAAAGTAGTCATTTCTTTATTGATTAGTGTTACATTTTCATCGCATTTCAATCTTTTTCGTCATCATGGATACGTAAAAAATTCGAGTAATTATGGAATATGAGTACCGTCGTGGCAGCAACGCGGCACAAGCGGCACGCAACATCAACGACGTTTACGGAGCTAACACTACAAACCAACGCACCACCTGTTATTGGTTTGCTCGCTTCCGTTCTGGAAATTTCGACCTGAAAAATGAACCTCGCGGTCGTCCGAAGACTTTGGTCGACAATGACGAATTAAAGGCGATTGTGGAAGCTGATGATACACAATCTACGGCTGAATTAGCAGCAGCTTTCGACGTTAGCGTCAAAACAATATTGGTCCATTTGCGTCAAATTGGCAAGGTAAAAAAGCTTGACAAATGGGTGCCCCACGAACTCGATCGCCAGCGCGAAGTACGCGTCGAGACGTGGCTTGCACTGCTCAACAGACACACAAATGAAGGAATTTTGAACCGCATTGTTACCTGCGATGAAAAATGGATTCTGTTTAATAACCGCAAGCGCTCAGCAAGTTGGTTGGATCCTGGTTCAGCACCTAAACAATGCCCTAAACGAAAACTTACCCCTAGAAAAGTGATGGTCACTGTTTGGTGGTCTAGCGCCGGTGTGATTCATCACAGCTTCTTACCAAACGGGGTGAGCATTACTGCAGATGTGTACTGTGAAGAACTGAACACAATGATGGAGAAGCTGGCGCATCTCCAACCAGCATTGGTCAATCGCTCGTCTCCGCTGCTCCTGCACGACAACGCGCGACCTCATACTGCACAGCAGACGGTCTCCAAGTTGCAAGAACTGGGGTTGGAAGTTCTCCGTCATCCGCCCTACTCACCAGACCTTGCGCCTACAGACTACTACTTTTTCCAGAATTTGGATAACTTCTTGGCGGGAAAAAAATTCAATACCCGAGAGGCAGTACAAAATGCCTTTGAAGAATTTGTTGCCTCCCGTCCAGCTGATTTCTTTAAGAAGGGCATCAATAAACTGCCACTGCGATGGCAAAGATGCATTGATTGCATGGGTGATTACTTCGATTAATACAAATAAAAAATTCATGAAAAAAATTCGTTTAACTTTTTTCATACAAAACGGCAATTTCATAGGTAAAGACCTATTATTATAAAAAATGCGAACATAATTATTTACTCACATAAAGCCCGGACACAGCCCCCCCTACACCCTGAGGGCTTGGGATCACTTTCCCGCCGTTGGGATTGTACCAACTGAAACGGACGGTGTCGGTCGCGATGTCCTTAGTCATGTTCAGACGACCGGAGATCCAGATGTGTTCGATAGCTGGAAAAAACGTTTTTTTTAAAGTGAATTTTGATTTCTCAAAGCCCTATGTGTAGAATCCTGTTGATCCCGTATTTAAGCTGATTATATCACTACACGGGCTCATCACCACAGCAAGCCTGTAAAGTTTTTGCCGCCCTTACCTCTACAACCTTCATGTCGTAGATTATCTTTACAATCCAACAATTTCATTGAAATTGCACGTAAAATAATTTTTGGATATGTAGGTATATTTTTGAGCTCAATCATGTAATCATAAGGCGAGGTAATGCATGGTACTTACACAATAATGTACATTTGAAAAACATCAGAAAATAGAAAACCGTCATGCAGAAATGTATTTGATGTCTATGACGTAGTAAAAAAAAAACTGTCCCCCAAAAATCTGCCGCCCTAGGTTCAAGACTCCTCAGCCTGCTGGTAAATCCGCCACAGCAAGCCTCTCGTGCAGGCACCGCCTCACTTTTAACCATTTCCCGCCATTCGTAGTGAACTGACAGTTGACATTAGTGACAGCAACCTCACTGCTGGCATGCATGAGATAGTGTTTACATATCTATTATATAGATACACTAAACTATGGATATTGCAATTTCAGAGGCATCAATAAAGGGCCATTTAGATGGAGAGACTTTCTCGACTCGAAGATACGATTATAGAAAGAACATTAAAAAAGTCTCCTCGTGTAAACATTCACAATTGTCGCCCTGCCCCTTGGGTGACAATTGCCTCGCAATAGAATATAATTATCTGTCTTCGTGTAAATGGCAAATCTGTCACTCAAAAACGATTAAAACCGATTTGTACGATACTCGTATGAACTTGATAAAATTTCATACGAGATCGTGTAAAGACAAGTCGAGAACTCGTAAGCAAAAATCTTCTTACTATACAGGGTTATTGGTAAAACACCAACAACCTCTTAAGGAGTCATTGTACTCATCATTATGAACAACTTTTACTATGGGAACAAATATGAAAAAACAAAACTGTTCCGTACATATTGACGAGTTATGCGAACATAAATATACGGAACACCTGTTTTTTTTTCGCGATTTCATATTTGTTCCCATAATAAAAGTTGTTCATAATGACGAGTAGGTACAATGACTCCTTAAGAGGTTGTTGGTGTTTTACCAATAACCCTGTATGATTCGCTGTGTAAACATCCGCAGTAAATTATCGCTTAGCGATAAATTACTTGCGAATCTCGGACATAATCGCAAGCGAGGATTTAGTTCTTGCCTGCATGTAAACATTATGATACGATAGTCTTATGGCGATTATTGCTTGCGATAGTAGCGTACGATTTCTCGCCAAGAAACGTTCGAGAAACTCTCTCCATTTAAATGCGTTGCCATCCCAGAGACAAGGCTGAAATGTCTCATGTGCACTATTTTCTACCAATCACGTGCTTGAGTTTTGAGTGAGGGTCCTGAAGTACGGGCCTTGAAGTAAATAAGTTTATAAAACTTACGTTCCTCCTTATTCTCGCCCATAAGCAGCAACAACTGTATCATAATATCGTTATTATCCAGACTGGCGAGCGTCCCGTTCATTTTCAAGCAGTTTTGGTAAGCGTGTTGCCAGTAAAACAGCTGCCTCACCAGCACATAGTAATATTGGTCGTCGCTAGGTATCTCTTGTGGGATTTTCTGGGAAGAGCCTGCAATAATACAATTTAATATTTATATACATGTTTCCAACTTCACAATGAATGCATTTCAGACTCAAACTCAAAGTATTTATTTCAAATTTTGCCAATTCAATTCAATTTCAGTTATGCCGATATCAAACGCTTCTCTTTTTGTTCATTTTTTGAAACATCGGAACACAAAATGAATAAATGATAAGTGAAAAATGAATTCATTCGGTAACCGATCCAACGATTTTGGATTTCGGAACTCGGGATCTTTCACTCGCCTACCAAATGATCGAAAAGTGAAATAAAATGAGCAGATGAACGTTCATTCCTATATAATTTTGTCGGTGTGTAGTATGAAAAATGATCTTTCACTCGATTGAAATATACAGTCGAGTAAAGCGTCTAATATCGGCTTTCTATAGACGCACGAACGGCACGCGTCAACGGCAGAAGCAACTGCAGTTGGCTATACGCGTCAACGGCAGAGGCAACTGCAGCCGCCGACACATCTACGGCTACTGTCGACGACGTGACGCTGGTGTATTTGAGCACAGTACTCAAATCGACGGTAGGTCGACGGCAACCGCCGACGGGTTCACGGCGGGTTGCGCGTATTGGCGTATTGACGACTGCAGTTGCATCTGCCGTCGGCACGTATTGACGAATGCAGTTGCATCTGCCGTTGCCGCGTATTGACGACTGCAGTTGCATCTGCCGTTGACGCGTATCGACGACTGCAGTTGCATCTGCCGTGGACGAGTATTGACGACTGCAGTTGCATTTGCCGTCGACGCGTATTGACGACTGCAATTGCATCTGCCGTCGACGCGTATCGACGACTGCAGTTGCATCTACCGTGGACGAGTATTGACGACTGCAGTTGCATTTGCCGTCGACGCGTATTGACGACTGCAGTTGCATCTGCCGTCGACGCGTATCGATGACTGCAGTTGCATCTACCGTGGACGAGTATTGACGACTGCAGTTGCATTTGCCGTCGACGCGTATTGACGACTGCAGTTGCATCTGCCGTCGACGCGTATCGATGACTGCAGTTGCCTCTGCCGTTGACGCGTGCCCCTCGTGTGTATGAGCACAGCAACATTCCTAGACATAGCTTCGACTTCAATTTGCGTAAACTAAGCCTTCCATACAAATATGAACTTTATTATTTTATCTAAATTAATGTTCACACTTTCTTATGAGACGCTTGTTCTCATTTGCTTATAAGAAACTCAACATTAAATGCATGCTTATAAAGTCCATATTCGTAAAAATCGCTTGTTTAGCAGAGCAAATTCAAATTGCGGTCTGTAAATTTTGCTATAATAAATAGAGATTCTACAGAAAGGTGTGGTCAAAAACGGGGTAGTACAGTCCATCAAACTGAAGAAGTTTCTCCATGGGACAATCGTCGTAAACGCGAAAAAATTGTCAAATGTCCCATAGACAAGTTCATTACCCACTCGACGCAAATGTATGGGACAGCTGATTATTTTGACGATGTTGATCCCATGCTCAGACCAAAAAAAAACCAAGATAGAGCGCTGCGAACATTAAAGTGAAGCATGCCAAAAGTACACCAACGCTCTGTGCGTACACGCTCACACGCCGACATTTACAACCATTTACCAAAATATGTGCACACATGTTTACGAAACCGGCCTCACGTCACTGTTGACAGTGCTCTGTCTTGGTTTTTTATTTGGTCTGAGGTCCCATGGAGAATGTTGTTATAATTATCTTTTAGATAAAAATGTCTACAAGGTTGACAGTGCTGTGACTGCTTGATAGAGTTCGAAATGAGTAAGTAAATAATAGTTACCTAGTTAAAGTCACGCCAATCACTGATAAAATGCTTCAGATATTACACACAATGAGTATCAATACAGGGTGTAAGGGTAAAGACCGTTGTCACTCAAACCATGGGTAGTTGACTTAAATATAAAAATAAATGACCGAAAACAACATAAAAAAACGTTATTTTCATTAAAAGAATTTCTTAAGAAATAAGCAGTACCTTTGTACTCATATCATAATTATGTCATATCTCTTTGTATTTTACTGTGTGTACATAAATAATAAATAAATAAATAAAAGATTTTAAAAAGTTTCTGTCCGACGCCGTGCTCGCTAGCGAAACGGCTGACTAACTGAGGAAGGGGTCGCGCTCGCGGCCGGTCAGGTCACGTCACGTGTCTCAGGGCACCCCCAGCCCGTGTTGAGTCGCAAGTTTGTTGCCCTAGCGCATAGGGCAACGAACTTGCGTATCTTGTGGTAGAATGTAGATGAAAAAAAAAAATGTTATAATTAATTATCATTAATTTCACGTTCTATAAATGAAACAGAACCACTGGTTGCAAGGATAACGGTGTTTACCCTAACACCCTGTATAAATAAGAGGATGTTTGAAAGTAGCACCGGTGTCTGAAAAGTTGTGTGAAAACCAGCTGTCATGGTAGGTACGGAGGAGTGAGGAAAATGTTGTGAGGAAAGTTTTGAGTATGAAAATGGATGGCTATAAGAGTAGGGGAAGACCAAAGAAACGATGGATGGACTGTGTGAAAGATGATATGGCTAGAAAGTGCTGACTACCGAGATGACGGCTAATAGAGAAGTATGGAAGAAGACATGATGCGCCGACCCCATAAATAATAATAATGGTATACAGAAATGTTAGCAGACGTAGCGAAGGTCATGCATGTGGTACAAATCACTCTGAACCTACCGTAAGAGAACAGAGGGAGAGGACAGCCCCCTTTGTACTGGAGGTCTAATATAAAAACAGACCACAAGCAAGGCCAACTGCAAAAACCGACAACCCAAAAGTCCTAAGACAGAATAACTTGGTGTAGAAAAGTGAGGAGGCCCGACTCCGAGGGCGTAGACAAGTGACAGTCGCTTCCAAAGCGTTTCGTATTCCTACAACGACTATCAACAGAATTGAAATAAGTTTTCCGATAGCTTATGTCAGTCCTATACATTTTTGCCTTTTCATTCATCGTTATCGCTGATAGAATGACACTTTGTCTAGGCCCTCTGTTAACTTGGGGTCGGGTCTCCTCACTTTTTACACCAATTTGCCGCCAAGTTATGCGTTTTGTTACCTGTGGAAAGGAAGAACAAATTAAAGCTAATTTCTTCAAGTTCAAGTGAGGTTTAAGAATTCGGTGGCCCTAATACGAACGCGTGACGTAAACGTACTTTTTTTTTTTTATCGCACGAAGCGACCCTCGCTTTACTTATGGTAACCAGTTTACAAACACGCGGTGAATGTGTGCGTGAAGACGAGTAGTGTCAGTACGTAACACACACATAGATTGACGCATACACGCTTCCGATTTCACCCGTGTCTCAAACGATACCGAGAGCTCAGCACTTACACAGACATTCACAGCGTGTTAGTACACCACGCGTCGCTTCGTAAGATAAAAGTAAAAAGATTCCAACGTTTTTTTTTTAATTGAAAATACTCCTTCGGCATTGGCTATGGGTGATATTTATTGTGCATATTGCAAAAATGTTAACCAAAATTCTATAGTTGCGTCACGCGCACTTGTAAGGACAAGTTTTGCTTCTGTACATTGTAGACAGAAAAATAAGAAAAATCGACGATAGTACAATAAGTTACAGTTGTAATTAGTTCGTAGAAACAGTGTGAATAGATCTATAATAGAAACCCGCCATTGTATCATCATGATCTAGGTACATTCAGCAAAGTTCGCAGGTGACCAGTTTTTAACCTTATTACTAAGGCCACAGAGCACGGAGACGCCTCAGCAGCCGCTGATAGAGGCGTTGTCAACAATTTCCATACGTACTCAAGCGCCCGGCAACTATGGTTGCTCCAAAATTGTATGGTTGGGGCAACCATGGTTGCCCTACTAACGGGCGTTTGAGTCCCTAAGAACCAAGCGTGTCACTACGGCACAAATGACGTATAGGATCTGACGGCTTGGAAAATGACAGACGATGCGCGCTCAATGCACTTTCGGCGCCAAGTTTTTTTTCTTAAACTCATAAATTAAACCAATTACAGGCACTTTAAAATTGTCAGAAAGGTGAAGATGAAGTTAGTTGTTCATTCCAAAGCGTAATAGGTTCCTATAGAGAAGAACGGATAGGAAACTTCAAGAACACTCTATTTTCAATCCAAATATTGGTTATATCGTTCAAGTAAAAACTTACACGTAAGAACGATATAGAAAGACGTTCACGTAAAAAGCGTTTGAAGTCAACAATTAAAAAATTTAAATAAACCGTGGCAGCTAAGAGATGACCAGACCCAGCTAAAGCACTAGGAAGAAGGGTGGGCGTTTTGGGGGACTGTCTTATGTAATTTTGACGCTCGAAAAGTGCTGATTCTCAGCCTAGTTTGAATAAATGACTTTTGATTTTGATTTTTGTCTACTGACGGTGCCCGTTCAAGAACATGACGTATGGACCGTTTCAAAATGCTGTGTGACAATTCCGTGCTCTATGACTAAGGGCATAAATGAGGGTAAAAAGTGGTTAACCATCGACTTTGTTGAGTGTACATTACTAACCCGATCGACGGACTCCTCTTTCAAAGTCACCGCCTTGTTCTGAAATCGGGCAACCAAGATTTAGTGTGTAACTTCATTTCTGCCTATCCATTAATATGGTCTCTGGGTAGGATGTTACATACAGCGAGTATCAGTGGGCCTAAAACGGCCACATTAGCAATTCCTCTAAAAGCATTTAATTTCCTGAATTTCCAGTTGTAATTAGCACTTCCTCTAATTTAACACAAAAGCAATTCATACTATGTGGACCATTTTACGAATCTCCATAGAAAACTGTCAAACAGATGAATTATTTCGTAATATGAATCACACGCAAATCATATTATTATGAACTAGCTGCACCCCGCGGTTTCACCCGCGTAAGTCTCGATCCCGTGGGAATATCGGGATAAAAAGTATCCTATGTGTTAATCCAAGATATAAATTATCTGTTTGCCAAATTTCATCCAAATCCATTCAGCCGTTTTTGCGTGATTGAGTAACAAACACACAACTTTCACATTTATAATATTAATAGGATTGTCAGTTTCTGACATCTTACGATGATACATAATATTTATCCATTATGATTCTGCCAAAGTGACTGTTTTAAGCCCCCAGAAATGTGTGGTCTTAGTGGTAGAGACCACCAAAATACTATCTCCATGGAGACCAACATCGCGACACACCAACAAACACACTTTCGCAAACACACATTGCGCAAACTATGCGACAATTCTCATATATTTTGTTCAAACCTCTGCACACTTGGACTGGCTAGTCACACGCATGCTCTCGCTACTTGTCGCAGATGCACGGCGCACGCACACACCCGAAGACAGTCGCATGCAACTCTCGAATACACTAAGACAGGCGGTTTTCAAACTTTTTTGGCCATGGAACCCTTTTGGAAATGGAAATATTTGACGGAGTCTGTATGAACAGCGTTTCATAGAATTCCACTTTACTCTGACTTCACTTTTTCCCATTAGGGCTGGCACTGTTGGATTATGGCGAAAATAAAAACAGTTTTAATCTATACTAATATTATAAAGCTGAACAGTTTGTTTGTTTGTTTGAACGCGCTAATCTATGGAACTACTGGTTGGAATTAAAAAAATATTTTTGTGTTGGATAGTCCATTTACCGAGGAAGGTTATAGGCTATATAACATCACCCTATGACTAATAGGCGCGGAGCATAAATGAAAAATGTTGCAAAAACGGGAAAAATTATTCCTTTTTGAGAGCTTCCGTTGCGTGCGCTGCGTAAACGGTTTGAGTTACGCAAATATCGTGTATGATGGAGTTATTTCTCTTTAAAAGTTCCAAAAAAAGTCCGCGACAGCATATGTCTATCTTTTAATATTGACTCAATATAACCTTTTTTTATGGTAATCAAATTTGTTCGAAATTAATACAATATTTGCGAAGGAGTTTTATCAACATAATATTAATTCTTATTAAAATAAATAGTTTTAACATCAAGGGTATTTATGTAGCAGTAAAATACTTTTTAAATCATTCGAATCGAACATTTTTTTGGAGTTATCACGAGTTTAAAAATGCAATACGCGAACCGCGCGCCGCCGCGACGAGACGTTCCCTACTCTAGAGAGGTGAGGATGGGCACACGGGGAGACCATGACCTGGAATGGGACATATTACGGATACGTTTTATCGATGATACGTTTTATCCCTATATTCCCATGGGATCGAGACCTACGCGGGTGAAACCGCGGGGCACAGCTAGTAATAACATACGTGTCGAATTGATAACCTTTTTTTTTTTTTCTGTTTTTAAATCCTCTTGTATGTTATGTCGGACTCCTACCGACTAAAAGCCCATTGTTCCTACTTCTACCATAAGTCGGGGGCCCGGGAGATACTTGTACATTCGCCGCACCCCCGACTGGTATCAGCCCGCCATGCCTAGCGGGCCCCATCACAAAATGCGGCCGAACCCACGACCGCACGTCACGGGTTTGGGGGTTCAAACCCTCCTCGAAATGTGAGAAACCAGAATCTCAATCCAAAGATCGACCCCCTAAGGGTACCTCCTAATACAGATAATTGTAATCTATTTCGCATAGGCGTACTTTATAATCTACAATACCAGTAAAAGTTTGCTTAAATACTGCATTTTTATTGACTCTAACTTTGAGATATTCTAACCTCCCCCAGCCTCTCAGTAAGAGTATGCTACTATACAGTATTTTTATTGACTCTGACTTTGTATTGACTAAATTCTTGCAGCTTTAGCATTCTCTGAGATATTCTAACCTCCCTCAGCCTCTCCCAGGCGGGGTGCGAAAATTTTCGAGCTCGCTACGCTCGCTCTTGCATCCTTTTCTGCATCATCCTTCTCAAGCTTTTCTGCATATTAAGTCGATAAAGTTACTTCTATTTCTGTATGAGCGGTCAAAGAGAAAGAAAACCTTACTTATTCGAAGCTGGATGCTAAAAATTTCGAGCTCGCTTCGCTCGCATTCATTTTTTTAAGATTTCCGATAAAGACGAAAATACTATTTTTGTTTTTATCTGTATTTGTTATTTTTCTACCCTCTCTGAAATCAGAAATAGATACTTAATTTCTTTAAAAAAAGTTTGCTATAACCCCACCTGGTGCCACCTCTTTGGAATTGATAACCTCCTTGTTTTTTAAGAATTTGGTTTTATATAGAAATTATTTGTACGAGATTACGATGATTCTGAAGCAGCTAAAATACCACAAAGCAATGTGGTCTACAGTTGCACATATGCCATAGGCTTTTCGCGGAACCCCCACAGAGGCTTTGCCGAGCCCCAGGGCTCCGCGGAGAACACTTTGAGTACGGCTGCTCTAAGAAAATGATCGCTTCCTGCATTGCGTTTGGCGTAACGACACTTATTGACATGTAGGTGGCACAGTTTGCGCTGGCTCTTAATTATTATGGTATTCTCAAAGTATTTCTGTCCAACGATTTATAAATAAAACGAAGTAAGAATTTAATAAGAACAGTACCTGCGTAACAAATGAACTGCATTTTTCTGTCACACCTTGCTTCCAGGAACACAGGCGGATGAGAAGCGTGCCTGTCCAGCTGAAGGCATCCATTCTGCTTTATGTTCGTTCTGTCCCTGGAAAATGTTTCAAGAATTCCTATTTCAGTAAATAAGCATTTTTTTATCTAAGTTTATTCTTGGAATATCACTGACATCGTTATAGTGGCATTAGGAACCGGTGTAAAGGTGTAAAGTGCACTCATCCTCTATAGAAAAGGGAAAATCCTCCAACCAGGTGTTGTATACAGGGTGTAAGGTACAGCCCTCCTTAAATTAACAGGGGGCATTCAGCTCCTTATTTTGAATCCTATTCCACCGAAAATTTTCTCCGGAAAATGTTTTTTTTTTTTGTTTTTCTGTATTTTTTTTTATATTTAAATTTTAAATTATATTCTCTGTAGGCAGCAGTCCATTTATGTAAATAAAACAGCTAAAATAAAAAAAACCAGCAATGGATGTTGAAATACTATAGCGAACGTCGCGTGAAATTCAAAATTTTGATTGATAAATAACGCGGCGCGAGCGCGCCCGGTGTCTAATAAAACAAATCAGGTTTATAGGATTCCCATAACGTTCCTGAAATAATTTCATGTACCGGCCGTCTTAGTATGATATACTGAAGTCATCCCATCAGTTTGAGGAGGGCTGTCCCTTACACCCGATATACAACGTGTAACGTTAAATGCGCAAAATCTCAGACACCCAACTTATTTTTAATTCAATTTAACTATTTCAGAGAGAAAAAAAAAAAAAATTTTTTTTTTACGTTTTATGTGCTGTTTTAGTTTTACTGGCAATTCTGATCGTTTCTTGCGTCTGCGACGACGTTCTATCGAGGGAGGGCTCGTCACCGAGCCGCTGCGCCGCGATTGCTTGACCTATTAATAAATAGACACGCAACGTTTTGAATGAATATTTTTTGAAAAATGTGACCTTTAAAAAGTGGTTCAATTTCGGCTCGTTATTCGGATCAAACTATTTTCAGGTTTTGCGCATTAAACGTTACACGTTGTATAGGGTGACTGGTACTTAAACATGTGACTTTACTCATCTTTATGAACAACTATTACTATGGGACGGTGGGACCAAACCGGAAATCGCGAAATAAATATCCGAAAACAGAATTAAATCGTCTATTCCATAAAATTTTCGCAGCCTCTCTTTTTGTAGGCCCGTTGGCCTCCCCACCTTTAAATCCACCATTCAGTGAGACCGACGGAAATAGAAGGGGCTTTTGTTTTTTTTATTTTTTTTATAGAATATGTATTTTTAGGTTAAGGTATTTTTCTATGGGCCTGTCTTGCCTGCAATAAATGTTTTTTTTTATTTTTATTCGAAGATGCCTAACTCCAGCCACTTACCTCATAGGTGGCCAGGTGTCAGGCGTCGCGTCAGTCAAAGCCGGTGTTTGGAACACGCTAACTCCGGTGTCTGCCCACTTCCAATGGCCGAGGGTTCCCTTAGCACCTACCCACGCGTTCTCAATAGCTGTGTGTTTTATTCAAAAATAAAATTAAAAAGTTTAAGTGAAGGAAAACATAGTGACGAAACCTGAAATTATCGAAATGAAATTGTTTATTCTGTAAATAGGATATTGGAATCACTTTTACTCGTCATATTAAAAAATATTAAAAATAAGCTAGATGTCGTCGGCGTTTCCTATCTGACTACTCTGAGAAGAAAGGCCGAAACAAACTCAGAGGTATACCAGTATTTTACATGTATATATATGCAGCTGAATACCAGTATTTTACATGGAGCGACTGCCTATCTGACCTCCACAGCCCAGTTACTGGGTAATACGATACCCCTGGCAAGACCGGTTTTACATTTTTTTTTTTTGTAATAGTTTCTATAGTGATTTTTAGATTCGGCTTCCCCTTAATTTTCTTCTTCGTTTTATTTTTATTTTAGAAATAAAGCCTAAATCTAATTTCTCAGATCAAAGTCACAATATTGGACAAAGACATTAATATTAAAGTTATTTTTTTTTTTTTTTTGAAATTAACCCCAATTCTAATTTATCTGATTAAAGTCATAATATTGGACAAAGATATTAGTAAGACTGGCGCCTACGCTGCAAACTCAAACTCAAACTCAAAGCATTTATTTCAATTAAACCATTTACAGGCACTTTTGAATTGTCAAAGAGTCGGTCAGTTAGTCAGAGAGTTGAAGCTAGTTGCCCATTCCAAAACGTAGATCTCTATGGAGAAGAACGGGAAAGAAACTCCAAGGACACTCTTTTAAAAATGGATATAGATATTACAAAATCCTGGGTACAGTATTCATGTCGCTTCTATATGTGAGAACAATGTAAAACAAAAAAAGAATCAAAAGCAATTCAAAATTTAAGATTAAAAATAAGCTCTGGCAAATAAGAGGTGACCAGTCTCAACTGACTACGCAGCCTCTACGGAACTGCTACCTACGCCGTATGTGCGTAGCGTCTTCTCCAAGACTGCGCTACGTCGCTACGCCGTCTACGAGACTGCTACGCCGCGAGCGCGTAGCGTCTTCTCCAAGACTGCGCTACGTCGCTACGCAGTCTACGAGACTGCTACGCCGCGAGCGCGTAGCGTCTTCTCCAAGACTGCGCTATGTCGCTACGCAGTCTACGAGACTGCTACGCCGCGAGCGCGTAGCGTCTTCTCCAAGACTGCGCTACGTCGCTACGCAGTCTACGAGACTGCAACGCCGCGAGCGCGTAGCGTGCTCACAGGATCTGCTACGCCGACGCTACGCAGCTGCTACGGGACTGCTACAACGTTTTGTGCGTAGCGGTCAATCTCTACGCTCATTGTATTTATTTCACAAATCGTGAATTATGGTACAATATACTTACTTGGTCGGTTTTTCAACATAGTCATGCCCAGTTTTTTTAGGCATTTTAAAGTGCCAATATTTGCAAGCCTGTAACAATAAAACAATAATAATGTTAAGAGAGAGAATTATTGATTATGTTAGGGAGAGTAGTGGTGGCCTAGTGGTAACGGCCACGACTTACGAGTTATAAAGTCGCAGGTTCGAACCCCGACAGGCGCTTTACTTTGTGTAAATTATTTCAAAACGGTGAAGGAAAACATCGTGAGGAAACCGGCATGTCCTAGAACCAAAAATTCGAAGACATGCGACATCTACCAACCCGCACTGGGCCCGCGTGGTAGATTACGGCCCGCTCTCTCTCACAGAGGAGGCCTGTGTCCCAGCAGTGGGAACATTATTGACTTATTATGCTTATGCTTATATGTTAAGAGAATGGGTCCCACTAGTACGCGCCTCTGTCCAAATCCTAACTAATCCATATTAGTCCATACTAATCCATATTAATATTATAAATTCGAAAGTAACTCTGTCCACTAAACCACTGAAAGGATTTCGAAAAAATTTGGCAAGGATAAATGGCACCCTCGGGAAGGACATAGGCTACTTTTTGTTTCGAAAATAATCCTTTATGGGGTGAAAGTTTGTATAGGAAACCCAGCATTTCTTAAGTATCTCGGTAGTACGTTCCCGTGAGACGATATCCGACAACCACGCGGGCGAAGCCGCAGGAAGAAGCTAGTAATATTATAAATGCGAAAGTGAATTTATTTGTTACGCTTTTACGCTAAAACGACTGATCGGATTTGGATGAAATTTGGCACAGGGATCAACCATGACCTGGAGTAGGACATAGGATACTTTTTATCCCGATATTCCCACGGGATCGACACTTACGCGGGTGAAACTGCGAGGCGCAGCTAGTCTAATATATTGACGTTATTTTAAGTTATTTTCTATGGTCTTACGCCATTCCCCGGAGCACGCAGTAGGCCGCAGCTTGGTGCCAGTCCATCCTGCCATCGTAAAGGTGGTACAAACCATTTCTGCACCGGACGGTGTTCACTTCCTTTACGGGGTGCAGTTCTCTCACATCTGTGAATGGTAAGAGGGTTTGTTAAGGCCCTATCTTACCTCAAATTGCTTCGCATGATCCTCCGTTATGCCGAAAATACTGCAGCATTAATTTTGTAATAAATATATGTTAAAGTTGAGGATTGATGCTAGGTCCGATGTTTGGCGAAAACACGATTACATAAAATTTTCTCGATAGAAAAATAATCGAAAGTTACCTCTAAACCGAACTATAAACCGCTGGTATTCAAAATATACTTCAAATTAGATTATGAAACTTTGAATAATAACTGAACTAACTTTAAAGTAGGTCAATTTTTTTTTTCTTCTAATTACCTTTATTTTCACCTTAAAAAGCAATTACCTAAATATACAAGGCTTGAGAGCCGCCTTCGTCTCGCTCTCACACAGGTCGCGAGTACTATGGTGCGAGCGAGATAAAATCTGAGGCAGGGTACGGCCTTAATATGAATTCTTTTTTTTTTTTTATTTTTTTTTTTTTTTTTTTTAATATGAATTTTGGAGGTTTGTGACCAGAAGGTTAGCTGCGTATCACATTTAAACTCAGTTGAATGTCCAAACATGAATGTCCTACGTAATGGATCATTAACGCTAATGATGTCATTCATTTGTTTGTAGGCGAATCAATTTCTGGAGTTGTCGATTCGCCTACAAATAAATCAAATTCGTGTGAATCGCCTCAAGAAAAAATTATATTATTTAAAAATGTCAATTCGCCCGATTCGCCTCAAGGTAAAATTATATTATTTAAAAGTGTAGATTCGCCCGTTTTTGGCCGAATAAATTCGTGCGAATCAACCAATAAGCCGAAACAAAGCTGTCAATGAATTATTAAGCAATCATAAACCAAACTATTGTTTTTTTGTTTTAAATCTGTGAATCTATTGTTGTTGTTGTGCCCTATCCGTTCACATTTACTAAATAACCGATTATGTTTATATGTTGTGTGGTGAGACACTGGTGATCTGCTATACGGGTATTTCTAATGCAGACACCAGTCTCTCACAAACTATACTCCATTTGAAATAAGATTAGACATTTAAATAAGCCTTTTTTACAGTCCTTTCAACCGATTTTGACTTCTATTGCGTTGGTGGCATGACAAATGTCAGCTGCAGTAGACAGTTGGTATTGTGTAACTTTTTTGCCTATAATGCCATCCTTATGCCTACGGTATAGAAGTCAAAATCGGTTGAACGGACTGTAAAAAGGTTTGTTTAAATGTCTAATCTTATTTCAAATGGAGTATAGTGTCACATAGTTTTATATGCTTGTCTAATTATAAGATCCCATTGTTTGTGAAGAGAAAATAAATTATTTGAATTTGGATAAAGGCTAGTAAAGATTCTTACCTCTTTCGCAAGCGAAGGCTCTTTCTAGATGACAGGGCAGATCTAGAAACACAGGGTGGTCGTGTTTGACCCTCTCTAGAGCCACGCAGTCCGCCCCCATCTCCGGTACAGGGATGTGAGTTCTGTTGAGCCACTGTAGTGCAGAAAAAGGTTTATATTTGGAAAACGATATCGTTATGTTACCAACTATTTGTAAATAACGCACCGTTTGGTAGTAATTGTTGGAGAAACGGATCTTTAATCTACCAGTCGAAAAACGTATCGATAATGCCAACAACCTTATAGCTGTCATCATCTGCCCAGCCTTTTCCCATCTATGTCTCACCGGATGCAGCTGAATACCAGTATTTACATGGAGCGACTGCCTATCTGACCTCCACAACCCAGTAACTGGGCAATACGATACCCCTTGGTAAGAACTCAAACTCAAAGCATTTATTTCAATTAGACCATTTACTGGCACTTTTGAATTGTCAAAGAGTCGGTCAGTTAGTCAGAGAGTTGAAGCTAGTTGCCCATTCCAAAACGTAGATCTATATGGAGAAGAACGGGCAAGAAACACCAAGGACACTCTTGGAGTTTCTTGCCCGTTCTTCTGACTGGTTGTCAGACTTTCGGGCTTCTGAAGACCCGTAATGACTGTCATTCGTGGATCGTTGGCTTAACGTGCTTTCCGAGGCATGGAGGAGTCTCGGTATGTAACGGACCTACCTCGGCAAGCGTAGCTTAACCTGATGGATCATAGTTGGAAAAAGGCTAGGCAGATTGATAGTGTTTGAAATGAAATGAAATTGTTTATTCTGTAAATAGGATATAGGAATCACAATTACACGTCATATTAAAAAAAAATATTAAAAATAAGCTAGATGAGGTCTGCGTTTCCTATCTGACTACTCTGAGAAGAAAGGCCGAAACAAACTCAGAGGTCACAGTCTCTTTTAAAGTCCAGACATAATCTTGGTCAAGCCATATGAGGACTATGTAGATTAGCGTCTGAAATGGTCTTTTGAGGAAAGTACCACAACGATTTGAGTGTATCTGTTCAGTCAGTGCAAGCATTTGTCAGTAATAGTTGAGCTCAACTCAGAACTTAAGGAGCTCAACGACTTTACGACGTTTATATCATCCAATCATTCATTTACATCTACTCACCATAGGATAATGTCTCGACACGTTTTCATCATCCTCCTCATTGGCTAGTACATCGAGGGCAGTTCTCCTGAGCTCCATGCCTGGTCCCCATCGGTAGCCAGCCGCATCCTCTGCTGAGTCCCGGCGGGCTCCCACCCAGACTGATGCCAGGGCTGTGGGTAGAACCATTTGTTAAGGACATCATCGGTCAAAAAACTTTTTACAAAAAACTCACTTTCGAATTATTAAAGTTAGGATTATTTCATTAAGATAGTTAATTGATTCAGGCGTGACTTTGCGGAAATCCATTATAAAATACAATAGACGTAAATATATTTAGTAACCTAAACCGCTTGACTATTCTTCTAAGAATCATAAAAAACCCTGTAAGAAATCGACACGTGTTTCACCTCTCAACGAGGCATCCTCAGGATAACGATTGACCAATTGCAAACCAGAACGCGACGTGTTACCACACCGAGCGCTGGACGCAAAGGGACTTTGCGTATTATTTCATTATTTCAATATTTAATTCATTATTACATTATTTTAATTCATTATTAATAAAACAAGTTTAAAAAATCCTTTATTAAGTAGGTAGTACTATCTGCAAAAAAAAATAAGATGGCGACTTTCGAGGTACAAATGGCAAAATTGTTTAGTTTGCAGGCAGCTAGCGACATCTGTATATTTTTAGAGTAAACTACACACCTCTGGCTCAGGGAATGTAGGAGTGTTACTTACAAAACTGTGACTCCGATAATGCTTCAGCCAAGAATTCAGCTTTATCTTTCGTATCTAAGATTGCCAAAGACCCATTATGGAAGCCCCTGCAACAAAAATCGATTTGTAATAAATGTATTTTTTTTGTGCCTGCTTTATGTCCCTCTGCTGGGAAAAGACCTCCCCTTTTTGTGCGATCTATCTGAATGCGTTTGAAAGATACGAGTATAGGTAAACCAATTCTTCTCAGTAACGTAAACAACGTAATGAACGTTGTTGAACTGTCAATATGAAAGGCATTGCTTCTGTAAGTGTGTTACGCAATTACCCCGCTGGTTTTCGGTTTTTGTACCCAGTGATAAAGCCTGTCTTCTTGAGGCTGTAGGTTCCGTTTTTTTGCTCTATTGGCTACTTCGGTTACTTCGAAACACATTAAGTACCGGAAAATAGCTGTCAGAAGATTTGACTGTCTCGTTGGTTTAGTGGTCGCAAATGTAACTGCTGAGCTTTAGGCCCTGGGTTCGATTTTCATGTATGTACTCCAGGTAGAGCAGTGGTATGAGGTGTTTGCATAAGGAACTTCTAAGTAGCAGCTCGGAGTATAGGTTTGAGCCCGGTAAATTGCAATAGGCTCGCCCCGTAGTACATGGGACTTCATAATTGGTGAAATGTGGATGTAGGTTCTATATAGTTAGTACACCTCTGCGTAACCCTTCGGGGAAAACAGGCGTGATGTTATGTAAAAGCAAGACAAACCGGCATATTATCTTGGCACTCTCCCAGTTGACTGGCAGAACCTGCACGATATACTCCTTTTGGTCGAATATGTAGGACTCCCATTTTGAAGTACTCAGTTGAGGTACTGAAACAAACAAATCTATGTTGAATAGAAGGGACATAAAGTGGTCTAAGTGTGAACAACCCCCGTAGTGTTCAATCTATAATGTTCCCACTGCTGGGACACAGGCCTCCCCTCTGTAAGTCGGAGTGACCCGAAATCCTTCACGTGCACATAGTGTGGTTTGGTATAACTCCCCAAGGCATTGGCTAAAGATGGCTATAGAGTACCTTCTTGAGGCGAGCGTTGACTAGACGACGTGTTCTCTATTTTGTTTAATTCTGACCGGAAATTTACAGCTAACTTATTTATGATATTCTTAAAACATATTATGAAATTGAAAGCCATTTAAAAATTTCCACTGACTTGATTATAATAAAAATAACGAAAAGGTCAACACGTTACCATAACATAAATAATTTAAAAAATACTACACCGACTATGTGATTGGTTTTTTTACACCTAGTACTTATTAGTTAAATAAATACTTTAACAACAGGCTCCTATTACTTGAAAAAACAAAAGTGAACGAAAAAATAGAACAACATAATACCAACAGAAATTGCAAAGAAACCAACACGCTAAAAGACCAACTGACGAAAAGAAAACAAATGAGGATTGCAGAGAAAATTTATCTCTAGAAGACCAAAACTAATATCAGCAAATGAGGAAAGTGCAAAAGCACTATTTGGAAGAAACCCCTACCTTCTAACACATTACCAGCTGTCTCAATAGGTAAATTCATTCCATGTGTTCTGCAAAATATCTTGGAGTCAATCGATTTACAAAACACTCTGCGAACGGGGCCTGGGGATACGACGTAAGGCCGGCGCGCCATTTCTAGAGTCAAACTTTTGACACTTTTGTACGTTGCATAATCGGATCCAAACGCATTTCCATGATGGGTAATCTTTGATAGTCGTTGTGATGAAATCATGAAATAAAGAATGCAAGAAGACGCTGCGCCCCGAGTGGGTAAAGCTTTGGTTTCGAACAAGAACAGAATGTTTTTTCAAATACTGGTGAAAAAAATTATTTATATTATAAGTTAGATAAAAAGGTTTAAAAACTTACAAAGGTTACAAACTTATGACAAAAAAATACACAACAAAATACCAACCTCTATACTGCTCATGATAACTGGCCGAACACGAGTTCAAAAATAATAAAAACAAAATCAAAATGGATTCCATATCGCACTGAATCTCACACCACTCTCCACGAACGCACCACGACAAGTAAGTACCTACTGAACATAAGTTATTTCTAAAAAAAACTAATAATAGACAGTAATGTTATTATTAATTATATTGTTATTATAACCGAGAGCAAATTGAATGGTTTATTGATATTTCCTGAGACCATATTTTGAAAATAATGTATTACGAATGTGGTCTTTCATAATGAATCACAAATTGTTGAGGTGCGAGCTAAAGCCATTGAACAATTGATATAATATTTTATGGGTATGTAGGTACGTATGGTGAATACAAAAATAAAAACCGGCCAAGTGCATGTTGTACCATGCACAATGAAGGGTTCCGTAGTTGGGATGAATTTATAAAACAAACTTAACATTGTAGTTGAAAAACTTGTACACAGAAACTTGTGTACAGAATGTATCGAAGAACATGTTTTTACAACTGCAAATTTAAGTTGGTCGATTATTACTCGGTAACTTGTGGAGCCTACGTAGCGGTGATAGTTTTCCTTTTAATTTCGTTATATATACTACTGCCGTGATTTTTTTCACATATCCAAACCCAACCATTTAGCTGGCAGGGGAGGACACTTGGCTCTAACAAAAATTAGCACTTTAAAGCTTAATATTCCGCAAACGGATCCCTGAATCCAAAAATGGTTTCCACAAACTCCCATTATTTTTAAACGACATTTCCAACGATACCCCACACCACGGGATTGACGAGAAAAAAAAAACGATCCCCACTTTACGTGTAGGGGAGCTACCCTAAAAGCAAAAAAAAATTACGATTTTTTTTCCTCTTGGCGGCGTCGTTGATATAGTTTTGGTATGGATGTATATCCATTAGAGCAAATTACAGCTTTCTAGTACCAACGGTCTCTGCGCTAAGCCGCGGACAGACGGACAGACGGACAGACAGACATGGCGAAACTATAAGGGTTCCTTGTTTACTACGGAACCCTAAAAACTGTCAAATGCGTGTCAACCTTGCAGTTGAGTTCCGTAGCTACATAATACATCATCATCTGCCTAGCCTTTCCCAACTACGTTGGGGTCGGCTTCCAGTCTAATCGGCTGCAGCTGAATACCAGTATTTTTCATGGAGCGGCTGCCTATCTGACCTCCACAACTCAGTAACCGGGTAATACGATACCCCTTGGTAAGACTGGTTGTCAGAGTTTCGGGCTTCTGATGACCTGTAACGACTGTCAAAGATCCACGAATGACAGCCGGGACTAACGGTTTGCTTTCCGAGGAACGGAGGAGTCTCGGTATGTAAAGTATGCAACTTTAATATATATGTATAGATATAGAAGAGAATATCAGAAGATTGAGAAGAAGAAGCAACTTTAATTTATAATATGTATAGATATAGAAGATAGAAGAGAAGATCAGAAGATGAAGAAGAAGAAGAAAATAATGCAAGTTAACTACGTTTTAAAAAGAAAATTAATTTACGAAAGTGGTTGTGACTCGTGAACCCTACAAGTTATAATAGTAGCTGAAAAAAAACTTTATACAAAAAAAAAACCGACTTCCAAAAAATGTTTTTTTGGAATTCGTTTTTTTTTTTTTTGTAAAATGTTTTTATTTTTCACTTTTTAGTTGTGGTACCTACCCCACACAAATTCGAATACTACTAGCTGATGTAAATAACAGTGAAGGAGTAAATGAAAACATCGTCTAGATAAACTAAGTGGGAAAAATACGTAATATTGAAGCTAACTCTAAAACTCCGCAAGCAAAGTTACTAAAATTTATATGGGACCACCTCGGAAGCATGACCTACTATACAAAAAAAGAATCATCAAAATCGATTCATAATTGGCGGAGTAATCAGGTAACAAACATATAAAAAAAAATATTAAAAAAAACTTACAGACGAATTGAGAACCTCCTCCTTTTTTAAGAAGTCGGTTAAAAATGAAAATGAAATGAAAAATAGTTTATTATTCTTACAAGTAAACCAACTAGTGATTGGAGCCTCCTTTTAAGCAAATATGCCTGTGTTAGGAGACCCCGCTCTTCCATAACTTGAATAAGTATCATTTACTTGTCTTATACAATTTTTTATTTTTATTTTTTAAAGAGATACCTAATTAAAGCTAAAGGCAGGCATGCGTGTGTGTGAGTAGCTAATGCTTGCACGTGTTATTTAAAATAATGCTAGATAAGCGATGTAACAAAATACACAAGTCTACCTATATGGTTCTAACTGGCAACAAGTAGGTTAAAACTACAAAATATGGTACAGGATTAGAGGAGATCGTGGCTAGGTAATAACAGCCGCACGGGTCGATCTATCAGGTTAAGCTACGCTTGCCGGGGTTGGTCCGTGGATGGGTGACCATGTTTACATACCGAGACTCCTCCGTGGCTCGCAAAGCACGTTAAGCCGTTGGTCCCGGCTGTCATTCGTGGATCTTTGACAGTCATTACGGGTCGTCAGAAGCCCGAAAGACTGACAACCAGTCTTACCAAGGTCGCTTCATGTAAAATATTCAGCTGCATCCGGTTACACTGGAAGCCAAACATAGATGGGAAAAGGCCGTACAGATTGTTTTTTTTTTACAAAATATGTTATCAACGTGGTGGACTACATAATTATTATTAACTACTTAGTTTCTGCCCGCGACTTCGCCTGCATGGACTTCAGAATTGGGTACAGAGAGAAATGATAAAAAAAATAACCAACTTCCAAAAAAAAAAAAAACTTTAATTTCTTACAAACAGAAAAGAAAATGTCTGTAAATTAAATAAGTATATCTTTATGTTTAAATAACCTATGTTTATTATCTATTCTGTGTATTTCTCTATACAGGGTGTTAGGGTAGACACCGTTATCCTTGAAACTAGTGGTTTGGTGTCATCTATAATATACTTTTTCTATAAGATCAACTACGAAATCTCAAAAAAAAAGTAGCTGTTCCATACATTTTGTCGATTTAAGTGAACATAAATGTATGGAACAGCAGATTTTTTTTTCGCGATTTTTATATTATAGATGACTTCAAACGACTAGTTTCAATGATAACGGAGTCTACCCTAACACCCAGTATATGAATTAAGTAATTTATTTTTTTAGAATTTTTAAATGACACTACATTTTGAAAAATCATTTTAATTTCGGGAGTCTTTGATTTTGAATTTTCGTTTTTTCCACCGACTTCCGAAACTAAACTAACTTTGCAGTATTTTTTTGGAAGTCAATTTTTTTTTTGTAAAAAGTTTTTATTTTCAATTTTTCTTGAAATGCTATCATCAAGTCATGCAATTGCAAGACATATTTATATAAGAATATTCTCGGCAATCTAAACCAGCCTTACTCACCAAACCTATCCACAAATAAATTACAATATTGCACTGAAGCGATCAAGCGGCTCCAAGCAAAGCTTAATAAAGCGCTGGACGGGTATTGAAATAAATAGCTGTAAAAATTATTTTCATGTGCCTACCGGGATGGTGGTATGCGAGAAGTTTTAAGGTCAAGATAGATAGTTTAATTTTTAGGACAGCTACCTAGTTTTTTTGTAAGGTTTTAAAAGGGAAATATTTAGGTATAGGTTGTATGTTAAATCTAAATATAATTCGCGACCGCAAATTGCAAAAAACACAAGAAAATTTGAATTTCACGGGCTTTTGAAGATTTTGGCGTATGCAAAGAAAAAAAAATAACCAAAAAATATAAAGTCAAAACAAGCTCAGTTTTCAAGCAATCTGATGCAATTCGGTGGCAGTTATTTTAAGTCAATCTCAGATTTCATGTGTATTTCATATTCAACTAGTTGCGCCCCGCGGTTTCACCCACATAAGTCACGATCCCGTGGGAATATTGGGATAAAACGTATCCTATGTCCGTCTCCAGGTCATGGTCTACCTATATGCCAAATTTCATCCAAATCCGTTCAGCCGATTTAGCGTGAAAGCGTAACGAACAAAAAAACTTACTTTCGCATTTAAAATATTAAAATTAAAGTAAAAATTACGTATAAGTCCCATGTAATAGGGGGCAGCCCTAATGCCATCAGCCGGGCACATATCCGGACTCCGGGCTGCTACTGAGAAACTAATAGACAAAACCAATATATCAATTTGCCCAACCGAATCAAACCCTGTACCCTAATTGCATAATGAAAGAAAAACTAAAACCCAACTACGAATGAAAAGGTATAAACAAGACACCACAGACAGACAAATTAAAAATCCGGAGTCACACGTGTTAGGGCTTAAATCGAACAGATTACGTGTGTCTCCGGATTTTTAATTAGTCTGTCTAAGTGTGTCTAGTCTGTTTAAGTTTTCTCAGAAATTGTTTTGTTAAAATTCGCGTCGCGCGACAAATCGCCCCAGTATGTAAGAGCCTTTAATCCATCCAAAGGTTTTCTGTAAAAGATCGCTTTTAGCGATAAGACCGCCCGTTGTGTCACCCTATGTTAAATTTCTACATTTATATCTGTATTTTTTATGGTGTACATAAATAAAATAAAATAATCTTTATTTCGGATAAGTAACATCCATATGGGTTAGTAAATAAAAAGACAACTTATACCTATGTTAGTAAACTTATTATCTATTTGTTAACAAGGATGTTGTACGAGATACATCTCAAAACAACATCACCTAATAAAGGAGACTCGTGCCGTCCCGCTATTGTCTTCAGGATGGAGTTGGAGCCCTCCCGCACTCTGCAGAGCAAAGAGGCAGATTTCCGTCTGACGATGGCGTGGAAGCCATCGACGTGTCCTTGAGCAAACATACCTGATGTACTGCAGAAACGGGGCAGCCCCATCAACATCCTGAACCCGTTATTATATTGGACCCGTAGGGCGCTGATAGCCCGCTGAGTACAGTTGGTCCACCGATAATAAATAAAAAACAAATAATAAAGAGTATTCTATCTATCTATCAGCAATATAATAATATTAAACTAAATAGATCAAGGTACAATTATGAGATCACGAGTTTATAGATAAAAGGATACTGTCAGTCCTTTTACACGTACAGCCTGTGGGTTGCAGGTTAGGTCAGGTTACTATTTGCAGAGGGCGTACAGTGACCTTAGAGTGCAGTACAACAATGCATTCAGGATGCTGATGGGACTGCCGCGATATTACAGTGCCTCTGGCATGTTTGCCGAGGCACACGTAGACAGCTTCGCTGCAGTCATGCGCAAGCGTTGCACTTCCGTGCTAACGCGCATGCGAGTTAGTACCAACAGCATCCTGAGTGTCTTGTCGGACCGGTGGGATTCTCCGATGCTTGAGCGTTGGATACGACTACATGCAGTCAAGTGATCACGCGTACGGGTATCGGAGTTTCCGATAGTGTTGTTTTATATGTATGTATTTATTTTGTAAAGTGTGGTCTTGTCATTACTAACATTAGTTTCATAAGCATTTCCGTGTTACTAACAACTTTATGGATGTATTTGAGAATCCGAAATAAATGATTAATTAATAAATAGATAAATAATCGGCAGCTGCACGTCATGACTGTGACAAGAAGGCTTCCACTCAGCATGATGCTGCTGGGGGACCCACAGCACAGCGCTGATTTTCAGTGGTAACACGAAAAAAAAAAGACGTACGATCGAAGAAACAAATGTCTAATCCATTGCTTAATAAATTCGAAAAAAATCTGCTCAACCACGTAACTTACGAAACTTATGAAGCAATGGATTAGACATTTGTTTCGAACCGATACTAATTCTGATTGATCGTGTATTACGTAATTAGGGTGCTGGACCTGAGGGCCATATTTATTTATTTATTTATTAAAACTTTATGCACAACTAAAAAAAAATACTGATCAAAGGCGGACTTAATGCCTGAGGCATTTTCTACCAGTCATCCTTAGGGTGATGCAGAGACAAACATGGCAGGTGCAACATAATTGTTATCTAACTTTCAAGTTCAACTAATATTATAAACGCGAAAGTTTGTAAGTATGGATGGATGGATGGATGGATGTTTGTTACTCTTTCACGTAAAAACTACTGAATGGATTTGGATGAAATTTGGCAAACAGATAGTTTATAACCTGGATTAACACATAGGATTTTTATCCCGATATTCCCACGGGATCGAGACTTACGCGGGTGAAACCGCGGGGCGCAGCTAATATAAATATAACTCTTACTTAAAAAACGTTCACATTCAAGTCGCAATCTGTCAATCTTGTCAAAAATGTTGGTAAATTGATATTTTTTTTGATAGATTGCGAATGAAATTAGGGAATTGCCCGCTGAAATAGGTTGTAGGAGTAAAATAATAGTAAAACCTGCTTGGCACTTTATTGTATGAAACCGTCAAATGTCTGACATATTTGCAATAATACTGAAAAATGAAACCCTGTTGCTTCTCAGTAAAAATTTACCAAAATAGGTTAGAATAACAAACTGAAGGTTCCATAGGTGCAGTTGCTAAATGATTGGTTTCTGTACTACGAGTCACTTCTACACTGTGGTTCGATTCCCGCTCTAAACAATAAAAATAATTAAAGGCAAATTCCTAAGGCAAATAAGTAAAGGAAATATTTATTTGATCTCGCTTTTATTTGATTGCTTTTTTAAATGAATGAACCTCTAAAATCTTTTGGACTTAAAAGGGGTACTGTTTATCCATACCTACATTTTTGACGTTTGAACGTCACTTAACTATAACAACGTTTATAAATAAATTATATATATAAATAAATAAAAAAATAGGTTTATATATAAATGAACCTATTTTTACCCGACTACGGCGAAGCTAAAAGGAGGGTTATGATTTTCACCGGTATATATGAATGTTCATCTGTTCCCTCGTATCTTCTAAACGACTCATCACAATTTGACAAATGAGGTATCGTTGGAAGCGAATTGAGCGAATGTGAGGTTACATTAAATTGAATAAAAACTTTTTACAAAAAAAAAACAACCGACTTCCAAAAAAAACACAAAAAAGTGAAAAATAATTTTAATTTCGGAAGTCAGTGTCTTTGCTTTTCAATTTCCGTTTTTACCACCGACTTCCGAAATTTTGTTTTTTTTGGAAGTCGGTTGTTTTTTTTTTGTAATTTTTTTTTATTTTTCACTTTTTAGTTGTGGTACCTACCCCACATAAATCCGTACACCACTACCTGCTATATAAATAACAGTGAAGGAGTCAAACAGGATATCGTCTAGATAAACTAAGTGGGAAAAATACGTAATATTGAAGCTAACTCAAAAATTACCCAAGCAAAGTTAATAAAATTTATATGGGACCACCTCGGAAGCATGACCTACCAAACAAAAAAAGAATCATCAAAATCGATTCATAATCGGCGGAGTAATCGCGTAACAAACATAAAAAAAAAAAAAACAACATACAGACGAATTGAGAGTGAGACACATTTAAAAAATATATTATAACCCCATTTTTTTTTAATTAAAAATAAATGTTAAATATAATAATAAAACCTAACTACGACAAAAAGTCGATCGACTAAAAAAGTATAAACTAGACGTCACACGCAATCTGTTTGATTTATGCCTTAACACGTGTGACTCCGGATTTTTAATTTGTCTATCTGGGTTTATACCTTTTTAGTTGATGGAGTTTTTTTGTCGTAATTGAGTGTTAGTTTTATAACTTTTATTTTTATATTGTATAGATTTTGCATAAATCTAATTCTGTTTTGATTTGTTTTCGAAAATACTATTACCTGACGTCTTGTTATCTTAACGTAAATTATTAAATACTAGTTTATTTTATGAATAAACAATGTAATTTACATCAATCGTTCTATTATGCTTTTCATTTTTCATTCCTTCAAAACGTAAATTGAGTTTTGGTATAGGCTAACTAACCAAAAGAATAATAGATATACATTTTTTATCTACCATAATATTATTACCTACTAGGTTTTGCCCGCGGCTTCACCTGTATGGATGTCGGAAAGTATCCCACGGAAACGTTTCCCGGGATTAAAAGTACGCATAATCAGCCAATAATGTTCCCACTGCTGGGACACAGGCCTCCTCTCTGTGAGAGGGAGTGGGCCGTAATCCACCACGCGGGCCCAGTGCGGGTTGGTAGATGTCACATGTCTTCGAATTTTTGGTTCTAGGACATGCCGGTTCCCTCACGATGTTTTCCTTCACCGTTTTGAGAGCAGTGATGATGAAATGATTAAATACCACTGGTATTCAGATAGGGCCCGCTGTGATGGACACATTACGGACATAAAATAAATCCTACTAGAGGAATAAAAAAACAAAAAAACTTTTTACTTAGTTTATGTAGACGATATTCTATTTGACTCCGTCGCTGTTATTTATATAGCAGGTAGTGGTATTCGAGCTCGTGGCTAAGTAATAACTGCCTCTCGGGTCGATCCATCAGGTTAAGCTACGCTTGCCGGGGTTGGTCCGTGGATGGGTGAAAATTTTCACATATCGAGACTCCTCCGTGCCTCGGAAAGCACGTTAAGCCGTTGGTCCCGGCTGTCATTTGTGGATCTTTGACAGTCGTTACGAGTCGTCAGAAGCCCGAAAGTCTGCCAACCAGTCTAACCAAGGGGTACGTATTACCCAGTTACTGGGTTGTGGAGGTCAGATAGGCAGTCGCTTCATGTAAAATACTGGTATTCAGCTGCATCCGGTTAGACTGGAAGCCGATCCCAACATAGTTGGGAAAAGGCTAGGCAGATTGTTAGGTAGTGGTATTCGAATTTGTGTGGGGTAGGTACCACAACTAAAAAGTGAAAAATAAAAACAAAAAAAACGAAAACGAAAACTGAAAATCAAAGACACCGACTTCCGAAATTAAAGTAATTTTTCACTTTTTTAATGGTTGTTTTTGGAAGTCTGTTGTTTATTTTTGTAAAAAGTGTTTATTTTTCACTTTTTAGTTGTGGTATCTACCCCACACAAATTCGAATACCACTACCTGGTATGTAAATAACAATGACGGAGTCAAATAGAACATCGTCGACATATACTAAGTGGGAAAAATACGTAATATTGAAGCTAACTCAAAAACTGCGCAAGCAAAGTTAATAACAATTTATGGGACCACCTCTGAAGCATGACCTACCAAACAAAAACGATATCATCAAAATCGATTCGTATTTGGCGGAGTAATCGCGTAACATACAAACAAACAAAAAAACATACAGACGAATTGAGAACCTGCTCTTTTTTGAAGAAGTCGGTTAAAAATATAAGTATAATGATAAAAGATAATATGAAGTCTCCGTATGAGACGTCTCTAAAGGAACAGGTTGCAACTGTATTAAGATTTCTGACGCACGACTGACCTTGGGAAACTGTCCATGCGTTTATGAATCTGCAAAGAGATTCTTACTTTCTGACCTTTCACCTCTTTGAATGAGAATGTACTTTGAAGAAGCGTTACGTTTATTTCTTTTGAAGATTAACTTTATTTTATTTACTTAGTTTGAAACCTTAATTATTACAATAAACAAGCTAACACTAATATACAGGGTTATTGGTAAAACACCAACAACCTCTTAAGGAGTCATTGTACTCATCATTATGAACAACTTTTACTATGGGAACAAATATGTTATCGAGAAAAAAAAAAAGCTGTTCAGTACATTTATATTCGCATAACTCTTTTAATATTTCTTTAAAAGAAGGCACCTTCCCAAATGAGTGGAAAAAATCTCTCAGTGTTCCAATTCATAAAAAAGGTTCGCGGACAGTGATAGGAAATTATAGGGGTATTTCTATACTAAACACAATTGGTAAAGTATTTGAAAAACTGGTATACAACGCTATCTATCCATATATTCTCAGAGGAATCTCTTACAAGCAACATGGTTTTTTGAAGAAACGCTCGACTATCTCTAAAACTCAAACTCAAACTCAAAGCATTTATTTCATTATTTTAAACCATTTACAGGCACTTTTGAATTGTCAAGGAGTCAGTCAGTCAGAAATATGAAGCTAGTTGCCGATTCCAAAGCGTAGTAGGTACCTATGGAGAAGAACGGGCAAGAAACTCCATGGACACTCTTTTAAATCAAAATATTGTTACAATATAATGGTTACATCATTCATGTTGATATTATACATGTGAGAACAATGTAGAAAGCACGTTAAAAGCGTCTGCAATTATAAAATAAGAACAATTCAAAAATTAAAATAAGCCATGGCAGCTAAGAAATGACCAGTCACAACTGACGGCGCCCGTTCACGAACATGACGCATGGCACCATTTGGTTGAGCTGATTGGCACCATTCAGCTCAACCATTTTGAAGGGAGCTAAATGATTCAACACATACGCCACCATCAGCGAGACATTTGAGTGAGCATGACATTCCCAGCCGCTAGGGCACATTCAAGTCAATGAAAGACAAAATACCCGGTAAATGGTAGCTCTATAGTACATAGTACTCACACCTGTGCAATTATATAATACAAAGGAGAGATTGAGTTTATACAATGCAAAGATAGTCTACAATCTTCAGCAGCTCCAACAGCATTTTCGAATGTTAATTACTTAGTTGTGGTTGTGGAGCAGGACCAGCATTAAGCCAAGCATTTTTATCAGAGATGTAATCCTCCAACTTATAATATGCCTGCCTACATAGTGTGCGTTTTATACAAGTTTTGAATTTCATCTCATTGAGTTGAAGTATGTGGGGAGGGATTTTATTGTAACATTTTAAACAGTACCCCATGAAAGATGAGTCTACTTTAGCCAGTCTGAAACCTGGTTGAACTAATAAGTCCCTATTTCTAGTACTATAATTATGTCTATCGCCTCTTTTACTAAAAAGATGTAAATTTTTTCTTACGTGCAAGATGTTTTCATGTATATATTGACAAGGTACCGTCATGATGTTAATATCCTTAAACAGTTCCTTTAAAGAATCGCGCCTGCGTAGATTATAAATGGCTCTGATCGCTCTTTTCTGCAGAATAAAGATAGACTCGATGTCTATATGGGGACGGGTTGCAGCTGCAACCCGTCCCCATAGTAAAATACCGTGAGATATTATGCTATGAAAGTAACTAAAATAGACTAGCCTCGCGGTATCTACATCAGTAAATTGACGGATTTTTCTGACAGCATATGCTGCTGAACTCGGCCGTCCTGCAAGAGATGTTAAATGAGGACCCCATTGTAGCCTTGAGTCGAGCGTGATTCCCAGGAAAACAGTTTTATCGACGAATTCTCGTTTCTCTTGATTCAATATAATCTCACAATCCCTACTTTTGACATTTGGTAAAGAAAATTTTATACACTTAGTCTTTTTTTCATTTAATACTAAATTATTAGCAGTGAACCAAAGGAGATGTTTCAAAATGGGCCAGGTCTATGTACAGTATCTCAAAAAAAAGAGAAAAATCCGTAGAATTCAGGAAAAATACAGATAATTCAATTAAATGTTTACTGTTGTGGTAGTAAATTGATATTTATTATCAATTTTTATCGACTTTCAACATGGCGTCTCACGGATTTAGTTACTCTATGCTTAAAAACATTGACAGTAAACCATAGATCATAGAAACAGAACTGTCAGCTGTCACAACAGTGTTACTTCAGTCACACCTCCACAGAAATAAACATGTCAAACGTAACAAACGTCAATCAAAATGACAGCTTACCGCCATGACGGGTTTTTGTTGTGTTGCAATTTCAAGTGTAATTTCTTGTGTTTACCAGCAACCCAAGCCATTTTAAAGTAATTGGACAATTAAGAACTGTTTTAAATAAATTTCCCTATTTTTTTGTATAGTGTACAAGGACCTGGCCCAGGCTCCATACATTTTGAAACATCTCCTTTGGACCTGCAGTAGGGCGTTATTTACTTCGTCAAAATTTGTAGCACGTCTATCTACCTTAAAAATTAAGGAAGTATCGTCAGCAAATAACACCATATGTGGCTGATTTTTTAATAAATGGAGTAGATCATTAATGTACACTAAAAAGAGGAAAGGACCCAAAATCGAGCCTTGTGGAACACCCATTTTTACTTTTAAACCTAGTGAGTTGATACCGTTTATTTGAACTTGCTGTTGTCTATCATTTAAATAAGATTTTACTAAACTGAGCGCAAGTTTACCTAGTTCGTAATGCTCAAGTTTCAAGAGTAAGGTTTCGTGATCGACGCAATCAAATGCCTTGGACAGGTCACAAAAGATTCCTATGGCGTCTTGGGCTTCTTCCCACGCGTTAAAAATGTGTCTTAATAAGGTTACACCGGGGTCAGTCGTACAACGTCCTTTGTTGAAACCGTACTATTGGTCGTGAAGGATTTTATTTGTGTTAAAATGATTGAGCATTTGATTTAGCATTACCTTTTCAAACACCTTGCTGAAAACCGGCAGCACGGATACGGGCCTATAATTATTGGAGTCTTTACTGTCCCCGGATTTGAAAAGTGGTATTACCTTACTGTATTTCATTAAATCCGGGAAGACTCCTTGATCCACACACAAATTAAATATTAAGGTTAAGTAAGGCGCTATGGTCTCAATTATGGAGGTAATCTAATTTAGCCAGTTGCTCCAACTTCGTACTAGAGAATACAGATAATGGGGGGCAAGTTGACGTGATCTACACAGATTTCGAAAAAGCTTTTGATCGTGTGGATCACGTCATCTTGCTCAGAAAACTGTACAGACTGGGTATACGCGGGGATCTTTTACGATGGGTTCAGTCATATTTATTCAAACGCTCACAAGCTGTCGTTCTAGGAGGTTACCGTTCCAACTTTATTGAAATCCCTAGCGGTGTTCCCCAGGGATTTCATTTGGGACCTCATTTTTACAACGCATATGTAGTTGACACCACTGATTCTTTTGAACACTCTGATCACTTAATGTACGTTGATAATAAGAAAGTATTTTATAAAATAACATCACAACACAAGATTTGCATGCCCATGTGACGGTAAAACATGGAGAACTTGCTTTATGACAACACCTATGTACAACTTTTACCCATGTTTGCAAAGAAATAAATGATTTGGCCTCCTGTCCTCTCACTCCGCTCTTCTCCTCGCCTCCTCTCCAAAGGAGAGGAGGCCTGTGTGAGAGGAGGCCTGTGTTCCCAGTGGGAACATTATAGGCTGATTATGTAAATGATTTGATTTGATTTGAACATCAGCCGATGATTGTAAGGCGCTTCCAGAGGATCTTAATAACTTAAATAATTATTACGCAAAATATAAGATCACTGTAAACGTTGCAAAGTGTCAATGTATCAGTAACACACGTAAGAGGAACCCGATTGTTTACTCATATAATTTTAATGGAATGGTTATAAATAAAGTCCAGTTGTTTAGGGATTTAGGAATTATGTTTGACAGTAAATTAATGTTTTCAGATCACATAGTTCTAATTAGCACAAAAGCTTATAAGAACCTAGGATTTGTTCTTAGGTCATGTAAGGTGTTTAAAATTGTTGGAGCTCTTAAATCTGTATATTTTGCTTATGTGCGCAGCGTTTTAGAATATGCGTGCCAAATCTGGTCCCCCATTACATTATCTATAAGAACCAAATAGAAAGGACTCTATTTTTTTTTTATTAACCGTCTTAATTATCGCCTCCGTAAACCTCCGATATCTTACGAAGATAGCTGTCGATTCTATGGTCTGCTGACACTCGAATAAAGGCGTAAAATGATGGACATGTGTTTGCTTCATGACACTCTCAATGGACGCCTTGATTGCCTGGAGTTGGTCGCACAGATAACTTTTAACACTCCACTACGGCGCACTCGTCACACGCCAATATTGCGCGTTCTTAGGCACTCCACTAACTATGCCAAGAACTGTGTACTGACTCGCATTGCTCGAATTAACAACTCGGAATTCTCTGAAGTTAATTTATTTAATAATAAACAAACATTCAAAAAGCAAGTAATGAAAATTATAAACGGAGATAATGACAAGCAACCAATCTTCTTCTTCTTGTACTATCTTTTTTATTCAACCTTTTTTGTTTTATTTTTTTTCAAAATTGTAAACTAAATCAAAATTTAACTTAAAGAAATTTTATATTGTACTGTAATTTAATTTATTGTTTAATTGGAGATATCTGGCATTAGTCCGTTCGCATGTATTATATATACATATCCCAGTTATACAGGGAAACCTATAATTGGCCATAATAACTGTACACGCATATTTTGTAAAATATTTTTACGTATCGCTCTTGGTTACCTAAATAAATAAATAAATTCGTCAAAATGTACGGAACAGCTGTTTTTTTTTTCGCGATTTCATATTTGTTCCCATAGTAAAAGTTATTCATAATGACGAGCAGGTACAATGACTCCTTAAGAGGTTGTTGGTATTTTACCAATTAT
Organism: Lithophane ornitopus; assembly: GCA_948473465.1. NCBI lineage: Eukaryota > Metazoa > Arthropoda > Insecta > Lepidoptera > Noctuidae > Lithophane > Lithophane ornitopus. Next base: position 1,970,417 of record OX419641.1, on the reverse strand, counting down.
CCTATTTATATATTATGTGCAAGTATCATAAAATAAATAAAAAACCGGCCAAGTGCATGACGTACCATGCACAATGAAGGGTTCCATAGTTGGGATGAATTTATAGAACAAACTTAATATTGTAGTTTGAAAAACTTGTTCTCCGATACAAAATGTATGGGAGAACATGTTTTTACAACTGCAAATTTAAGTTGGTCGATTATTACTCGGTAACTTGTGAAGGCTACGTAACGGTGATAGTTTTCCTTTTAATTTCGTTATATATACTACTGCCGTGAATTTTTTCACATATCCTAACCCAACCATTTACCTGGCAGGGGGGGGGGGGGACACTTGGCTCTAACAAAAATTAGCACTTTAAAGCTTAATATTCCGCAAATGGATAACTTAATCCAAAAATGGTTTTAACAAACTCACATTATTTTTTAACAAACTTTCCAACGATAACCCACACCACGGGATTGACGAGAAAAAAAAATGCATCCCCAATTTACGAGTAGGGGAGGACCCTAAAAAAACTTTTTTAACACCTTTTTTACCACTTTGTCGGCGTCGTTTATATGTATATCCATACCAAATTACAGCTTTCTAGTACCAACGGTCTCTGATCTAAGCCGCGGACAGACGGACACGGCGAAACTATAAGGGTTCCTTGTTGACTACGGAACCCTAAAAAAGGGGACGAGCTCATTGGGCATCAAAAAATTCGTCTGCATCGCTGTCAATGAGAAAAGTGCCCAAAAGTCTGTCAGAATTGCCACGTTGTATGGCAATGCTGATTCTTTGGACTAAATATAGGGTATAGACTAAAAAGAGTCGACTAACTCCTTGGCGATGTCCCGAAGTACTCGATTGCTTGTATCATCTGCCTTTTCTCAACTATGTTGGGGTCGGCTTCCAGTCTAACCGGATGCAGCTGAATACCAGTATTTACATGGAGCGACTGCCTACTTGGTTGTATGTATGTAGGTAATAACCGAGCACAAATCCAGGCTCAGTACGCATTGGGCACGCCACAATTGCGGCGATAAGTCCCCTCTTTGAGGAGTGGCTAGAGGGGCGCCACGGCGTCCTCACCTTCCGCCTGCCACAGGCCCTCACCGGACATGGCAGCTTCGGGAGGTTCCTGTTTAGGATTAGGCGGGAGGTAACGCCCGGGTGTCACCACTGTGTGGATCGCCCGGAGGACTCGGTGGAGCATACGGTGGAGGTGTGCCCTGCTGGGGCGGAGCACCACCGTGTCCTCGTGGAGGTGTTTGGCGGCAATGTCTTCGCGTCCGGCCCTGATCCAGGCCATGGTACGGAGCGAGAGGGCATGGGAAGCCGTCACCTCCTTCTGCGAAGCAGTAATTCTCGTGAAGGAGGAGGTGGAACGCGTGAAGGAGAGGCAAAGTTTGCGCCCTCACACCCCTAACCACCGCCGCTGGAGACACCCTCGGTGTCGGGAATCCCAGGCCCGGGTCGATGGCGCGTCGTGTTCCACGCGTGCCTCAAAGAGACGTCAGCACACCTGACGGGGTCCGTTAGGACCGATGCCTGCCAAGGTTGCGGGAATGTCCGAAAGGGATACCGGGACCCTGGCAACGGGCAACTGAAGGAACACGGGTGGGTTTTAGTCAGTAAAAGACTGACACGCCCTTCCTCTCCGTCCAGAGCGGGAGAAGTAATGTGATGATTTCCAAACCTCAAAAAAAAGTGGCTCAGTACGCTTCTCCGCACAGCTTCGGTGGATACACCCTAGCTGAAAAATATATTTTCTCGTCTCTTCTTCGGACATCACCGCACATCTCCGCTTTGGTGGAGTCCGGATCTTATCCCGTGCTTTATGTGTGACTTGTAAAATAGAAAAAGTCACAAAAAAATTTGAAGTTGTAGATAGTGCAAACTGAAGTTTATTTGTGGGTAATTTTACCAAAAATCAAAAACACATAAATAAATGTTTACATTTTTAAACGTAAACGTAGAATAAATTATCCTCCGTAAAATAATCCAATGGATAACTACGGCTACCGACTTAAAAATACCTTCAAAGTACAGATAAGCTGAACAATAATACCTACCAAAAAATGGTCACCCATCCCCAGATTAACCTTAGCAAGCGCAGCTTAACTGAACAAATCCATCGCTTATACACGTTTAGAGATATCACATGCTATTTTTGGCCATGATACAAGTAAAAATACGTATTTTTTATCATAATTAGGTACTAAGGCTTGATTTGATCCTGAAATCAGGCCTAGATCATGTGCTAGCTTTTTTCAACGAATACTAAAGTACTTCGCGAAATGCTGTAATCACTAAGTACAGTGGTGCGTTTGTGATTCGCGAACAGAGAATGGAGTGGAGTCGAATTTTCTTGTAAACATTTTTTTATGTCGAATTCTGATAAGTTGGTAAGTTGGTAACGGTTTTAATGTATTGTTTAGATTTAGAAGATGCTATGCATTGAAGGATTTATAACTTGACATTAGCCGCCTTTACACGACACGCGCTTTCACTCGCGATCGGAGTGTGATTGTTTTTATCCATTTTCATGTGCCTTGAATTATGTTTAAAGCGCACAGACTTGAACGCATGAAAGCGCGCGCGGGCGGCGCGCGCGTGCTTTCTCGTTCTCGTTTTCTATCTTTACACGCGCGTTCTTTCCTGCGTGAAAAGCCTTTCACGCGTGAAAGCGCGTGTCGTGTAAAGGTGGCTAATGTTTAAAAACGGCCGTTTTGTTTTATAAATGTTGGTAATAATTTTGTTTAAACTGAAAATCTCTTAGAACTCCCTTTGCGCGTACCTATACCCCATTTGAAATAAGATTAGACATTAAAACAAACCCTTTTACATTCCGTTCAACCGATTTTGACTTCTATACCGTAGGCATAAGGATAGCATTAAAAGCAAAAAAAGTTACACAATACCAAATATCTACTGCGGCTGCCGTTTGTCATGCCGCCAACGCAATAGAATTCAAAATCGGTTGAACAGAATGTAAAAAAGGCTTATCTATACGTCTAATCTTATTTCAAATGGAGTATAGTAACTCAACTAACCATATCTAAGTAACACATCTAAGTTCTGTGTACTTCTGTAAGTGACGAATTCACGATACCTAAAACTGTATGTGATTTTTATTTGTGTATGTTTTAGTGAGTAAGTCTTTGCAGTGCCATATCAGTAAATAAATTAATAGCTAGGTTAGACATAGTCCTAAAGTTTCCATGAGTCACTTTTTATAAATGGGAAAAAATGGGCATCAGGATATCTTAACTTCCTAACTAATATCTGAACTAATATTATAAATTGTGCGAAAGTGAGTTTATTTGTTGGTTACGCTTTCACGCTAAAACGGCTGGATTGGATGAAATTTGGCACAGGGATAGACCATAACCTAGAGAAGGACATAGGCCACTTTTCATCCTGGTCCGCAGATGACATCTCGGGCAACAGCTAGTTAAGAATATCATTTAGATGGTACAGTTAACAGTATGCTAGTACCTAACTCTTCCACAAAAAGAAATACATTTTTTGTGAAGGATTTATACACTTTTTTTCAAAAATTCTAGCCCCTATACCATCTCCACAGTTTTCCCCGCCCACTGTCTCCGCCCACCTGTAGCCGGCTCATATTAAACGTAGCGCGCCGTAGCCTGCTCTCATTGATAACCCGAACACCACACAGGCAGCAGCACCTGTCCATCTGGTTACTGGCAACACTGCAGAAACAGACAGGTTAGTGAGCAGTTTTTGAAAAGAGGTTGTGAGAGATAGGAACTTGTTGGAGTGTTTTTTTTTTGGCAGAGATAAAATTGCGTTTTTTTGGCAGAGTTAAAATTGCGTTTTTTGTAGCAGAGTTAAAATTACGTTTTTGGTAGCAGAGTTAAAATTACGTTTTTATGGTTTTTCTACACAAATATTATTCTAATGAATTATCTCAAAACTACTAGACCGATTTAAAAAATTCTTTTACCAGTACAATTCTATATTATCACTGACTAAGATAGGCAAAAAATTTTAAAGATATCACCCGGTCGAAGTCGCTGGTGTACGCTAGATTTTCATAAAAAAAATATTTACGAAAAAAAATTTCTTTAAAAAATAATTAAACAAAAATACTACTTTAGTTATTTTATATTTAGATATAAAAATCGTTTAATTTAATGAAATTAAATAATTATTCCGTAGGTATAGCTATGCAAAATACCTACGCGCTTTGACGTGGACATATTCCCTACACACAATCTAAAAATAAATAAAACATGAAACAAAATAAAATCTAATATTGTGTCGAAGAGAAAATTCATATAACTTTTTATATTATTATACTTCTAGGACAACGGCTTCATTTGAATTTCATTGACTTAATCATATAGGTACGTTAATTACCCATAATAGTTAGGATAACCAACCAATTTTTGAAAGAGTATCCATGTAGATTTTTTCTCGCCGGGATCAATATTCTGATATTTCATAAGTGGCCATGTAGGTTTAAGTAAAATAAAATATTTCGAATTTTCAAGCGAGATTCTCTACTTTCCTCCTGCTTTTTTTGCGGATTACTCCCGTCTAGCAGCGCTCCCGTTTTATTAATTTCATGAACAATTTTTACATTGTATCGAAATGTCTTAAAAGTAACTCTAAACTAAGACAAAATGACAAGAAAAGAAGATATACATAATATAACATTTCATTAAATTAAATTTTGGAACATTAACCAGTATAAAAGTACAAAAATTCAATAAAATGTCAAAACATAATAAAATTAAAAAAGTAAAGAAAAATAAAAAGTTCATCAATCATGACAGTTCCCCAGACAGTCCTTACACATCAATGAGGAACTCATCAAGTCATCACTCGTTTGACCGAGTAATCGCCGGTTGCACTCGGACACTCGCTGATAGCCCAGCAACAAAACTATAGGAACTAACAGTAAACTCGCTGCTCGCCAACTCGTTTTCAGTTACTAGCTCTACTCGGGACAACTGCCTAGCGGTTGAAAGGAGATCTTTCATCGTCCATACATTTTTAGGCTAAAGGTGAAAGCCAAACAAAAAAAAAGCTATATTCCGAAAGATTACGTTTTTCTCTTAATTTTTTATTACTAAAGGCTATTACTATAATTAGATTACCTACTATTAATTCCTTGAAAATACAAAAGTTTCTTTATTCAATATAAAATTACTCTATACAATATTTATATAATACTAACTATTTATGTTAAAATCTAAAAGGACTAACTAAATAAATATAAAAACAGAGGAACCTTTAGACTATTAATTATTTTAACTAAAACATACTGAAAACTGTATTTTTCAAAATCGTATAAGAGCGCAGGGGATTGCCCTACAGATTTAGTCTGATAGTGAAAAGTGAAGAGTATCACATAAAATACAATAGACGTAGATATATTTAGTAACCTAAACCGCTTGATTATTCTTCAAGAGTCATAAAAAACCCTGTAAGAAATCGACACGTGTTTCACCTCTCAACGAGGCATCCTCAGGATGACGATTGACCAATTGCAAACCAGAACGCGACGTGTTACCACACCGAGCGCTGGACGCAAAGTTAAGAGAATAACATGTTCTAACGGAATATATCAATTCCGTCCGGCACTTTCATTATTTAGCCCAAAATGAATGATGTCCTTTTACATATTTTTGCCGGTAGAGAAAAATTAAAGTAATAAGAACTAAAACCCAACTACGACTAAAAAGGTATAAACAAGACACCACTGACAGACAAATTAAAAATCCGGAGTCACACGTAATCTCTTCGATTTATGCCCTAACACGTGTGACTCCGGATTTTATTACTTTAACTTTTTTAAATTCTTTTGGGGTTATATTATATATATTTTTGAAATGTGCTCATTAAGCCCTTTCATTTGATACCCAACATGGTACGATTAAACAATTATTTTTTTTAGTTCCTGACTTTATGTCCTTTAGAGGGCGCCATTATTATTTTAATATGACGTCACATAGCCTATATCCAGCGCACGATCAAAACGCTTCCAACGATACGTCATTTGTCAAATTGTGATGAGTGGTTTAGAAGATAGGAGGGAACAGATGAACACACATACATACATACATACATACCGGTCAAAATCATAACCCTCCTTTTTTCTTCGCCGTAGTCGGGTAAAAAAGGATTCACGTCAAAAAAAAAAGGAAAAATTGTGATTCACCCATTTCACCTCTTTACTTCACAGACCTTCCATTTTCAAATCGATTAAAGATGGCAGTCCTTTGTCGCCCTCGCGGCAGAAATAAAATTATTTCAGCTATTAAACAATATTTATGACTAGTTGATTGCCCTAACCTGGCGTTAGTCCAGATATTTTTGTATTTTCTTTCTGTGCCCTTTTCTTGCATAATTAAAAATTATTAGAACGTTAAATCTTGTTTAATGGCTGGTAAAGAAACCTTGAATAATGACTGTGATGGTTAAAACTTGGATGGGTGACCAGTTTTCTCTCGTATCGACACGAACTACTAACACGATGTAAATGGTTACTTTTCGGTGTACCTAGTTTCTTTTGCACTTTTGTAATGAACAGCACATTTTTTTTAAACCGACGAAGAATTTCAATCAACCCCAGTTCTAGAGTTATGTATCTACTGAATCTATAGTTAAAGTTTTTGTAACAACACACTCAATCTGCCTCGCTTTTTCCCAACTATGTTGGGGTCGGCTTCCAGTCTAACCAGATGCAGCTGAATACCAGTATTTTACATAGAGCGACTGCCTATCTGACCTCCACAACCCAGTAACTGGGTAATACGATACCCCTTGGCAAGACTGGTTGTCAGACTTTCGGGCTTCTGACGACCCGTAACAAATGTCAAAAATCTACGAAAGACAGCCGGGACCAACGGCTTAACGTGCTTTCCGAGGCACGGAGGAGCCTCGGTATGTAAAGATGGTCACCTATCCACGGATCAACCCCCTGCAAGGGTAGCTTAAGCTGATGGATCGACCCGTGCGGCTATTATTACTAAGCCACGAACTCCTCTCCGAGTCATTATACCTACTGTGGTTATGAATTACGATATCCCTTGGGAATACCTACTTAGTTCATGCCACGCTATGCCTGTAGTTCCTAATGCCAATGCCGTGGTCAAATGATTAAATACATTTAATAGACAGCTGTGCTGCTGGGGAGTTTGTTGCGCAACTTCTTCTTCCCAGCTAAAGCACTAGGAAGTCGTGAAGGGTGGGCGTGCCGGGGGACTGTCTTACCTTTCAAAATGTGCAGTATCTCAGCCTAGACTCGCGACAATCTAAGAAGTCCGTTTTGACAGTTTGAAAAAAAAAATTAGTGTCTTACAAACTGATTCTCGAGGCATGTCGATTAAACATACTTAGAGAGTTTGTAATCGATGACCTATCTACATTGATTAAAACTGATTCTCAACGCATAACGTTTTATTACAAATACGAGAACGAAACATCAAAAAGGACTTCTTAGATTGTCGCGAGTGTAGTATGAATAAATGACTTTAGATTTATTTTTATTTTTCATCAATGTGTTTCACACAAATTCATATTTCGTTGGGAATAGACCAACTGAATGAATGATGATGAATTTAGAATTATGAATTAAAAAACAAAAATTCTTTAAAAAAAATTGTTTATTTGGATGGTTGCAAGCGCGGTTGCTGAGCATATGGGGGGAGGTACAGTTTGATTCCCGAGCAGGGCAAAGTATCTTTGGGTATTTTCCATTTGGAGTTTTACAGTAGCAGCCTGGATTCTTGCCCTATTGATGGCAATAGGCTTGACCCAGAATTACATGGCAAAAAAAAAAACAATCTGCCAAACCCTTCCCCAACGATGTTGGGGTCGGCTTCATGTCTAACCGGATGCAGCTGAATTCCAGAATTACATGGCATAAAACTTAAATTAGGTATAACTGGCGTAATGTAGATACCTCTGCCTAGACCGTTGAGGGATGCAGGCGTGATATAATGTTATAATTCATCCCATTTCGAGACGCCACCATGGTTGAAACGGCCAAACCCGGTTGTCAGACGAATATTTATGATAGTCGTAACGGGTGGGTACTGGGTAGGCAAAAAGCCTGTCGTGATAGGATATTGGTATTCCTCGGTAATTGGGTACCTAGTAGAGTAGATCCGTGTATGCTCATAAGGTGTTCAAAAATTAAGTTTACAAACTTTAAGAGGGAACTGAATAACTTTTGCAATGGGACAAACATTGAAGTCGCGAAAAAAATATCTGCTGTTCCATACTAAAGTTTAATTATCTACTGTACTAAGCTGTATGGGACAGCAGATTTTATTTTTTCGCGATTTCAATATTGAACAAAAATAAAACAACCGACTTCCAAAAAAAACACTAAAAAGTGAAAAATAGCTTTAATTTCGGAAGTCAGTGTCTTTGCTTTTCAATTTTCGTTTTTCGCCACCGACTTCCGAAATTAAAGCTATTTTTCGCTTTTTTTGTGCTTTTTTGGAAGTTGGTTGTTTTTTTTTTGTAAAAAGTTTTTATCTTCTTTTTACTCGGCTTCTAAGGGTCGTAGCATTATGTTAAATAGTCTTTAACCTTCTTCAAGAATTGGGCTATCAATTTGACAAAATATACAATTTTAGCACATCAGGAAATCGTCCATTTTCACACTTTTTTTGTTTTGTTTGCATCAATTGTGTTTTATAATCTGTAACAAACAATGGCCGCCATATCCGTTATTTCATATCAAGGTAGCAATCAAATTAATTTAGCTTACAATAGGTAGGGATTGATTTGTGTGTAAAAATGGCAACAATAAAAACGATTTCTATATTTTGTCTATAACGAATAGGTAGGTAAGTAGATACTGATATCTACTTACCTACCTATTCGTTCATTCATTTCATAGGGTTTACATAATCAGCCTATTTATTCCGAAAGTTTCCTCTACAGGATATATCCACGCTTAAATTAAATATATTATATATTTCCCTGACCGCGACTAAACTTTAATATACGTTTTCCTTTTTTATATTTTATAATGTGTGTTTTTTTGTATTCTATCAGAAAAATTATACGTGTTATCGAAGTTCCTGTTTTATTTCATTACAAAATGGCTAGTTTTTATGTTTATTTATATATTCACTATTATGTTCCCACTGCTGGGACATAGGCCTCCTCTCGGTGAGAGGGAGTGGGCCGTTGATGAATTTGAAGCTAATGAATTTCAATGCTATTAAAAGGAACTCCAAAATAGAAGGTTCTACTTTAAATTGCCAATAAGGTTGTATTTGTACCATAGAGGTTTTACAAGCTTTATATTAGCTTGCTCTGTTCGTATGAGTATCCGGTTACTCCAATTGTCATCCAATTTTCAAGCTCTTCTTGGTACCCGAACGAGCTGAAACTTGGCATACTTATATAACTACTGAGACATTTTGAAAAAGTCATACCATGGACAGGGCCGTAGCCAGGGATTCATTTCGGGGGGGTTATTGCAAACTTTTTTTAAAGACTAAGTACCTATGTCTGATTTCAGAGAGGGTAGAAAAATAGTAAATACAGGTAGGTATAAAAAAAAAGTATTTTCCTCTTTTCGGAAATCTAAAAAAAATGATTGCGAGCGAAGCGAGCTCAAAATGTCTTAAGTTCGGTTTTCTTTCTCTTTGACCGATCATATAGAAAGAGAAGTAATTTAATCGACTTAATAAGCAGAAAAGTTTGAAAAGGATGATGCAAGAGCGAGCGAAGCGAGCTCGAAAATTTTAGCACCGTGCCTGTGAGAGGCTGGGGGAGGCTAGTATATCTTAGAGAATGCTGAAGTTGCAGGAATTGATTCAATACAAAGTCAGAGTCCATAAAAATATAGTATTTAAGCATACTCTTACTGGTATTGTAGATTATAAAGCACGCCTATGCGAAATAGATTACAATTATCTGTATAAGGAGGTACCCTAGAGGGTCGATCTCTGGATTGAGATTCTGGTTTCTCGCATTTCGGGGGGGGTTTGAACCCCCAAACCCCCACCCTGCCTACGGCCCTGACCATGGAGCCGGTCTGATGATGGAGCTGGAAGTTGGGCATAGGCACTCCTCTATCAAACAAGATAGCACCATCGTATTTGGACTCATTGGCTATGTCACACGTGATTTGACACTAGGTTGTGTTCAGGGTCTGGTGATGGAGCCGGAAGGTGGCCATGGGAAAATGCTTTTTAGTTCATTAGAAGCTTGTTTAAAAAAAGATTTTTACTTATTTATTACTAACATCTTTTTATCTCTTCGTAAAGAATTATAGTTCGGCTGTCGAGAGAATGCGTTATTTATTTATACACTTTATTGTACACCAGAAAAGCATATAACAAAAATTAAAAAACAAACACTACAAAATATACTATGGGTGGCCTTTTCGCTTTCCGCGATCTCTTCCAGGCAACCTTGGAATGGACAGTGATTTGCCTGGACATAAAATGAGGCTGTCGTAGGTGCAAATAATAAGTATACAATATACTAAAATAGATACACATATACATAGTATATCCAAAATAATAGATACATATATACATACATACGAAATAAGTATATAAGCAACGAAAAATAAATGATTGCGTTCTCAGTTTCATTCTAACGAATATGTGTTTTGCGAATTTGATCCTTATTACAACAAGAACTTGTCCAACTGACGGGTGTCAAGAACGGGTCCTCTCAACGTCCGGACTGTAATATAAAACTCACACACTCTAGTTGGACTGATGACGCAGCGAAAACAGTTAATTCCATTACAAAAAGACTACGCATAACGCCAATCCTGTTTAATCAAGATAATATAATTAAAATTGAATAATAAAACACTACAAAATCCCACGCGATTTGCCTGTCTATTTAGGTATATCCAGAAAATAAAAATAATTTTCAGAATTACTACTTATTTTTAGCCGCCAAAATATAATAGTACTTACCCTATTAACAAGTAAGAGTTCTAAATTAAAAATAACCATAGCCAATAAAAGTCAACAACTAGAAAGAGGTTCCACTCTAACCATAGACTAAAGAAATGTTTATGTCAAATAAAAAAGGGAGGAACAAATCTATTGTTGGGAATATTTTTAGATTGATCAGGTTAGATTTTATTATTTGATTGTGAGGACAATCGGGTTTCAAGAGGGCTTTTGAGTACGTGAACTTCTATTATTTTTTTTGGTATAGGGGATGGATAATGAATACGGTTTTTTCGAGTAAACTACTTTACATCCTAAGTAATATTATAAAAGCGAAAGTGAGTTGGTTTGTTACGCTTTTACGCTAAAACGACTGAACGGTTTCGTATGTTTGGCACATGGGTAGACCATGACCTGGAATAGGACATGATAGGTACTCTTTATCCCGATATTCCCACGGGATCGAGACTTACGCGGGTAAAATCGCGGGGCGCATTTAGTTCGATAAATTTTTGAAGTGAAAACTTATGTATTCGTGTAGTGCTGGGCTATTGAATATAGATGGCGCTAATACCAAATTTTATTTTTTCACTTCTGTCGGCAGTCCCAATTGTAGCCTATTTTTTCTGCGACAATTTTTTTTTAATGAATAAGAAAAGCTCGTGGCTAAGTAATAACAGCCGCTCGGGTCGATCCATCAGGTTAAGCTACGCTTGCCGGGGATGGTCCGTGGATGGGTGAACATTTTCACATATCGAGACTCCTCCGTGCCTCGGAAAGCACGTTAAGCCCGGTCCCGGCTGTCATTTGTGGATCTTTGACAGTCGTTACGAGTCGTCAGAAGCCCGAAAGTCTGACAACCAGTCTAACCAAGGGGTATCGTATTACCCAGTTACTGGGTTGTGGAGGTCAGATAGGCAGTCGCTTCATGTAAAATACTGGTATTCAGCTGCATCCGGTTAGACTGGAAGCCGACCCCAACATAGTTGGGAAAAGGCTAGGCAGATTGATTGAATTTTTTTAAATGAATAAGTATCACTACATAATTATAAAACAAAGTCCTCCGCCGCGTCTGCCTGTTCGCGATAAACTCAAAAACTACTGCACCGATTTTCATGCTGTTTTCACCAATGGATAGAGTGGTTTTCGAGGAAGGTTTAATATATAATTTGTCAAGCGGGCGAAGCCGCGGGCGTCAGTAGGTCTGAAAGTGAGTGACTGAAAAGTTGTGTGGAAATCGGTTGTCATGGTATGTGGACTTGTAATGCGGAGGAGTGAGGAAAGTTTTGAGTATGATTTGAATGGCTATAAGAGTGGGGGAAGACCAAAGAAACGATGGATGGACTGTGTGAAAGATGATATGGGTAGAAAGGGGGTGACTACTGAGAGGACGACTAATAGAGAAGTATGGGAGAAAAATACATTTTGCGCCGACCACTTATTAATTGGGATGGAGGTAGCAAAATGATGATGAATTAGTACTCATAGAATAATCAATCAGCCTATAATGTTCCCACTGCTGGGACACAGGCCTCCTCTCTGTGAGAGGGAGTGGTCTGGAATCCACCACGTGGGCTCTAAGACATGCCGCTTTTCTCACGATGTTTTCCTTCAACCGTTTTGGCTTCAAATACCGCCGAGAAATATCTATAATATTAGGCATGCTGGTTTTGCGGGAAAGTCGAAAGGGAAAGAGGGAACACGGGTGGGTTTTAATCAGTAAAAGTCTGACACGCCCTTCCGCTCCGCCCAGAGCGGGAGAAGTCATTTGATGATATCCAACACTAAAAAAAAAAAAGGCATGCCGGTTTCCTCGCGATGTTTTCCTTCACCGTTTTAAAGCAAGTCATAATTGTACAATACGCACATGAATCCGAAAAGTCACGAGGTGCGTGTCTTGGGTTCGAACTCGAGACCTATGACTTGGCAGTCTGAAGGTCACACCACTATCACTGCTCTAGTATTATAAATTAAAAGGCGGGCAAAGCCGTGAAACAACTAGTAATTAATAAAAACAAAGACAAGCGAAACACACGAAATAAAACAAAGCCTTTAGGCCCCAATCGAATGGCTGGCAACTCGTTTTCGAAACGTAATTAAATAGAATTAAACAATTAATTCTAAATTAAGACACTCACGGTGTAATGGGGGCTGTTAAAGATTTTACTGGCGTGTCTAAGACCCTAATGTGGGCGAATGTGTTTTAAACAGTTGTGTAAAGAAGGTTTTACATTTATTTTATCTACACCCATGCTATAAATCCTATAAAAAAGTTTCTGAAACAGTTAGCTTATTGCCAACATTAAAACACAGGTTGTTTTAATATTGTCATAGTAACCATAATATCATCCAAACGGGTGTTATAATGTTGTACAAAATTTCATAATGCAACTCATTTAAAAAAAAGAACATTGTCATGCAGGCGCGTTTCACTAACAAAGCACCGTAATTTAAAACAAAAAAGCATCTACTACTCGAATTCGAAAAATTCGAATTCACGTGCGTCGTATCCCTCCATTTTTGTTCGATATTAGTATTGCAAAGAACCTTTTATAGAGGATTCATATCATGGGTGTAGATAAAGTCTTGTATGCAACTGTAAATAATTAGGTATTAAAACACTCATGTGATACTATTATCACATTAGGCTTCGCCTCATGTGATATACCCACTTTAATGTTTTAATACCCCTTATTATATAACGGTTACATAAATAACTATATTTAAACTTTTCGCACTCAAAAGAAATGGTACAAAGCTTAGGCATTCTCTACCAGTCAGCCAAGAGTGGTGAAGACATTACGTGAATCAATACTAATTATAAATTCGAAAGTAACTCTGTCTGTCTGTCTATATGTTACCTTTTCACGCCTAAAACACTGAACGGATTTCGATAAAATTTGGCAAGGAGATAGATGGCATCCCGGGGAAGGACATAGGCTACTTTTTATCGACATACCACGCGGGTGATGCTGCGGGCGGGAGCTAGTATCTTATAAAAATCAATCTGCCTAGCCTTTTGCCAACTATGTTGGGGTCGACTTCCAGTCTAACCGGATGCAGGTATATCAGTATTTTAAATAGAACGACCGCCTATCTGGCCTTCACAACCCAGTAACTAGGTATTACGATACTCCCCATATATGAAACTAATCTAGCCTTTTCCCAACTATGTTGGGGTCGGCTTTCAGTCTAACCAGCATTATACATGGAGCTTATCAGATCCCCGCAATCCACTAACTAATACGATACGAGAGCAGTGGTGGCCCACTGATAACGGCCGTGACGTACAAGTAGTACGTCATAGGTTCGACCCCTGACAGGCGCTTTACTTTATGTAAATTATTTCATCACCACTGCTCTCAAAACGGTGAAGGAAAATATCGTGAGGAAACCGGCATGTCCTAGTACCAAAAATACGAAGACATGTGACATCTACCAACCCGCACTGGGCCCGCGTGGTGGCGGCCCGCTCCCTCTCACAGAGAGGAGGCCTGTGTCCCAGCAGTGGGAGCATTATAGGCTGATAGATTATGCTATGAGTACTAATTCATCATCATTTTGCTACCTCCATCCCAATTAATTAGTGGTCGGCGCAAAATGTCTTTTTCTCCCATACCCATTTCATAGGTAACCAATATTTCAGTCTTCGTGGCTACGTAAAAGCCGCAGGGGTCGATCGATCAAAGGTTGGATCACTTGACGAGGTCGGTTCATGTATTGGTCACCATCGTTTCATACCCAGACTCCTTCTTTCCTCGGAGCGTAAGCGGTTGGTCCCGGCTGATGTACTTCGTAGATCTTTGACAGGCATCAGTCGTTACGGATAGTCAGGAGGAGCCTGAAGTCTGACAACCAGTCTTACCAAGGGGTATCGTATTACCCAGAAACTGGGTTGTGGCCGTCAGACGAGGTAGGTAGGTCGTCGCTCCATATGAAATGAAAGGAAATTGTTTTTTTTTTTAATAGGATGTCCTATCTGACTACTTTGAGACAGCGGTAGAAGCCTCTATTAAAGTCCAGACATCATCTTGGTCAGGCCATATGAAATACTGGTTCAGTTGCATTCAGTAAGACTGGAAGCCGACCCCAATATACATAGTTGGGAAAAAGTTAGGCATATAATGTCAATTGTGGAGCAACAAACCGTGTTTGCGCCTGGTTGTTTGGATGGGATTCATGAAGTATTTACGGGTTAGGTTAGGTTAGGTTATATTATTTCTCCAAAAACAAAAAATATACAATGGTATGTTATGTACGGGTTAAATATCTCACAGTTGACCACTCTCTTGTTCAACTATGACTCAGAGAATCAACACTGCGTAACACAACTTCATTCACAATCCGAGGGTTTTGAAGGAAATTGCTAATCCATTTCTTCATAGGTAGAAAAAATCGTCTGGTCAACGAAGTAAAAAACGCAATGAACGTGGCTGAAATGTCAAATGCCATCGATTGCCATAATCACCTCGCTGTTCCTCGTTTCGTAGGCAAAGATTGAAATATCTAACTAATTTTATAAACGCGAAAGTTTGTAAGGATGGATGTTTGTTACTCTTTCACGCAAAAACGGCCGGTTGGATTTGGATGAAATTTGGCAAACAGATAGTTTATAACCTGGATTGACACATAGGATACTTTTTATCCCGATATTCGCAAAGGATCGAGACTTACGCGGGTGACACCGAGGGCGCAGCTAGTCGTGAAATATTCGCGTCGTTGATCTAGTGGTCGCAAGCGCTACTGCTGAGCATGAGGTCCTGGATTCGATTCCCAGCTCAGGCAAAGTGTTATTAGGTTTTTCCATCTGGCATTTCTCAGTAGCAACCAGAGGCCCTAGACAAAGTGACATTCTATCAGCGATAACGATGTGGAAAAGGCAAAAATGTATAGGACTGACATAAGCTATCGAAAAGCTTATGCCAATTCTGTTGAAAGTCGTTGTAGCAATACGAAGCGCTTTCGAAGCGATTGTCACTTGTCTAGGCCCTCTGGAGTCTGGATTTGTGCCCGGTTGATGGCAATAGGACCCCTTACATTGGACTTAAATATAACTGGCGAAATGTGGGTGTACTATAGGTACACCTCTGTCTAACCCTACGGGGAATACAGGTGTGATATTATATTATGTTATTCCAACCAAATTCTTCTGATTAAACCGTTCACAACCGACACCCCTGAGACAGCTTTAAGCCTCATTGCTCCGAGCTATGTGGTATCTTTACTTCGCAGTGAGTTTGTCGACTAAAAATAGATCGAAAGATCTCGAGGGCATCGTCAAAATTAAATATGTCAGCTAGTACCATTTCGTGTGCAGTGTATCAAACGCTAAATTGGATAATCTTATTTTCTGCTATCTAATTCAATCTGCGTAGCCTCTTCCCAACTATGTTGGGGTCGGCTTCCAGTCTAACCGGATGCAGCTGAATACCAGTATTTTACATGGAGCGACTGCCTATCTGACCTCCACAACCCAGCAACTGGGTAATACGATACTCCTTGGTAAGACTGGTTGTCAGACTTTCGGGCTTCTGACGAATCGTAACGACTGTCAAAGATCCACAAATGACACCCGGGACCAACGGCTTAATGTGCTTTCCGAGGCACGGAGGAGTCTCAATACGTGAAAATGTTCACTCATCCACGGACCAACCCCGGCAAGCGTACCTTAACCTGATGGATCGACCCGAGCGGCTGTTATTAATTAGCCACGAGCTCCTCAACCTCAAGCTTAGATTTTCCTTATTTTCGTAACCGATTAAGAGGATATCTTTCAAATAGGTCCTATATTGGAGGAGGAAATAGACGAGAGCCGAACCTATTTTGCAGGTAGAATAATAATTGGTATTTTAAAATGATCCAGTTAATTTTCCTGACACTGCCGATAGTAAAATTTTTGATGTGTTTAGAAAAAATTAACGTAGGTAGAGATAGAACAGCCGATCTAACCTTTACATAGACTTAGGTCCGTATTACAGAACGTTCCTCAAGTCCAGTTTGATCTGCAATCAGTTGATCACTGTTTGAGTATAGAATCAGTACTTGAGCATCGGTCTTATTCCAGAACGGTTATCAATCTATACTCAGCTGAATCGAGACTCAAATCGAGCCTCAAGCAGAGATGTGTATTGTCTATGAATCAGCCTGTTTTCGTTTACGATTTATTTTAATAACCGACATTGATCCGATCTTCACTGGATTAGAAATATTAAAATACACCATAGAAGCCCAGTTATTTAGGAAATCAGCGTTATTATTTCATTCCTGAATAGTAAAATGCCCCATTTATTTAAGTAAAGCTCTTTGAAGTGAAGTATAGTATTTTTGTAAGCAAATTTGTCAAGCTTAAAAGACTTGTATTTGTGGCCTTAAATAAGTATGCTATTTAAAATGTCAGTATGTCCAAGCATCAGCGTGAAAAACATTAGTTTGTTTTAAGTTTGTTGTTTGTCTACTTTAATTATTTGTTTAGCTGATTTTATTCATATTACTTAACACTTTTAAAATGGCAGGACGGAAGAAAAACTTTACTTTGGAAAAAAAAACCTACTAATAGAAATTTCTCTTCAAATATATCCATTTTGATTATGATTTTGATAGTAGGTACCTAATATTTAAAAATATCAACAGAACTCGACAACAAACTATTTGAACAGAAGAAATATTGAGAATTTGACATGACAATCTATGCTCAAGCGC
This sequence comes from Lithophane ornitopus, assembly GCA_948473465.1. Lineage (NCBI taxonomy): Eukaryota > Metazoa > Arthropoda > Insecta > Lepidoptera > Noctuidae > Lithophane > Lithophane ornitopus. Next base: position 1,952,814 of record OX419641.1, on the reverse strand, counting down.
GGTCTCGACCACACTTGGATGATTACAGATTTGATCACTGCTTGGGTTCGATTGAGTAACTGAGTAGCGATCTAAAATAAAGCCAAACTCATTTGAACTAAGATCAATGAATCTATGCATGAGCAACGTTCTAAAATTAAAAGCGGACTTAAAACTAGTTTTAAACAGAGATCAATACTTGAGTTACCTTCTGTAATACGGACCTAAGATTCTGTAAAAATTTCACATAAATGTAAAGTGATCTGTCGATAGTGTCAATTCATATCATCAGACCAAAGACTTCAAAATTACATAAGACAGTCCCCCAAAACGCCCACCCTTCACCACTTCCTAGTGCTTTAGCTGGGAAGAAGAAGTGACACAACATACTCCCCAGCAGCACAGCTGTCTGTTCAGTTAGAAAAAAAAATGATTCTGAGGTGGAATTGCAGCTCACTTCAATCTCTTTTCACCTTAGTTTTCAAGGTTAGATTTTAACAGGAAAGATCGGCAGATAATGGTGCCGATTCTCTTGTACACCTAAACTAACTAAACTATCACTAAAATTCCTTACTTGTGACTATGGGAATCTTGGAGCTATTCTGCCAAATAAATTCTCTAAATTTAAAACTTATTTTGACACAACTAAATTCGAATTTGACAACCGCGCGGCTCCACTTGGTACAAGTTTTCCCTACCCCGTGTTTTTTTTTAGAGCCAGAGGCGCGCTTGCACGGCATCCTCGACGTTTTTTTAATGGAATTTTTCAGTTTTTGTATGGAAAATAAAGAAAAAAAAAATTATTACTAACATGTTGATAATTAGAGGTTTAAGAGTTTCCTAGAGGGGGTTGAAATTTAAATTATTTTATAGGACACACCGTTTTCGAGATATAAGTAAAAAAATACAGTACTGTTTTTTGTAACTGAAGTCGACATGTTGGTTTGAATTTTAGTTCATTACATCTAATTTTATTCCACACATTTTTAATCGCGATTAAATATAGTCAGATTTAGTTAAGAGGATTTTAGATATAGGACAAAATTTTAGTTTAAATCGTCAAATTCAGAATAGCATTTTCACTAAACTAATCTCAGTGCCATCTTAGTGCTGTCAAACTAAATTATAGTTAAGTTGTGTCATTTATAGTCTATTTCAGAATGAGTTTGATCGTTTGACAGGACTAAACTAAATTTAAGTGATTTTTAGTTTAGTTTAGAGAATTTTGTGACAAGAGAATCGGCACCAATTACTTAGTGTGTATCATTTTGACTCAAAATCACGATAACAAATACGAATAGATTACAAACCATTTATTTAAAGCTACAACGATGAAATATGCAAAGCTTTATCAAAAAGGACGAACGTAATTAACACTTACTTGTAAACTAGAACTTTGTAAACTGTTGAACGAAGTTGGCGGGAATTCATACCACGCCCGCCATCTTGCACGTTCCGTTTCTAGTTACGATGTTGCCAAGCGTGAAAATAATATCCGTCGTGGTGTGAATACAGCCTTTGAGGCTGGCAGCACTGCTGGCTGTTTATCATTCAAATATTTTTGTTCGTGCGTAAGTTTTTTATATATAAATTAAAGTTAAAACAGTTTAGATTTATATGTTATGCTTGTACTCTATTCAAGATGGGTTTACGTGAAGATTTTGTTATGCAAATGGCGTTCGGCATTACTTAATACAGATTTTGGTATATCGTGACTTCCTATTAATTAATAGGTTATCATTTTGATTTTGGATAAATCACTAAAATCCATTAACTCTTTGAAAGCTTGCAAAGCGCACTCCTGTGCTCAGCTGAACTCAGCTCTGATAAATGATTTTATTTCTATATGCTGGTTTATGCAAAAGATTTTACACGGCAATCATATTTTAATTACAAAAAAAAACAACCGACTTAAAAAAAAACACAAAAAAAGTGATAAATATCTTTAATTTAAGAAATCGGTGTCTTTGCTTTCCGGCTTTTTCGTTTTTTGCCACCGACTTCCGAAATTAAAGATATTTTTCACTTTTTTAGGTTTTTTTTGGAAGTCGTTTTTTTTTTATTGTAAAAAGTTTTTTTTTTCACTTTGTAGTTGTGGTACCTACCCCACACAATTCGAATACCACTAAATAACAGTGACTGAGTTACATAGAACATCGTCTACGTAGACTAAGTGGGAAAAATACGTAATATTGAAGCTAATTCAAAAACTATGCAAGCGAAGTAAATAATGTTTATATGGGACCATCTCTGAAGCATGACCTACCAAACAAAAAAAGAATCATCAAAATCGATTCATATTTGGCGGTGTAATCGCGTAACATAAACAAAAAAAAAACATAGACGAATTGAGAGCCTCCTTTTTGAAGAAGCCGGTTGATTATTACAAAAAAAAAAAACAACCGACTTCCAAAAAAACACTAAAAACGTGAAAAATAACTTTAATTTCGGAAGTCGGTGGCAAAACACGAAAATTGAAAAGCAAACACCGACTTCCGAAATTAAAGTTATTTTTCACGTTTTTAGTGTTTTTTGGAAGTCGGTTGTTCACTTTTTAGTTGTGGTACCTACCCCACTCAAATCCGAATACCACTACCTGCAATCTAAATAACAGTGAAGGAGTCAAACAGGATATCGTCTAGATAAACTAAGTGGGAAAAATACGTAATATTGAAGCTAACTCAAAAATTACGCAAGCAAAGTTAATAAAATTTATATGGGACCACCTCGGAAGCATGACCTACCAAACAAAAAAAGAATCATCAAAATCGATTCATAATTGGTGGAGTAATCGAGTAACAAACATACAAAAAAAAAAAAAAAAGAAAAAAAAAAAAAAAAACATACTGACGAATTGAGAACCTCCTCCTTTTTGAAGAAGTCGGTTAAAAAACTAGATGAGGTCGGCGTTTCCTATCTGACTACTCTGAGAAGAAAGGCCGAAACAAATAATGGTGTTTTCTTGTTTATTTAGTAAATTTATTATATTAAATAATTTTGCATGCCGTAAGGCAAAATGTATCGGGACTCTAATCAAAATAACCATCATATCTGTATACCTACATTATTGGCAAATAAATGATTTCTACTTATATTTCTACTAGCTGCGCCCCGCGGTTTCACCCGCGTAAGTCTCGATCCCGTGGGAATATCGGGATAAAAAGTATCCTATGTGTTAATCCAGGTTATAAACTATCTGTTTGCCAAATTTCATCCAAATCCATTCTGCCGTTTTTGCGTGATTGAGTAACAAACATTCAAACACACAAACTTTCACATTTATAATATTAGTAGGAAGTAGGATTTTAAATTCAGAGGTTGCTTTTTAGAAAAGAATCACACAGATTGAGTGGACCTGTCCAGTCAGTGCACGCATTTGTCAGTAATCGTGCAGCTCAACTCAGAACTTTGTGATTTTAAATCGCAATGAATTCATAAACGATTGCCCATCAATCGAAGTATTAAATTATGTACTAATGTGACAACACGAGCATCAATGTCAAGAGAGTTGATTGTCAATTGTTATTTTAGGAAGCCCATCACAGTAATTATCATGAGTTAATAAATAATTGAGGTTCAATTAACACTAGACCAGACACCGCGAACAAAATTTTGGCGTATTTATTTATTACCATATTGTATTAATATTATCATTGTTATCTGCCTAGCCTTTTCCCAACTATTGGGGTCGGCTTCAAGTCTAACCGGACGCAGCTGAATACCAGTATTTTACATGGAGTGATCGCCTATCTGACCTCCACAACCCACTGGGTAATACGATACCCCTTGACAAGACAGACTTTCGGGCGCTGACGACCGGTAACGACTGTCAAAGATCTACAACTGACAACCGGAACCAACGGTTTAACGTGCTTTCCGAGGTACGGAGCTTGTCTCGATATGAAATGGTTGGTCACTCATCTACGAACCGACCGCGGCATGTGTAGCTAAACCATAGATCGACCCGGCTGTTATTATTTAGCCACGAGCCCCTGCCGAGTCAACTTACTTCTAACCAAAGACAAACAAACATTTTTATATGCCATACGAGTATTAACTTCTAAAACAACAAAACGTTAGAAAATTGGCATCTGCCCGCATCCAGCCGAGTTACGCATGATGAAAATTGTGGAGCCTCTCTATTGTTCTGGGGGCGGCAAATCAACTGCATAGTGTTGGGATAGGTAACTGTCGATATCGATATAAATGTCTTGGATAAGATCGAGTGATAAACTGGTTCAAAGCTTAAAATAACTTGGCGTTTGTGATAAAGGTATTCTTAGTTACTGAAAGTTAGATGCTTAGTAAAAAACCGCTGACATTTGTTAATGGTCCTAGGGTTTTAGTTACTCCAATTTTTTACTAGTCCGGGTTGACATAATTATAATTATTAAGTAGTTTTTTTGTAAACATCATTAGGCGCTTAGTTACAATCTACACTCCTCTGGGCCATCACTCAAATCGAAGAGAATTTTTCGATAGATATTTATAGTTTTTCCCTCTTGTGGAACTTGCTAAAAGTCCTTATAAACTTCTTTACATTTTTTTTTTCCCCAAATCCTTAATTACGTCTATTCTTAATATTAAAAAGTTACATGTGAGTTTGTCAGTAGAGGGTAATCTTCGGAACTACTGATACGATTTCGATTATTTTTCACTAATTGGAAGCTACAGTATTACCGAGTCAGTGTCATAGGATATATTTTATGTTAATCAAGATATTTCACACGGAATATTATGATTCAATGAATATCAACGATGTCGCGGGCAGAAGCTATAATTTTATTTTTAAAGAATAAGTCTCCTCAAGTATTCTTCATCGATATCGATAACTTAGCTCCAACGTGTCCCATCCCTAAACCACTTGTTGTACGTTGGCGGGTAATTTTCCCGCGCAGATTCATTGAAAGGCGGCGGTAAACGTTACTCAAGTTTACCGGTAAACACCGACATTTTGTTAGCGGGATATTTTTATTTATAAAATGGCAGTTAAATTGTTTGTAAAATAAAGGGATCAGAGGGTCTAGACAAGTGACAATCGCTTCGAAAGCGTTTCTTATTTTTACAACGACTTTCAACAGGATTGACATAAACTTTTCGATAGCTTATGTCAGTCCTATACATTTTTGCCTTTTCCATCATCGTTATCGCTGATAGAATGTCACTTTGTCTAGGACCTCAGGATTTTAAGTACCTAGATGTGATTTTCGGTTCCTTTTTTGGGAGATAAATTCGTGGCTAACGCTGTTAGTCACGAATTTATCTAGCACGGGTCGATCAAAGATTAAGCTACGCTTGCCGCAGTTGGTTCGTAGATGGGTGACCATACTTATCATCCATTGCATATCAAGAACCCTACGTGCCTCGGAAAGCACGGCCCGGCTGTCATTCATAGTGTTGACAGTAGTTTTTCCGGTTACTCCAATTGTCATTCTTTTTTCAAGCACTTCTTGACATCCGATTGAATTGAAACTTGGCATACTTAATAAAATTACCGAGATATTTTGAAACTATGATACCATGGAGCTGGTCTGATGATGGAGCCGGAAGTTGGCCATAGAATCAATCAAACAAGATAGCACTATCGTGTTTGGACTCATTGGCTATGTATTAACAAATGCTTTCACATTAGGTGGTGTTCAGGGTCTGATGATGGAGCCGGACGGTGGCCATGGGAAAATCCTTTTAAGTTCATTAAAAGCTTGTTTAAAAAAATATTTTTACTTATATATTTTATTACCTCTTTATAACCTTGGGGTATAGTGTTACCCAGTAACTGCTTTGTGAAGGTCAGATAGGCAGTCGCTCCATGTAAAATACTGGTATTCAGTTGCATCTGATTAGACTGGAAGCCGACCTCAATATAGTTGGGAAAATGCTAGAGAATCCCAAAAAGATAGAACTTCCCAAAATTCTAATGCAGTTCTATGAACGCTTATTTTACTGTTGGGACAGATAAAAGTTATGCTAAGTGGTACCTGCGCTTTTAATGTATCTACAGGGTGTCTTTTAAAGAGATGTCGATCCTTAGAGGATAGATAGTGTGTGAATTTAAGACAATTTATTTTACTCTAGATAGGTGACTAACTGCCTGCACTTGACCAATTCAAGATTTTCTATGTTTTACTCAAAATCGCTTCGTCGGCTTCCAGTCTAACCGGATGCAGCTGAATACCAGTATTATACACGGAGCGACTGCCTATCTGACCTCCACAACCCAGTAACTGGGTAGGTAATACGATACCCCTTGGTTAGACTGGTTGTCAGACTTTCGGGCTTCTGACGATTCGTAACGACTGTCAAAGATCTACAAATGACAGCCGGGACCAACGGCTTAGCGTGCTTTCCGAGGCACGGAGGAGTCTCGATAAGTGAAAATGGTCACCCATCCACGGACCAACCCCGGCAAGCGTAGCTTAACCTGATGGATCGACCCGTGCGGCTGGTATTACTTAGCCACGAGCTCCTCCATGTTTTACTCAATTTTATTATTCTATGTTTTACTCAATTTTATTAATTTTTTTTCGAATCATTCTACCATTTGGGATAAATAGTTATTGGATTTTCGAGTTACCATTGTTTATTTTCTAATGAAAGAAAGCCTTAACTTGTAAATAAAGCTTGAATGAAATGCTTAAAAGTATTCTAAACTAGATGCTGCACGCGGCTTCACCCACGTGAACCCTAATTCTTTTTCTAAAATAAAAGTAGCCTAAATTACTCCACATAACAAAGTCAAAGTCGGTGCACCCGTTTCGGAGATTAACCGGAACAAACAGATAGAGAGACAAAATTAAAAAAAATATAGATTTCTTGTTATAAGTACCTCGTACATTCCATTTATTAAAACGCTGTTATTTTGGCATTACAAACAGACATATCAATTTTATATTTATTTGTATTGACTAGCTGACCCCACAGCCATTGTCCTGTACTCCTGTCCAAAATACAAGAAATCCATAGAAAGGAGGACGTTCAGAGGGACTAGACAAGTGACAATCGCTTCGAAAGCGTTTCGTATTTCTACAACGACTTTCAACAGGATTGGTCGACATAAGCTTTTCGATAGCTTATGTCAGTCCTATACATTTTTGCCTTTTCCATCATCGTTATCGCTGAATTAATTAATGTCACTTTGTCTATGCCCTCTGTATTCTCCGAATACCTATTAACATATTCCGGGAAACTTAACATATTTTTTCATAAAAACCTAATTCGAACTATTACGAACATTTTAAAACATAAAACATTTCATTTAAATTAATTAATTTAAAGCATTTCATTTTTATACAGCGTGCCGCTTTCATGGTGACATTAATTTAACACACGTATACGATTTCGCGTATTCATTTAATGAAAATATTTTAATTTCATTAAACGTTATTATTTACTGATTTATTTACAATTTTCTAAATTACCATCTTGGAGGTAATTTAGAAATTAATATTTTAATTTCATTAAACGTTATTATTTACTGATTTATTTACAATTTTCTAAATTACCATCTTGGAGGAACCTGTAATTAAAGAACTGTAGCGAAGAGGTCATTTGCCGGGGTCAACATCATATGTAGGCAAATAGAAGGAAAGCCGCGCAATTTCTTAGAAATTATGTCGCCGACAAAGAATCGGCCGACACAACGTAAGCCAGCTGGTAGGTAGCTTCATGAATGAATCTTTTACACGGAGTGACCTCAGTTTTGGTTATGTCTTTATTATTTAGTTTGTTTGAAAATTTAAATTTTTCAATTGACCAATTATTTTATTTTATTATAATTTTTATGATTACTGGCCACTAGCCCTACCCGTGTGTTAAATTAATGTCGCTATTGTAGCGGCACGTTGTATAGACAGAAAATCTATCTTAAATAATTTTAGAGTATCCGTACTAAACCATCGTATATCACTAAACCACCCTGTATAAAAAGTATAAACTCTTCTAAATATAACCTGCTTACGTCACCAGAAAACAAGATGGTGCTTCATAACATCTTTGAAGTTTATAATTAGTTTTAAAAGACATCTAAATCGTTTAGCTTGTAAACAACCTCCCTTTTTACCCGACTGCCCCAGAAGGAGAGTATGGTTTTTCGAGAGTATGTATGTATGTATGTATGTCTATTTCTTTGGCACGCTCTGTAGCATAATAATAGCGGCTTGTTGGATTTAAACATACGAGGTGGTGTTAGGTTCGTCTTAATTGTGGGAGTGACATAGGCTATAATTTTTTTATATATTTCATCTACAAACAAAAAAAAAGGGAGGGGAAGGTTTTTTTAAAATAAATTACAATATTGGTATCAAATAAAAAAATTAATAAAACTAAAAAGGTTTATGCGTTTTTGCAGGCGGGTTTTTTGTTTTTTAAATAATTTGTTTTATTGATAATCTTGACGAAGGAATCCAAGCATTTTGTAGGTTTTAGAAGTAGAAAGATGAAAGAATGAGGAATAATGTCGTCTGGATATTTTTGAGTATGAATATGATGGTTTATAAGAGTAGGGGAAGACCAAAGAAACGATGGATGGACTGTGTGAAAGATGATATGGCTAGAAAGGGGGTGACTATCGAGATGACGACTAATATAATTAAAATCGTTAGCGTTATTTTATGTCTATTTATCGCAGTATTTAATTTGATATTGTTATGTACAAAATTAGAACATTATAACGTGTGATTTGTGATTGCAATTAGGTGATACTATATCAGTATTTTATTCAATAGATTTTTAGAAGCTGAAAAGTTTGGACAATGAACTTACTCACGCACTTTGATTTGTCACTTAATAATTATAATCAATCATCATCATCTGCCTAGCCTTTTCCTAACTATGTAGCTGAATACAAAATTTTACATGGAGCGACTGCCTATCTGACCTCCACAACCCAGTAACTGGGTAATACCCCTGGGCAAGACTGGTTGTCAGACTTTCGGGCTTCCGACGACCCATAACGACTGTCAAAGATGCACGAATGACAGCCGGGACCAACGGCTTACGTGCTTTCCGAGACACGCTGGAGTCTCGGCATGTAAAAATGGTCACCCATCCACGGACCAACCTTAGCAAGCGTAGCTTAACCTGATGGATCGACCTGTCCAGCTGTTATTACATAGCCACATTATATAATAACCACTTAAAATTATCTAAGGGCCTCTGTGAGTTGGCTTCGGCTCCTCGTTGGTACGCCGTCCTCATAGAAACCCTTGATCTAGCTAGAGATATGTAAAAATTAAATAATAATTGGTTTTGGCCTGCTGAGAAAAGGGACACTCCCGAAAATACCTACTGGTATTCAGCTGCATCCGGTTAGAGTGGAAGCCGACCCCGACATAGTTGGGAAAAGGCTAGGTAGATAATAATCATATTCCTGCATTGTGAATACATTATTATTTACATTTTTAAATATTTTTAGAAAACATAAAAAAAAAAAAAAAAAAAAATATGTTTTTGATGCACCCCCCCTCCTTTTTTTTCTTTTGCATAATTGTACATACATAACGTGTTTGTATAGTTAATTTTATTTAGGATTAAATTATTTCAATAAAAATATTAAAAATATTAGCCCATCGGCATCAGGATCAGGGTCCAAGCTGCCGGTGGTCAGGGCTCTAGGGAGAGGAACCTCCTCACTATGCGTGCTGTGTCCTGCTTTCTGAATCAAGCCGTTGACCCAGCCGCGCAATGAGTATGGAAGTATTTATTTGGATGACAAACTATTCAAAATCAAATTCAAAATCTTTAATTCGAGCCAAGACTCATAGAGGTAAGTAGTTTCCTTAAAACTACGAGTTAGTAAACAACACAATACGGTGACACATGTAACTGACAGCAATGAATCATGTAGGGACAGTCCACTCTGCCAGCTATCATTTTCAGAGCCCTGTTGGGACTGGCCATGACGCGTGCCACCATTGATGCAGCGCGCTTGCGCATTAAAGTATTGGGTCTATGAAATTGGCGTTTTTTTCTCACACATAGAGAACCTCGTCACTTCTATGATTTAAAATATTCATCAATTGCTTGGTATTATATCGAATAATGACCATCATAGACAACTACCAATAGTAAAAAAACCTTATTACTTATTGATTTCTAAACATAAAAAATACCTTAAAAATGACTCCTCATTGTGTTAGCAGAAATGACCACTATTTTTTTTTTAACTTAGCCATAAATTATTTTCGTCGCTTAATCTAAGTGGCATACGTTATTTTAGTTTTTAAACATTAGTCCATAAAAGTTTTAAAACATTCGTGTTCATGGTTGTTATATAAATTAAGAAAATTTTAGTATGAAAAATGCAACTTCTTTAAAATTTCCCATACAAAACACCAATTTCATATGGGGACCTAATATAAAAACAATCTACACGCGCCGCCGCAAACATCCCTGATGCACTGCAACGCGATGGCAGCCCCATCAGTATTCTGAACGCATTATATAATTAAAAATCTCCACAATCATGTGATACATTGTCTATCCCAGACTTTAGCGAGCCAATACCACTCAAATTTTTACAAGCGATACTAAACACTCGTGACTAATTGACGTATCAAAACCCACACGAGACTTAAAAGATCAAACATTAAAAAATCATTAAGATAATCACATTAAGCTGGGACTATCGATAACTTCATAATATCGATAAAGCAGATATCTCTTTGTCAGACATTTGTTATAGATGAGAACATCACTAGTTTACAACCCACGAGATTGGTGATTAGTGTTGGGAATCTAGTGTTACTGTAGTAAAAGTTAATCTATTTAGTCTGCAATAAAACTCAAAGGCTGCATATAGATTATTTTAGAGTGGACGTTTGAATATAGTAATTTAATTTTCAAGCACTTTTGATCATCCAACGAACAGACATACCTACAACATTATTTTTTCATTATGCTAAAGAAAAAAAAATCTGCTGTTCCATACATATTATTTTGTCGATTTAAGTGAACACAGATGTAGGGAACAGCTGATTTTTTTTTCGCGATTTCTATGTTGGTCCCATAGAAAAAGTTGTTCAAAATGATGAGTACAATGACCCCTTTTCGGGTTTAGCATAAAGAAAAAATAATGTTGTATACTGGGTGTTAGGGTAGACACCGTTATCCTTGAAACCAGTGGTTTGGTGTCATCTATAATGTACTTTTTCTATGGGACCAAATTTGAAATCGCGAAAAAAAAATCAGCTGTTCCATATATTTGTGTTCACTTAAATCGACAAAATGTATGGAACAGCTGATATTTTTTTTGCGATTTCAAAGTTCGTCCCATAGAAAAAGTATATTATAGATGACACCAAACCACTAGTTTCAAGGATAACGGTGTCTACCCTAACACCCTGTATATAAGGTGTATCTTTTTATACACGAAATATCATATATGGGGTTATTGTACTCATCATTTTGAACAACTTTTACTAAGGAACTAACACAGAAATTTCTTAAAAAAACAGCTTTTCCCTACATTTATGTTCACATCGCTCGTCAAAATGTAGGCAACAGCTGATTTTTTTTGACGCGGCAGCACTGTCTCGTGCAGGATCATACCTTTAGTGTTGTTACTTGAAGTATGAGTTGATAAAATCCGTTTTTTTTTATCGAGTTTACATAACGATAGCTGTCACGTCATTGACGATTACACAAAAAACAATGATATTTCTAGTAAAACGACACTAAATACAGATTAAACACTAAATACCCAAAAAAAAACTTCCTTTTTCAGGTTGTTTTGTTACCGAAACCCACAACATCTGCGGAGTTTCGCTAGCTAATGTAATCTGACCCTGTATTCCCTGAAGATTCTTTGAGATTTAACTTCTTTTAGAAGTTCCCTTCATCATAATCATTTCAGCCGAAAGACATGCTGGACATAGGCCTCCCCCAAGCATCGCCACTTCGACCGGTTCTGTGCTTCTTTCACACAGTGCATTCCCGTGGCCTTCACCAGGTCTACCTTGTGGAGGGCCTTCCAACGCTACGTCTTCCGGTACGCGGTCGCCACTCCAGAAACTTTCGGCCCCATCAGCCATCTTTTCTGCGAGCAATGTGCCCTGCCCACTCCCACTTAAGTTTGGCAATACTTCGGGCTATGTCGGTTACCTTGGTTCTCCTACAGATCTCTTCATTTCTGATTCGATCACGCAGGGAAACTCCGAGCATAGCCCTCTCCATTGCCTTTAAGGTGACTTTCAGCCGTTTAATGAGGCCCATTGTGAGCGACCACGTTTCAGTGCTATCATCATCTCTTTTAACCCTACCTCTCCGTAATTCTGGGAAAGTCAGATCACTCTCTGATACCTCCCACGTAGAATAAAGTGCATTGTTAATTTTAACGCAAACGTTTTGGTCCGGTCGAGAGGTTTACAAATATGGCGCCGTTGTGTGCACAGCGCTTGACCATTACAGGCCACAGGCATTCCGGGAATTTAATTATCAACGGGCATTTTTGTTTTTGTTGTGTTTAAAATGTGGGTAGTTATCGATTAGGTTATGGAGGCTACTGAGATGGCGACTAATAAAGAATTAAGGAAGAAAAAGACATTTTATTATTTGTATTTTATTTAACTACCTGCACCCTATTTGCGTAATACACAATCAATCAGAATCGGTTTGAAACAAATAACTAATGCATTGCTTCAAAGATTCGAAAAATAAATTTGCTCAACAACGGATATAACGCAATGAATGTTGTTGAACTGTCAAAATGAAACAAATTAGTCTTAATCGGTTACGAAAATAAGTTACGCAATTAGATAGCGGGTCTACCGGGTTTTTTTTTACCGGCATTTTTAACTACACGGCACACGCCAGTAAAGTCGGTAATTTTTTTTCCGACATCTTCTTCAATTATCGTCACATTTCAGTCAATTTACACAAAACCTTAATGCATTATACACCTAAACCTTCCTCATGAATCACTCCGTCCAATGGTGAAAGCCGTATGAAAATCCGTTTGGTAGTTTTTAAGTTTATTGCGTTCTGACTTTACTTTATAAATATCAAAATTAAAATCAAAAGACATTTATTCAAACTAGGCTGAGAATCAGCACTTTTCGAACGTCAAAATTACATAAGACAGTCCCCCAAAACGCCCACCCTTCACCACTTCCTAGTGCTTTAGCTGGGAAGAAGAAGTGGCGCAACAAACTCCCCAGCAGCACAGCTGTCTGTTCAGTTAGAAAAAAAAAACTATACAATAGTATGCAAAATCATTCACATAACGGAACACAAAAACCTAAATCTAATTATTAGCCATACTAGCTGCGCCCCGCGGTTTCACCCGCGTAAGTCTCCCGTGATGATCCCGTGGGAATATCGGGATAAAAAGTACCTTATGTGTTAATCCAGGTTATAAACTATCTTTTTGCCAAATTTCATCTAAATTCATTCGGCCGTTTTTGCGTGAAAGAGGTAGCAAACATCCATCCATCCATACTAACAAACTTTCGCGTTTATAATATTAGTTAGATTAGATGTCAGCTAGCACACGCCATTACCAACAAAAAAAATTAATAAAATAAAATATATATTTTCTAATCTAGATTCTAAAGAAGATAGAGAATTACTACGGATTAATGTCCTAGAAGTAAGATGGCTTGAGATATTGAATTGGAAACTTTAGTTCGGGATTGTCCTTTCAAATAGTTGGTAAGTAGACCAAGCGCCCGATTCATGCTGGACCGAGGCAAATAGCTAAACTCGACGGAGCAACAACTAACAATGGTGTATAGAAAGGAATTGAAATGAAAATATGCGGAAATGCCTCGGTTTTACCTTCGATCGATATTACTAGCCCCACTAGATGTAAGTTGGTTTCATAATGTTTACACAGTATGTAACATAAACCCTCTCCTATCCGAAAGGGGGGGGCCTAGGTACCGCAATAACATTACTAGATAAAAAGTTTTTTTAGCCAAAGGGTTTATTTACCCTTTGGCTAAAAAAACTTAGAAAAAGACAGCAGAGTCTTAGTAATAGGTTCCCGTTTTAACGGGAACCTATTACTAAGACTCTGCTGTCTATCTGTCTGACTATCTGTCTGTCTGTCTGCCTGTGTGTCTGCCTGTCTGTCTGTCTGTCTGTCCGTCTGTCACCAGGCTGTATCTCATGAACCTTGATAGTTAGACAGTTGAAATTTTCACAGATGATATATTTCTGTTGCCGCTATAACATCATATACAAAAAAACAGAATAAAATAAATATTTAAGGGCAAAAAAAAACACGTTTTTGTATGGGAGCCCCCATACAAAAACGTGTTTTTTTTTGCTGTTTTTATAGATAATGGTACGGAACCCTTCGTGCGCGAGTCCGACTCGTACTTGGCCGGTTTTTTTTTTTAGTACCTAAATCACCACAACTTCATTTTAAATTAGCAAATTTTCTGCACAGGTCATATGTTATGACTTATATACACCCGCTAAAAGACGGCCGCCCGCGCTCCATGTAAAAACCCGGTAAAATTCCCAATTGAAGAAAAATGAAGCGATTTTTTTTAAACTCATTTAAAAAAAAAAAAACCACGTTAATAATTAAAAAATGTTTTTTTATTAAAGTTAAAAATAAAAAAGGTAAAATTATGATTTACATTAATTTACATTAAAGACAACAATTTTATTAGATGCTAAATTAAAAAAAGAAGACATAATATTTTCAATGACTTAAAGAGTAACTATTTTGGTATATTAATTTAAAACTAGATTAAGTAGGATATATTATGTTTAAATAAAAATTCAGTATGATTCTTAAATCTTAACAACACCCTCAAGGATCGGACAGGGATTTTTAAACGCTTTATAACGGTTAAAACATGGCTGTAGGTACATATTGACCAACGAACTCAAACTGCAATGATTTATATTGACTGGTTTTTAAAACAATAAAAATCAGTTGCAAAACTTATCGAAAGTTACAGTCGGAACACATGATCTGATTGCCTGGTATCAATAGAGCACTGTACTGGAACCCGTGATATTGAGGGGATTATTTCCTAACTTACTGATTACCTATGATAAATGCTACGCGTCACCACGCATTAATGTCGCGGGTATTTTTACATGACATGTTCAGAAATAATATGGTAACATCTGATCGTTTAGGGTAAACTGAGAAAGCTTTTACTTTAACAATAAAAAAATAATCTGCCTAGCCTTTTCTCAACTATGTTGGGGTCGGATTCCAGTCTAACCTGATGCAGCTGAATACCAGTATTTTACATGGAGTGACTGCATATCTGACCTCCACAACCCTGTGACTAGGTAATACGTTACCCCTTGGTAAGACTGGTTGTCAGACTTTCGGGCAAAATGAAATGACCAGGTTAAGCTACGCTTGCCGGGGTTGGTCCGTGGATGGGTCACTACCTTTACATACCGAGACTCCTCCGTGCCTCGGAAAGCACGTTAAGCCATTGTTCCCAGCTGTCATCCGTGGATCTTTGACAGTCGTTACGGGTCGTCAGAAGCCCGAAAGTCTGACAACCAACCTTACCAAGGGGTATCGTATTACCCAGTAACTGGGTTGTGGAGGTCAGATAGGCAGTCGCTCCATGTAAAATACTTGTATCCAGCTGGCCGCTGACTGGAAGCTGACCCCAATATAGTTGGGAAAAGGCTAGGCAGATTGATATTGACTTGTAAAGGCAAATGGACAGTTACGAGAAGATGATGCAAGAGGCCGATGATATTTAGGAACTGTTTGAACGAATGATAATTTACCCTGTATTTAAATGCGAAAGAGAGACGTTCAGGTCAATACATTGACAGTGGTTGAAAAAGGCTTTACGTTGATGACGATAATATTTGAAATACTAGGTAATACTTAACTAATAAAAAAAGTTACCATATTCTCATTCAATCTTATTTTTTATTCCTTCCAGTCAAAATGCGTTTCCTGCTTTCCGCCATCTTGCTGCTCTCCGCCATTTTGTCGTGCGCGACACAGGCGCAGTATCCGCGCCCCCGCCGCCCCGAGCGCTTCGACACTGCTGAGCAGATCTCCAACTATCTGAAGGAGCTTCAGGAGTACTACTCTGTGCATGGGAGAGGAAGGTGAGAAAAAATTAGTTTATTTTTTATTTTTACGATTATTCTTTTGATAATTATTTGATTCAGGTGACTAGGACTCACTATACATAGCTTAAACTTTCTAATTAACTGACCCACTAATTGAAAATTCATAAATTTGATTTGAACGGAATTCACAAGCTTATGTCCAGCACGTAGAGAGTTCACAAATTCTGAAAAAAGAAAACACGCATTTAAAACATTAAAATAATGTTTTACATACATAAAAACTAGACCTGAAATAAACCGTGCAGC
Organism: Lithophane ornitopus; assembly: GCA_948473465.1. Lineage (NCBI taxonomy): Eukaryota > Metazoa > Arthropoda > Insecta > Lepidoptera > Noctuidae > Lithophane > Lithophane ornitopus. The sequence goes on along the minus strand of OX419641.1, from coordinate 1,936,518 downwards.
TTGAATTGCAAAACGGGAACATATAAATTCAGTTGTTCAGCTACATTGACAAAATAAAATTGTGTCCCATGCTGGGCGCCAGTTTTGAGAAAGTATTTTGATCTATTTGTTTTGTGTGGTTCTCATTGTGAGATAATTTTTAGCTATTACAACGGTTTAAAAAAATATTATTTTATGTATAGAAAAGAAAAGTTAGGAGTTTCTAGTTACTTCATATGTCCCATGTTGGGCGCCATTATTTTATGTAGTAACGCGTTGGGCGCGTTATTATTATTATTTAGTTTTGTTTGATCTTTTCTTTCTCTTACATATGTGCCTCTTCCTAGTTCTTCTCCCTAATTCTTATATTCTATTTCTAACTACATATATGGTGGCAAAGAAACAGTTTGTAACCATCACTAAGAAAGCTTTATAAATTACGTGGTTCTGTTTCAAGTAGCACTTATTTGTTGTGGAGATTACCTGTTGCAAGCTATTATAGTTACACTACCTGACGCTAGATGTCTCTTTTTGAAGTGAACCACGTCATCTACTTATTTTGTATGGAACTTTCTAACATTGGAAGTTATCTGAAACATCAAAAACAGCATGTCGTACTAGTTATTGAAACAATGCGCATCTGTGCTACCGGGGACTTTGTCGCACGACTTCTTCTTCCCAGCTAAATCACTAAGAAGTGGTGAAGGGCGTTTTGGGGGACTGTCATATGTAATTTGACGTTGAAAAAGTCTTGATTCTCAACCTAATTAGAATAAATGACACTGACAAAGAAAATCTTCTTTATTTTTTATAATTATTTACCAATTATACGTTTTTTTCAGATATGGCAAGAGACAAATGCACATAGCCGATGCGTCTGTGATCTTCCGGGAGAGTCCATTCTTCGAACATAACCTCAACGATGAACCGGCGTTCAAAAACCTTGGCTATAAGTAAATTAATAAAGAATTAATAATTATTAATAATAATAACTACAATAATAACCGTGTAAATTAAAAACAATTGTCTATTTTATTTATATTTTGCTGATTTAATTGATCTGTTAAAGTTCACTGATACTTTTTGAACTGTGACCTGCATAGCTATACTAAACGCTGCTCGAGCATCTGAAAAAAAAAAAAAAAAAATAATAATAATATTCGACGGCTGTTTGCACGATTTTTGACCAAAAATGTGTCATTTTCGACTCGGAAGCCTGTTGAATGGTTGTGAATAGCTATGCTGTTAAGTTTTTGTAAAATATGGGTATGGGAATGATTATAACTGATTTAACGATTATTTTCTCAATTTAATTTCTTCAAAAGAACTGTCACTTTCTCGTCCTTATAAAGACCTTTATTGTTTTGTGAAATTGAAAATTAATTTTACTTATTATAATTATTTTTGTGCTATACCTGTAGCATAAATTGCGATAATTAATAAAATTAATTTTCAAATTAGTTTAGAATACCCAATATAAAATTAATTTCTACAACAAAAAGTTAAACATCCCAACTCAAGCAATTTTATTTACTTAATAATATTTAAACACCAATGCTCTAAAAAAGAATTTAAGTCAAAACTATTCTAGTCAAATTAAAAATCCGTCTTATTATTCTAGTCAATTAATTGCTTATTTTGTCAAAAAAGAAATCCTAAAAATAGTTCTCAAGCTGGGTGAACGACTATTTTTAGGAATTTCTATTTTAACATCCCTTTTATTGTAATGAATAATAAAACTATGTAAAAAAAATACACAAAAAATAGTGTTAACAAAATGTATGTAGTATATATTCAAAATGCAAGATTGTTTCAAGGCCTATTTGTCTTATTTTAACATTGACCCAATTTTTTCTCCTACACACACATTTCTAAGGGGGTAGGCAGAAACTACAGAACGCCACCAGCTACGATCCTTACATACTCCATATGCTTCGTCTACGTTCATATACATCTGGTCATACACACACGCTGGTTGCGAGTACTGCGCACATGACCTTTCTGAAGAACATCACCAACAATTTCACCATATTACCTATGTCCTTCTGGCCGATGGGGCCGAAAGGTTCTGGAGTGGCGACTACATATCGGAAAACGTAGCGTTGGAAGGCCTCCCACAAGTCGGACCGCCCCGATGAAGGCCGTGGGAATGAGCTAGATGCGAGAAACACAGAACCGGTCGAAGGGTGCTTGGGTGAGGCCTATGTCCAGCAGTGGACGTCTTTCCGCTGAAATGATGATGTTGTCCTTTAAGGACTTATACAGGCCTTTGCTGAGCTGTTCAAATCAATATTTTTAATTGACAAAAATGTTGGGCTTCTAGTCGACTCGTATATAAGGTGTATCTATTCATACACGAAATATTTTAAGAGGTCATTGTACTCATCATTATGAACTACTTTCTCTATGGAACCAAACATGAATCTTGAATCTTTGTATTTTACTGTGTGTACATAAATAATAAATAAATAAATAAATGAATCACAGCTGTTCTCTACATTTATGTTCACATAGCTCGTTAAAATGTAGGGATTTAAGGAACAGCGGATTTCAGGGTTGGTCCCATAGTGAAAGTTGTTCATAATGACCCCTTAAGAGATTACGTGTATGAACACCTTATATACAGGTTCAATTAAAATTAGCTAGCAAAACTACAGACGTGGGAGGTATAAAAATTAAAAAGAATTGATGATTTTTGGGGGTTAACGACCGATGGTAGTGTTGTTACTTTGAAGTCATCGTCATCATCTGCCTAGCCTTTTCCCTAACTTGTTGGAGTCGACTTCCAGTCTAACCGGATGCAGTTGAATACTAGTATTTTATATAGAGCGACTGCCTATCTGACCTCCACTACCCAGTTACTAGGTAACACGATATATCTCTTGGTAAAACTGGTTGCCAGACTTTTGGGCTTTTGACTACCCGTAACGACTGTCAAAGATCTACGAAAGACAGCCGGTAAAAATGGCTCTACGTGCTTTCTGAGGTACGGAGGGTTTCGATGGATGCTCACTCACCCATCAATGATTCGACCACGGCTAGCGTAGCTTAACCTTCCATCAATCCGTCCGGCTGTTATCATGTAGCCTATTATTACGTGCGTTAACGTATACATTTCCACCTTCCTAATTAGTACATAAACCGTACTAGTACTATAATCACTGTAACTTCCATTTTAAAACCTCCATCAATTAAGTTTTCCATTAGGGTGATCAAATGACATCACATTCGTGTGATTTTAAAGCTTACGTCAATAGGTGTTAGGTTAAGTTTGGGTTGGCAGCGTTTAATGAAACTAGTGCAAGGTATTTATCTCTTCTTTAATATATATAAAGAAGTTGGTTTGTTCATTTATTTTCGTTTTTTTTTTTTTAAACAAACAGAATTGAAAATTAACTTCATTCATGGGCAAAGAAAGGTACAGCAGTATTTATATTAGTAGTAGATGCTATTATTAATGAAATATTAGTGAAGAAGAGTTGCGCTGTTCTTACTGCTAATTTAGAAATGTACTGTAATTTTAAGAAATCAATAGTATGATAAAATAACATAAGTGCACCACTGACAAAAACATGAATGAACTTAACAAGAATAGAAATACCACATTAGAATAGACCGGATTGGTCTATTCTGTAAACACCTCACCGTGAAAACTCTGATGAAGTGAGCTGTCAATAGTGTCAGTCCCTAGCTCACTGCAAGCTCACTTCACTTTGATATTTTTACAGAAACGATCGGTTGTTCTTTAGTAACAAAATTAATCAGCCATTCATAAAATCAATAGACATGACGTTTTGCCGACGTCAACCGTCAGCTTTTTGGTAATCCTAACACGTCACCACTTTTTATTTACGAATTAGTGACGTTACAAAACATAACCTAAGCCTAAGATGCGTAAAGATAAAGGAAATATGCGTAGTTTATGGTACAGATTTAGATAGTTGCAGATGGATAAACATTAATGTAGTATTAGTAAAAACATCTATCTAATTGCGTAACTTATTTTCGTAACCGATTAAGATTAATTTGTTTCATTTTGATAGTTCAACAACATTCATTGCGTTATTTACGTTGTTGAGCAGATTTATTTTCGAACTTATGAAGCTATTTGGTTTAGAAATTCGATTTCGATTCCTATTCTGATTGATCGTGTATTACGGAATAAGGGTGCTGATAATTCTATAGGTTTGGTGTTAGTCCAATCCTCAATGAAACAGTTAAGGTAGAGACTGAAGCTTATGAGATGCCAGAACTAAATTGTAGCTTGGTGAAACTTAACGTTAAAGGTCTGTAGTTCTAATCTGTAAAAATCTCTCTGTGAAAACTTGGGTGAAGCGAGCTGTCATTGCAGGGATTAACACTATTGACAGCTCACTTCACCTAAGTTTTCACGGTGAGACTCTTACAAACTACATCTTCTGATATCACCAATTCGAGCGAGAAAAAGTATTTTCTGCTTTTCATTATATGCATCGAATAAAAAATCAGTATGAAAAATACAATGTTGTACCATACTTTCAGACCACCTAATAGATTACCTAAACAATCAAACCAATTCAATTTAAAATTAAATCCAAACAGAACCGCGTAATCTTCCAGTATTGATATCACGTTTCACCCAATTAACTCCAAACCTTCGGACATGAAAAATAAAGTGTATATTACAATAACAGCTCGGTGCAAAGAGAAGATGTCAAATCGAAACTAAGTGGATTATAAACAGAGTGCGCGCGCAACTGCGATGTTGTGGTGTAATGGCGGAGGGTTCTTTTTAGTCGACACGACGGAACAGTTAATGGAATAGTGATGTTGGAACTGTTGAAAATATCATTGTACTGATAGTTCTTTTGTACTCTCTTCTTAATTCATTACTAATAATTCTCATTATTAGTTTTTATGGCATAAACGAAACAATATTGAACTCATTTAACGACATCTGCGGTTCTATTCATTTTCTTTGGTGATATTAATCATACAATCAGATTTTTGCTAGAATAAAGAGTACCTTAGATGCAAAGTGGTTCATTTTACCTCATTCCAAAGTATTATTTTACTTGTAAGTGTGAACAAGTATTATATAACCACGTGTGTATTTGCACGTATCGTGGGAGTGACTTATTAGAAAATGGCGCCCAGCGTGGGACAATTCAGAAAGTGGCGCCCAGTGTGGGACAAAACGTGTGGGTAAAAATTACATTCAATTTAAAATTAATGTATTATTTCACCCAATACTGGCCATAAAACAGACCAGAACTATGAAAGTTTGCTCCAAAAAAAAGTAAATAAGTCAAGACAAAATAATACACGAGAAAAGCACCCAACATTCGCTTAATGGCGCCCAGCGCGGGTCATATTTTCACGCCAACCTTTGGTCTAGTAATTAATACTCAGTAACTAATGATCATAAAAAATCACTGTTACTATGACTGTACCTATTATTTGTCACAATCGCTTTATCACCACAGTGTTGCAACCAAAAAGAGCTCAGTCGTCGCAATTCAGGAAGGCGGGCGACACCGCTTATTTTTTACTCAAAAAAATCTATATTTTAAACTAAATATTTAGCAAAATTGACTATTTTATACACGTTTTCTACCTGAATAATATTTTTGAGAGTGGCTCCTATATTTAATGAAGATTTTGTACCATTTGTTGTCTTAAGACCCATATCAGTGAAGAGTGTTTTATAATGTGTTATTGAGTCTAGAAAAGTGTTTTTCAGTTATTTCCCTTTTGATAAATAAGGATTTTGAGGTAATTATGTTTTTATTATTATTAATATATCCGGTTGTATAGCTAGAATGTTCGAGAGCTTTCGAATAAAAAAGAGAAAGGGTATTATCAAAGATAAGGTACCTTCTTAATATCAGCTGTTGGTACAAACGAGAAAGTGTTAACAGTCTATTGGGGATTTTATTGTTTCTATACCAGATTCCTATACACATTACATTGATTTCGTTACATTGATTTCTTTAATATTGGTGACTACCTACATTGTTTTATTGGCTTCCCCACCTGTAAAAACAAATGTGATGTAAGTGATAATAGTAAATAAATAATAAACATCCTGATTTGAACAAGAATTGCACCATTTATATATAAATTATTTTAATGATAAAAGAAATGAGCTCCATTACTGCAGAAAATAAAACTTACAATTATGTATATTGTTGTTTAAGCTAATAAACAAATGAATGTGTCAAGTATAGTAAGTAACCACGAAAGACAGAAGAATAAAAAAATATAAAAACTTTGGCTACGCACAAGAAAAACACACAGTTTATAGCGGACAAACAAAACTTACACCATAATTATATCGGTCGTCAAAAGCCCGAAAGTCTGACAACCAGTCTTACCAAGGTATCGTATCACCCAGTAACTGGGTTGTGGAGGTCAGATAGGCAGTCGCTCCATGTAAAATACTGATATTCAGCTGGTTAGACTGGAAGCTGACCCCAAGATAGTTGGGAAAAGAATAGAAAGGGGATGATGACCTACTTCCTCATCTGAAACATTAATACTGGGTTCCAATAAACAAAAACGAACCGTTTAGCTTACCAATGGTAATTTTTTTTATAGCCAAACCGGGCATGTAAATAGATTCGTAAGCTAATTTTATATGCCTGTGATAGCTACTTCCATATGGGAGGGTCTACAATGCAAAGCTATGAGGACTTTGCTTCATTATTGGTAAAGATACAAGAGTCTTCAGTTCAACCGATTAAGGTCTGTAAATTAAAGTAATCGGCCATAACACAATCAATCCCGTGGGAATATCGGGATAAAAAGTATTCTATGTCCTATTCCGGGTCATGGTCTACCCTCTGTGGCGAATTTCATCCAAATCCGTTCAGACGTTTTAGCGTGAAAGCGTAATAAACAAACTCACTTTCGCATTTATAATGTTAGTTAGGATATCAACTTACTCCAGATTTCCTCACGATGTTTTTTCTTCACCGATATCAGTGATGTACAAGATAAACTTAAGAGTACATCAATCTGCCTAGCCTTTTCCCAACTATGTTAGGATCGGCTTCCAGTCTAACCGGATGCAGCTGAATACCAGTATAAAATATAATAAGATTAAAATATAAAATATATAAAATATTATAAGATTTCCACAAAGTCACGCCTGAATCAATTAATTAACTGAATACCAGTATTCTACGTGGAGCGACTGACTATCTGGCCTCCAAAACCCAGTTATTGCTGGCCACGGTACCCCTTGGTAAGACTGGTTGTCTGACTTTCGGGCTTCGGACGACCCGTAACAACTGTCAAAGATCCACAAGTGATAGCCGGGACCAATGGCTTAACGTGCTTTCCGAGGCACGGAGGAGTCTCGGTATGTAAAGATGGTCTCCCATCCACGGACCAACCCCAGCGTAGCTTAACCTGATGGATCGACCCTTGCGGCTGTTATTATTACATAGCCACGAGAACACCTTATAATATATCTAATTATGAATATAGAAAATTTGTTTGCTATTTTCGTTTTTCCGTCCGTCGTTCATAGTATCGGCCCGAACTCTCTCATTCATCGGTCACGTTCCGAGACATCAAGATGTCTCCGTGGATTGGTTCGTGGCATAGGGTAATTTAAATGTGAAAGCCGAATTATTCCTGAGGGCCTAGACAAGTGACAATCGCTTCGAAAGCGTTTCGTATTTCTACAACGACTTTCAACAGGATTGACATAAGCTTTTCGATGGCTTATGTCAGTCCTATACATTTTTGCCTTTTCCATCATCGTTATCGCTGATAGAATGTCACTTTGTCTAGGCCTTCTGGTTGCTTGGCGAAACTTCACAGAAATTGGCATCTAATGTGAACTTTAATAATTATATATAAAACGTGATGATATCGATATCGTAGACGTCTATAAAATGTTTGGAAATATGTGCACGTTATAACGTTATCGTGGACGGAAATCTAAAAGCGACTTTAGCGTGTTATAGTGATGCCGTGGATGTCAACGAATATTCACGTTAGAATTTTTTTTTAAATCCAATAGCAAACATACCATTAAATCACGTCTGTGGAGTTCTGCCGATTACTTAAATACCCTGTTGCATTGGACCAAACTTAGTTTCTTACTAAACGTCTGACAGTGAAAACTAAAGTGAAGTGAACTGTCAATAGTGTCAATCCCTATCATCTGCCACATTGCTATTCCGTAACCATCTCACCGTGAAAACGTAGTTGAAGTGAGCGTCGAGTGAGCTGTCATTGTCATCGATAGCTACTGATGCTAAGGCAGTGACAGTCCACTCCAAACTCAGCTAAGAAGAATAGCACAACCGGTATATTCTGTAAACACCTCACCGTGAAAACTTAGGTGAAGTGAGCTGTCAATAGCTCACCGTGAAAACTTGTAAAGTGAGCTGTCAATCCCTAGCGTCTGGTGTAGTGACAGCTCACTTCACCTAAGTTTTCACGGTGAGATTTTTTAACAGAATATAATAGCCCGAATGACCAGGGGGCCTAAACCAGCCATATTATCAATTCCTCTAAAAGCAGTTTATTTCCTGAATCTTTGTGACCTGAAACTGAACCTGAAATAATTTGACATAGGAGCAATTCATACTATGTGGACCATTTTACGAATCTCAATAGAAAACTGACAAACAGAAGAATTATATCGTAATATGAATTACACGCCGATCATATTATGAATTGTCAGTTTGTGACATTTTACGATGATTCATAATATATTCATAATATGATTCTGCTAAAGTGACTGTTTTAAGCACCCAGATTTCCGCAAGTCAGACTCTTGAAAATGAGCCCTGAATTGTTTGATAAATAAACATGTTGTTCCAGATAATGGCACCAGTGAAGTTCGGACTATTCAAAGCTCGGAGCAGGGATTACCAGGACCAACAGCCTTCAACGGAGAACTTACTGCATACGAGCCACAGTAGCGACCATTGTAAGTGAAGGAAAAAAAAGTAAAAGTATTAAATACAATAGACGTAGATACATTTAGTAAACGATTCCACTTAGCTATTCTTCAAGAGTCATAAAAAACCCTATAAGAAATCGACACGTGTTTCACCTCCTCAGAATGACGATGTTGTGCTATTCTGTAAAAAATTCACCGTGAAAGCTTATGTGAAGTGAGCTTGAAGTGAACTGTCATTGTCTGAGCATCAGTAGGTATCGATGACAATGACAGCTCACTTCACGCTCACTTCACTTAAGTTTTCACGGTGAGTTGGTTACAGAATAACAATGCAGCTGGTTTCCAATTGATCAATCGTCATCCTGAGGATGCCTCGTTGAGAGGTGCTATTTTATAATGGATTCCGCAAAGTCACGCCTGAATCAATTAACTAAGTTAAAGTATTATAATAATCAGCATAAAATGTTGCCACTACTGGGACACAAGCCTCCTCTCTGTGAGAGGCAGTGGGCCGTAATCCATCACGCGGGCCCAGTGCGGGTTGGTAGATGTCACTCGTCTTCGAATTTTTGGTTCTATGACATGCCGGTTTCCTCACGATGTTTTCCTTCACCGTTTTGAGAGCAGTGGTGATGAAATAATTTACACAAAGTAAACCGCCTGTCTGGGTTCGACCCTACGACCTATAACTCGTAAGTCGCGGTCGTTACCGCGGGTAGATCCATCAGGTTAAGCCACGCTTGCCGAGCTTGGTCCGTGGATGGGTTCATCTTTACATACTGAGACTCCTCCGTGCCTCGGAAAGCACGTTAAGCCGTTGGTCCCGGCTATCACTTGTGGATCTTTGACAGTCGTTACGGGTCGTCAGAAGCCCGATAGTCTGACAACCAGTCCTACCAAGGGGTATCGTATTACTCAGTTACATGGTTGTGGAGTTCAGATAGGCAGTCGTTCCATGTAAAATACTGGTATTTAGCTGCATCGGGTTAGTCTGGAAGCCGGCCACATAGTTGGGAAAAGATCGGGTGGATTGTTGACTCCTCATTTTTCAATGTCGCCACTTGTGAAGGCTATTTCAATTCCTCCTCACTAAAGATAGGCTAACGTGCCTCCTGCCTCCTCCATCTTACCATATAGCAAGATGCTTTAATACATAAAAACGCTCTTGAAAAACCTTTCCTCTTGACTAGACTCTCGATTCCCCTTTGATCTCGCCAATCTTGTCATCAATGCCTAAGGCTCCGTTCACGATCTCTGGCGATGTGACTCCCGAGGCGATTAGCGTCAAGCGACAAGCGCGCGCGACTTCATGCCATGCCACGACCTTGCCTTGTGGCGTCGGCGACTTCGCAGACCGCGCAGGTTGCAAATCGCTTGTCAACTATCCGTCGCGCGGGTAAAATCCAATACACACATTGCGAGGCATGCGTAACGCACGCGGCGGCGCTCGTCGCATTCTTTGCAATGTGTGGACTTCCACTTGTGAGGGTGAGCCAGCGTATGTCAGCAAACACTCCATGATCAATCAAAGCGTACGTGTGGCGTGAGGCGTGCGCAGCGCCAATAGCTTCGACCAGTCTCGCCACAACTGAAGGTACGCAGATTGCGAGCCAAGTGCTTCGCATACGCGGTTGGATCGACCCGAGCATCAGTCAACCTGAGTATGCGCTGGTTTTATTTTCAACTCGAGGCAAAAATATATCGAGGCGTGCGTTGCGAGGCGTGCGTTGCGAGGCGTGCGCGGCGCATGACTTGCAATGTCTGTATTTGCCTTAATACGCGCTAAACCGTCGCGTCGCATGACATGCTCTAAAACAACTTACTTCTTCCATTTGTTTTCTCCGCAATCGCTGTCGCAAGACGCATATCGCTTTAGGCTACCACAAACAGGCGCGATATCGCGGGCGCGACAATGGCAGCGTTGCCTATCGTGCCCGCGATATCTACCCAGTTTGCACGAGGCTTTAGGGGTAAGAGTATAAAACTCAAGGGGTTGGAAGCGTGCCTAAAGAGCGATGGCATTGAAAATCTTTGAAGTTTGAACTGGCCTTGTCTCCACTTATGAATCAAGGTTTGACTGAACAAAAATGCCATACTTAATTATTAGGAAGTGCCTCCGCTGCCGGCGCCGGTTGCTGAATTGGCTGCCGGCGCTTACTTTGGTTGTCAGTTTGGCGTAATTAAAAAAGCATGTAATATTTCTTTTCCATAATCAATCCCTATTCGAGTAATAAAGTATAGACTACCCGGAACCGAACTAGTTAGATTAGGTCAAATACTTGTAATCGCAAAAAAAGGTTAGGTTAGATTATAACTGTGACCCCCTACGCCAAAAACGACTAGAATGTACAGAAAAAAAAAATGTTAGGGTTCTGAATACTGGAAGAGTTTCCATAAACGCCGCACCGCCGCGCCGGTGTCCAATAAGGGAGCCGGCGGCGGCGGTGACAATACTGCCGGTTCCCAATGGCGTTATTTTTGGGAGCCGGCGCCGGCAGCGGAGGCACTCCCTTATTATTAATCTATATTTACTAATCATAAATCTGAAGAGTTTGTTGTCATTTCCAACGTCGAAAAAACATAATCATTATTTGATTTTTTTCGACGATATTTTTCGACGTTTCGACGTTTTTGGTTTTTTCGATGTTGGAAATGAAAACAAACCCTTCGGTCGCGTATTGATTTTTAAACGAATACTTAATGCGAACAAACCTAAATGTCTTAAGTTCTCGTTACCTAATGTACCTCAAGTAGGACTAAATTTAAAACTTGATGGCAAGAAACTAGATGCTATTACGGAAACTGTATTTCTAGGAATTACTATAGATTCGAAATTGCAATGGGGCGCCCACATTAGAGCTCTTTCAGGCAGATTAAGTTCAGCTGCATATTCAGTAAGAAAAATAAGGCAGTTGACTGATATAGCCACAGCTAGGTTAGTATACTTTGCTTATTTCCACAGTATTATGTCTTATGGCGTTCTGCTGTGGGGATCGGCAGCGGACGTAGATTCAATTTTCATCTTGCAAAAGAGGGCAATTTGCGCGATCTATAAAATGGGTCCTCGTGAGTTTCTTAGAAATAAATTCAAAGAAGTTGATATACTAACTCTGCCTTCTCTTTATATTTTAGAAAGTATTTTGTATGTTCGCAAAAACTTAGAACTCTACAAAATAAGAAGCGATTTCCATAATATAAATACACGTAGTAAACATGAAATTGTGATACCTAAATTTAGATTAACCAAAACTAGTAAGTCATTTGTTATAAACAGTATCCGCTTTTATAACAAGTTGCCAAAGTCTGTTACAGAACTTAGCGATCGAAAGTTCAAAACCCACATAAAACGTGTCCTTATCAAAAAAGCATATTATAAGATTAAAGACTACGTTGAAGACAAGGAAGTTTGGCAATAATTCCTTCTGCACATGTGGCTTCCCTGGTACCTCATTAACGGCATAACTATGTACGAGTCTGTTAACTGCTCCCAAATTACCATGTTTTTTTTTTTTTACATTCAACTTGACATAATTATCTTATTATTTGACATTGTATACCTACAATTTGGTTTCAAGTCTATTATAGTGGCTTTTGTGGACATGATAATTGTTTAGATTTGTTACAGTTGTAATGGCAATCATGTCAATTGGTTTGAATAGGTCTTTATTTTTATTATCTTACTTATCTCTTGTATAGATTCTTTTTCATCTTGTGAATGTGAGAACGATGTAGGCTTAGTGGACTGTAGTAGTTTTGTTGAACATTTTCTATTTTGTTAAGTACTTACCTGGTACTTTTTGAAAGGCCTACACTGTCCTCCCATACCTAATAACACTGTAATTCGAAAATATTGTAACAGCCAATTTAAAAAAAAACAAAATCCAAAGTCATTTATTCAAACTAGGCTGAGAATCAGCACTTTTCGAACGTCAAAATTACATAAGACAGTCCCCCAAAACGCCCACCCTTCACCACTTCCTAGTGCTTTAGCTGGGAAGAAGAAGTGAAGTTCAGTTAGAGAAAAATTGATTCTATACAAAAGTATACAAAATCATTTACATTACATACATAAAACTTAAATCTAATTATTAGCCATATGTCAGCTAGCACACGCCGATATACCAACCACAAAAAAAAATGATAAAAATAAAAAATAAAACGGGAACGACTCAAGCAATTATTTTTAAAAGAGTAACCGTGGAGTTTCTTGCCGGCTCTTCTCCATAGGAAACGACCAAATTTTTATCTACTCGAAGACAAACGACAGCATTAAAGCAACACAACGAGGTACCTGCGCCGTGTGAGCTCATTTCCATCTATCGATGTAGTACGGGACTGCAAAAGATACGAACTCTCAATGCAATCTCATCTCCGATTCCGACAACGCAACTGCACGGCCTCCGTATCGACTTTATTTCCGTTACAGTACCTACTTTTTACTTCCATATCTAGGTATCCATACCTATAGGTACTACATAAAAATAAAAAAGCTGAATAGTTTGTTTATTTGTTTGCGTTAATGCAAAAGCGTGAGGGTAGCGCGCAAAATTAGAATTTTCTTACGTATTTTACAATTCTCAGATCAGTATGAGTGGTATCAGCTTGTGTTGATCTAAATATGATCCGCGGCCGTATTAAATATTCATATAAATGATAAATGATTTATTTCTGTAAGTAGGTTTGTACAAACACTTTTACACGTCAAACACATTTTTAAAACTAGATGAGGTCGGCGTTTCTTATCTGACTACTCTGTGAAGAAAGGCCGAAACAAACTCAGAGGTCACAGTCTCTTTTAAAGTCCAGACATAATCTTGGTCAGATTATATTAAGACCATGTAGATTGGTGTCTGAAATGATCTTTTGAGGAAAGAACCACACAGATTGAGTGGACATGTTCAGTCAGTGCACGCATTTGTCAGTGATCGTGCAGCTCAACTCAGAATTTAAGGAGCTCAACGATTTGACGAACAATACCAAAAACAGGACATTTGGGTAGGCCGCATAAATTACTCAAACTGCCAGACCATGATTAATTAAAACTAAGGAAAAATACATAATTATTGAAGCTAACTCAAAAACTACGCAAGCAAAGTTAATAAAATTTATATGGGACCACCTCTGAAGTATGACCTACCAAACAAAAAAAGAATCATCAAAATCGATTCATAATTGGCGGAGTAATCGCGTAACAAAAACACAAAAAAAAACATACAGACGAATTGAGAACCTCCTCCTTTTTGAAGAAGTCGGTTAAAAAAAGAAAAGAATGATCCACATAGTTTTCACATTCACAATAATTAAAATAATGTAATACTTTACAAAGTACATAATTCATGTCATTGTAGGTATACATAAAATGTCAATGTGAATATAAAATCCAGACATAATCTTGGTCAGATAAATATCAAATCAATCAATCTGCCTAGCCTTTTTCTAACTATGTTGGGGACGGTTTCCAGTCTAACAGGATGCAGCTGAATACCAGTATTTTACATGAAGCATCTGCCTATCTGACTTCCACAACCCAGTAACTGGGTAATACGATAACCCTTGGTAAGACTGGTTGTCAGAACTTCGGGCTTCTGGCGACCCGTAACGACTGTCAAAGATCTATGAATGACAGCCGGGACGAACGGCTTAACGTGCTTTCCGAGCCACCTTAATAATAATTACAATCATAAAAATCATCAATACAACTCTCTAAGTTCTCTATTGAATAATTACTATTTTAAACAACATACAACCTTTTTTTTTTAAAACCTTTATTTGTAAATTGCAAAAAACCTACGAAACTTTGAATTTCATGGGCTACCTTAGCGCATCCCCCTTAATCAAATGCTATCGGGATGATAACTGCATCACTACATGACATATTATAAAAGAAAGTCCCCCGCCGCGACTGTCTGTGTGTCTGAACTCAATTACCCCAAAAACCGCCAAGCGGATTTTCATACTGTTTTCCCCAATGGACGGAGTGATTCATGAGGAAGGTTAAGGTGTATAATTCATTAAGGTTTTGTATAAATTGGCTGAAATATGACGTTAATTATAATTGTCACTTTAATTAATTTACCTACTAATATTTATTTACAGTGGGTGCTCTGGGCACTCCAACTTCCCCCATCCCCTCAACCAGTAAGGGAGGCTTGGAGGCCGCAACCTCTGCCGACCTGTCAGTACTGAACATTGATAGCGAAGACGATGTAAGTATTAAACAAAAGCCAAAAATTTGAGGTTACCAAAGATACAAATGTCTAAAGTTTTTTTTTAATCTCGTAGACTAATTTGACAAGGGCAAATGTCAAACTCCAAATAACTAATTAAACTCGAAATTAATCAAAAAAAAAACTTTTTACAAAAAAAAACAACCGACTTTCTTTTTTTGTAAAAAGTTTTTATTTTTCACTTTTTAGTTGTGGTGTAGGTACCACAACTAAAAAGTGAAAAATAAAAACTTTTACCTTTAAACCCACACAAATCCGAATACCACTAGCTGCTATGTAAATAACAGTGAAGGAGTCAAACAGGATATCGTCTAGATAAACTTAGTGGGAAAAATACGTAATATTTAAGCTTACTCAAAAATTACGCAAGCAAAGTCAATAAAATTTATATGGGACCACCTCGGAAGCATGACCTACCAAACAAAAAAGAATCATCAAAATCGATTCATAATTGGCGGAGTAATCGCGTAACAAACATACAAAAAAAAAACAAAAAAAAAACACAGACGAATTGAGAACCTCCTCCTTTTTGAAGAAGTCGGTTAAAAACAAGACTGTTTATCCCTGTACATAGTGCGATAATTCGTGTTGATAATTGAAAATTAATTTCATTTAAATTTCAAGTATCAACAGCGTCTAGAGACAAACAGTCTTCTTTTTTAGGGATCCGTACCCAAAGGGTAAGAAGGGACCCTATTACTAAGACTCCGCTGTCCGTCCGTCTGTCACCAGGCTGTATCTCATGAAACGTGATAGTTAGACAGTTGAAATTTTCACAGATGATGTAGTTCTGTTGCCACTATAAACAACAAAAACTAAAAAATAGCATAAAATAAATATTTAAGAGGGCTCCCATACAACAAACGTGATTTGTTTTGCCTTTTTTATAGATAATGGTACGGAACCCTTCGTGTGCGAGTCTAACATACCTACCTACACCTCAACGGAAGTTGTTTATCTCATTGCAGGATACGATTTCACAGCAGAACATTGTAACCAGACGCGTTAGTGAGACTAGCAGACAAGAAGACTCGCAGGTACCTATTACTTTTTACCCGACTACTGCGAAGCAAAAAGGAGGGTTATGATTTTGACCGGTATGTATGTATGTATGTATGTTCATCTGTTCCCTCATATCTTCTAAACGACTCATCACAATTTGACAAATGAGGTATCATTGGAAGCGTGTTGATCGTCCGCTGGTTATAGGCGATGTGACGTCACAATAAATTAAAAATGGCGCCGTCTAGAGGACATAAAGTCAGGAACTAAAAAAAATATTGTTTAATCGTACCATGTTGGGTATCAAATGAAAGGGCTTAATGAGCACATTTCAAATATATATATATTATAACCCAAAAAGAAAAAAAAAATTAAAGTAATAAAAACTAAAACCCAACTACGACTAAAAAGGTATAAACAAGACACCACAGACAGACAAATTACAAATCCGGAGACACACGTAATCTGTTCGATTTATGCCACGTGTGACTCCGGATTTTTAATTTGTCTGTCTGTGGTTTCTTGTTTATACCTACCTTTTTAGTCGTAGTTGGGTTTTAGTTTTTATTACTTTAATTTTTATTTGAATGTACTTTTTAATCCGAAATGAATCTATTTAAATAAGGGTTATATTAGTATCTTTCCGAAATGACAGCATACACGATCATGGGTACACGGAGCACGAAACCGCCGCGCCGCGTTCGCGAGTCCATTAAAGGACTCAAGTAATTCTAGCCGCACGGGTCGATCCATCAGGTTAAGCTACGCTTGCCACCGTCGGTCTGTGGATGAGTGACCATCTTTACAGACCGACACTCCTCCGTGGCTCGGAAGGCACATTAAGCTGTTGGTCCGGGGTGTCATTCATAGATCTTTGACAGTCGTTACGGGTCGTCAGAAGCCCGAAAGTTTGACAACAAGTCTTACCAAGGGGTATCGTATTACCCAGTTGTTGTGGAGGTCAGATAGGCAGTCGCTCCATGTAAAATACTGGTATTCAGCTGCATCCTGTTAGACTGGAAGCAGGCCATCCACGGACCAACCTGTTTGATTGACCCGTGCGGCTGATATGACTATTAGCTACAAGGATCCTAGATATTTTTAACTAAACCCCATAAATTTTCCAGATAAACTATCAACCTCTAAAGAACCAAGCCTCCACAGACGCCACATCAATGTCAACCCTGAACTCGGACCCAGAAGATCATGATACCACCTTAATAGATGACGGTGACGGGGCCTCGACTTCGTGTGATGTTCTCTCCCTTCAATTCGATGAGACTTCTATAGCCGCCAGTGAAGACCTGTCGGTCTACTGCGGAACTTTGAAGAAGACCAAGAAGATTAGGAGTAAGGAGGAAAAACAGTTGAGGGATTTGGATATGTGGCAAGCTAGTAATGTTGAGGTTATGCAGGTCAGTTCATAAGTCGACTTTTTAAATAAATAAATTAACATTTTTTCTTAATCACTTCCATATTTTTGTGAGTTACAATGGAAACTTATGAAACTAGTAAAAGTAAAAAGTAAAAAGGTTTTTATTGTTTCTCAATACAATTGTTCTACAGCACAGAATTGAGGCAGCCCCGGTAAGTTATAAGGATACTTGTGATGGGGCTACCTCGAACTTCCTATGGATTATAAACTACTGTGTTGAGACATAATTAAAAAGAAAGGAAAAGTTTGAGTTCTAGGTGTTAAATATTGTTGTAGCATGTTCAGGATTGTGTAGTGTGTATGTGTGTGTGTGTTAATGATTTATTAACTGGGTGTTGTATGTTTAGATTGGCTGCAGGTTCTTCATTAGCATATTCTTGTTAATATAAGTTCAATTTCATCGTAGGTTTGAGATTTCATCCATTCCGTTATAGTATTTTTACATTCGTAGCACAACATGGGGTAAATATTCAATTTACGGTTCAATTTATTATAGATATAAGTTGATTGAGTATTATACTGACACCTGGCGAAAACCGTACGGATACTAGTGTTAGTAACATATTATAATCTAAGCTGCGTGAGACACGCCGATCCTGGGGGATGTCTACTTGACTGCGTGCAGTCGTATCCACCGCCCCAAGATCGGAGAGTCCCACCTATCAGCCAGCGGTCTAAGAATTATGTTGGTGCTGGGGGACACGTAACAAAGATGTACCAGATGTGCCTCATTGTATGTGTGTGTGTGTGTTTTTGGGTACCACTTGAGATTTTTTATTATTTTTATTTATCTATGTTCACATATGGTAAGTATAACTATAGTGGTTTGACTGTGGGGTCGGTGAGTCTCTATACACTTAATAAAATTTGTACCTACTTAGCATAAGCATAATCAGCCTATAATGTTCCCACTGCTGGGACACAGGCCTTCTCTCTGTGAGAGGGAGCGGGCCGTAATCTACCACGCGGGCCCAGTGCGGGTTGGTAGATGTCACATGTCTTCGAATTTTTGGTTCTAGGACATGCCGGTTTCCTTACTATATTTTCCTTCACCGTTTTGAGAGCAGCGGTGATGAAATAATTTACACAAAGTGTCTGAATAAGTTCTAACCGACGACCGACAACTCGTAAGTCGCGGCCGTTACCACTGGGCCACCATTGCTCTTTCTGGTAGAAAACAGCAAAATTGAAAAGCCATTTTGTGGTTTCAGTCCACAGATTAATCAGTTTTTAAGGATGAGTTTCCTCTATAATTTAGGTACCTACTTATGATAACTGGACCTCGCGGTTTCACCCGCGTAAGTCTCGATCCCGTGGGAATATCGGGATAAAAACTATCCTATGTGTTAATCCATGTTATAAACTATCTGTTTGCCAAATTTCATGCAAATCCATTCAGCCGTTTTTGCGTGATTGAATAACAAACATCCAAACACACAAACTTTCACATTTATAATATTAGTAGGATTATAGTTCAGCGTTGAATTCATGATGACACAAAAGTGTAAAAGGGTATTCATTATAAAAAAAAAAGGCCACGTGCGAGTCGGACTCGCGTATGAAGGGTTCCGTACCATCTATAAAAACGGCAAAAAATTCACGTTTGTTGTATGGGAGCCCCCTTAAATATTTACCTATTTTATTCTGTTTTTTTTTGTATTTGTGGTTATAGCGGTAACAGAAATACATGGTCTGTCAACTGTCTAACTATCACGGTTCATGAGGACGCCTGGTGACAGATGGACAGACAGACGGATGGACAGCGGAGTCTTAGTAATAGGGTCCCGTTTAGCCCTTTAGGTACGGAACCGTACAAAACGAATCCAAATACCTACTTATAAGTTGCGTTGTCGTGGGATTAGTCAAGTCTTTCTATCTTTGGTAAATCCGAACTTTAGCGAAGGAGACCGTTTCCTTATTACTTGTTTCTGCCTTTAGACGAAATAAATAATATTCCATCTGCTAATATTTGCTGAACCCAGGGCCGTAGGCTGGGGGGGGGGGGGCTGGGTTTCAACCCCCCCCCCCCCCACCCCCCCCCCCCCACCCCCGTAATGCGAGAAACCAGAATCTCAATGCGGAGATCGACCCCCTAGGGTACCTCCTTATACAGATAATTGTATTCTATTTCGCATAGGCGTACTTTGTTATCTACAATACCAGTAAGAGTATGCTTAAATACTGTATTTTTATCGACTCTGACTTTGTATAATGAATCAATTCCTGCAACTTCAGCATTCTCTGTGATATATTAACCTCCCCCAGCCTCTCGCACGAGGGGTGCAAAAAATTTCGAGCTCGCTTCGCTCGCAATAACTTAAGATTTCCGAAAAAGAGGAGAATTCTCTGCTTTTTTTTTATCTGTACTTACTATTTTTACTCCTTTACTTCTCTTCTCTACTTAATTTCTTTTAAAAAAAGTTTGCAATAACCCCCCCCCGAAATGAATTCCTGGCTACGGCCCTGGCTGACCCTATTTAATTTTCTTTTACATTCGATACAATTTCCGAATACTCCAGTAATAAGACCTTTCGCAAGTTACACGCAGTTATCCTATCAATCAAAATTATGCTAAATCAATGTATTCTCCCACAGAATCTCCTAAGCAGAAGCGGCACTCTAGACGACCAAATAAAATGGGAAGCGATCGCCACAGCCCGAGGCTTATGCACCCTCAAAGACAGCTGTACCTGCGACGACTGTGTGAGGGCGAAGTACCTCGCAGGCGTCACGGACGGCGACGGGGGCCTGGGTGCTGCACCCCTCTTCAACGCCATCAGTGTCGGCTGCATTGTTCAATAAAAAGTATTATAGTGGCACATGAAGCTTTTGGCGCTTGAATGACATTGAGACGAGGGCGCTGTTAGTACACATTTGTATTGAAAAAATATGATGGCGTTATTAGTTCCGATTTTGTCCACGCGCCAAAAGTTCCTTGTACAAGAACTGGATTATTGAATGAAGGCCAGTGATTTGGGACAATGTGTGTTTTTTAAGGTTGGTAGCATTGATAAAGATGTGTGGTTTTGTATTTTTTGTCCTAGCAACTCGGCAGTTTTGGGTTGATTTTTAAAACTCTGCAGTTCCACTTAATTTAAAAAAAATGTTTTTATATTCATAAAATATCTGAATTATATTTTTTTTTACGTAATATCAAAAACATTATTTTTTAAATAATAAGATTTATGTTGGAAGTAGTTTTGCAGTAACTCTGCAATTTTACTTCCAAATTTATTGCAGAGTGGATTCCTGCAGAGTTATAAATGAACACTAAAATGAAAGGCTAGGCTGGGTGCAAGGTAAGAATACCTTTATTCATGTGTTTACTACGTAAAATTAGCCTTATTTTAATCTCTGCATAATCACTTAAATACTCTATACAATGTGTTGTTTTTTAAACAAGCAATTTTGAATGGCGTTATTACGTATCTTATTAAAAATAAAAATCGGGAATAATATACCAATGTACTTGAACATAAAGGTCTAATCAGACAGCCATAAAAAAGGCTTCGATTCATATTTTGATGTGCATTAACACCATTTGCATTGCTTGAGTTGAGATATCTTTTATTCCCACAGCAAAAACCAGTCTGCATATTATATTAAAATATTAAATATTGACATTTTATTAGTCTGATATTTACAGAAGGCTTGCCTTCTATGTAGCTTGTGATAAATCAATGTTTAGTCAATTTAGTTATGTGTAATTAAATATTAAAATGTACTTTGTAATAATAATATCATGTGCGGAAAAATTCGATTGTATCGAAATATCGAATTCGACCTATAACAATACTTTTTTCTCGCTAAATGTACGGATGGCATGGAGTAATAAGCCCTGGCCACACTGAGGGTAATCCCGCGTTGGATGTGGAAAGTACGTCGATTCAATCTGCCTAGCCTTGTCCCAACTATGTTGTGGTCGGCTTCCAGTCTAACCGGATGCAGGGGAATACCAGTATTTTACATGTATCGACTGCCTATCTGACCTCCACAACCAAGTACCTGGGTAATACGATACCCCTTGGTAAGACTGGTTGTCAGACTTTCGGGCTTCTGACGACCCGTAACGACTGTCAAAGATCCACGAATGACAGCTGGGACCAACGGCTTAACGTGCTTTCACACGCACGGTTGCACGGAGGAGTCTCGGTAGGTAAAGATGGTCACTACCTATCCACGGACCAACCTCGGCAAGCGTAGCGTAACCTGATGCTCCTGATGACCCGTGCGGCTGTTATTATTTATCCATGAGCTCCTCCGTCGATTCTTTTAACAATTAAGAAATCATGCGAGTATTCACGCCAGTTTGATCACAAAAGTAAGCTGACACAATTGGCGATAGCTAATTTTGTCCCCATCCTACGCGAGATTGGCCACTGTTTGGTAATAGTTTTATTTTTATAAATATGGTTGTCTGCATTGGTTGGACTATCTAATTAATTCATGCAACTTGCATAAATCTGCTCTCTTTCTTTATGACGCAAAGTATTATATGTGTTCCTAAAATATTGTCAAAAATAATAATTTTAATGTGCGCTTTTATATTTTCTAATGTGACAATACTATCGTAGACGTCCACGTTCACAAAATGTATGGAAATACGTGCACGTTATAACGTTATAGTAGTCAGAAATTGAAAAGCATCTTCATAATATTTCAATACTATTTTACTTCCCTGCGTTATCGTGATACCGTAACGTGCACGATAATATCGCCACGATTATGATTAAAGCGCAAATTAGGTACTTCATCTCTTTGACAAGTTAACCCCAATGAAAGTACCTCCCTTCAATTTTCGGTAAAATAGAATTATTATGTATATTACCCAAAACTTATAAGATATAATTTGTTTTTTTATGGTCAGTGTTTGCAATTTTAATTTATTATTTTATATTGTTAAAATATATAAGTAGATCCAATGTTTTAGCAGTTTTAGCATAGACACATACGAAGGGTAGGTAACTACTAGTTTTCTCTGATATTCATATTAATAACTGCCACAGGTAATTTTCAAAGAATCATAGCTTAGTTCAATTTTACTACTTTTGTACTACAAATAATTGGATTTTAATTTATAAGATTAACTAATTATTTTGATGTTAAAATTATCAAAAAGTTTCTTATTGCAACCATGTGTCAATATAGGCTACATTTGTTGTTAAGTGATAATTTCGATAGCAGCTGCAGACTGCAGATTCTCACTCTTTGCAGACCGCTAACGTGACCGAAAGAACTATTAGGTAGAGTAGGTAGCTTGCGGTCTGCAGTTATCTGCAGCTGCGGACTACTGTTGAAAGCTGCAGTCTACAGACGCAGAATCAAAACTTTATGAATTTTCCCAAGTATGATATTAAATATTGATATTATTAGAATCACGTGAATTATTCTCAATCTTCAAGCGATTTGACAAAATGGCCTCTGTGTAATTCCGTGTAAGACTGAAATATACTCACTTATAGTGTATTTAAATAGGGATATGGGAGGTATGAGAGTGAAACAATGCATATTTAAATGGAAAACCACTGTTTCATGGCTACTTTACAGTGGAAGCTGTATGTGCGACTGGCTTTATGAATCATGAAAGAAATAAGGGCCATTTTTGACTGCAATGTGAGTAAATGACCTATTATTCTAGCATCTGCCCACAAGTATATATACTTACCTATAAGTACTGTGTGTTCTAGTATAGTAATTAGTAGTTAGTGCTCTTTTTAAAATAATCGTTTTGGATGTACTCGTCATTTTTACCAATTATTATTAACAGCGACACAACTTTGTCTCTCACCTAGAGACACAGCGGCAATCACGAAATATTGCAGCAGTCAAACAACCACTTAAAGCTGACTTTTCACTAAGAGATATAAATGATAATTATATAGATATCCTGAGATGCCATTGTACTCGTCATTATGAAAAACTTTCACTATTGGGCCAACCCTGAAATCGCGAAAAAATCGCGTGTGAATGAAAATGAATTGAGGTATAACTTTATATCTCATAGTGGAAAGTCAGCTTAACTATTTCATCACATTTTCAGATAATAACCCACTTCGTAGACTGTATTTCGAGAGAAAATTAAAGTAAGTTCGCTATGCTAGTCTAGATTTTCAATACACTGGGCAAATACTATCATAATAAGGTCCAAAACTTATTCCTGCTGGCGGGAATTATAACCTACACGTAGTTTTTTTTTCAATGCAATGAATTTCACAAGATTCGCCTACAGGTTAGGTTTTCTTAGAATGAGTAGTTATATTAAGTGTGTAATAGAACTAATATTGTAGGTTTTTCATGAATGTTTAGTAAATCCATAGTATTACAGAATGTGAATGATATAAATACTAATTTTACTTTATTTTTTGCCTAGAACGTGACATGTCAAAGACTCTTAATTTATGAGTATGGTGAAAAACCATAGGCCAACTGTACAATCACCCACACATCGGTGGTAAAACTATGACCTTAAGCTGGCCTAGTAGTACCTACGGAGTTTCAATAGATTATCAGGTCAGCTTATACTATTTTGTCACCTTCGACGTGCGGCCGATTGTTCTATAAAGTGTTAAAGCCATCGTTGTTCTGTTGCGAAAGAGGGATGGTATTATTTGTCCAGAGGGCCTAGACAAGTGAAAATCGCTTCGAAAGCGTTTCGTATTTGTTTAACGACTTTCAACAGGATTGATATAAGCTTTTCGATAACTCATGTCAGTCCTATACATTTTTGCCTTTTCCATCATCGTTATCACTGATAGAATGTCACTTTGTCTAGGGCCTCTGAATAGCTCCATCTCCATCTCGCACTGGAACTATGGTACTGGCTCTGTCGTACACTTCTAGTGGAAAAACAACCATGTTTTAGATGCATAAGGGCTATGATATAAAAATATATAAACCCTGCCTTAACCTGATTAATAGTATTAGTGATTTATGTATAACGGTATTAGATTAATAGTTTTGATTTTGAGAATGTTATAAATTACCTCTACTATTGCTGGAAATACCGGTGGTCCTAACTCTTCAAGTAAGCGAAATGATTATGATTGTGTAGCGTACAACCAACCGCTTAACAGTGGAAAAAATTAACACTGAGTCAATCGTCTTAATGCCGTACCAGTAAGGGTGATTTTCGTAGTGTTTTGCAAGTGTATACTACTGATATGAGGTTGACTGTACATGGAATGGGATTTTCAGCCTTTCGATCGCCTCGGGTGACTACCGTAAATATTTCTCAATTTTTTTTAATGTTTAGCTTCTCTAAAATCTTCATGGAAGATCCACAAATTATGGAAAAAATATGTATGGAGGAGGATGAATATATGGATCAAGAGATTGTAAAGAAATGTATTTTTACATGTTGTAAACTTTGTAGATAATCAACGACTTCTGAATAAAGTGTGTGGTTTATTTAGCATTCAAGGGAGGACGCTTAAATAACAAATATTAATCATGTTTGAAAACGAATACGGTCGCAAACTAACCGTGCGTTTGCAGACCACTGAATTACAACATTTACTAATAGTTCTATTCTTACCGTGCGTTTACATTGGCGAAACATTCACAACAAAACATGTTGAAATCTCTAGTTCCTGTTAACCATTGTATGGAACATTGACAGAAAATAGAGATTTCAACATGTTTTGTTATGAATTTTTCGCCAATGCAAACGCACGGTAAGTCTATATCTATTAGTAAATGTTGTAATTCAGCGGTCTACAAGACATGCGTGATTTACGTTCCAAAATGAGGCTTCACTATTCTTGAGACTAGACTAGACTCAGAGTCTTATGTATCGGACTACAAGTATTTTACATGGAGTAACTGCCTTGCTGAACTCCACATCAACCCAGTTACTGGGAAGAGAAAAAAGTAAGCACACTGAAGAACTTATAGCGGTGGTTTACGAACTCCTCCGTCGTTGCAGAGCTCTGAGGTGGACTGTGACAGACGTCGTGATGACAAGGGCCTGCCAAGAGGCCGACAGGGATGTATTGTTGAAACAAACGTGAGAAAATATAAAACTTTACCTTCAAAGGGAGCAGTTTTCTTGGCGCCCAACGTGGGGCGCCAGAATGTGATCTGGGTGGGTCGGGTAGAAGAAAACTGCAACTGCCTTGGCAAGCTCTTGTCACCACGACGTATGTCACAGCCCGCCACATAGCACTGTAATATATTTTTATCTGTTTGTTTCAGTGTACTAATCAACAAGTCTCACAGTAAACTCAAGTAGTAGTGTACTGAATATATTTTTTTCCTTTTTTTGTTTTTCTCCTTCGCACCTTTTCTCTTAACACATCTGACATTGGCAGAATTGTCGACATCGGCACCATTGCCATATATAAAAATAGAATAGAACGACGGAGGAGTTCGTACACCGCCGCTATGAACTACATTAAAACATAAACCTTCCTTGGCAGTCCGGGTAAAAAGGCCTGTAAATAATCTCTTTAAAGCGTTCTCTCAAACATAAAAAAATATAATTTCAGAATTACTCACTAAATGTCAGGTATATATTATGTAATATACAGGTAGTTATACGTATTAGTTTAGTATATATAGGTACCTTATTAGGTATACTGTCATACTGAGTGTTTTGTAACGATTTGGCTCGATATTCACCGTTTGATAACATGTTACAGTTATTTATGACATTTCAAAATGCACATGACATTTGGCAACAAATAAAAACACTTATAACAAACCCTTTATCTATCTTTTCTACAAAATAGTCTGTGACTTAAAATTCATTTAAAAAAATCCCAAGTATTTCTGAGAAATAAATGACTCTATTATGAATTAAACTTAAACATGTGTTTTTCATTAACTTTTACGCCAGTCAAACAACTTAAAAACAAGGAGGGTTTATTTTGAATCAAAGAGAATCTATGAGAAATCCTCGATCAAACGGAAAACGACTGCTCTTTACTAGGTAATATTTTTGTCATTTGAAATGAATTTTTAAATTAAGTAAATGTGTTCAATAAAAAACTTTATAACTCTATCGAGCCACATCATATTTTGTATTAAGTATGTACTTATGATATTACGACTTACAAGCCTTTTAGTATGGTTCCTATACAATTTCTTACTGTCAATATGTGAAAAATTTCTATCATTCTATAGCTGTGTTAGCAACTTGAATAGTGTGTGCAAGAAAACTGTTTAAAATAGCTCCAATTTTTATAATAATGTGGTTTTTTAGTAATGAACTTCATAAAGATTTTACGTAATATATTTTATTGCAGTTTTTTAACTAGATGTTATCGCAATGTTTGTAGAAATCATTGTCTGCGTTTGAAATTGAGTTTTATAAGACACCTCATTTTTTACCCATTATTTACTTGTCTATCAATTTTTTAAAACGCAGAGTTTTGTGGAAAAGATGATTGTAGAGTATTATTTTTATTTTGCCGACACTTATATTTCAACATTTACGGTCAGTTTCTTTTGTTCTATTAATTCCACATCAAATAAGCCATGTTTTATTACATTTTGGTGCATTCTAAATCTACGCTTCAGTGGCGCCATCTCTTGGAAGTAAAACTGCAGAGACTCTGCAGTTTTACTCTCAAGTGAATAAAACAATTTATACACCTTTATTTAGCAACAATATAAATATATTTGAGCGTCGATGTAACGACTGCGTATTGGACTACATAATTACTGTATTTGTTCGCATAAAAAACATTACTTATTGTGTTGTAATAAATTATTGTGCTGTCAGATTTTACTTGTGTTTTATTCATGTTTTTGTCATCATTTTACTTCCCCGTGATTAGTAGAATAAGACTCCGTTTTTTTTTTTGAGTGTGGAAAATCTTTAATTTACTTCTCCCGCTTGGGGCGGAGCGGGAGGGCTTGTCAGACTTTTACTGACTAAAACCCACCCGTGTTCCTTCAGTTGCCTGTTGCCAAGGGTCCCGGTATACCTTTCGGACTTTTCCGCAACCCTGGCAGGTGACGTAATGCGATAGCGCTATCTAGTGTCAAGGAGCAGCGTTTTGTAGTATTACACTTATTTAATAGTTGGCGCTGGCGGGTTAAAACGTTTGAAACAGAGATTTTGAGACCAGATTATTAACACTAAAAACTATAGAAAATTTATTATCAAAGATCCTTCAGTAACAAATGATAAATGTCGCAAGTGTCACACCCAACCAGAAACAATTCAGCACATAACAGGAGCTATCTATAGGTCCTCATCATAACACACCCTCAACATAACACACCACACGCTTCATTTACTTGGCTTCGGTCCGTAAATGTTGAAAAAAAAAAACCAGCCAAAGAGCTGAGAAGAAAAAACACTACAAATAATAATAATCATTTATTTCAGACTTAGTATCCATATAGTTACAAACATTAGTGTGTAGGTATTATTCTAATATACTAGTTACTAAATTATTATATAACTAGTCTAATTATTTCACTAACATGAGATCAAAAAGTTACAATTAAAGCAATATGAATAATATTTGTACGTATATAAGTGTACAATATTCCAAGAAAATCGAATGCAGAGCACCAAGGTTACATTGCATGCAAAGACCCCCAGTGCCTTCGCATTGGACTATCAATATTTTCATAAATTGCCCTCAGAATGCTGTTGCCACTGCCACAGCTCCTCTGCATCAGGGAGGCAGCTCTCTTGCGCAAAATTGCGAAATAATCATCCGTACGAGCCTCAGTAAACATGCCTGATGCACTACAGAACCGGGGCAGCCGCAACAACACTCTGAAGGCATTGGTGCCGATTCCCTTGTTCACAAACTAAACTAAATTTAAGTTCAATGCATCTTTTTCTTTCTATTTCATTAAGAAAAGGACAGAAGATCAATTTTAGTTTAGTCCTGTCAAACTGTCACTACTCCAAACAAGTTTAGACGCGATTAAAAACTTACCTACTAAAATTACGTCAATTTATGTCAGGCGCTGATTAATTTGACAGGACTAAACTAAAATTTATCTTCTGTCCTTTTCATAATGAAATAGAAAGAAAATGATGCACTGAACTTAAATTTAGTTTAGTTTGTGTACAAGGGAATCGGCACCATTATTATATTGCACACGGAGGATGTCGTAGGCTCTCCGAGTATACTGTCTTGACCCACAGGCTGCACGTGTAAAGGGACTGGCAATAGGCCTTGAACAGTAGGACCTTAACTTCTCTAGTACAACGTGCAAACCTGCGGGCCAGCATGTTGCATCGGATTGCCATGCTTCGAATATGTATAATGCTACATACTAATATGTATAATGCTTCGAATCGAACAAATGCGTCGAAACTGCTTTCATCATGTAGATTTGGCATTTTCATTTCATGCAACTCTGTTCGCTGCGTTCCTGTGAATTTATTCTGCGTACAGTTTTAATATTTTTTCATCGTATCCCACACCTACTGAAAATGTAATCTTGCTATCTCTTTCTAATGTCAATTTATGCTAAAAATATAGTTTATTACTTTTAAGTTTTACCACAGATTAACAAAAATAATTCAGTATTTCAGTTTGGTTGGTGATCAACAAAAGGTGCATCGCGCCGAAACTCTATAATTTCCTAAAATATAGTTAAAACACACAAAATTTAAGTAAAAAACGCAAAAATGAGTGGTCCAAACGGGATGTTGTACGGTGGCGATGAAATAGGCGCGTTAGTGTTCGATCCTGGGCATCATTCTCTACGCGTTGGTTATGCTCAAGAAGATACTCCTAAGGCTGATATCCCGGCCGTGGTTGGTGTAGGACCTGCCACACATATCCCTGATGCCGAGGAGAAGGTTCCGGACGGGAATATCACGCAGACCGGTAGGTTTTTATATCAAAATTCGGTAAATGACAACGGCATCTTTATTGTTGTGTTAGGCTAATTCAATTTGTTCCAAAACTGGCTTTAGGAGCATCTAAATTCAATTTTTTGGCCTTTATTCTAAGGATTTTATCGTCTAAAGGCATAATGTACCTAATTTTGATGTTTATGAGCTTGTGTTTGTGGACAAAACAAAGAAAATTGAGTACAACATGCTAAGATGATCTATTGTGATTAGTATGAATGAAACTACGTTAGTTTTATCACTTCTAAATGAAATCTTGTGGAGGTTATTAGATTTATCAACAAAAAAAGCCTTTTTATGTTAGTCTGAAGACTAAACATATAACTTCACACAATCATTGTGTTTGCCAAACATTGATATTTTTATAACAATTTGCGCAGTAAGGACTAACCAATTTATAAATGACAAAAGTAAGGAAAGACTTATTATTAATGTTTTACTCAAACTCAAAGCATTTATTTCAATTAAACTATTTACAGGCACTTTTGTCAAGGAGTTTGTCAGTGAGTTAGAAAGTTGAATCTATTCACTGTTAACTCATAACAACGTCCCAGCTTACATCATGCAGTGTTCCACTGAACCAGCTGCGGAAACATCTCAAATAATTTACCATCATTACACTTCTCAGGCACAAAAGCAGGTGGTGAGCTCCGCCACTACATTGACGTGACCGAGCTCCACGTCCCACGTGCAGGCATGGAAGTACACACATACATGAAAGATGGACAGGTCGACAACTGGGATTTGTTTGAGAAGATGCTGGATTACTGCTATGCCAAGGTTGGTTCACTAATTTGTTAATATATTTTCTAATTAGATAAGCCTTGCGCCCGATGGAATTTCCTATAGGCACATATGGCCTTCTTGGGCGGAATATTTATAAATCCTTCCTTATTTCTCATCTTTGTCATAAAAGAAACTCTTGTTATGCTTATCGACACAGCGGCTAAGGCCGTTGTTTGTCAGTGAATGAATAAATTTGAGATTTTTATGAAGTAGATCATAAAGGTAAAAAAAAAAAAAAACATGTATAGCAACTTTTTGAATTTTGTTTGTTCAGGGGCTGTATTGTGAATGATTAATGCCTTCATTATCCCACTGTGAAGAAAGGATGGTGCTATCAGCTCCATTTCTCAGTCACATGGGAAAAATGGTGGCATTATATGTCATAATACGGACCCTGGTAGGCATAGTCTATGTTCTATGTTATGGGTTTGGTTTCCGCACTTAGTCCCAAGGTGAACCATTGTGCGTGGGTAGGCATAGTCATCTCAGCCTTGTTTGTGACTGATCCTTGTCATTTTAATTTACCAATTACAACAGCTTTCAAAAGGTTTCAGAGAGAATTAATAAGGGTTTCAGCAACCAGGTATGGTTAAAAGAGCGTTGGCAATTTACTTGGAGCGGTGGAGGTTTTTATATCCAGTTTCTATTCCATCAGTTGCTGCTGTCTGTTTCACACCTAATACATAATGAATAAGTCAGTAATTCTTCAAATTCATTAAATAAAGAACTCACATAATCAAAGATTCAGATATCCTCAAACAAAACACACAAATCACTACTAAATGAGTTATTTTACCCATCTTCCCTTCCAGGTAATCCGTTCCCCATCGGAACACCACCCAGCACTCTTCACCGAAGCAGTATGGACCACCAGACCAGCCAGAGAGAAGCTAGCAGAACTCCTATTTGAGAAGTACCAAGCACCTGCATTCTTCTTGGTAAAGAGTGCGGTATTGGCAGCGTTTGCTAACGGCAAGTCTACTGCGCTTGTGGTCGATGCTGGGGCTAGTCAGACCAGCGCTGTTCCTGTTATTGATGGGTGAGTGGACTTGAAAACCACACTTCAACTGCAACCGTAGCCTAATCTAGTAGGATTCCGTGCGGAACTGTTCGTACATGCCTCCCTTTTTGGCCCCTCGTCTGAACTTTGACAGATGGATTTCTTTAGAATAAAAAGTTATAAGATTTCTGAGAAAATAAATATTAATAAAAACCACAGGAACGGTTCAGTACCACTGAACAATAATAAAAAACGCCGAAAAATCGGTGAAAATTTCAACTGTATACCTATTGCGGTTCATAATCATATGATACAGCCTGCTGACAGACACGGATAGCGGAGGCTTAGTAATAAGGTTCCGTATGGCACCCCCTTTGGTACGGAACCCTAAAAAGCAGCTTTTCAGTAGAAATAAATAACTGTCCAAGCTCTTTTTCGAATACTTATCTTTTATTCAATACTAGCTGCTTCCCGCGGTTTCTCCCGTCTCGGTAAGTCTCGATCCCGTGGGAATATCGGGATAAAAAGTATCTTATGTCATATTCCGGGTCATGGTCTACCCCAGTCCGAAATTTCATCCAAATTCGTTCAGCCATTTTAGCGTGAAAGCGTAACAAAAAAACAAACTTACTTTCGCATTTATATTATAACTAGCTGATTCCCGCGGCTTCGCCCGCGTGGAAGTCTTGACAAATTATATAATATAACCTTCCTCGAGAACCACTATATCCATTGGTGAAAACAGCATCAAAATCGGTGCAAAAACAACTGTTTTTGAGTTTATCGCGAACAGACAGACAAACGCGGCAGAGGACTTTGTTTTATAATTTGTAAGGAAGTTAGGATTGCTACACAACAAACTATCACTGCACACAAATTAAAAATCCTCCTTTATTTCCAGGTACGCCCTTGTGAACGCCGCCGTTCGGTCGCCGGTAGGAGGCGACCACCTGGCCGCTCAAGCGAAGCACATGCTGACTAATTTGCACATACAGATGCTACCTATTTATAGTATTCAGGTCCGTTTATTAAACTTTCTTCTCTGATTATACACTCCCAGCAGTGGCGTAGCTACCATGGAGCTAGCCGGGGCAGGGCCCCAGGGCCCCCAAGCTCAGGGATCTCGGACTAGAGATGGGTAGCACACCTTCTTATAATGAGGATCGTGTGAGGCACTCTTTTTACAAAGTGTGCTAGCACACAATGCTACCACGAATGAGGCGAGGCTGCGGTGGCTTGTGAGCACGAACGTGCTGTGAGTGTGCCAGTGAGTCACGTGCTCGCCGACTTGCCGGGTCACTTCGCGAGTCGCGTGTGTGGTGTGTAGTGAGTAGTGACGACAACGCGACACGACACGGCACACATACGCAATTGATTAGGCAGACGCGCGGTGAGTTCTGTCTGTGGTGTATGTTTGTGCTAGCAACAGTGAAGAAAGACATCAATGATCAAAATACACAAAAAGAGTGAGTGACTCGATCAACTGACTCATTTTGTTCAAAACTCACAAGTACAAAATGTTCTGTGTGTAGCTAATCTGTGCCACTGCGGTGTGTGCTAGCACATCTAAATAAAATGAGTGAGTGACTCTTTTCATCCAAGTGAATAGCTACAACTGTGCTAGCACGTGTGCTGAGTTACTCAACACTACCTCGGACCCAGACCATCAAATCTCATATTGAACTAGTTAAAAATTCTCTCACCTTTAGAATGCAGTGCACGATAAAGAGCTGATAATAAAGTAGCTAATAGCTTTGCCTACCTTTAAAGTACTTATTTATATATTAGGTGTATCATTTCATACACCAAATCTTTTAAGGGGTCATTGTACTGGTCATTATCATCAACTTTCACTATGCGACAAAACCTGAAATCTTTTTCAGCAAGCGATTTCAGGTTTGCTCCCATTGTTTCGGGAAAGTCCGAAAGGGATACCGGGACCTTGGCAACAGGCAACTGAAGGAATAGGGTGGGTTTTAGTCAGTAAAAGTCTGTCACGCCCTCCCGCTCCGCCCAGAGCGGGTCATTTGATGATTTCCCACGCCCAAAAAAAAGACTCTTTAGTTAAGTCTCCCCAGTATTTTTTGCACCAGGGCCTTTGGTTACCTAGCTACGCCACTGACTCCCAGACTAAATCGAGCCACCGTGCATTTCCTTAGGTATAATTTTAAATTCCCGTTCGTCCCACCAGTGGGACGACGGCAGTGGGACGAACGGGTCATCAAAAAGTCAAAGAAAAAGTTAATTCATTGTCTATTTTAGAATAAAACTGCTCTCAAGTTTGTCTATTGTCTTCTGTAGAAGACATCAGCAATATACACTTATACAGGGTGTAAGGGTGAACACCGTTGTCACTCAAATCATGGGTAGTTGACTTAAATATAAAAATAAATGACCGAGTAACAACAAAAAAAAACGTTATTTTCATTTATAAAAATTAAAAAGACACCATGCTCGCAAGTGAAACAGCTGACTGACTGAGGGAGGGGTCGCGCTCGCGGTCGTTCAGGTCACGTCCCGAGACCCGCACCCGTGTTGACACGCAAGTTCGTTGCCCTAGCGCATAGGTGAAATATATGAGTGGTAAAATGTAATTTAAAAAAAAGTCGTAACTTTCCATTGATTTTACGTTCTATAAATGACACGAAACCACTGGTTTCAAGGATAACGGTGTTTACCCTAACATACCCTGTATTTAACTTAATATTTTAGAGTAAAGAAGTGATAAGGGAGCGCGAGCGAGGTCGCTACACGCTGAAGACTCTACCGGCCGGCCTGACGCACTCCTGGCAGCAGTACATGCTGAAGAGGCAGTACGAAGACTTCTGCCACTGTGTGGCACAGGTACACATTAACACATTATTACACACACACATTATCACATTATTGTGTGAGCATACATACAGCAAGTAATAAAATCCCAGTCAGATCCAAAAGGGGGCGCCTAGGTACGCAATAACATTACTAAAAAGTAATTTATTTTTGGAAAATTAAGAAAGTCATTTCTATTAAGGAGCTCGTGGCTACGTAATAACAGCCGCACGGGTCGATCCATCAGGTTAAGCTACGCTTGCCGAGGTTGGTCCGTGGATGGGTGACCATCTTTACATACCGAAACTCCTACGTGCTCCGGAAAGCACGTTAAGCCGTTGGTCCCGGCTGTCATTTGTGGATCGTTGACAGTCGTTACGGGTCGTCAGAAGCCCGAAAGTCTGACAACCAGTCTTACCAAGGGGTATCGTATTACCCAGTTACTGGGTTGTGGAGGTCAGATAGGCAGGCATAGTAGGTCATGTAAAATACTGGTAAACAGCTGTATTCAGTTCGATTGGAAGCCGACCCCAACAAAGTAGAGAAAAGGCAGATGATAAGAAAGTCAAAATTACAATTTAATCACGTTTTAAATTTTCTACAGAGGTCATTACTTATGACTTGTAGATACCCGCTAAACGACGGCCGCCCGCGCCCCATACCGGTAAAATAATCAGTTGACAAAAAAGGCCGATATTTATAGATATTACAAAATAATACCACATACAATAGACTCTCAGTATGATTCTTAACAACACTCTCACGGATCAGAGGGATTTTTAACCGACTTCTTCAAAAAGGAGGAGGTTCTCTATTTCTCCATTTTTTTTTTTTTTTTTTTATATGTTTGTTACGCTATTACTCCGCCAATTATGAATCGATTTTGATGATTCTTTTTTTGTTTGGTAGGTCATGCTTCCGAGGTGGTCCCATATTAATTTGATTATCTTTGCTTGCGTAGTTTTTGAGTTAGCTTCAATATTACGTATTTTTCCCACTTAGTTTATCTAGACGATTTCCTTATTTACGCTTTCACTGTTATTTACATCAGCTAGTGCTATTCGGATTTGTGTGGGGTAGGTACCACAACTAAAAAGTGAAAAATAAAAACTTTTTACAAAAAAAATCAAACCGACTTCCAAAAAAACACTAATAAAAAGAGAAAAATAACTTTAATTTCGGAAGTCGGTGGCATAAAACGAAAATTGGAAAGAAAAGACACCGACTTCCGAAATTAAAGTTATTTTTCTCTTTACTTACTTTACTTACACGCTGTATAAACACCTCTACATACAGATAGAGTATAACATGCAAGAAAATCCATGGACACTCATTTAAATCAAAATATTGTTAGAAAAGATTGGTTATGTGGCGGTATCTACATCGCCACATAAATCCTGCATCGCGCAATTAAAGTTTACCGTGCAGTGGACATATATACGAGAACCCAACATCAATCGTTGGGCAGTTGCCCGCCAGACACAACACCCGTCTGGTCGGAGGATCCTCCCTTTTCTATGGAGTATGAGTGAACTTTACACCCTGTTCCTCATACCCCTAAAGTTACATCATTTAAGTTGAAATTATACACATATGACAACGATATAGAAATCATAAGCATAGCATTATAAGCCAATAATGTCCCCACTGCTGGGACACAGGCCTCCTCTCTGTGAGAGGGAGCGGGCTGTAATCCACCACGCGGGCCCAGTGCGGGTTGGTAGATGTCACATGTCTGAGAATATTTGGTTCTAGGACATGCCGGTTTCCTCACGATGTTTTCCTTCACCGTTTTGAGAGCAGTGGCGATGAAATAATTTACACAACGTAAACCTCGAATCTGGGTTCGAATTTATGACCTACAACTCGTAAGTCGTGACCGTTACCATTGGGTCACCACTGCTCATCATGTAGAAAGACGTACACGTTAATTTAACTATTTATATTTTTTGAATCCTAGATTTCAGAGAGCCAATATGAGGAGCGTCAGGTATCGTCAGTTCCGTTCAGCCACTACGAGTTCCCGGGCGGCTACCATCAGGACTTCGGTCCAGAGCGGTTCAAGCTGACTGAGTGCCTCTTCGAGCAGACTCTTGGAGCGCCACATTTAGGTAAGTGTTCATTATCTACCTTTTCTCCACCCTTTTTGAGGTTGGCAATCAAATACAGCTGAGTATGTAGAAATCTTCCAAAAATATTTAACCTTTTAACCGCCCGACTTCATAACGGTTGTCGTGCCCCCAACGCCTGGCATAGAAAAATCGAAAAATAAATACCTACAACAAAGATGATGTGTAATGCATAATTAAATTTAAAAAATGATTAAACGAGTGTCGTAAATATACGACTCTGGCGAAATGGGCACGAAAATATTTGTCGGATAAATCCGACGTAAGCGGTTAAAAGGTTAAACAACGCAATTCTATCCGCACTTACTATAAATAAAATGAGAATAGTAAATCATCATCTGCTTAGCCTTTTCCCAACTATGTTGGGGTCGGCTTCCAGTCTTATCGGATGCAGCTGAATACCTGTATTTTACATGGAGCGACTGCCTTCTCACTCCTTCACAATTCAGTTACTGGGTAATTAAATTAAAATTAAAATCTTTTATTGCTTTTATTTTCCATTTTTTTAGATACACACGTATTAGTAGTACGTACATCTATCAGAAAAAATTGGTTGCCTGTAAAGTCGGTATACGGGCGAAAGTTTTACGTGACAACGACTTTGAGTGGTAAAATAATTTTAATGTGAATATTCATTCGTATAGTAGGAAGAAGGATGAAATAATAGTAACAATTTAAAACATTTATTTATACAAAGAATTATATTTAAAACATTAATTTATACAAAGAATCTCGCACTGAATTTCATATTAACAAAATTTTATTTTTACCTTTACACATACATACGTAATTATATACAAATATACATACAATAACTTGCAATACATTTGCGTACAATGAAACAGCGTTTACTACAACTTAACTTGTTCTCTCACTCTCTCTCTCTCGCTCTGTCTCTCTCGCTCTTAGGCGGGCTAACTGTGCTCGAGTGGAAGGGACGCGTGCCTTTCACTTTTTATGTCTGTCTCTCTCGCTCTTAGGCGGGCTAACCATGCCCGAGTGGAAGGGACGCGTGCCTCTCACTCGCTCTCATTGTGAGCGCATAACGTGAGCGGAGCGTAACGCAGTTTCTTGAAGTGTCACCCGGCAAACCAATTTATAAGACGTTGTCACGTCAAAATAAAACAAACTATTCATTACTATGCCATAGTGGCATGTATATTTCATATTGTAATATTGGATACGCTAACCCCACCCACCCTGCCCCCATGTGCCCACGCGCCCAAGGCGTGCCCATTCGTAATACGGATACCCACACTTTTACAGGAAGCGCATATTTTTTTTGGTGTACAAAATGTATGCGAGTAATTTATGAATTAGTCGCGCCACAGGGCACCGAGTGACCTTCTACAGAGGTAACCTATTATTGTGCGTTTCTATGAAGTTTTCGTTTTTAGCAGATTGTCATTGGTTACTTAAAATTTTTGATTTTTAGGGTTCCGTACCCAAAAGGTAAAACGGGACCCTATTACTGAGGCTCCGCTGTCTGTCTGTCTGTCACCAAGCTGTATCTCATGAACCGTGATAGATAGACATTTCGACGTTGAAATTTTCACAGATGATGTATTTCTGTTGCCGCTATAACAACAAATACTACAGAATAAAATAAATATTTAAAGTGGCTCCCATATAACAAACTTTTTTTAGCTCGATATTGATAACGGCAAAAGGTAGACGCTTGAAATATTCACAGAATATTTGGTTATTTTTCAGTTTTGTCATATTAGCATATTTAAGTGGGGCTCCCATACAACAGACATGATTTTTTTGCCATATTATATAACAGAAAGATAATTTTACCTTCAACTCGAAAATAGAACCCGAATGAACTGCAATTATTACCAAAAGAGCTCTACTTTCGGACATTTCCAAACTATTCGATCCATTAGGGTGGTTAACCCCCCCTGAGCACTACCATGAAACTACTGTTTCAAAATGTCTGGGTGTCTAAATTAAAATGGGATGACCGGCTACCAGAGGCAATAAACTTCAAATGGACTAAATTGAAACAAGAATTTACGGACATAAACAGAATAAAAGTCAATAAGTGACTGGCAATGGGAGAGAACCAAATTATCGAATTGTACGGATTCTGCGACGCCTCAAACAAGGCTTACGCGTGTGTGATCTACTGTAAGGTAGGCCGCCCATTGTATGTTTTGTAGTGTTAAATTTATTTATTTTCGCTATGTATATGGTGTACAATAAAGTATATATGAATGAATGAATGAAATGCACCGACTCCAGCGTGGCTTAACCAGACTCGATAAATCGAATGAACCCCAGGATTTGCACTAGCCCCTGGAGCCTCATGGTTCATGTGGTTTCAGAGGCCATTGCATATCAAGAAGTAGACCGGAGGGTGCGAGTAATGGTAGGGAAGACTGTGCCCGTCGGGATAGGGGGGGTTTTGCGAGCCTACCGGATATGCATCCTTGAGTAAGCAATGGACTAGTGGAGAGACGGGTAATATTTATAAAAGGATGGGCATCTTTTACGCCGCCAGTTGGCTCCGTTCAATCTTCACCGTTGAATCCGTTGGCGGAGATAATTATGCTGTGTTCTCGGCTCTTTTCTATCTCCTTGCTGTGCTATGCTACAATTTGCTGTTTTCTGTGTCTTCATCCGAGGACTCGCTGCTGTCCGTTTCAGGTTTCTTGTATATCTCGCTGGCTGCGGTTTTAATCTTGTTTCGATCTTCCGCCGCGTCCATCCAGAAGTCGATGTCCTTTTCGAAGCGCGCCATGTCCTGTTTTAGGTTGGTGTACAATAAAGTATATATAAATAAAAATAAATAAAGATAGAAGGAACAACCATAATGTTAGTTGCGGGGAAGGCCAGGTTGGCACCCATAAGCAAAGTCTTATCTATACCATGGGGTCTCAACTCGAACAAATTATAATTAGTCTTCAAAAAAAATCATAGATGGCAGCATAAATAACAATTATGAAATTAACTATTACTAAAAAGACGTTGTACGGCAAATTTTGGCTGAAGTAATATTAGGTCTTTACCTATGAAATTGCCGTTCTGCAGTACTGGCCATTTCAAATCAAAATAATTTTTGTTTGGCTAAGAATTCTAATTTCAAATTAATTTTATTTTAAAAACATGGATTTTTTTTTCCAAAAGTAGTCATTTCTTTATTGATTAGTGTTACATTTTCATCGCATTTCAATCTTTTTCGTCATCATGGATACGTTAAAAATTCGAGTAATTATGGAATATGAGTACCGTCGTGGCAGCAACGCGGCACAAGCGGCACGCAACATCAACGACGTTTACGGAGCTAACA
Source organism: Lithophane ornitopus (assembly GCA_948473465.1). Classification (NCBI taxonomy): domain Eukaryota; kingdom Metazoa; phylum Arthropoda; class Insecta; order Lepidoptera; family Noctuidae; genus Lithophane; species Lithophane ornitopus. The sequence goes on along the minus strand of OX419641.1, from coordinate 1,897,119 downwards.
CTACAAACCAACGCACCACCTGTTATTGGTTTGCTCGCTTCCGTTCTGGAAATTTCGACCTGAAAAATGAACCTCGCGGTCGTCCGAAGACTTTGGTCGACAATGACGAATTAAAGGCGATTGTGGAAGCTGATGATACACAATCTACGGCTGAATTAGCAGCAGCTTTCGACGTTAGCGTCAAAACAATATTGGTCCATTTGCGTCAAATTGGCAAGGTAAAAAAGCTTGACAAATGGGTGCCCCACGAACTCAATGATCGCCAGCGCGAAGTACGCGTCGAGACGTGCCTTGCACTGCTCAACAGACACACAAATGAAGGAATTTTGAACCGCATTGTTACCTGCGATGAAAAATGGATTCTGTTTGATAACCGCAAGCGCTCAGCAAGTTGGTTGGATCCTGGTTCAGCACCTAAACAATGCCCTAAACGAAAACTTACCCCTAGAAAAGTGATGGTCACTGTTTGGTGGTCTAGCGCCGGTGTGATTCATCACAGCTTCTTACCAAACGGGGTGAGCATTACTGCAGATGTGTACTGTGAAGAACTGAACACAATGATGGAGAAGCTGGCGCATCTCCAACCAGCATTGGTCAATCGCTCGTCTCCGCTGCTCCTGCACGACAACGCGCGACCTCATACTGCACAGCAGACGGTCTCCAAGTTGCAAGAACTGGGGTTGGAAGCTCTCCGTCATCCGCCCTACTCACCAGACCTTGCGCCTACAGACTACTACTTTTTCCAGAATTTGGATAACTTCTTGGCGGGAAAAAAATTCAATACCCGAGAGGCAGTACAAAATGCCTTTGAAGAATTTGTTGCCTCCCGTCCAGCTGATTTCTTTAAGAAGGGCATCAATAAACTGCCACTGCGATGGCAAAGATGCATTGATTGCATGGGTGATTACTTCGATTAATACAAATAAAAAATTCATTAAAAAAATTCGTTTAAATTTTTTCATACAAAACGGCAATTTCATAGGTAAAGACCTATTATTAGTAAAAATCAAAACATCTTTGTTTAATGCTGATTTATGTATTTACACTCATAAATCTCGTATTTTCAACAAAATACTTATATTATGCCTTTTACTTCAATTCAAACCCTTAGAATGATAAAGTAGCCATCTGTTAATCATTTTATATATACAATAGATGGCGTTTTACTCAATTTAGAAAAAAAAAACGATATGTCGGGGACATTTTGAAAAAAAAAAAGAAAAAAGAACTTTATTTGATAATTTAAAAAAAAACCTTTTTAATACTCTACTATGTATTCCGGCGATTTTACTCAGTGGCGACAACGGTGTTGCTATTGGAAAAATATATAGTTTTTGATACATTTTCGATACTTGATATTTTATATCGATATATCAAAATAAAAAATATCGCCAAAAAATATCGATATTTTTTCTGCAAGCCTATCATGGCTGCCATCATACACAAACCTAGAAAACCACCAAACCATATATGAAACGAATTTAGAATTAAAGCCGTCCATTCTAGCAAACCAATGGTATTCGCATTTGTGTGGGGTAGGTACCACAACTAAAAAGTGAAAAATAAAAACTTTTTACAAAAAAAAACCGACTTCCAAAAGTCGCTGGAAGTCGGTGGCAAAAAACGAAAATGGAAAAGCAAAGACACCGACTTCCGAAATTAAAGTTATTTTTCAGCTTTGAGTGTTTTTTTTGGAAGTCGTTTTTTTTTTTGTAAAAAGTTTTTATTTTTCACTTTTTAGTTGTAGTACCTACCCCACACAAATTCGAATACCACTAGCTGATGTAAATAACAGTGAAGGAGTAAATGAAGACATCGTCTAGATAAACTAATTGGGAAAAATACGTAATATTGAAGCTAACTCAAAAACTACGCAAGCAAAGTTAATAAAATTTATATGGGACCACCTGGGAAGCATGAGCTACCACCTTACAAAAAAGAATCATCAAAATCGATTCTTAATTGGCGGAGTAATCGCGTAACATACACAAAAAAAAAAAAACATACAGACGAATTGAGAACCTCCTCCTTTTTGAAGAAGTCAGTTAAAAATCGCCAACTACCGAAATTATCAAACATCTGATAAACAAACATAGCTCGATTACAAAAATCATACCTATTTTTGCGTGGATACTGCGATTGGCTACCTTGAACAAACAAGTTCGCCGACCCTACCTCGAATTACACGAGCTTCGTCGCGCTAAACAGCTGATAATCAAAAACGTTCAGCAGGCAGAATTTGCAAACGACCTAGATTTTATAATCAAACACGGAAAAGTGCACTCCAAAAGCAAGATTTTGAGTTTGAATCCAACCATAGATGAGCTTGGGCTGTTACGTGTGGGTGGGAGATTGTAAAACGCCCTCATAAGTCTTGAGATGAAACATCCCATCATCTTACCTCACGATCATCTGCTAACCACATTATTCATTGAACGGCCCCGTTGGTCTCGTGGTTGCAAGCGCGACTGCTGAGTGTGGGGTCCTGGGTTCGATTCCCGGGTCGGGCAAAGTGTTATTGAGTTTTTCAATTTGGAAATTCGTAGTAACAGCCCGGAGTTTGGAAGTTGGCGGTGTGATACCCCCGTGCCTCGGAAAGCACGTTAAGCCGTTGGTCCTTCGCCTGATCTCTCTCCGGTCGTTTCGGATTGCCGTCCCATCGGACTATGAGAGTGAGGGAAGAGAGAGTGCACCTGTGTCTGCGCACACACGCCTGCACTATAATATCTCCCGCGCAGAAGGCTAGTCTCCGTTGAGATTGTCCCCCGTGGCTGAAAAATACAGTCAGGAGGACTATTATTATTCATTGACCAAGCTCATAAATTGACTTTCCATGGCGGATCGCGTCTTACGTTAGCAAACCTTAGACAACAGTTTTGGATTATCGGCGGATATATGGCAACAAAAAAGTTTATAAGAACGTGTGTCATATGCGGAAAACAGAATCCCGAACGGCAGCACCAGCTCATGGGAGATTTACCAGGACTAAGAGTGAATCCAGAACATGCGTTTTATCATTGTGGCATTTGTTTTATCATTGTGGCATTTTCATGCTGATTTTACCACCAGACGCTTTATTTTGATCAAAAGTACAATTAATCAGAGATAAATGGACATTAGTCATGTACTACGACTTGGGACCCTATTGGACAGGAATAAACATACAATAAAACTACGACTAAAAAGTTATAAACAAGACACCACAGACAGACAAATAAAAAATCCGGAGTCACACGTAATCTGTTTGATTTATGCCCTAACACGTGTGACTCCGGATTTTTTATTTGTGTCTGTCCGTCTGTGTTGGGTTTTAGTTTTTATTACTTTAATTTTTTTTTAATTCTTTTGGGGTTATTATTATATATATATTTTTGAAATGTGCTCATTAAGCCCTTTCATTTGATACCCAACATGGTAGGATTAAACACTATTTATTTTTTCGTTCCTGACTTTATATCCTCTATAGGGCGCCATTTTTAATGTAATGTGACGTCACATAGCCTATAACAAGCGGACGATCAAGACGCTTCCAACGATACCTCATTTGTGAAATTGTGATTAGTCGTTTAGAAGATATGAGGGAACAGATGAACATACATACACACATACATACCGGTCAAAATCATAACCCTCCTTTTTTCTTCGCCGTAGTCGGGTAAAAATTGCAAATTATCAAGAAAAATTATGTGCAACCATTGAAACACAAAGCCATTGTAATACGATCGTGCAGCAAGCCCGGCACGATTACCAGGAACTCGAATACTACAATGAAGTTTTGCTAACACAGCATTTTGATGTCCACGCTAGACGGCGACGCGCCACAGGGAAGACGGGTCGGCGCCGATGAGACCTTATCAACGGTATCGGGTATCTAGCTAGCTAGCTAGACTTATTCGGAGTGTTGGACTCTCGTTTCGCAGACCAGTATGAAAAGAACATCGAAAGCATACATCTGAGTTGGCTTCCAGTCTAACCGGATGCAGTTGAATACCAGTATTTTACATGCAGCGATTGCCTATCCCCACAACCCAGTAACTGGGTAATATTATACCCCTGGGTAAGACTGGTTGTCAGACTTTCGGGCTTCTGACGACCCGTAGACTGTCAAAGATCCGCGAATGACAGCCGGGACCAACGGCTTAACGTGCTTTCGGAGGCGCGGAGGAGTCTCGATATGTAAAGATGGTCCCCCATCTACGGACTAACCCCAGCAAGTGTATCTAACCCGATGGATCAACCCGTGCGGCTGTTATTACTTAGTCACTTGCTCCTTTTCTTTCTCTCTTATATCTTTTTTTCTTGTATATTACCCCAGCGTGCGCGGCGGCGGCGGCGTGCGACGCGGACGCGCGGCCGGCGCTGTGGGGCTCGGTGGTGGCGTGCGGCGGGCTGGCCAGCACGCCGGGCTGGCTCGAGCGCCTCGCCAAGGAGCTGGCCGCGCGCGCGCCCTCCTCGCACCGCCTCAAGAGCCACGCCGCGCCCAACTCCACCGAGCGACGGTTCGCGGCCTGGATAGGTGACCATACACATATCTACTATTATTTGAGACGACAAACCTGAGGACAACTCCCAGGTCGAGCAAAGTATTACTGGGTTTTTCCAACAGGATTTCTCAGTAGCAGCCCGGAGTAATCTGAACTTATGCCCATCAGGCAATAGGATCATCTTCTATTACATAGGTACACCACTGCCCAACACATCGGAGATAGACGACCTCAAAAAATATGGTAATCATTAAGTACTTAAGTTTAAAAGCAACATTTACATGCAAACCTCATATTGGTGCCGATTCTGTTGTTCACAAACTAAACTAAATTTAAGTTCAGTGCATCTTTTTCTTTCTATTTCACTACGACAAGGACAGAAGTTAAATTTTAGTTTAATCCTGTCAAACTGTCACTACTGCATACAAGTTTAGACATGACTAAAAACTTGCCTACTAAAATTACGTTAATTTAAGTCAGGCGCTGATTAATTTGACAGGACTAAACTAAAATTTATCTTCTGTCCTTTTCTTAATGAAATAGAAAGAAAAAGATGCACTGAACTTACATTTAGTTTAGTTTGTGAACAACAGAATCGGCACCAATATCGTTTACAGTGTTCATCTTTTAGTAGCCAACTCCAAGACTTTTCAAAACACGCAATTTGCGTTCAACGATTATTTATAATTTAAAAGAATACTTAGCTCAAATGGAAACATTTTGTTTGACAAGATTCGTTCCAGATTTTCAGTTCCCGAAATTTTAATAAAGTGAGTGCGACAAAATACTCATTAGTTTAAAAAATTTATGGACCCATTGCCTTTGTGATTATTATAGAAAATCCAGTATCCGCCGGATATTTACCTACTATCTGGTATCCGCCGAATATTGGCCAACTATCCGGTATCCGGCTGGATAGTAAAGTTCGGCCGGATACTGGATAGTTGCCGGAAATATTCAACATTTTTTTTTCTTTTTCAGGCGGTTCGATCCTGGCTTCAATCGGGTCCTTCCAGCAGATGTGGATATCCTCACAGGAGTACGATGAAGGAGGCAAGGGACAACTCGAAAGGAAATGTCCTTAGAACAGCTGTTTATACTTAAATACAGTCAAAGAAATTAATTGTTAAGCAAAATTAATTGACGCAGTACGTCAATTTGCCGTGTTATAGACAACTGTCAAAGGAGGACAATTGTGATATGAATACACGGGAAATATAGGATGGTAGTCAATTTCCTAAACAATTAATTTCCTTGACTTTATATACGATGATATTGTTGAAGATAGCGTAATATTCGACTTTTAGAAACTTATAGTATCCGGCCGTAATAATGGCACATCCGCGTTTCTCAGTAGCAGCACGGAGTCTGGATTTGTGCCCAGTATGTGGCAATACGCTCGCCCCCTATTACATGGGACTTAAACATAACTGGCGAAATGTGGGTGTACTAATAGGTACACGTCTGACTAATCCTTCGGTGAGTACAAACATATGTTTATGGTCTCTTTGTGATATTTTTACAACTAAAATATTGGAATCGTCTATTTTAAATATATTACACTATCCTCAACAACATTCTTGTACTCGGTAGGCAGTGAGGCTACCCAACAAAAAATATCTTGAACTAGCTGCGCCCCGCGGTTTCACCCGCGTAAGTCTCGATCCCGTGGGAATATCGGGATAAAAAGTATCCTATGTCCTATTCCAGGTCATGGTCTACCCATATGCCAAATTTCATCCAAATCCGTTCAGCCGTTTTAGCGTGAAAGCGTAACAAACAAATAAACAAACAAACTCCCTTTCGCATTTATAATATTAGTTAGTATCTTGAATTTAATCAGGGGGCCTAAAACGGCCGCATTAGCAATTCCTCTAATTAGACACAAAAGCAATTCATAATGTGTGGACCATTTTACGAATCTCCATTGAAAACTGTCAAACAGGTGAATTATTTCGTAATATGAATCGCACGCAGATCATAATATGAATTGTCAGTTTGTGACATTTTACGATGATTCATAATATTTTCCTATTATGATTCTGCCAAAGTGACTGTATTGAGCGTAGCTTTGAGCCTACAGTTGAAGGACACTGAACGAGAAACAAGAACTTTTATTGTTATTACACCTAGCGTTGTGTCTCAGAAAGTGTTAATAAAACTACAACCTCTTACATAATTACTTTATACTGTTCCCACTGCTGGGACTCATGCCTCCTCTTTTTGAAGCTTTGGTTTCCTATTAAAGTAGTTCCGTCATATAACGGCCGTCAGTAAAATCAACAATTTTCACCAGTGATGATAAAAAAAACGCTCTGTATTTGGACAGCCGTCACTGTGTAACTGTTCAATGCTTTCTAAGGATACCAAAGCTTTTGAAGGAGCAAGTCGTAATCCACAAAGTAAGCCCAATTGTGGTTCATGGGGAAGGTCTGGCAAAGATAATTGTAGATGGCGTGACCATAGCTAGGTCCCTAAATAGATAATAAAATCGACATAAATTTGACATTTCGTTCATTCATGCAATTTGGTGTTCATTTTAGTTTTATTTACACTATTTCGTGGTTTTCGGTGATTTCAATATTTTTAATCAAGTATTTGACATGGAAAGTATCAGAATTTAGATTTTTAAATACTTCCTCGTAATCACTTTCTTCAAAATAACCTCGAACTCTGTTCCGTATATTCGTAGTTTTTTATTTTAATTACACAATCTTTTAATTTTAGGGTCTTTCGGGAAATGATGCACTATAATTTCGGAGTAATTAGGAACACAACGAAGCGTCATTTTCGCAAAAATAAAACAAAACTCACGTCTTGTATTATTAACTTGTTTTGGGTCTAGCAACGATAGCGCCATTTTGACAGTTACCTTCCCCATTAAGATATTACATTACACCACACGTCTGTCAAAATCAGTATAAGCTGAACTCTTGTTGTATAGGAACTCCGTACTACGCTAGACTCCGTACTACTCAAAGTGTCACCACTGACGTTCATTGTATCTATTTCTACTGCTAATAACCATTGCTGTGTTCTCGTTTGAGGAATATGAGTGGCGATTAGTCTTCCAATTCCTCTTTAATTTTCGTTAGTGAACGGGTCTAAAGTTGTAGCTCAATGGGCCGCCAGTTAATCGTCGGGCCGCAACTTTTATACTATGTGGGTCTCCTCATTGCCTAGCCCTTAACTTTAAGATGTAGTTATAAAATAATGTTATATAACGTCAGTGTGAATGATTATATTTGTATTATAATTATATGAATTTTTTTTATGACTGAGAATAAATAGATTTAAGGCGATTTTTTGTTTTATTTGAACTATATTATCGTCCAGCATGGGCGATACTTAAATATACGTCCGATATTGTGGCGGTATCTACATCGCCACATGCGAACTACGCATCAAAGACCTGACGTCACATAAATCCTGCATCGCGCAATTAAAGTTTACCGTGCAGTGGACATATATACAAGAACCCAACATCAATCGTTGGGCAGTTGCCCGCCAGACACAACACCCGTCTGGTTGGAGGATCCTCCCTTTTCCCTTTTCTATGGAGTATGAGTGAACTTTACACCCTGTTCCTCATACCCCTAAATTGGTGACCCCGAATATGAACGTCAGCGCAGCCTTCGTGCAACTACTCCAGTGTGACGTCATCATCATCACTCCCGCAAGCTTTCAGTGGGGCGAGTCACACAGCCAAGCCAACACCCGAGGCGTCAACGGGTATCCTGACCACCAGCATGCAGCAACCGCGCATTCCTGGTCATCACCCTCAGCCTCATCACCCCGACCCACTGGGGAATCACCGCAATCACCTCAGTCACCACAACCGCCGCAAACAGTTCCGACCCATCGCGAACAATGCGGCAGGCGAACAAACATGAAATTGCGAAAAAAAAAACAGCTGTTCAGTACATTTATGTTCGCATAAATCGTCAAAATGTACGGTACAGCGTGTATTTTCGCGATATCACATTTGATCCCATAGTAAAAGTTGTTCATAATGATGAGTAGAATGACTCCTTAAGAGCACAACACCCGTCTGGTTGGAGGATCCTCCCTTTTCTATGGAATATGAGTGAACTTTACACCCTGTTCCTCATGCCCCTAAAATATCTTGGACAATAAGCTCCCGGTACCACCTAGCTGACGGCAAATATTTTTACCACGAAATTAACTACCAGTCTTACCAAGAGACGAACAGTGGTGGCTCAGTGGTAAAGCTTGTCTATTCTTAAATGACGCGCCACACTACCGCATTTTATGCACCCATTAATGCTGTTGTCGGGTGGACAAGCTACAACGTGCCCGACTTACGAGTAGCAGTTCGCGAGTTCGAACCCAGCCAAGCGCTTTACTTTCTATAAATAATTTCATCACCACTGCTCTCAAAACGGTGAAGGAAAACATCGTGAGGAAACCAGCATCTCCTAGGAGCTAAAATTCAAAGACGTGACATCTACCAACCCGCGTGATGGATTATTACCCACTCCCTCTCGATGAGAGGCCCCAGCAGTGGGAACATTGTAGGCTGATTATGCTATGCTTACAAAGGGGTATCGTGTTATTCAGTAACTGGATTGTGGTCAGATAGAGTCGCTCCATGTAAAATACTGGTATTCAGCTGCATCCGATTAGACTGGAAACTGCCCACAAAAAGTTGGGAAAGGGCTAGGCAGATCATGATTTACTATTCTCATTTTATCATAGTTAGTGCGGGTAGAATAGCGTTGTTCAAATATTTTTAGACGATTTCTTGTTTGAAATAAACTCAGTAGTAAATAAAGAAATCGTTTATTTTTATTTTACACAAGCATTATTTATTAACTACATCAGAAATAATCCTTATAATAAACTTTGTAGCAAAAATGGCGCAGCTTTGGCTTTTAATCATAATTATATTTAAAATTAAACTTAAGACACTTAATAATACATTATTTTAGCAAAAAAGATTGATTTGATAAAAAAATTTGAGGAAAGATCTATTTTATTCGATTTTTGAGTATACTTATAGATTTATTTATTTTACAAGTTTGTATGTTTTATTAATCCTTTATTTACAAATAACTAAATGCAAAATGTAAGTTGAGAAGCAGTTAATAATAAGTTAAATATTTAAAAACTACATGATTCTGTAATTATTATGTTATACATTGAGGTTTATAAATTGATTCCTAGGAAAATTCTCTCAGCGTTAAATGTAACTGCAATACTGACAATCAGACTACTTTTCATCTAATTCTGTTTAGATTCTACGACTAGAAAGTATATTATATTACTAGAGATGAAACGGATATCGGGCAACTATTCGGTATCTGGCCGGATACTGGGTAAGTAACTCATAGTATCCGACTGATATTTCAAAACCGAGTTTTCTATGAAGCGGATATTTTGGCCGGATATCCGTTTTATGGGATAGCCGGATAAACAGCTCCGTTTCTTCTCCAATAACTGTCTAATCTAATGACAATAAACAAGCCATCATAATATCTATTCTATGCACATTTATTAGCGTAGGAACTTACGAAAAACAACCACTTACAACTACAATACTATTTGGAACACAATATAATGCAGTGATACTCAGAACGCAGCCTGTTCAGCTAATTTTTGCTTTGCGGCCCGATGACCTAAAGTTTGGGCAGCGTTTTGGAACACAGAATGATGTTCTATGATGAAATATTATAAACCAAAACGGAACAGGACAGCAGGGTAGGTGTTATAAGACAGAGTGACAGAGAAATCGACGCGCAACCTGTGTTTTATGCCCTGCACGGGTTCAGCGGGTTCATCGGTTATTATAAAAAAAAGATGCTTTTTCCTACTAAAGTACAATATCGAATTTCATAACGAACGGATACGTGGTTTAGGTGTGAAAAGGTAACAGACAAGTTACTTCCGCATTTCTAATATTTATGGATTTAATTAAATTAGGAAATAATCCGTTGGGGTAGACGTTTTCTTTAATGGAGACCGCGAATCGTAACAGCATCGGCAAACGTAAGCTAGAACGCCCTCAGACTAGGTGGAGCGACGATCTTCGCAGGGTGGCTGGTAGCAGCTGACTGAGAATTGCCGAAAATTGAGCTGAATAGCGTTCGATTTGAGATGTCTATGTCCAGCAGTGGACTATACTGTAGGCTGATGTTGATAATGATGAGCAAATACACATATTGCCTCGACAAACAAATGTTGAGTATCACTGTACCATTGCACTTACGTCGCCTTAATTAAAATACACAATAATTAATAAATATTTAAATTAACAAATAAATACCTATACATCTAATGAGATCATAAATTTAATGTTTTAATCATCAATATTTCTCACTGTTTGACTAATTATAAAGGAACTCCATTATCTTGAGTTTAAGCAGGTACAGTAGTATAGATTTTATTACAAGAAATTGAATATAACCATATTTATAATCTGCTTCAACACTTCCGGATAGCGTTCTCCGGCTATTTGCCTAGCTGATAGTTTTAATTCTTCATTTCTATTTAACCGGACATTCAGACATTATGTTCAGGCCCTCATATTAATATTAATCAATAGTAATAATTAATTAATTAATGATAGGTAAAAAATTAAATCAAAAACTGAGTAAAATTCGTTGAAATGGACACAATATTTTTTTGTTGAATAAAAATTATAATTGACGATCGATTTTAAATTGTAAACTAAATAACATTGTACATAAATTATCAAAATTGCACGGATTAAGTTTCATAAGATTTTTATAAATTATTATTATATATTTGATTAACAGGCAGCATTTTTTGTTTATTAAGTTGTAATTATAATTATATTTTGACATCAAAGGCATATTATACTATACCGCCATAGGCTGTTGTGCTAAATTATACTGGAAAAACTATAAAATTCTAGTACCTATTATTTATATCTAAATATCAGGTAAATAGGCAAAGAGGACTTTAATAGGCTACACATTTTAAGGGGGATGCGCCACACAATGGTCCAACTTAGGGACTAAGTGCGGAAACCAAACCCTTAGCAGGGGATGCGCGAACCTAAACTTCGTTTTTTAATCCCGTAGACTAATTTGACAGGTGCAAATGTAAAACTCCAAATTGAAAAAACAAACAACAATCATTTGAAATTACAAATTAGTCCTACTACGGGATTAAAAAACGAACTTTAGTCCGAGAAGTTCAAATTTTCTTGTTTTTTTTTGCATTTTGCACCCTCATTGCGTAAATCACAATCTGAATGATTTTGAAGGATATTGCGAAACCACTGTTCTATGTGATCGAAAAAATTGTATGCTCAACAACATACTTATCGCTACGAATGTTTTTGAACTGTCAATTTTGATCAACACACAGACTGATGCAAATTGCAAAAAACGTAAGAAAGATTGTATTTCGTGGGCTACCCTGACGCTTTCGCCTTAAGCACAAGTGGGCTATTAACCCCTGTTGAATACCTACCCCCATTTTTGCGCAAATATTTTTGCCACAGCATGGGCATGAGCTAAATTATAACCTTGTTGCATTTAATTGTATTGATCAAAGAAGACTACAGGATTGGATGTACGCAAATAGTTTTACAATAGGCGTGCCGCTACTTAAGACGTAGTGTGTAGTTGATTCAGATTTACCTACTAATTTAAAAAAAGTTAACGGTGGTTCCGTTTTTTTTTAATTCCTGTTCCTAGTTTTCCGTATGTTCTTCCTTTTTGTGTTTTAACCTTTGTCAAGTGAATTATGCCCAATTAAGCAGTAGTTAAACTAAATTAACTTTTAGTGTGGTTTAGTTAGCGATGGATTAGTTAATAGTGGTTTAGTTAACAGATGATTACGTTAACCACTGTTAACTATAAACTGTGGTTAATTTAACCATGGTTAAGTTAACTATAGTTTAATTAACCACAGTTAAGTTTCTTTTCGTTTGTTTTGCTTGTGTTCATTGTATGCTACAAGTAATAGGGTGGGTCAGCAGATAGTTGAGTAGCACGGGCGTGCCTGCCGCCACCTCAAGCTGCAATTTGTCCTCAGCATCTTGTTCCGTAGTGGTAGGCTCGTCTGATGATACAGACATCTTCTTGTCTATCAACATGTCTGTTGAGGTGTTGTCGCCGGGGACAGTGTCTATGAACACCTGGGGAAGAGGCGATATTCAATTTATTCTTTTTTTTTTAAATATCTTTATTTACCATAAAACAAATAACAAAATGCACTTATAGTAGGTAGTAGGTCTGTAAAAGATCGCTTTTAGCGATAAGACCGCCCATTGTGTCAACCTATGTAAATTTTCTAGATTTATATCTGTATTTTTTATGGTGTACATAATAAAGAGTATTCTATTCTTATAATATCGTGATGGCCCAGTGGTTAAGGCTTCGCATCTCATGCACGATCTCATACAAGTGGGTTCAAATTCAGGCAAAGTCCAATATGACATTTTCAATTAATATGTACTTTTTGATTTTATCTTGGAAATTACTGACATCGGTGAAGAAAAACCATGAGGAAACCTGAACTTTTTAGTTGATATAATACTAATATTATAAAGAGGTAAAACTTTGTCAATTTATCAAACACAATCACGAAACTGTGTCTCACAACAAATCAAATAGCCAAATTAATCAATATGGCATTCGCACGCCTGGCTTGAGACCCGAATCCACCCGATGGCAGTGCCTCACCTCCTTAGTCTCGCTCAAACGCCAATATCCGTTCGAATATCCGACTATCCCGTTTATGGGGATGGACGGATATTCATTATACAGTATCCGACCAAATAGCGTAGCTATTCTCTTCTGCTAAAAGTGATGCCAACGTACGTACCTCATCATCTTCATCATCATCAGTCTCTGGCTCCTGCTGGTGCTGTGCCTCCATAGCTTCCACGACATAGCGAGGAACGTAGCTGTCCTCATCTGAACTGTAGTCGTCCTCGTCCTCATCACACTCAAAGTAGCGGCTCTGAAAGTTAGGTAAGTATAGGATATTATTCAAGCTGAACATGTTTGGCAGACTTGTACCGTACAACTTTTTTCTTAATCCCCCTCGGCAAACTTCGTGTTTCGGCGGATTTCTATCAGTTGCCCTTTGCACTTGGTAACAGACCGGACGCTCTCAAGCGACTTGGAAGTATATAGAGTTGTTAATACTCTTTTACCTTAATATAATTTATTTTAAAAATGGGAGGAAATAGGTTTAGGGAAAATTGTTTCACAGCTCTCTAAAGTTCACACAGAAATAAAAACAAAACAACAATAAAGTAGTTAGTTCTGAATTCAAATTAATATACACGATAAATCTAATAATTGATGAACATGGAAACTAGCATTCGTTTTTATTCGGAAATGCGATGATTCCCGAGGGACATTAAGGTGGATGCGCTAGGGCCGGCGAAATTAAGATTCTTACGTTTTTTGCAATTTGCAGGTCACTATCAGGTTGTATGTTGATCTAAATATTATTGGCGGGCGTAACAAATATGGATTTACAGAATTATAAACATTAGAATCAGCAATACAACTCTCTACGTTCATGTAAGTGCATTGAATAAAAATTAGATGAAATCGTCAGTCAACTTCGCCAGTTATGTTTAAGTCTCATGTAATATGGGGCGAGCCTATTGCCATCAACCGGGGACATATCTAGACTCCGGGCTGCTACTGAGAAATTCCTGATGGAAAAACTCAATAATACTGCCCCAATCGAACCCCGGACCTCGCACTCAGCAGTAGCGCTTGCGATCCGGAAACCAACGCGGCAGTTACGTATGTACACACGGCTACAGATTAAGCTATAAATTTCCAGTATAAGCTGACCTCGCATTGTACGGAAATCTTATACAGGGTGTAAGGGTAAACACCGTTGTCACTCAAACCATGGGTAGTTGACTTAAATATAAAAATAAATGACGGAAAACAACAAAAAAAACGTAGTTTTCATTAAAACATTTTAAAAAGTTTATATCCGACACCGTGCTTGCTAGCGAAACAGCTGATTGACTGAGGGAGGGGTCGCGCTCGCGGCCGGTCAGGTCACGACCCGCACCCCCTGCCCGTGTTGAGACGCAGGTTCGTTGCCCTAGCGCATAGGGCAACGAACTTGCGTTAAAAAAAAAAGTAATTTTCCATTGATTTTACGTTCTATAAATGAAACCAAACCACTGGTTGCAAGGATAACGGTGTTTACCCAAACACCCTGTATAATGTGAGATCAGCATAAGCTGGAAATGTATAGCTTGATGTTTAGCCGTGTGTACATAAACTGAAATACTAAAATCATTCGTGTGTAAACATTACCGCTTTCTTTAGACATAACATAAGTCGTTAGATTATATAGAATGTTTCCGCAGTAGATTACATTCTCCAACTCAGCATAACTTACAATACGGCCGTTATAATAGGTCTTTACCTATGAAATTGCCGTTTTGTATGAAAAAATTTAAATGAATTTTTTTCATGAATTTTTTATTTGTATTAATCGAAGTAATCACCCATGCAATCAATGCATCTTTGCCATCGCAGTGGCAGTTTATTGATGCCCTTCTTAAAGAAAACAGCTGGACGGGAGGCAACAAATTCTTCAAAGGCATTTTGTACTGCCTCTCGGGTATTGATTTTTTTTCCCGCCAAGAAGTTATCCAAATTCTGGAAAAAGTAGTAGTCTGTAGGCGCAAGGTCTGGTGAGTAGGGAGGATGACGGAGAGCTTCCAACCCCAGTTCTTGCAACTTGGAGACCGTCTGCTGTGCAGTATGAGGTCGCGCGTTGTCGTGCAGGAGCAGCGGAGACGAGCGATTGACCAATGCTGGTTGGAGATGCGCCAGCTTCTCCATCATTGTGTTCAGTTCTTCACAGTACACATCTGCAGTAATGCTCACCCCGTTTGGTAAGAAGCTGTGATGAATCACACCGGCGCTAGACCACCAAACAGTGACCATCACTTTTCTAGGGGTAAGTTTTCGTTTAGGGCATTGTTTAGGTGCTGAACCAGGATCCAACCAACTTGCTGAGCGCTTGCGGTTATCAAACAGAATCCATTTTTCATCGCAGGTAACAATGCGGTTCAAAATTCCTTCATTTGTGTGTCTGTTGAGCAGTGCAAGGCACGTCTCGACGCGTACTTCGCGCTGGCGATCATTGAGTTCGTGGGGCACCCATTTGTCAAGCTTTTTTACCTTGCCAATTTGACGCAAATGGACCAATATTGTTTTGACGCTAACGTCGAAAGCTGCTGCTAATTCAGCCGTAGATTGTGTATCATCAGCTTCCACAATCGCCTTTAATTCGTCATTGTCGACCAAAGTCTTCGGACGACCGCGAGGTTCATTTTTCAGGTCGAAATTTCCAGTACGGAAGCGAGCAAACCAATAACAGGTGGTGCGTTGGTTTGTAGTGTTAGCTCCGTAAACGTCGTTGATGTTGCGTGCCGCTTGTGCCGCGTTGCTGCCACGACGGTACTCATATTCCATAATTACTCGAATTTTTAACGTATCCATGATGACGAAAAAGATTGAAATGCGATGAAAATGTAACACTAATCAATAAAGAAATGACTACTTTTGGAAAAAAAAATCCATGTTTTTAAAATAAAATTAATTTGAAATTAGAATTCTTAGCCAAACAAAAATTATTTTGATTTGAAATGGCCAGTACTGCAGAACGGCAATTTCATAGGTAAAGACCTAATATTATAACTTAGCTGATCATGAGGCGCATATAACTTTCGAGCATTTACTCTCACTCACACTCAAAAATATTTCACGCTCGTGGCTAAGTAATAACAGCCGCTCGGGTCGATCCATCAGGTTAAGCTACGCTTGCCGGGGTTGGTCCGTGGATGGGTGACCATTTTCACATATCGAGACTCCTCCGTGCCTCGGAAAGCACGTTAAGCTGTTCGTCCCGGCTGTCATTTGTGGATCTTTGGCAGTCGTTACGAGTCGTCAGAAGCCCGAAAGTCTGACAACCAATCTAACCAAGGGGTATCGTATTACCCCTTGATAAGACTGGTTGTCAGACGGGCTTCTGACGACCCGTAACAACTGTCAATCCACGAATGACAGCAGGGACCAACGGAGGCACGGAGGAGTCTCGGTATGTAAAGATGGTCACCCGTCTACGGAACAACCCCGGCAAGCGTAGCTTAACCTGATGGATCGACCCGTGCGGCTGGTATTACTTAGCCTTAGCTCCTCATCCTTATCATGTCACCATTTGGTTCCTACAAAATGTACTGCGTAGGCCTCTGCGCGAAGTTATACGGCCGTATTGTATTTTTTGATGTCACATGTCTTCGAATTTTTGGTTCTAGGACATGCCGGTTTCCTCACGATGTTTTCCAACCCGCACTGGGCCCGCGTGGTGGATTACGGCCCGCTCCCTCTCACAGAGAGGAGGCCTGTGTCCCAGCAGTGGGAACATTATAGGCTGATTATGCTTATGCTTATTGTATTTTTAGGCTTAGACCTATTATCTGGGCCCTCTGAGGTGCTGTATCCCTGAATGAAAGATTATTGCTGATATTTTAATCTGGGAATCGAATCTTCATCAAATGATTATGAGCATTGAAGATCATTCTCGTCTATAATGTACCTATTACACAGCAGGTGACCTTTAATTTCTGTCTATCCCTCATGGGAAGAAGGCGTGGGTTTGGCAATTGCTTAGCATGATCATCCGTTATACCGAAAATACTGCAGCATTAATTTTGAAATAAATACAGGGTGTTAGGGTAGACACCGTTATCCTTGAAACTAATGGTTTGGTGTCATCTATAATATACTTTTTCTATGGGGCCAACTTTGAAATCGCAAAAAAAAAAATCTGCTGTTCCATACATTTTGTCGATTTAAGTGAACACAAATGTATGGAACAGCTGATTTTTTTTTCGCGATTTATGTTGAAGTTGAGGATTGATGCTAGGTCCTATGTCTGACGAAAATAAGATAACAAAAAAAAATCTTGATAGAAAAAAAAAAACAAAATATTCCCTCTAAACCGAACTATAAACCGCTGGTATTAAACAAATACTTCAAATTACCTATATCATGAACTTTTGCACAATAACTGAACTAACTATAAAGCAGGTCTTATGTTTTTTTTTTTTTTTTTAATCTTGCCATTATTTTCATCGTAAAAAGCAATTACCTAAACTATTCGAGGCTTGGAGCCGCCAGCACCCCACTCCGACTCGTTCTCAGTCAGGCCGCGAGTAGCACGGTGCGAGCGAGATAAAATCTGAGGTAGGGTACAGCCTTAAATAAACGGACCTGTATACTATAAATAGGCAGCATCTGTATGTGCAAATTAGTCAGCATGTGCTTTGAAAGTGAATTTGACCTGAGGTGGTATGGAACCTTAAGTATTTATGAGATTAGTATCGGCAGTACTTACCAATAAAGCATAGGACTCCACTTTTCTCAGCGGAAACCATACCTAACCACACTAAGCTAGGTGATTATTTAGACCTCAGTACTACCATATTTAAACTTAGCACACTACTAGATTGCCGATGCCGTAAAACTGAGTTCTGTTTTCCGTAACCTGAAACTAGAATCGAATCCAATAAACCACAGTTAGGAAGCCTTCCTTTCGTATAATAAACAATGACAATCTTAACTCAAACTCAAACTCAAAGCATTTATTTCAATTAAACCATTTACGCCTGTAAATGGTTTAATTGAAATAAATGCTTTGACTTTTGAATTGTCAAAGAGTCGGTCAATTAGTCAGAGAGTTGAAGCTAGTTGCCCATTCCAAAACGTAGATCTCTATGGAGAAGAACGGGCAAAAAACTGCAAGGACACTCTTTTAAAAAAATGGATATAGATATTACAAAATCCTGGGTACAGTATTCATGTTGCTTCTATATGTGAGAACAATGTAAAACAAAAAAAGAATCAAAAGCAATTCAAAATTTAAGATTAAAAATAAGCTCTGGCAAATAAGAGGTGACCAGTCTCAACTGACGGCGCCCGTTCACGAACATGACATGTGGATCAGCACCATCCAGCTCAACCATTTTGTAGGGAACCGAATGATCCAACACACGTGCCACCATCAGCGAGACATTTAAGTGAGCATGACATACTCTCATCTGCCATGCTATTTCAAGTCAACATACATCATACCATACTAAACGGCTCCATGGTACTCACATTTACAATAATTGAAAAAATGCTTCTAAATTATACAAAACTAATTTGCAAAGAAATTGAGCAACTAAAGTACATTGTTCTCTGAAGATAAGTTCGTACTTATCTTCAGAGAACAATGTATTTATTTATTATTAATACGGCGCCAATATAGCCCACTGTGTAAAGTACCAACACCCAACACGTTACTATAATATTAATGCGTAATAATATTATCTTTATTTCGCGGATGTCCCATTCCCGCACGTGTATGGTCATAGGTCATTGCTAAGTACGGTAATCTGGGTAATTGGCACGAATATAGAGGCTGATCTCATCCGTGTTCGTGTCATGCAAATTAAAAAAGTAGATCGCGAGGTTACATCAATTTTGTTATACACCGACGCTTTTCATGTTAAAGGGAAAAGTTCTTTCATACT
This sequence comes from Lithophane ornitopus, assembly GCA_948473465.1. Lineage (NCBI taxonomy): Eukaryota > Metazoa > Arthropoda > Insecta > Lepidoptera > Noctuidae > Lithophane > Lithophane ornitopus. The sequence continues at coordinate 1,878,069 of OX419641.1, read as the reverse complement.
TGGTAAGCGATGTATGCTGAAAAGGACGTGACAGCTGGAACGCAATACATTGTCATTTCATTGACAGTTGACAGATAAAAGATAATTACGTAAAGTTGGCACGACTGCGTAGTGCAACCACGTTCCGTTCCTTAAATTAATGGCGACGTAGAAGACTATTCAGCAGGTTTTCAAAGTATTTCCTACCTAATTCGTAATTTTAACACAAAACAAATATTTTATGATTGTAATTATATTTGTTAGTTATAATTTTTCACATTATTAAATATGAAAAATAATGAAATTAAAAATAATTAAAAATATTGTTCTACAAGTCTAGGCGAAATGGAACGCAACCTCTACGTCACCAACATACAGAAACGAATAATTTATTCGCTGTCAAAAATGACGACAACAATTTCACCGTGAAAAAAATTACGAATCACTATCAAAACATTACTGGATCGCAGTGGAAATGAGACATAATCTTAGATAACAGTTGTGTGCAAGACTGTGCAACAGTTTAAACAATAAAAACAGACAGTGACATTGCAAAATTTCCGCGATGTATTCTTGACATCCTTTGTTTAAAAAATAAGTGACCATGGCTGCTGCAATAGCGAACGATTCGCCTAAATATAGGAACAGTCTAATCTGCTGCAGTCCTAGCGTAGAAGCAACTTCGAGAACATCAACTTCGTCAACTTCTGGATGTGTTTCTGCGGACGAGGGTTACGATTCGAACTGTATACCGAAATCTATTTCGAATAAAAAATTGAAGATACACAGTTCTGCTACGAAAGAGGAGATAGAAAAAGCAATAATCCAGTGTAAGGAGCTCGTTTTAAACAGTATCCAATGTTCCGACGAGCGAAAATGGCTCGTCAGATACCTCGTAGAGTTAAGACTAAGACTGGAAGACTTAAAAGATAATAACGGGCTAGCTAGAGTCCAAGTCTCGATAAAAGGCCATCATTTTGAACAGCAAACGAACCCAAGCAACCGCAAACAGTACTGTGATCATTGTAGCGGAGTTATTTGGAGCATTGTTCAAGGCTCTTACATTTGTAATGATTGTGGATACTTGTGTCATTACAAATGTGTGGACCACATATGCAGGGTATGCGCTCATGTTGTTATGACTGAGAAAGGGAGCTTTGAAATGAGTATATGTCCGGAAAAAGGGTTAGCAGCACAAGATTATAAGTGTGCGGAGTGCCAAACTGCATTGACTTTTAAAGACATGTGGAATGAACCACGGTTATGTGATTACACGGGCTTATACTTCTGTGCTACGTGCCACTGGAACGATCTAGCTGCAATTCCTGCTAGAGTTATTCACAATTGGGACTGGGAGAAGCACTATGTTTCACGAATTGCATTCCAAATGCTGAATTTATCTTGGACCAGACCGTATATTGACATAGAGAGTATAAACCCGAAATTATTTAACTTTATTGCTGAATTAGAATGGGTACACAAAATGAGGAAGGATTTAGAATGGATGAGGAGATATCTCTGTGCTTGTGCGGACGGTACGCACTTACTTTCACCGTTATTTGTGCAGCTTGGCGACGTAAACAAAAAATACAGTTTGAGTCATCTACAAGCTATCAACGATGGTTCTTTAGAAACCCAGCTAACTGAACTCACAGAGATATGCCGTTCACACATCACAAGTTGCGATCTTTGTTCTGGCAAAGGGTATCTGTGTGAAGTCTGTAAGAACAACGAGGTGTTGTACCCTTTTGATAGCGGTGCTTTAATGTGTGATAAATGTAACTCAATGTACCACCGAGGGTGTTGGCTGCGTAAAGGTCAAAAATGTCTCAAATGCACACGTTTGGAGGAACGAAAGAAAACCGTTGAAGAAGTGCAGGTAGATACTACAGACACACTAGAGTATGATATTGACAAGTTTGTGAATTGAACTATTTTTTAAGTGACTTTAAAATCAGTTTTAAATTTTTATTGTTGAAGACCGCTTGCAGATAGACGAATATGATGTGTCAAATAAACTGTATAATATGTGCAATGCTATTATTATTATTATAACAAATTATATTTTGCTAAATCAATGTTAGTTATGGAAAAACTATTTAATTTTTAACACTGTTGTTGTGATTTGTTGCAAATATGCAATGTGTGTGTACATAAGAGATGATTGAGTTTATATAATGTATGTTTAAGAAAAATTAACTTAGACTATTTTGTGCCTATATCTGCGACGCGTTTTATATTGTAGCTTCGCAACAAAATAATCGCTTGATTGCAGATTTTAAATAAGGCTTTTAATTGTCGCCAGACATGTATTGACGATGCCAGAAGGCCTAAGGAGGATATCATGTAGATTTGCAAAATTGACAAGTAACTAAGTAAAAATCGGTGAAAAATCATTTCAAATTTTCAATGACCCGTTTTAGCACAACTGTAAATGATATTGTAATTTTCCAGTTGTCTTATTGACATGTAATAAAATTATATTAAATCTCTCAGTCTGCTTTTTTTTTTTGTTTTTTGAGCAGCCAAAAACTTTGTGTGAAACCATATGTCATATTTGCCATCAACCTAACTGTAATTGTTACCAATATCCTTGATTAATAAATAAAGAATTTTCAAAGTCCAAAACCGTCGAACAGAAAATTGAATTTGCCGCCAAAAACATCGTCATCATTGCAGCCGAAAGACGTCAACCGCTGGACATAGGCCTCCCCCAAGTACCAATCACGCTGAAATTAAATGCCAAGTTTGACAGCCATAACTTTAATTTCTTAATAGGGAGTTAGTAAGAGATCGTTTTTAGGGTTCCGTACCCAAAGGGTAAAACGGGACCCTATTACTAAGGCTCCGCTGTCTGTCTGTCCGTCTGTCACCAGGCTATATCTCATGAATAGTTAGATAGTTGAAATTCAATTCATTTACGTTCACTGGTGCCGATTCCCTTGTTCACAAACTAAACTAAATTTAAGTTCAGTGCATCTTTTTCTTTCTATTTCATTATGAAAAGGACAGAAGACAAATTTTAGTTTAGTTCTGTCAAATTAATCAGCTCCTGACGTAAATTGACGTAATTTTAGTAGGCAAGTTTTTAATCGCGTCTAAACTTGTTTGGAGTAGTGACAGTTTGACAGGACTAAACTAAAATTTATCTTCTGTCCTTTACTTAATGAAATAGAAAGAAAAAGATGCACTGAACTTAAATTTAGTTTAGTTTGTGAACACGGGAATCGGCACCACTGACATACTTTTTTTGCTAAAATGCAGTCAAGCTGGTTTTTCATACAAATTGATCCAAATTCAAGTTAATGCATGGGTGCGACCGGTTTTAAATGATGATAATAATGTGAATGACCTCTTTACATTTTAATATTGCCACTTGCCACCATTCTGCATATCTACCTTTCTGGCGAATACAGTCGTTATGTTTATGATAACATATTTATATCCCCTCACTATACCGTCACTTATATCTGTCTGGCATATTATTATAATGATAAGCCTTTATAGGTCAGTGACGCATAAATTACCTACCTACCTGACAGCCGATCTCTAACGCATTTAAAAGAATTGGAATTTCCTCGAATAATTATCTAATCTACACGACGCGACAGCTATACGACACGGCCAATTTCTGACGGGCATTAATTTTTCGCATCGCGTCATAATGTAATCGGAAGGAGAGGAGTTTATGGTGTGTTTCAAAGCTTAAGATATTTTTTGACTAGCCTTGACTAACTATGCATTAAATTTCAAATCGAATCGAGACAGGTCGAATGACATGTTCCAGCTTACCTTAATTTGCAGACCATTGTCCGAATCTGTGTCCCGCCACTTCTAGGCCGTTTTTGGCGTTCCGTACCTCAAAGGAAAAAAACGGAACCCTTATAGGATCACTCGTGTGTCTGTCTGTCCGTCTGTCACAGCCAATTTGCTCCGAATCCAATGGACCGATTAAGTTGTTTGGTATATAATTCTATTTCTGTGACCTAAAGACGGAAGTGTAACGAAAATTAATGAATTTTGAATATGGGGGTCACTTTTGGGGGGCCAAGAAGAAAATTCCATAAAAGTTTTGCAAACTGTGTGACATATCAAATTAAAGGTCTTGTTGCGAGGATCTCAAATACATTTTTTATAATTTTAAAATAAATATTTGTAAGATACTTAAGAAAATATGTGAAAATTGACCATTCCCTTATCCTTATCCCTCCCTGAAACGATTGAGCCAAAAATTATTATTAAATTATTAAATTAAATTATTTTTAAAACCTATAAGAAGTCTATGGTCTTAAAACCACATGGAAAATTTATCCCAACTACGGAACCCTTCATTGTGCGTGGTCCGACATACACTTGGCTGGTGTTTTTTACTTGGGCACTAAATCTGGCCGCTTTCTGCTTCAGCCGCAGTGCTCTGCACTCTCTCTCTTCCTCTGTAAAACGCTCGACCTGACCAACAGTATAGTCGAGGTAGATATATGGTGAAAGCTCTCCGAGAGCTCTGTCCCAAGAGCAGCGGTGGCACAGTGGAAATGCCTACTAATCCCCGAATAACGAGTCTCGTCTTAGGTTCGTACCCAGCCAGGCACTTTGTGTACAATTATTTCATAATCACTGCTCTCAAAACGGTGAAGGAAAACATCGTACGTGAGGAAACCGGCATGTTCTAGAACCAAAAATTACACCTAGCCTAAATGCTCCTAAATATCGATATCAAGCGATTAATTAGTCAAGCTTAGTGATGTTCGAAAAAAGACATTTTAAATATTCGATCGATACCTTGTTATATTCATACCCCAAGATTTAAAAAAACATTTTTATTTGTTAATGCCGTTATAAACGATGAAACTTATATGCATAAGGTTGAACGTAGATACCAAACCATCAATAATTATAATTATTTATTTTTATGCGAATTAAACCTTGTAAGAAAATAAATATAAAAATATTATGTTGAGAACATAATAATGGCATTGTTATTGTAAAAAATCTGTAAAACCTACCCATAGTACGCTATTTTTGTTGGTTTGAAATTTTATTTGAAAATATATAATTATTATAATCCGTATTATTTGTCAATTTTCCTGCCCACCCACAATTATTTTCAAAAGGCAAGTACAAGTGTGATACAGTTCGTTTCAAATGGTGGCTCGGAACATGAGGCGAGTCGCTGCGCAGTAACAATTTCATGTGTCACCGGGGGACGTAGTATTATAGTATCTGTACCGGGGGTGAGGGGTAGGATACTGCGCAGTGAACGCCTAACTTCCGAGCCGCTGTGGCGGTATCTACATCGCCACATGTGAACTACGCATCAAAGACCTGACGTCAGACAGACGTCACATAAATCCTGCATCGTGCAATTAAAGTTTACCGTGCAGTGGACATATATACGAGAACCCAACATCCATCGTTGGGCAGTTGCCCGCCAGACACAACACCTGTCTGGTCGGAGGATCCTCCCTTTTCTATGGAGTATGAGTGAACTTTACACCCTGTTCCTCATACCCCTAAACCGCCATAACTTTGAATCGACCTGTACCTTTATGCCTACTGTCTCGTTACCCTAGTGGTCGCAAACGCGACTAATGAGCATGACGGACGAAGACGGGCAAACGCTTTAGCGTAGGTAAAAAAGATGTTAGTGGCAGCTCTAGCAGGGCTAGCAGCCCAGAGTCTGGATATGTGCCTCATAGTATCGGCTCGTTCCAAGGAACTTCAAATACAGTTCGCGATTAAGGGTTTTCTGAAATGACGTACGCTAGGTGGCAGCACTGACACATCAGGTCCGGACACATGTCAAGTGTCAAAGTGACTATATTTCCTTAAGTGAATTATGAACGAAAGATGTACGTTGTATATTGTATTCAAAGTTTCAAATAAATCCACTAACCTGACATTCCAAACACCGACAACTTTCTCTGTAGGTACAGGTGTTGGTCAACGCGTTGTCAATGTGCCGCAGATAGATCTCGTCGTGTGCCCCGCGCCGCTTGCGACGAGCCAGCGACCACAGCAGCGCTAACAGCGTGCCCCGGCCTTTGGCGCACTTTGTGGGCCCGCTGTCAACAACACGTGTGTATCTATCATAGAAATATCAAAAACAGACTATAATCTGAAGTAGATAGATCTAGCCGTGTGCCCCGCGCCGCTTGCGGCGAGCCAGCGACCACAGCAGCGCTAGGAGAGAGCCTCGGGCATTGGCGCACTTTGTGGGACCGCTGGCAACAACATCAGAATATTAACACTGTCATGCGAATTAAGTTGTTACTCCGTGTCATTCATATTGAAATGAAAATCTCAACTCAACTTGCTAATCCAATAAATCTAAAATCCAGCCTTTGTATGCAATTACGAAGCAAAACTTACAGATTTTTGTGAAAATGTTATGCCTTCATAAATTAAATTGCATTAAATAGTGTTCACGGTCAATACTTGAATGTACCTAAAAAAATGTATACAGTCAGCAGTCCCATCACCTTAGGTAGGTTTTTATTGACTTATTTCTACCTCGGTATGGCCTACATGAGAAGAGGTTGATATTAATGTAAGTATTAAGTATATTTATTTATTTATTTATTTAAACTTTTCGCACACAAAAAAGGTACAAAGGCGGACTTAATGCCTTAGGCATTCTCTACCAGTCAACCAAAGGTGGTGAAGAGATTAGATGGCGGGTGCTCTGATTGAGAGGAACAAAGAGAGAAAAAAAAAAATAATAAGGAAAAATATATATATCATTATGCATTATAGATAAAACAGATTTTACAGTACATAAATACGCAATCAACTTATGATACATAAATACTTACATACATATTTACTATAATATATACCTATAATATATATATATATGTATACATAATATATTTACCTGTTTCCAACATTATTCAATAGAGCTGGTTTCATGTCCTCCGCCTCACAGAGCGCAGTGGTGCTCTGTCGTCGACGTGAACGAAGCATGCTTTCCGATTTCTCTTTCTCGTCTGTCACTGTTAAAGAGAAAAGTGTTTAAAAGTATTGGGAAACTAGAAGTATGTATGGCAATTTGCCGACCCGCGCTCATCCACTCATCTGCCTTTTCCCAATTATGTAGGAGTTGGCTTCCAGTCTAACCGAATGGGTATTCAGATGTACCAGTATTTTACATGGAGCGACTGCCTATCGGACCTCCACAGCCCAGTTACTGAGTAGCACGATACCCCTTGGTAAGACAGGTTGTCAGACTTTTGGGCTTCTCAGTAACTTCTGATCGTAACCGCCGAAATGACTTTCAAATATCTACGAATGACAGCTGGGACCAACGGCGTAACATGCTTTCCGAGACACGGACGGGTCTCAATATGTAATAGGATCTATTAAATAGATGATCAATAAAAAAAATTAGTAATAAGTAAGTATTGGTATTTTTACGATTTTGCCTCTCAACTCAGGAAAGCATCGATAAAAGGCTTATCCACTGATGAGAGGTGTATCTAAAGATTTCGGGTGACCTACACTCCATTTGAAATAAGATTAGACATTTAAATAAACCTTTGTACAGTCCGTTCAACCGATTTTAACTTCTACACCGTACTTGTATGTATACCGTAGGCATAAGGATGGCATTAAAAGCAAAAAATATTACATAATACCAACTGTCTACTGCAGCTGCCACTTGTCATGCCACCAACGCAATAGAAGTCAAAATCGGTTGAACGGACTGTAAAAAAGGCTTATATAAATGTCTAATCTTATTTCAAATGGAGTATAGTTAGGGAATAATAAACACGCAGAAGAAGTCGCAGGCATCAGTTAGTTTTATTAAAAGAAAAACTCACCTGAAACTTCCTGCTCGCAGTAGCCCCACCGCTCGTTATCATCTCTCTTCTGGTCTGCAGGCCACAACTCCTGGACCGATGGGTTTTGATAAATGGTCTCCGTGGAAGCGTTGCCGTTCTCCGCGTCGAACTGAGTCTCGGGTTGGTTGAGGACCTGGGGAAGCAATCAAGAATAAAAATGTGGGTACAACATACAAGCCACCTTCATACTCTACCTAATTTAAAAAAAATAACTGCCTCGTCGGTCTAGTGGTCGCACTCGCAAGCGCTGCTGCTGAGCACGAGGACCTAGGTTCGATTCCCGGGTCGGGCAAAGCGTAATTGGGATTTTCCATCTGGAATTGCTCAGAGTGTGGATTGGTGTCCTGTTGATGGCAATAGGTTCGCCCCCTATTACATGGGACTAAAACATAACTGGCGAAATGTGGGTGTACTATAGGTACACCTCTGCCTAACCCTTTGGGGAATACAGGCGTGATGTTATTCGTGGAGGCGATTGGCGGCGATGACCACTCGCGTCCGGCCCTGGTCCAGGCCAAGGTACGGAGCGAGAGGGCATGGGAAGCCGTCACCTCCTTCTGCGAAGCAGTAATACTCGTGAAGGAGGAGGCGCAACGCGTGAGCGAGAGCCTAACGCCCCTAGCCGCCGCAGGAGACGCCCTGGGCGTCGGGAATCCCGTGCGGATTCCCGGTCACCGTAGGCGCGGGCTTGCGGACGGCGAGCAATGGGTAGCTCGCCGTCCGATAAGGACCAGGCCCGGTGCGTTGTGTTCCACGCGCGACTCAAAGAGTTGTCAGCACAATTGACGGGGTCCGCAGGGCCGATGCCTGCCGGGGTTGCGTGAAAGTCCGAAAGGGATACCGCGGTCCTTGGCACCAGGGAACTGAAGGAACAGAGGTGGGTTTTAATCAGTAAAAGTCTGACGCGCCCTTCCGTTCCATTCATGTAACGTGCATTGAATGAAAATTTCATGAAACCGTCATTCAATGCACTTACATGAGCTTAGAGAGTTGTATTGCTGATTCTAATGTTTATAATTCTGTAAATCCATATTTGTTACGGTCGCAAATAATATTTAGATCAACATACAACCTAATACTGACCTGCAAATAGCGCATCCACCAGAGATTTTGTGTATGAATAGATACACCGTGTCCATTTACATTTACATTGTATAGGTATGGCGAACAATAATGGACCCAGCGTGAAGGTTAGAGCGATAACCTACATTGGTTTCCGCTAGGTGATTTGCCGATCATCGTGATTTGACTGCTGGCTGCCAACCTTACTATATTTCTGACATTCTTTCATAAAAGGAGCAAGGCACCGAGCAGGCCGCATGTGTAATAAAAAAAAATTTTTTTTCGTAAAAACTGATGAGTGTTGCTTGACTAATTCATACTCAAAGGCCCTTTACTTTCGAGTATAGAAACAACAATATTTATTTATCGGATTTATTGAATATTTACCTGATAATGAGCTCGCGTGCCTAGAAAGAATACTGCGCCCGAACCACCAGTTGCCATTTTATTCTGAAAAACAAAAAAAAAATATTTTTATAAAAAAATAGTACTTACCTACTCAGATTCGTAAAAATGTTGGTGTAAGGTAAAAAATATGGAACACTTATACTTATAATACAACTTACTTAATGTTGAACTTGAAGTCATGTTTCAAATGGGTTTTAAATTTTATTTATTTTTAAGACAGTTATAGATAGCAATTCAATCATTTACTAGCTTTTGACTACAAAATATTTACGGGCACTTCTCATAATTTTACGTAACATTAGAACTAAAATTTAGTAGTAGTAACTAGTATTTAGATTTAATAATATTTAATATTTAATAACTATTTTACTGAATTATCAGTTAGCTAATTGATTACAGCACATTAAAACAGTGTTCGTAAAATCGTAATAAAATTCGGGAGACTTACCTCAACACAAATCCTTTTTAAGCAGTATCTTATAAATTAAATATGAAATATTATAAACTACTAAATTATTATTAAATACGCTTGAAATTAATATTTAATCATTTTTAAAGATTTGTTGTCGCGTCTTTGACAAAACCACGACAAAACGGATTTGACATTGTTTTGACTTGCGCAGTACACCCCTATGCCTTTGCCCTTCGGGGTTGTCAGGTGGACCAAGGGCAAAAGAATTATTATTTTCGGGAGATGTTGTGTTTTTCTACTTATAGTAATAAAAAGTAAGTACTCATGTGAATAATGTGCTACACATAATTTGTGCTGTACAGAATTGTAGGGTTTTGAATTTACAGTGTTTGTATTGCATTGAAGAGCGCCATCCAGATTCTTATAAGTAAAATAAGTTCAAACTGTGTTTCGCCGGTAAGAGGATAGTTGTACTCGCCATTTTGAAGAAGAAAACTCTTGTAGACCAACACAGATGTCGTTACAAAAGGTACCTAATTCGAATTTTGATTTGATGCTATTTGTTATTTGAGTTTGAACTGTTTTGTAGATGAAAATAAAGTTAAAAGTAGAAATAGCAAGATTTTAGTTTGAATTTTTATTTATGAAAATTCATTGGTCTTTCAAAATTATTTTTATTTACCTGTCAACCGTAATGGAAAGGTTTGCTTTTCTCTGGTACCTTTGAAAATAAACGAATATGAAGAGTCGACAAAAAAGTAACTGTCAACAGCTATGATTCCATGGGAAGTAATTCAATTCAAGTAATCGTAGAAATCTACAACCGACTCTATTTTTTGCATCTTTTGAATTCTGTTTTTTTTTATCATTATTTACAACAGCACCATTTTGGTTGTACATACAATTTAGAGTTTTAGTCAAAATAAAAACCAAACAAAAAAAGGAGTCAAATTAACCACACAGGTGCTGTAAGCATTCAATGTCAAGTTCAAGCATTCGTCATTCTCCTGAGTCGCGGGTATTCCAAATACAGTCTAGCAATTTCTTCTAGTCGACAGAATGGCAAATGTTGAAGTTTGTTTTTGCGACTGAGATCGTGTATGTCAGAATAATATTGTGCTGTGCATTTGATTGAAGTGGATGCACTGGACCACTTTACCTTGTGGTAGCGGACTCCCTGTTGTATACCGCGGAATTGTAGAGCGTGTTCAAAGCGGTGCGAAAACTTTGATTGCGAGATGTAGGATTGTAGGTTAATGTGAGAGTTCAGAGGTCACTCTTACGTTTGCTATTTTTGGGTTAGTTTATGTAGGGGGTAAGTGTTTACTTTACAAAATAAACAACTTTTGAATCAAGAATGAGAGTTTAGAGACAAAAATGGTTTGTTTAACAAAACGCCTCTATAATGAAATTGACACCTATTTCTTTCCGAAAAATATCGATATTAGATGATAGAGACAAACTGAACCTAACACTAGTGGCTCAAAAACACAAATAAAAGATTTTTTTTTCTTGTGTACACTTTACCAACTAGAAACTTCTAATACTCCACATGATTTGAACTTGCTAGATTCTATTTAGCCTTCGTTATGAAAGCATGTAGTTGGAAATATTTAAATAAATTATTTCTGAAAAGAGTAACAGTTGAGTGTCTTGCCGGCTCTTCTCCATAGGAAACGACCAATTGGAACCGTGCACCTAGCTTCTGACGGTTCATAAGTGCCCATGTACCTAGGTTTATGTGAAATAAAATATTTTGAATTTATGTATTAAATAAAGGCTCTGTCTCCAACTACTCTGCACTCTCCTGTAGTAGAGGGGTGGCAATCAGGTTTTATGAATGAAGATCGTTAATGTCAAGTTGCACAATGGCTTTATAATGAATATTATAAATGTAGAGACGTGCATTGTGATGTGCGGTTTAAAGAACGTGATGATAATAATATTTTACAGTCCTTGGGGATTAGAAAACAATAGAACGGTATCATTTTTATTCGGTTTACGAGTTTTAGTCCCAATTCCCAGAACTGTATCTCCACATTTTTTTTTAATAACTCGATCACCACATCTAAACCGCGTTCAGCTGCCGGCTGTCAGTGACATCATTGTTGTGAAATATTGACACTGACCGCTCTTGAACTCAGTTCGCGTGCAGTTTCCTGGCCTCTTCGTCTTTCAATTTATCATTTCTATTCTGCTATCGACTCCGACTATACAAAAAACCGTATAGAAAGATCTGAAATACGTTTTTACCCTTGAATGACCATGATGACTCGTAGATACATCGATTTTTTACTATTACCTATATATATTTTGTTATGTACTCAGTACTTATTGACAGGCCTACACTCTTTCCTCTTATACCTATTAACGCTGTAATTTGAAAATATTATAAAAGCCAATTTAATATTTTAAAGAAGAATAACCGTGGAAATTTTTGATGGCTCTTGTCCATAGGTAAGAACCAATTTTATTGGAACCTTATAATTATGTGAAATAAAAGATTTTAAATTTGAAAAAGAAACTAAATAATGTTTTTTGCACAGAGAAGTCATGCCTTTAATAGACTAAATAGAGCGTCACGTGGAACCATGCATCCGTGAGCGCACGCTGGAAGATGCGCTAATGTGTTTCATTTATCAATTAACTATCGTTTGGCGTAGGTAATTGACCAATTAACTTGTTTGGTCTTATTTTTTTGTCATTTTCTGTAAAAGAAGTTCATGCTATTTTTTGCTAATATATCGAAACAACTGCATATTTGCTGTAAAAGTGGCTTGCATGAATGGGCTAGCCAGTTCATATAATTTATAAATGGGTTGTGTAGATTCTAATCTTGCGTAGCGTAGATTCCAGATATGGAATGCCAATCGACAGTTCGAGACATTGAACTTAAACGCACACAATTTGTATTTTATAATTTACTAGTTAATTTTATACGTCTTTTGCGATTGATTAATTATGCGTTAATGCGTCATCGGTAACGCACATGTAAGAATGCAATATTTCATTCAATCTCTACGTAGCGATGATTTATTGATTTGCGATATCGATATCTTGCCAAGTTATTCATACAATTTCTAGCCAGACAAGGAAGACGTCAACTTAACAAAAGTGCACTGACCGATGATTTCTAAATTTCCATGCAATTTTTTGTATTAAAAGCGATGCACATAATTTTTTTTATGCCCTATGATTCGTTACCTTCTTTTCTACATACATGAACATAATCATTATTATATAGACTGTGACAGCTTATTATTTCATAAAAAGTATTTAATAACTTTAGAAATGCGAATTAATTAATAGTGAATACGCTATTATTAATGAAAATTTCATGCAAATGAATAAGACAGGACTTCAAAAGTTATACCCCCATCATCCACCTGAAATAAGTCCACTGCTGCTGAACATACGTACTAGGCTTTTCCCGACTACGTTTGGGGTTGGTTGGATAACACAATACCCTTTGGTAAGACTGGTTGCCAGACTTTCACTGACACAATATTTAAACTACTTTTATAGGAGCATAGTAGGTAATACATAATGCAGCCAGTCTATTCTGTTAAAATCTCACCGTGAAAACTGAGGTGAAATGACTGTCATTCTAACGGATGCTTGGGATTAACAACTCACTTCAAGCTCACAGCACGCAGCATGGTTGTGTTCACGGTGAGTTTTATAAAGTATACGCCGGCAGGAGTATACTACGTAAGTGCGTAGTTCGTATTTCATAGCGGCTCTACGTAGAGCTGTGACGTGCATGCGATCAATTCTAGCGGGCTAGTCTGCGTCATCCGCTTTATAAGGAAACTGTGATACGTTGGAAATGTTAGAATTTCGATGAAAGGTTAAAACTTTCTTTCATAAAAACGATGGACGAAAGATATGGTTAGAAAGAAGGTGACTACGGAGATGGCGGCCAATAGAGATATATGGAGGAAGCAGACATGCTGCGCCGACGTGAAATAAATTGGGATAAGGACAGGAGGATGATGATAATGAAAAATTATTTTCCGAAAGCTTTTACAAAAAATTGATACATCTACAGGATAGTAGGAGAGTTTTATGACGAAGTAGTGAATGTTTGGTTAGTGGAAAATACTACTACTTAATAATTTGATATAAAACACTTACAGGGCAGGTCCGTAGGCAGGGGGGGGGGGCTTGGCGGTTCAAACCCAAATAAATTGAATCAATTCCTGCAACTTCATTCTCTGAGATATACTAAGTTCCCCCAGCCTATCCCGGGCGGGGTGCAAAAATTTTCGAGCTCGCTTCGCTCGCCATTGCATCTTTTTTGCATCATCCTTCTCAAACTTTTCTGCATATTAAGTCGATAAAGTTACTTCTCTTTCTGTATGATCGGTCAAAGAGAAAGAAAACCTAACTTTTTCGAAGCTGGATGCTAAAAATTTCTAGTTCGCTTCGCTCGCAATAATTTTTTTAAGATTCCCGAAAAAGTGGAAAATATTTTTTTTTCTACCCTCTCTGAAATCAGAAATCGGTACTTAATTTCTTTAAAAAAAAGTTTGCAATAACCCCCCCCGAAATGAATTCCTGGCTACGGCCCTGTTACAGGGTGCATAATAATAGGTAGGTAGTTTAACGCATGCCTACTAACCATAATGTTTTACATGCTAGCAAATAAATATTTAAGAAACATGTTCTCAAATATTTGTGTCTCAAAGGGAATCCGCTCATAGGAAGAGTTTATATCCCTATAATAATTCTACCTAGTAACTAGGTTGTAGAGGTCAGATAGGCAGCCACTCCATGTAAAATACCGGTATTCAGCTGCATGCGGTTAGACTGGAAGCCAACCCCATCATAGTTGGGAAATGGCTAGGCAGATAATGATGACAACACATTAAATGTGGCAATGGCTTTTAACGAAATTGCATTATCAAAATGATTGCTTTGCGTGTTATAATAAATGGAGCAATGCAATGAATCTTTGATAGAGCTACCAGGAATCCTGTTGAGTAGTCCTACCTGGTACTTTGTATTGTGAATATTTTACTTACGACTCGAGTCGTATTTTATGGGTACAGCATTTTTGGCGTGGCACTACTCATTGTAATACAATGGCCACTACAGTAGTTTTTGTATCATAATCTCTATCAAGTTTTACATTGAGCGCTATAAAAAGCTATTAAATTCACCATTTAACAATAGCTAAATTGGATTCAATGTGAACGTTTTTATGGTTGCAAATGACATTGACCCCTCAGAGTTGAGCCCCTCATTGCTATGTAGGAAGTTACGGTAAAGAGCGGGGATATATATACGTTGAGGGGTCGTGCTGAGGGTGATGCGCAAAAAAGGGTCTTTCCCCCAAACCTGAAACTGATTTGATTTGAACCCTTGATGCCTTTTTCGATAAAAAAAGAAAAAAAACTAAGATTATTGACTCTACCTTTAATGCAGGTGACTGAGAATCGGGGAAGATGTATATCGGTTACTCGTTTCATCTTTCAGAATGCATAATTGATTACAATTAACCGATAACTTATTAAAACTGTTTCATTAGAACGCAATGTTCAAATAAGGTAGCCTTGATACTCATTCCTGAATATGAAAAATCTGAACGACTTTATGCAAAAACGAGAGTTACCCATCTTTCTCTACCAACATTCTCAATCGGTATCCGATCCTCGACGCAGTGCTACGTCACGACAACTGACCAATCAGGAGCCGAGGCCTGCATCGCGCAATTGAAGTTTTCACCCCTGTTAGCATATATACAAAAGGCTTGGTAATATTGTCGGGGAGTCCATTGCTACACGGGAAACCGGTAGTGGCGGAGGGCCGGTCTAAGCCTCCGCCATCTGAATATGTCGTCTGTATAGATGTCATGTATGGGTTTAATATAAAATGTTTAAAGAATAATGTTCAATCATTCTGTTCAATGAAAAACGAGAGTCCTTCTCACATACACCGAAGTAGCGCCTTTGACTTCCTTTTTGTTCTTTTTAAAAGCTTTTATTTAGTTTGCCTTGTTAGTTAATATGTATGGATCAAATCTTTCAAGTAGAACTCAATGATATTTTCTCAAATTCTTTTTGGAATTGGAAGATGTTTCAATTAAGATCTGCTATTTTTTTTGGTCTAATTTTGAATCTCCCTTTCTCTCCTCGAATGATAGCGTCATGTAATTAAAAATTTCGGATAACTTTTACTTTTTTAAGTTTATAAAAGTTCTTTATCTTGTAGAACGATTTTATCAATTACTTAAACTACATTGGCACTAATTCGAATGACTTAACTCTACATTGAAAATTTAATACTTTTATTATAACCTAGAATTGTAGAGACGAGTCATTTGTTTGTTTGTAATTCGACTCTACAAAAAACCACAGTTATTGTTGTTTTTTTGCAACATATGGAAACCAGATTTTAGGAATCGATAACAAATTAATGTTTTGCCTTTGTTATTTTCGCAGGCATGGAAACTGCACATCAGGCTGTCAAAGGAGTTCAATAACCTGGAGTAACCTTGAATCAATGACCTGTTATTGCGCTAAGTGGACGTTTCCTTGGCCATCTATAAATACTTACGTTGCAAGTATGATTGACTAGAGTAAGAGTCATTTTAAAAATACCTAATTCAAAACTATGCTAGAGATGTGAGTTTATTGATCCAATTTAACACAATATTTCTGTGCTTTCATTGGCATCGTTGAAATACTCATTGGATTTTTGTTAGAATAGAAAAATATTATTTATTTTATTATAAAAAAAAGTTCAATGAATCATTGTTCAATAAAGATGAATGATAAAAAAAACTGAATTTAATTTGTTTTTATTGTAATAGTTTGTTGAAACCATACGAAAATATCACTTCATAGGTATGTACTTCAAAAAAACTTGTCAAAAATACAAAAAGAAGTTTTCATAACATTTTCTTGATATTTACTAAAGAAAAATACAGAAAAACCATCATAAAAGGAAGTCAAATCAGCTACTAGCGTGTGGATGAGACCTAGTCTCTCTTTATCATTTTTCTTGACATATTTGACATTATATTTTACCATTATATGATTGCTTATACGCTTCAACATATCTGATGACAAGGAGTTAGACCGGTTCCTTGTCAGCACCGGCTTACGTAGTAGCTACGGACCTCCCGATAACTCGAGCCATAATTCTGTTTGCGTTCTAATTGGCTTGAAAACTTTGCTTGCGAGTTGTAGGATTTCATGTCCGATATTTTTTTTCGCGTTATCTACTGTACAAAACTTATAGTTGTTTTGGCAAATAGGTTAAAAGTATGATAAAGTTTCTTGTGGTATTTTTAATTTTTATATAGAGTTTGTATTTATTATTTTAGTGAGGGTTTCAAGTTTTCCGGCTGCTCTAATGGGAATTCCTATAAGAGCGAAGAGGACAAAATATTATCGTTCACCTGATTCCAATTGGTTGCATAAACTCATCTGTTTACCTTTTTGGCTCTACCATCTCTACCAAGTGACGTCAAGCCATTAGTTTTAAGAGGGAGACGGCAATATTCAACGTGGAACGTTAAAAAGAGATAAAAATGTTCACGTTTTACCATCTGAACATGACGTTTAGTAGTCTATGCTCATTCTATTAGAGGAAAAGATAAAAATACAATAACTCTAATCTTAGTTATCGACAGCTAAATCTTATTGTTATTATTATCTTTGGATACAATTTTAGAAAAATCGTATTATAACATGTTGCTACTTAAAAAATGAAAAAAAAAACTTTATAACTTATTTTAAATTAAACTTATAATTTTATTTACCTTTTGTTTTAAAGCTAACTAAATAACGATACTAAAATTATTCAATAACTTTATTTCCACTTACATTTTTGTGGGTAAACAAAATTCCCGCTGGCAACCCTGGCAGAATGCCGAGATGTCTTTCACTCGTAATTTACAAAGAAAAAGATATTTTAATAAATGGCGACGCCATTTTCGTTCCCTAACTCAAGTTAATTCCCATTTTCAATCGTGCTATCCATCTTGTGAACGTCTAATTCAGTGCTAAAAAACTTCATTGTTGCCATTAAACGTGAGTATTGATTGTTGCAATAATAAAATTAAAAAGTCATCGCCATAGCATAGAAACACCGCATTACGAATTTGGTTTAGTGTTGCAAGAATTTTTGACAAACATTTTTTGATTGACGTCTATACTGTTTATTATTTACTCCAAATTATGAATAACTCGTATAAATGTTTTATTATGGCCGTAGCTCTAATGTATGTTGAGAAATACGACCGCATGACCAACTTGTCGAGGTACCTTACTTGGATTTCAACTACATGATTTATCATGCTCCGCTGTATGTACACCAATAGTTTACTGAACTCTTCAGGACCGGTTTTCTATGATATTAGCACAGTAACTGCTATAGTAAAGCCTATATCTACTTACTTTCACAGTCAAATAGTTCTTAGCCAGTAGAAACTTTATATATCCTTACATATTATAAACTCAAAAACTACCGCACCGATTTTCATGCTGTTTTCACCAATGGATAGAGTGGTTCTCGAGTAAGGGTTTAGTATATAATAACCGACATCCACGCGGGCGAAGTCGTGGGCATCAGCTAGTTGTCTATAAAACAACCAGTTGAATTAATTACAACTTTGAAAAATATCATTTGAAAAAGGACTTGTAACAAACTCTAACAATGCATGCCAACAAGCAGTACATACAACAACTCTCAATTCAGGCTCTAGTAAGTAGTAGTTAGTATGCTGATTTATATTTATCCAGTTTTTCAAACCGGTGCTTGAACCCAGTAGCAGTGGGCCAGACAACAGTAGCTGCCACTCTATTTAAGTTCAGCGCTGGATACTGCATGCTTATCGTGTTACACAGTAACTGGTTTGTAGAGGTCAGATAGGCAGTTGCTCCATGTAAAATACTAGTACCTATTTATTCAGTAGCATCTGGTTAGACTGGAAGGCAACCACAACATATTTGGGAAGACAGACGATGATTTTGGATTCTGGATGCAAAACTGGATAAAAAAGTGTGCCAAAATTACTGCCATAATAAAAATACATTTAAAGTTACAGAGTGCAGAGTAATCACTCATTTTGCCAGTAAACTAAAGATTATAAAGTTTTATTTATTTTATTTTCAGATCTAGTTCATCATGTCTGATGAGGAGGAGGTCACCGTTGAGACTTCCGATGGACAGATCCTGTCTGCGGAGTATAAAGATGGTAAGCATTCAAGCATATGACACTTCAACTTGATGACATGAAGATGAGAATTTTTAGGGTATAGGGAATTTTTGGGTTTCCCAACAGCATATCGCACCCTTACAATTATAGAGACTCAACAAGGAAACGCAAATTTTTGGTAAGCGTGGCATAAAGATTCACAAGTCTATCAATCTTGTAGAAAACAAAAGATATTCGACTGAATGTTTGTCCTTTTCTACTCATAAATCGGTCACTGTTTTAATTAAAGTCGATGCAGATGACCATTTTAGGTCGTTCTGTGGCGGAAAGTCTAATAATCAAAATTTCGTATTGAGTCTGTATAATTCTAAAGGTGCGATATGGCCTTTTTGTGTTTTATTTTAAAACAAAAAACGTAAACAAAGCAAAAAGAGTACAGATTTCTATTGTATACATCCTTACTTTCTTACTGTCCTTACTAATATTTTAAATGCGAACGTAACTCTGTCTGTCTGTCGCGCTTTCACGCCAAAACTACTGAACCGATTTAAATGAAATTTGGTACACAGATAGTCTAGAGCCTGAGAAAGGACATAGGATACTTTTTATCGACATACCACGCGAGCGAAGCCGCGGGCGGAAGCTAGTATTTATTAAATACTTCATTTTGGTATGGTTATATGGTATAGGAAAACCCTTGGGTTACCCAGATCTTACACAGATGTGCTGTACAGACCAGGAGATTAACTTCTGGAGGGAGGTGGTCTAGTTGAAATAACCACTGACGGCCGCCATTGCCCACGCACACTGGTCCAATTACTTCTCCAGCTCTGGGCGGAGCGGAAGGGCGTGTCAGGCTTTTACTGACTAAAACCCATCCATGTTTCTTCAGTTGCCTGTTGCCAAGTTCCCGGTATCCCTTTCGGACTTTCCCGCAAACAAGGTCCCATTAGGGACTAATTGCGCAAACCAAATCCCTAACAGAATATAGATGGTGTAGGAAAAAAAAAAACCGCCCAAGTGCGAGTCGGACTCGCGCACGAGGGGTTCCGTACCATTATCTACAAAAACGGCAAAAAAGTTATGTCTGTTGTATGGGAGCCCCCTTAAATATTTATTTCGCTCTGTTTTTTAATATTTGTTGTTATAGCGGCAACAGAAATACATCATCTGTGAAAATTTCAACTGTCTAACTATCACGGTTCATGAGATACAGCCTGGTGACAGACGGGCAGACAGACAGCGGAGCCTTAGTAATAGGGTGCCGTTTTACCCTTTGGGTACGGAACCCTAAAAAGGGTATATCATATATTTTGTTGTGTTGTATTGAGCTGTTATTTTTATTTCATAAAATTGTTTTCAGGTCAACTGCAAATAGTAGAAGTGACTCCTTTCGAGAAGGAACGGGTAAGATTTTGCAATTAATTTTACCAATAAATATTACGAAATTCAACTTTTTTTTTTTAAATCAATTAAATGCATTGAATGAAGATTTCATGAAAAAGTTATACAATGCACTTACATAAACTTAAGGAGTTGTATTGCTGATTCTAATGATTATAATTATGTAAATCAATACTTGTTACGGTCGCTAATAATATTTAGATCAACATACAACCTGATACTGACCTGCAAATTGCAAAAAACGTAAGAAAATTTGAATTTCGCGGGCTACTTTAGCACATCCACCTTAAATGAGGTGGATGTGCTAAAGTAGATTTGATTATATTACCTACCTTAACAGTTCGAATGCTTTTATTCCCCACAGCAAGAAACACACATTCTGCCCGACTTGGGCGAGGGAGAGGACCACGAGTCGAAGTACATGCAAGTATTGGACACCAGCAAGGGACTGGTGCAGTTGGACTTACTGAATTTAACGCTTGTGAGGTATGTAATCGTTTATTTATTTAAACTTTTCGCACTCGAAAAAAAGGTACAAAGGTGGACTTAATGCCTTAGGCATTTTCTACCAGTCAACCAAGGGTGGTGAAGGGATTAGATGGCGGGTGCTCTGATTGAGAGGAACAAAGAGAAAAAAAATAATCATAATGCATTGTAGATAAAACAGGTTTTACAGCATAAATAAGCTATAAACTTATGATACACTAGCTGCTCGCCCCGGCTTCGCACTAAGTACGTATCTACGGCTATTTTAGGTAATTTTTTTACACCTTGGGTTACATTATTAGAGTTCTAGTAAGGAGCCCTAATTTAAAAAAATAAAATAATGTAGCCTATGTCAGCCGGGGATAGTGTAGCTTCCCAACAGTGAAAGAATTTTTCAAATCGGTTCAGAAGTTTCGGAGCCTATTCAATGCAAACAAACAAACAAACAATCAAATCTTTCCTCTTTATAATAATAGGTCTTTACCTATGAAATTGCCGTTTTGAATGAAAAAATTTAAACGAATTTTTTTATGAATTTTTTATTTGTATTAATCGAAGTAATCACCCATGCAATCAATGCATCTTTGCCATCGCAGTGGCAGTTTATTGATGCCCTTCTTAAAGAAATCAGCTGGACGGGAGGCAACAAATTCTTCAAAGGCATTTTGTACTGCCTCTCGGGTATTGAATTTTTTTCCCGCCAAGAAGTTATTCAAATTCTGGAAAAAGTAGTAGTCTGTAGGCGCAAGGTCTGGTGAGTAGGGCGGATGACGGAGAGCTTCCAACCCCAGTTCTTGCAACTTGGAGACCGTCTGCTGTGCAGTATGAGGTCGCGCGTTGTCGTGCAGGAGCAGCGGAGACGAGCGATTGACCAATGCTGGTTGGAGATGCGCCAGCTTCTCCATCATTGTGTTCAGTTCTTCACAGTACACATCTGCAGTAATGCTCACCCCGTTGGGTAAGAAGCTGTGATGAATCACACCGGCGCTAGACCACCAAACAGTGACCATCACTTTTCTAGGGGTAAGTTTTCGTTTAGGGCATTGTTTAGGTGCTGAACCAGGATCCAACCAACTTGCTGAGCGCTTGCGGTTATCAAACAGAATCCATTTTTCATCGCAGGTAACAATGCGGTTCAAAATTCCTTCATTTGTGTGTCTGTTGAGCAGTGCAAGGCACGTCTCGACGCGTACTTCGCGCTGGCGATCATTGAGTTCGTGGGGCACCCATTTGTCAAGCTTTTTTACCTTGCCAATTTGACGCAAATGGGCCAATATTGTTTTGACGCTAACGTCGAAAGCTGCTGCTAATTCAGCCGTAGATTGTGTATCATCAGCTTCCACAATCGCCTTTAATTCGTCATTGTCGACCAAAGTCTTCGGACGACCGCGAGGTTCATTTTTCAGGTCGAAATTTCCAGAACGAAAGCGAGCAAACCAATAACAGGTGGTGCGTTGGTTTGTAGTGTTAGCTCCGTAAACGTCGTTGATGTTGCGTGCCGCTTGTGCCGCGTTGCTGCCACGACGGTACTCATATTCCATAATTACTCGAATTTTTATGATGACGAAAAAGATTGAAATGCGATGAAAATGTAACACTAATCAATAAAGAAATGACTACTTTTGGAAAAAAAAATCCATGTTTTTAAAATAAAATTAATTTGAAATTAGAATTCTTAGCCAAACAAAAATTATTTTGATTTGAAATGGCCAGTACTGCAGAACGGCAATTTCATAGGTAAAGACCTAATATTAGTGATAGTGATGATGATACATATAGGTGTAGATATGACTATACTCTACTTGTTAATCGTTCAATATGTTCAATAGATCATTTTAAAATAACATATTGTAGTGACAGAATTTGAGAACAGTATGTTTACATGGTTTCGTTGGTCATAAAATACAATAGACGTAAAATTATATATTTAGTAACCTATTCCGCTTAACTATTCTTCAAGAGTCATAAAAAACCCTGTAAATGCAGAGACTGCGTCTAGCGCTCGGTGTGGCAACACGTCGTGTTCTGGTTATCGACTGGTCAATCGTTATCCTGAGGATGCCTCGTTGAGAGGTGAAACACGTGTCGATTTCTTACAGGGTTTTTCAAGGCAGATGTGAGTAGTGTGCGGAGAGGGGACGCCCTAGAAGGACTTATAGTTACCTATACCCCATTTGAAATAAGATTAGACATTAAAACAAACCCTTTTACAGTCCGTTCAACCGATTTTGACTTCTATACCGTAGGCATAAGGATAGCATTAAAAGCAAAAAAAGTTATACAATACCAACTATCTACTGCGGCTGCCATTTGTCATGCCACCAACGCAATAGAATTCAAAATCGGTTGAACGGAATGTAAAAAAGGCTTATCTATACGTCTAATCTTATTTCAAGTGGAGTATAATTGGTGATGTTCTTCAGAAAGGTCAGGTAGATGACACCCTGGGGAAGGACATAGGGTACTTTTTAACCGACTTCTTCAAAAAGGAAGAGGTTCTCAATTCGTCTGTTTTTTTTTTTTTGTATGTATTTTACTCGATTGCTCCGCCAATTATGAATCGATTTTGATGATTCTTTTTTTGTTTGGTAGGTCATGCTTCGGAGGTGGTCCCATATAAATTTTATTAACTTTGCTTGCGCAGTTTTTGAGTTAGCTTCAATATTACGTATTTTTTCCCACGTAGTGTATGTAGACGACATATTGTTTGATTCCGTCACTGTTATTTACATTTGTGTGGAGTAGGTACCACAACTAAAAAGTGAAAAATAACAACATTTTACCAAAAAAAAAACAACCGACATCCAAAAAAATCACAAATTAAGTGAAAAATAACTTTAGTCATCGGCAAAAAATGAAAATTGAAAAACAAAGACATCGATTTCCGAAATTAAAGTTATTTTTCACTTTTTTTGCAAGTAGGTTGTTTTTTTTTGTAATTATTATCATACTCATCCGCGGGGGCGCAGCTGCGGGCGAAAGCTAGTCCTACTAATATTATAAATGTGAAAGTTTGTGTGTTTGGATGTTTGTTACTCAATCACGCAAAAACGGCTGAATGGATTTGCATGAAATTTGGCAAACAGATAGTTTATAACCTGGATTAACACATAGGATACTTTTTATCCCGATGTTCCCACTTACGCGGGTGAAACCGCGGGGCGCAGCTAGTGTAATAATATTTGTTTATTGCTGAAAAGTGTATCTGCATAACCTTCCGGGAAAATAAGCCGCGGATTTATGATATGCTATTTTGTATTGCAGGTGTCAAGATGGAGAGGAATCATACCAGCTGGTCGCTAACGCGGGCACGTCTGATGGTGAGATGTCCTCAGACGCCACCGTCACCTGTGTGCTACAGACCAGCGATAATGAAGGTACAGCCTGTTTCGCTCGATCTTAATACGGTACGGAACCATTTGTGTGTGAGTCCGACTCCACGAACCAGATGGAGGAATATTGCACATTTTATTTCGTTTTCACCTGTTCAACTGTATTTTATAAACTCCTTTATTAATTTTAAAATGATATTTCAGTTTATTTCTGTAAAAAATTTAAAGTTATGATATGCGTACCTATATTTGGTTCTGCTACTTTGGCGATAGATGGTGTTAAATTCAGTTACGGAAATACTTTTATTTTTAAGTTAATAATTCATGTTTACTTTATTCATAAGTAAGTAAGTTAAGAACAGAACTGCTTCGGCTTCCCTCTCATAAAAATTGACCCCTCGCCGCTGCTATGTCCTGTTCCAGGTCATGGTCTACCCATGTGCCAAATTTATCCGTTTTAGCATGAAAGCGTAACAAACAAACTCACTTTCGCATTTATAATATTAGTTAGGATTGGTTAGGATAGCATCATATACTTAGGATTAGGATAGAACTAGGCGAACAAAAAAAGTGATTCGGATGTGATGTGATTGTGATGATGTCAGACATTTTTTTGTTTGTCTATGATACATCGACAACACCAAAATATTTACTCCAACACAAATACTGTACAGAAATTGTCAGCAATGCCTATATTAGACCTCCAACTGTCATTAACAAGACACAATAGGGTTCTATTGTGTTGACAGGTTCTCAGTAACAAAAAACTTTGACAGTCAAGTCAGCCAGCTCGCTGTACACACAGGCCGCTATACGAACACATTCACACATTACTTAGTCGGTCAATAGTCACACAAATGTCTACACTCACACATACGTACAGCGAGCTGGCCGACTTTAGTGAGTTTTTTGTTAGCGAGAATCACTTTTTTTGTTCGCCTAGTTCTATCTTAATCCTAAGTATATTATGCTATCCTAACCAGTCCTAACTAATATTATAAATGCGAAAGTGAGTTTGTCTGTTACGCTTTCATGCTAAAACGGATAAATTTGGCACATGGGTAGACCATGACCTGGAAAAGGACATAGCAGCGGCGAGGGGTCAATTTTTATGAGAGGGAAGCCGAAGCAGTGCTGTTCTTAACTTATGAATAAAGTAAACATGAATTATTAACTTAAAAATAAAAGTATTTCCGTAACTGAATTTAACACCATCTATCGCCAAAGGAGCAGAACCAAAAATAGGTACGCATATCATAACTTTCAATTTTTTACAGAAATATCATTTTAAAATTAATAAAAGAGTTGATAAAATACACTTGAACAGGTGAAAACGAAATTTGACACAAAAGCAATTCATAATGTGTGGACCATTTTACGAATCTCCATATTAAACTGTCAAACAGATGAATTATTTTGTAAATGAATTACACGCAGATCATATTATGAATTGTCAGTTTTTGACATTTTACGATAATTCATAATATTTATCCTATTATGATTCTGCCAAAGTGACTGTTTTAAGCCTCCTGTTTTAGGTGCAAATAAAGCATTTGGAAAGATTCCAAATAGTTTTTTTACATCTAAAACTAAATATTCGGTGTTACAATATTATTCATTGCAATTCATCCTACCCTATTTTAATTGTTATCGGCCTTTAGAATGCCGATCGAGAGTTGAGCGGTTAACTGTTAAAAAAAATGATACCCCTAGTAAAATTCTACATAAAATTTCAGACCCCGACAACCAAGATTCCTACGTAATGGTTGAGAATGAGAACGGACAGAATTCTCTAGTTATACTCAAGTCTGCTTTACAACAAGCAACTGCTATGCAGAAGACAGTTGATGTGAAGGTATGTAGTAGTCCATAGCACGTTTATGTCCACTAAAGAAAATGTTACTTCTAATAACCGCTACAGGGAATGGATAGTGGCTAAGTAATAACAGCCGCACGGGTCGATCCGTCAGGTTAAGCTACGCTTGCCGGGGTTGGGTGACCATCTTTACATATCGAGACTCCTCCGTGACTCGGAAAGCACGTTAACCCGTTGGTCCCGGCTGTCATTCGTGGATCTTTGACAGTCGTTACGGATCGTCAGAAGCCCGAAAGTCTGACAACCAGTCTTATCAAGGGGTATCGTATTACCCAGTTACTGGGTTGTGGAGGTCAGATAGGTAGTCGCTCCATGTAAAATACTGGCATTCAGCTGGATCCGGTTAGAGCTGACTCTAACATAGTTGAGAAAAGGCTATGCAGATTGATTTTGATTTAGAATGGAAGAGAGAAAATAAAATTTGGATGATGTAAAATTGGCTTATGTTATATGTTTTGATTACAGAAAAGTTTGTCACCAACACAAATATTAGAAAAAGCGAAATCCCTTCAAAAAGCTAAGTAAGTATACGTACTGTTTTTACATATTTGTAACCGTCGCGAATCATATATTGATTTATATACTATCTGTTACTGACCTGCAAATTGGAAAAAACTTGGGATAATTCGAAGTCACACGATGAAACCACTAGCTATCGATATAACTATATTCTTGCTCAAGAAGCGAGAAGTCACTGCTCGCTAATTGCTGGCGGTGGGCCTAAGATATATTTCTATTTGATTTTTCAGTCATAAGCGTGCATCCTGAAAGTTGGCAACGTCGCGGCAATATTACTGTATGCAAATATGGAATATGGCTATCTAGCAAACTAAAATATTGATTACTAGCTACGCCCCGCGGTTTCTTCCGCGTAAGTCTCGATCCCGTGGGAATATCGGGATAAAAAGTATCCTATGTCCTTTTTCAGGTCATGGTCTAACCATATACCAAATATCATCCAAATCTGTTCAGCCGTTTTAGCTTAAAAGCGTAAAAAACAAACGAACTCACTTCCGCATTTATAATATTAGTTAGGATTAGGGTAGGATGAATTGCAATGAATAATATTGTAACACCGAATATTTAGTTTTAGATGTAAAAAAACTATTTCGAATCTTTCCAAATGCCTTATTTGCACCTAAAACAGGCTTAAAACAGTCACTGGCAGAATCATAATAGAATAAATATTATGAATTATCGTAAAATGTCACAAACTGACAATTCATAATATGATCTGCGTGTAATTCATATTACGAAATTATTCATCTGTTTGACAGTTTTCTATGGAGATTCGAAAAATGGTCCACAAATTATGAATTGCTTTTGTGTCAAATTAGAGGAATTACTAATGAGAGCTGGAAATTCAGAAAATGAAACGCTTTTAGAGGAATTGCTAATGTGACCGTTTTAGGCCCACAGTTACAACATCAAACTCAGTGTTATAAATGCAATTCATTATTAATATTCTAGTTCAGTAGTTAGCAATATTTCATATTTCCAAACAGTAATATTGCCAAATTAATTAAAACAGGTAAAAATTGACAGCTATTTGTAACGTTGCCAGCTTTTAGAATGGACGCTCTTACATCTTAAATATCCTTTTCCCAGAGCGCTCCTGTCGTCGTCGGGGCGCGGGCGCGGGCGCAAGCGCAAGAGCGACCTGCCCCCCCCGCACGAGCTGCTCGCCTCGCCGAACTTCAAGCTGTACCTGTACAACTGTAAACTGTGCAACTTCAAGTGTAACGCTGTCAAAGACATGTCGGCTCATAAGGTAACTATCTACAGTGTGTAATAAGTAACAACCGACTTCCAAAAAAAACACTAAAAAATTGAAAAATAACTTTAATTTCGGAAGTCGGTGTCTTTGCTTTTCAATTTCCGTTTTTTGCCACCGACTTCCGAAATTAAAGTTATTTTTCACTTTTTTTTGTGTTTTTTTTGGAAGTCGGTTGTTTTTTTTTTTTGTAAAAAGTTTTTATTTTTCACTTTTTAGTTGTGGTACCTACCCCACGCATATCCGAATACCACTACCTGCTATGTAAATAACAGTGAAGGAGTCAAACAGGATATCGTCTAGATAAACTAAGTGGGAAAAATACGTAATATTGAAGCTAACTCAAAAATTACGCAAGCAATGTTGATAAAATTTATATGGGACCACCTCGGAAGAATGACCTACTAAACAAAAAAAGAATCATCAAAATTGATTCATAATTGGCGGAGTATTCGCGTAACAAACATACAAAAAAAAAAAACATACAGACGAATTGAGAACCTCCGCCTTTTTGAAGAAGTCGGTTAAAAATCTTTTTAAAAACAAGCTTTTAATGAACTAAAAAGGATTTTCCCATGGTCAGGGTCCGGCTCCATCATCAGACCCTGAACACCACCTAGTATCAAAGTATATACTTGTTAATACATAGCCAATGAGTTCAAATACGATGGTGCTATCTTGTTTGATTGAGGAGTTTCTATGCCCAACTTCCGGCTCCATCATCGGACCAGCACCATGGTTTTTTTTTTTTCAAATGTCTCGTTAGTTTTACAATGTGGAGACGACAATACAACAATAAATGAAAACACTGGCAATACTAATGCATAACAGTATTTTGGAACTATCAAATAAATCCTAACATGGAAATTAAAAAAGTAATTTTTTCGAACAAACTAAATAGTAGTGCTGGGCCGACTATGGGGTTTGCCGATCTTTGACTAGCTATCGTAACTAAACTATTGGATATATTTGATAAATTTTTTGTATGTAGACCGAGAACGTCATTTGATATACGGAGTTTCATTTTTTGTCGTATTGTCGTCTCCACTTTGTATAAGTATGCCAAGGTTCAGCTCGATCGGATGCCAGGAAGTGCTTGAAAAATTAATGACAATTGGAGTAACCGGAAACATACGAACAGAGCAAGCTAATATAAAGCTTATAAAAAGACCCATCACATATCCGTCAAGTCAACTACGCATTCTGTACATCAAATTAAGTAACACTAGCTGCACCCGCGGATTCACCCGCGTAAGTCTCGATCCCGTGGGAATATCGGAATCAAAAACCAAAATAAAAATATTTTATTTCTCATAAACCTACATGGGCACTTATGAAACGTCAGAAGCTAGGTGCACGGTTCCAATTGGTCGTTTCCTATGGAGAAGAGCCGGCAAGAAACTCCACGGTTACTCTTTTAAAAAATAATTGGCTTAACAATATTTTCGATTTACAGTGTTAATAGTTATGGGAGGACAGTGTAGGCCTTTCAAAAAGTTTCAGGTAGGTTAGGCTAAGCCTACAATGTTCTCACATTCACAAGGTGGAAAAGAATCTATATAAAAGATAAATAAGATACTAAAGATAAAAAAAACCTATTTAAACCAAATGACATGATTGCCATTACAACTGTAACAAATCTGATTAATTATCATGTCCACAAAAGCCTGTAAAGTATATAAATGTCAAATAATATTATGATTATGTCTGTTAGGGATGAATGTAAAAGAATAAGCATGGTAATTTGGGAGCAGTTAATAGATTCTTACATAATTATGCCGTTAATGAGGTACCAGGGAGGCCACATGTGCAGAAGGAATTATTGCCAAACTTCCCTGTCTTCAACGTAGTCTTTAATCTTATAGTATGCTTTTTTGATAAGGACACGTTTGATGAGGGTTTTGAAATTACCATCGCTAAGTTCTGTAACCAACTTTGGCAACTTATTATAAAAGCGGATACTGTTTATAAGAAACGACTTACTAGTTTTAGTTAATCTAAATTTGGGTATCACAATTTCATGTTTACTACGTGTATTTATATTATGGAAATCGCTTCTTCGGATAAAAAGTATCCTATGTAATCCAGGTATGTTAATCCAGGTTATAAACTATCTGTTTGCCAAATCCATTCAGCCGTTTTTGCGTTAAAGAGTAACAAACATCCATTCATCCATACTTACTAACTTTCGCGTTTATAATATTAGTTAGATAACACAAAAATTATTGCTGGGAAACGACTTTATATTTTTGGTGTGAAAAATCGCTGTTTACGGTAGCGTAACGTAACGCACGCAAAACATTGTGTTTATGGGTGCATGTAACACTTCAGGGTTTGTGGAGGTATTTAAGTAAATTAAGTTATAACATTTTAAACTAGATTTCTGACAAAAAAAAACGTCTGAAAAAGTTGGAACTTTGACCTTCAATACCTCCGTAACCTGAAGGTTCCCAGGTATGGTCCAGAACAAAAAAAATGATCACAATGACGGGAATAACAAGTGACTTTCGGCTTCGTTAAGTGTTTTTACACCCGTTTATTACACTACCATGTTCAACAAGATATAGTATTGTTAGACGATGTACCTGACGCTGAGATTTTTCCGTGGAGATGGTGCCTTATTTTCGTTGAAATAAGGTTGCTGTTCGGTTACTGGTATTTGGTTATTGCCAGTGATATATCGTAACGAGTGGGTTGTCCCGGCCGCAGGCGCGCGAGCACGGCGCGGGAGCGACACGCGGCGCGCGGCGCGGCGCGGCCGTGACGCTGCAGTGCGCGCGCTGTCCCTTCCGCGCGGCCACGCACACGCAGGTAACTAATTATCTTACTTTAAAAAATCTTTAATTGGGTTGGGAACTCCCGTTGTGTAATTGCTTAACACACAGAAATATGCCAATCGATCTCAATATCTCTCAATTTGACAGTTCACCCAAGTTCATTGCGTTTTTTACGTTGTTGAGCAGATTAATCTTTAAAATCTATGAAGTAATGGATTACTACTAATAAAGAATATCGTTCAACCTTTGAATAGTGATTAGTGTTTTACTCAATTAGTGTGCTGCTGCTGCATTTTGCACAAAAGTTCCTTATACATTTTGCACAAAAGTGCCTTATAAATTTTGCACAAGAGTTCCTTATACATTTTGCATAAACTTCTTATAAAACGAACGTGAAACACCTAAAAGATTATTCTTATTTGAATACTTCATCTGACATTCCACCAAAAATCATCAAATTAATTCCTATTTTGTTTTATCATGTTTAGACATCGAGAGAGAGCTTGTGGCTAAGTAATAACAGCCGCACGGGTTGATCCATCGGGTTAAGCTACGCCGCCTTGCCGGGGTTGTTCCGTGGTTGGGTGACCATCTTTACATACCGAGACTCCTCCGTGTCTCGGAAAGCACGTTAAGCCGTTGGTCCCGGCTGTCATTCGTGGATCTTTGACAGTCGTTACGGGTCGTCAGAAGCCCGAAAGTCTGACAACCAGTCTTACCAAGGGTCAGATAGGCAGTCGCTCCATATAAAATACTGGTATTCAGCTGCTTCCGGTTAGACTGGAAGCCGACCCCAACATTGTTGGGAAAAGGCGGGCGGACAGATTGATTTTAGAGTAACAAGTAAATATTGTTTTGTTGCAGCTAATGAAGCATGTGCAAGAAAAACACATCGATGGCGGGGCCAGCAGTAAGTCAGATTGTATGTGTCATTGTCGTTAGAGGGCTTTAGATAAATAACGGGTCATGCTAAAAGAAAATAGATACTCAAAAAATATAAAACTTATTCTTTATACTAGTATCGATCTTTTCGAAGGATTCACAGCATGCACACACTTTTCCATACGTCTGAACCAATTGGAAAATACCTCTGACCACTCTTCTTTAGACACCTCAGCAATCTCGAAATTATAGGCAGTCGGTGCATTCTTTGCTTTCAAACCTTTTCCCCTTTAGTTTTTCTTAAAAAATCACAAAGCGCTAGGTCTGGGGAATATGGTGGGTGCGGGAGGATGGACATGTTTTTTTAGTTAAAAAATTCGAGTGTTCTGAGTTCTGGCAGACGTGTGGGGCACCGCATTTTCGTGTTGCCCGAGAAGGTGCCAGATTTCTGACTGCGGTCGCTTGTCACACCAAGCTAATATTACTGTTCGAGGACAAACTGTTTCAAATTCTACTATCCTACTAATATTATAAATGTGAAAGTTTGTGTGTTTGTGAGTTTGTGTGTTTGGATGTTTGTTACTCAAGCACGCGAAAACGGCTGAATGATTTGGATGAAATTTGGCAAAGAGATAGTTTATAACCTAGATTAACACATAGGATTCTTTTTATCCCGATATTCCCACGGGATCGAGACTTATGCGGGTGAAACCGCGGGGCGCAGCTAGTATGTCAATAAATAACCGCAGCCTATAAGATAGCCTATAAAGAACTTACCATCAGTGTCAAACAAATGAGTAATAGTAGATTGTTGCATCGAGCGCAAAGTGAGTTATTAATGCACGAGGGTTATGTTGGTGCCCGAGGGCATGCGAGGGGCTGCTTGAGTGAGTGAGTGAGTAAGTCAATATATAATAATATATAAAAAATACGTCCATTGTGATCGGTTTTGTAGTGATTAATGATAACATTACTATGTAGTTGAAAGAAAAGAATATTTAACTTTTGGCATGACCCTCGTAAGTACGGTTAAATTAAATTGCGTGACCCTTAACCACCATTAAACTCAATTCCTCATCAACAGACACAGTACACTTAGACACGGAGGAAGTGGAAGCAGCAGACGTGCTGGTCTGCGGCGCGTGCGGGTTCGAGTCCGGGTCGCGCTCGGTGTTCAGGAAGCATATAGAAGAGGAACACGGCGCTACCACGTGTTGAGGGTAAGTTGTTCTAACCGTGCGTTTGCACTGGCGAAACATTACAACATAAAAAAAAAACAACCGGCTTCCAAAAAAAAAGTGAAAAATAACTTTAGTTTCGGAAGTCGGTGTCTTTATTTTTCACTTTTTAGTTGTGGTACCTACCCCGCCCTAATTCGAATACCAGCTGCTATGCAAATAACATTGACGGAGTCAAACAAAGTGGGAAAAATACGTAATATTGAAGCTAGCTCAAAAACTACGCAAGCAAAGTTAATAAAATTTATACGGGACCACCTCTGAAGCACGACCTACCAAACAACAAAAGAATCATCAAAATCGATTCATAATTGGCGGTGCAATCGAGTAACATACACACAAAAAAAAACATAGACGAATTGAGAACCTCCTCCTTTTTTAAGAAGTCGGTTAAAAACGTGTTTAAATCTCTAGTTGCTGTCAAAAATTGTATGACACATTGACAGATTTCAACATGTTTTGTCGTGAATGTTTCGCCAGTGGTTTCCCGGTATGGTTGCATTGTATAATATACAATGCAACCCAACCGGAACCGAACGTGCTGTCTAAATATATTATATTTAGACAGCACGTTCATTTCAAAGAATGTTATATTTCGTAGAATGGAGGGTACACTGTATACCTATAAATAAATTGTAAAAATATTTTTGTTTGTTTCAGAAAGCGGTTGATGTATTCAGAGTCAAAATCAGTTGATTTTAGTGAAAGCTAGTTCAGTTTGCTGTACTAAATATTTATTTCTTATTGTAAGCCTTGACCCTGGGTCCTAACAGAAAGCGATCGTCGCGATCATATTTTGTTCGACATCGCACTCATTTAAATTCACAATATTTTATTTCACATAAACCTACATGGGCACTTATGAAACGTCAGAAGCTAGGTGCACGGTTCCAATTGGTCGTTTCCTACGGAGAAGAGCTGGCGAGAATCTGGTAAACGGTTACTCTTTAAAAAATAATTGTCTTCTGCAATGTTTTCAAATTACATTGTTAATAGGTATGAGAGGATAGTGCAGGCCAGTCAACAAGTACCAGATACTTAACAAAACAGAAAATGGTCTACAAATCAAAGCATTTATGAGAAAATCAATCTGCCTAGCCTTTTCCCAACTATATTACATACAGCTGAATACCAGTATTTTACATGGAGCGACTGCCTGTCTGACCTCCACAACCCCGTAACTGGGTAATACGGTACCCTTTGCTAAGACTGGTCTACAAAGTCTGGTCACATTAAAAAAATAGAAAATAATCTTTAGAAAAGAAAATTTAAAAAATAAAAGGGACCGGGCGAAAGTGGTGTATGGAACTACATCGACATTAACTATTCGGAAAACCCCAATGCGCCCTCTGTCGGCGCGACGCGCGAACATGAACACAACGATCGCTTTTGTTAGGACACGGCCTGTGAGTTGAAGTTACGAATGAATTGAATATTTAAAGATTGTATTAATATTATTATGAGAGAACGAGAGAGCGAAAAAAAAAAACCTGAGTGTAAAATCTCATATTTTTAAGAACTTTCGCATCCTAATATCAGTCTCAATCTGTCAAAAAGAACTCTAATATTACCAAAATTTTTGACAAATCGACATTCATTGTCGGTGGATAAAATGATATAAGTATTTTTATATATTATTTTATTTCTGTAGGTAGGTTTCTACAATTACTTTTACACGTCAATCATATTTTAAGAACTAGATGATGTTGGCTTTCCTACCTGACTACTCTGAGAAGAAAGGCCGAAACAAACTCACGAGGAAGACGAGATGAGATTAGGGAATTTGTCTTCTGTTTAATCTAGGAGTAAAATGAGGGTTTTTTGAAATTACGTTCACCAGGTGGCAGCACTAAGACGTCAGGTCCGAGCACCTGTCAAAAGTGTCAAAGCGCCTTTATTTTCATTAGTCGTGACTAATTTTGTAATCAATGTCGAAATTGAAAACCTCTTGTCAAAGTGGCGCCATCTGGTGGCGTGAATTGCAATGAAATCCCTCATTCTCGACTTTTTATTGTATCTCATTCCAAAACTTTGTTGTTTATTTTTACCCGACTACGGTGAAGCAAAAAGGACGGTTTTGATTTTGACCGGTATGTATGTATGTATGTTCATCTGTTCCCTCATATCTTCTAAACTTAATATACAAATAAAAAATCCGGAATCACACGTTTTGAGACACACATCGAACAGATTACGTCTGACTGTGATATCTTGTTTATACCTTTTTATTCGTTGACTTTTTGTCGTAGTTGGGTGTTAGATTTTTTATAGCATAGCATTATTGGCAGTAGATAAACAATATTTCGAAAA
This sequence comes from Lithophane ornitopus, assembly GCA_948473465.1. Classification (NCBI taxonomy): domain Eukaryota; kingdom Metazoa; phylum Arthropoda; class Insecta; order Lepidoptera; family Noctuidae; genus Lithophane; species Lithophane ornitopus. The sequence goes on along the minus strand of OX419641.1, from coordinate 1,843,119 downwards.
AAAAAATTAAACTAGTATCATCATTTCATCAACCAGCACCCTAATTTTGTAACACACTTTCAATGACAATCGGAGAGTTTTGAAGGATGCTAATCTAAGTTCATATCAACAACGTAACGCAATGCACGTGGGTGTTGACCCACGTTCATTGATTTGAACTGTCAAAATGAAACCCATTGCTATCAATTGTTATTTTATGTTTGATGTGTGTTACGCAACTACCGCGCAGTTATTTGTATATAAACATTATCGTTGTTGTTCCTATCATGTTTAGTAATAAATGTCAACTATTATTAAGTTATTATTGTAAGTTGTCAACTTAGACCAAATAAAAAAATCAAGACGGAGCGCTGTCAACAGTGACGTGAGGCCGGTTTCGTAAACATTCGTGCACTTTGTGAGGTGTAATTTGATTGTAAATGGTTGTGTGCTAGTGAGTGTGTATGCACAGAGCGGAGGTGTAGTTTGACATGCTTCACCGTATTGTTCGCAGCGCAATGTTTTGGTTTTTTATTTGCTCTGAGGTTGTCAAGTATATTATTTTTTCAATAAACAATTTGAAAACGTTTATTCCGGTTTTATTTTAAAGCATAAAATGAAGGCCGGCCAGTGGCGTCGCTCATATTTCTGCCACGGGCAAATCCAAAATTTGCCAACTCTTCCCCCTATTTTTGCAAGTAAACATTATTGAATTTGAATTGAAAAAATAAATTGAATTTAAACAAACGGGCCGATCAATTAGCTCTCTTTTGAAGTCAGTTGTACCTACGAAAACCCGGCAAATACATGGGCCCCCGTATTTTTGCAGAGAATAAATTACGTTACATTACATTTTAATAAATTGCGCGTAAAAGAGCTCACTTGTTTATTAAAAAAAAACCGGCCAAGTGCGAGTCGGACTCGCGCACGAAGGGTTCCATTATCTATAAAACGGCAAAAAAAAAACATTTAAAAAAAGCCACTTTGCCCCCTTAAATATTTATTTTATTCTGTTTTTTAGTATTTATTGTTATAGCGGCACCAAATATACATCATCTGTGAAAATTTCAACTGTCTAACTATGACAGTTTATGAGATACAGCCTGGTGACAGACGGACGGACAGACATACAGACGGACAGACAGCGGAGCCTTAGTAATAGGGTCCCGTTTTACCCATTAGGTACCGAACCGTAAAAATGTATGGACTAGACTCGCGACAATCTAAGAAGTCCGTTTTGACAGCTATCAAAATGCTTTGTGTAGCGATGAAAAAAAAAATTGGTTTCTTAGAAACTGATTCTCGAGACATATCGATCGAACATACTTAGAGAGTTTCTAATCTACGACTTATCTACATTGATAAAAACTGATTGTCAAGGCATAAGTTTTTATTACATGTACGAGAACGAAAGGTCAAAACGGACTTCTTAGATTGTCGCGAGTGTAGCCGTTAAGTTTTTGGACGCGTGGTAGTAGCGACATCTGAAGTGAGCAAATGTCAGTTTTTATCCCGTCTGCATAAATTTTTACCAACAGCTGACTGACAAGACACAAAAAGATATTCAAAAAATAAGAAATAAAACAACAAAATGAAATCATATTTCAATTTATTCGAGATTACATAATTTAATAACGAAATCTTAGCGACTTGACGCCTTTCAAATCTAAATTATTTTATATTAACAAAAAACCTTTCGCAGTTACTTATCCCTTTTGCACGACCATCTACTGTTTGAAGATGTCGTATATTTTGCAGATAAAAATATATTCTGCGTGTGCGATTTAGTTTCCAAACATGTAAATATGTGTTTTTGGAAAAACAACTTCAAACACTTTTACGACTTTTCTTAATCATTCTGAAATCAACGTAATTTCATTTGTTTAAAGTTGATATTCGTTTAAGTGGAAATGACATCAATTGGAACAAAGGACTTGAATAGATTAAAAGATTCGTTTGCTAATTTCAAGTAATTTTCTATGAACAAAAGTAATTTTATTGTACCTTTTATTAATTTGAGATCTTGCACATAACCTATAGGAAATAAATAGGTGATCAAAAATTACATTTGTTTTTTTCAGAAACTCATGCATTTTTGCAGTCAAGATTTTTACAGTAGGTACCATTATTTGGAAGAATGTCAGGGTAAGCAACTGCGCGCCTTGCACCTTAGGCGATTAACACACTGCCACGCACCACGCAGCGTAGCGCATGAATGCGTCTTCTAACGTTGCTTGTAAGTATCTCCGTTTGTATAGAAAACATGCACAGTCCAACACACAGAAAATGCATTCACGCGCGTGCGGTGCGGTGCGTTGACACGCAACATGCAGCGTGATGCGTGGCAGTGTGATAATCGCCTTAAATATCATTGAGTTATGAGACAAAAGTAATGCTGCGACCAGAAGACACGACCCATTGTACACACGGCTACACATCAAGCTATACATTTTTAATATAAGCTGATCTCGCAATGTATAGGATTTCCGTACAATGCGAGGTCAGCTTATACTGGAAATGTATAGCTTGACAGTCTTTCACAGTTAAAAATGACAGTGATCTTTATTCTCGTTACAATACGGTTGTTGTTGTTGGCTTTCTGCTGTCAGAGGTTAAATTACTGTTAAAGGTGTGTAGCAAATCTTTGTGTTCATAGACAACATAACTCTCCTTTTGCTTTACCGCAACCGGGTAAACAAGAACAATGTTTCGTTTAGAATTGAAAATCAGGCTTCGAATACGTTACAAATTTCGAACGCAGTAATTTTTACACGACTGCCCAAAAAGGAGTGTAATGTTTTTTATTTTGGAACGTACACACGGCTACACATCAAGCTATACATTTCCAGTATACGCTGACCTCGCATTGTACGGAAATCCTATACGTTACAACTGTAGAGCTAAACCTAAATGTCCTTTTTTTTTTCTAACATGCAAGATATAATAGTCAGAAGGTACAATAAAATTATTGTTATCTCTTTATTTTTCTTAGTAAACAAACATTTTATACATATAAAATAGTATCTAGTCGTGTCATTCTGGTATTTATCTCAACGAAGTATTCTAAATACGCCAATACAGCTTTCAAAAGCCGAAATCTCTGTGAAAACCAACGACAGTTTCATTTGACTTTAAGATTTAACGTCATAGATATAAAGTAGATTTTAAAAGTAATAAGATTTGCACTTATGAGCTTTCGACTGTCGGAAGTTTAGCGTTGGTTAAACAGTAAAACAGTATTGTGAAAAATATTGAGCTGTGTTTACATAAACGTTGTGTATGTCAAGTCAAATGCAATAAAAACTATTGTTCTTTTTTACATTGACCCAATACTGAGATTACATCAAAATTCGACGCAAAAAACTACCATTATTTAATTACATTTTGTTAATCAATCGAAAAAAAATCCACGTTTCATTAAGAAATCTTAGAAAAATCTAAAATTATATTTTTTTAGCTAATTTACAATGCCTTAAACATGTTTGATTTTCTTGCAAAATTATACTATTCGAGGTTGTTATTGCTGGAAACCTTTTTTTTACAACTACATAACATAACGCCTATGTTTCCCGAAGGCTTCGGCAGAGATGTAGGTACATAAATACCTACTCCCACATTACCCCAGTTATGTTTTTAAGTCAAACGTAATAGGGAAGCGAAAATTTTGCCATCAAAGAAATTCCAGATGGAAAAACCCAATAACAACTTCCCCGACCTGAGAATCAAACCCAGTACCTCATGCTCAACAGTAGCACTTGCGACCACTCGACAAACAAGGCAAGCAACACTTTCCCTATCGGCTTTTTTGTTACGTTGCCTGATTATTATAATTGTAAAATTGAACTTGGCATAAAACAGCTGCCAACCCGCACTGGGCCCGCGTGGTGCAATACCGTCCACTCTCTCGCACAGAGAGGAGGCCTGAGTCACAGCAGATCGAGGATTCCAGTGTAATTTTGCATGAAAATCGTTAAGCCGTGGGCTGTAGTATCCCTTAATATTTACTAATTCACTACCTAAGCATTTTGTGCCCTTGTACACACGGCTACACATCATGCTATACATTTCCAGTATAAGCTGACCTCGCTTTATAAATCCTATACAATGCGAGGTCAGCATAACCTGGAAATGTATAGCTTGATGTGTAGCCGTGTTTACAATGATTAAAATCATAGACAAAGCTAGGCAAACCTTTTTGGTAATAAACCTATGAAATAATGCTCACAATTTAGGGCCTAAATTTCCAAAGACAATTTCTGGCCTCGCAAAAATTGGCCTGAACAACTCTGAAAAGGCTTCAAAGCCATTATTTTGTTGCCTCACTCTATATCTACAGTCCACGGCCTGTTATTTATTACATTTAAAACTAATCATTGTGTTTGTGATTCACAATGAATTAATTATACTATACAGGTACTTATTCCCGAGCGATGTTTACTAGGCATTCTTTCAATCCTTATTATCATACACCCCTGGACTCGTAAATCGAGTCACCATGCCTTTGGGCCTTGCCGTCATGTTGGCACTATTGCTGGTCAAGCATAGTTTCAATAGAGTTCAAAATGGCGACAGAGGGCCAAAGTGACATTCTATCAGCGATAGCGATGATGGAAAAGGCAAAAATGTATAGGACTGACATAAGCTATCGAAAAGCTTACGTCAATTCTGTTGAAAGTTTTGTTTTTAAGCAGGTTTGAAGCTGACATACTGGCCGTATTGAGATTTGAATTCACGACCATTTAAAACAATTCTTTATTTAAAAAAAGGCAGTGGTTTTGTTTAGAAATCCGGGAGTGTAATTTGTCTGCTAGTATTCTGCATTTTGTTACTAGATACGGTCGAATCCGAGGAAGTTTCAAAGCGTATTTAGCTCATTGTTGGACATAGGGCGGGCCTTATAATGATGGGAATGCCAAAGTTTAGCACCGGTCAAAAAATTAGGCATGTAGTGAAATAATAATTAATTTTATAAAATGCTTTTTTTTAAAATGAGATTTCTATCAACGAAAGACAGAATAGTTTATTTATTTAACAGAGCAATAATAAGGATTTCTGTAAGAAAGTTTTCAAACGATTACAATGTATGAAATACTATTCAATAGGTAGTCATTACTTTTGTTTCGAAATAAATGCTAATCTATTTATGTAGGTATGTCACCATGAAAGTTGGCATGTATGTATATGTTCATGGATAAGGTGTTTTACCCGGCTACCTTTTTACCACGGCATGCGCTATTCTCATAAGCACGAAAGCACAGATTACGAAAGTCTGACCACCAGTCTTACCAAAGTACATCATGTTACCCAGTAACTGTGTTGTGGAGGTCAGACAGGCAGTCGCTCCACGTAAAATACTGGTATTCAGCTGCATCCGGTTAGACTGGAAGCCGAACCCAACATATTTGGGAAAAGGGTAAGCAGATGATGCTGAGACATAATTATATTCTCTAAAAGGATGCGACATAAATTAAATTGAGTATTTCACAACATTGCAATCATAATTTTTCCAACTTTATTCAATTTCATTAAACACGATCCCAATTTTCATAATTATTAATAATGTAGTCTTAGAACTATTTATATTCTAATTATTTTAAACTAGAATTACAATATGAAAAATAAGAAATCTAATTTCATTATTATGCATTATACTTAAGGCTGAATTCATTACTTTCCGTCTAACTTTCAATTGTCTTAAGAGGAAACGCGGTCATGGTCGTTGGCGTACATTTTAAGGTTTGGACATAAAGCGGCATTCGTGCACGACTGCCGCGCGCGAACGCTTTTGTCTACCAGCCGCACACAAACATTTTTACATAACTAGAGCGCGGCAGAAATTTGTCCTGCAAACGCCGCGTGTTGTTACCGCTCAATGTTTGGAGACACCTTTTAACCAACGTATTCCTGATTTCTCCCTAGTTAGTGATACCAAATATTGTTTTACGATATAATGTATGTTCTCATATTTTGTTTTATGGAACATATATTAATTTAAAAAAAATACCTTACTATGAAATGAACGACACCGACCACGTGACCGTGTTTCCTCTTAAATTCTGGGCAGAACAATGATTTTTTTCCTTGATTTTTTGGCCTCGGTCGAAACCTCAAGTAATTTGGTCTACTCTACTTGACACGAGCTTTGGCTAGCCATTATTCCTATCCCTGTCAAACTATAATTGCAAGAGAGGGACAGGAACATGTCTTAGCTAAAGCACGTCATAAGTAACGGTTACCAAACTCCAAGTTAATTTAAGACCATTTTTGACAAAAAGTACCCCAGTGTTCAAATTCGTCACCAATCGTATTTTTACATGACAACCACTGGATTCCGAGACCAAATCATCAGATCAATGATTCTATACTACATTTGAAATAAGATTAGAAATTTAAACAAACCTTTTTACAGTCCGTTCAACCGATTTTGACTTCTATACCGTAGCCATTAGGATGGCATTAAAAGCAAAAAAAAGTTACACAATACCAACTGTCTACTGCAGCTGCCATTTGTCGTGCCATCAACGCAATAGAAGTCAAAATCGGTCGAACGGACTGTAAAAAAAGACTTATTTAAATTTCTAATCTTATTTCAAATGGAGTATAGATATCGCCTATCTCTCCAGAGATCGTATTTATCTACATAATTGCCTAGAAAGTAATGAAAAACGACACATAACTAGCGACCACATCGAGACATTTAGTAGACTGGTACTCTCGCCAAGTATTGGATCAGATCGCTCATTGAAATCCGCCTTAACATCATTGGAAAAAGGTCTTTATTAGGTGGCAAACAAGCCATATGGAGCGCCCTTCGTTCCTCGGAAAACACGACTGGTTACGACTGGTTACGAGGGGCTACGAGTAGTTAGAAACCCGTAAGTCTGACAACCAGTCTTACCCATGTATCATGTCACCCAGTAACTGGGCTGTGGAGGTCACATAAGTCGCTCCATTTAAAAAATTACAATAAGGGTAGGAGCATGATATAACATCACGCCTGTATTCCCCGTATGGTAAGGCAGAGGTGTACCTATAGTACACCCACATTTCGCCAGTTATGTTTAAGTCCCATGTAATAGGGGGCGAGCCTATTGCCATCAATCTAGACTCTGGGTTGCTACTGAGAAATTCCTAGTAGAAAAACTCATACACTTTGCCCGACCCGAGAATATACCCCAGGACCTCTTGCTCAGCAGTAGTTCTTGCGACCACTAGATCAATGAGGCAGCCCCATAAAATAATTGGGTAGATTTGATGGCTAAAATATTTTAACACTGTTACAGTATAAATATCTAAGTACAGTATGGACATGTGTATTCTTCCCGTCATAACCTATGGTGCACAGACGTGGTCTTTGACTAACATCCAGAAGTCCAAACTCAAGGTCTGCCAACGAGCAATGGAGCGCAGTATACTAGGCGTTAAATTAACGGATCGTGTTCGTAACACAATACTGCGCTCCAACGAAGATAGCTGACGTGACTCAAAAGGCTGCCCAACTTAAATGGGACTGGGCAGGACACGTCTGCCGCATGCCGGACAAACTGTGGGCCCAAATAGCACAGAACTGGTGCCCTGAGATAGTGAGACGGGGTCGCGGCAGACCACGTAGGAGATGGCGGGACGAGTTGGATAAGTTCCATCAAAACTGGAAAGAGGACGCGCGGGCTCTCGAATGATGGAAGGAGTGGGGGGAGGTCTTTGCCCAGGAGTGGGAAAGTGAAGGCTAGGAAAAATAAAATGGACATTTGTAAGTTGTTGCATCTACAATGTGCTAAAAACAGCTTTTCCACAAAAAATCTGCTGCTAAATCACGTTTGTGCTATTTATGTTGCTTTAGCAATAGTAGCGTATGGTCAACATTTTTTTCTCTCTCTTTTAGAACTCCACTCTTTACGAAGCAAATTCTTTAATTTGCTCATTATTTAGTTAGCTTTCATACGAATAGCATCCTTATGCCATAGCTTATAAGGTTCATATTCGTATGACACACTGTTCATTATCGTGAATATGATGAACATTATTTGTTTAATAATAATGTTGATATTCGTGTGAAACGCTAACTTTACTCAGAAAGGTGATCTGTGAATTTGGCCCGCGTTGCGCGCGCGCATTAGACCGCTTTGGGATGCGTAGGTTTCATTTTTAGTATTTGTCGTTTTTTTTTTAATGAAACCTTGTCCCTCTTTCGAGTTTAAAAAAAAAATAGTGCATTTAAAAACGCAAAACCCAGGCCAGGAATCACTGTCCCTGGACATAGGTACCTGTTTTGACAACAATTTTCAGTAAATTGAAATGTCAGTACGGTTGAAAATATCTAATTATCAAATAGACAATTATAATTCGTCATTTTATGATGTACAAGTGAAATTCAACCTTAGAGTCATCTATACAAATATGTTATTTACATGGCCTACAGATAGCCATAATTATATCTTATTTTTAGAAACGTTCTTAGTCTCAATCTGTCAAAAATATATTTTTGACATTGATTGTTATTTTGCTCGTTATGTTCCTCGTGGCTAAGCAATAACAGCCGCATGGGTCCATCCAACAGGTTGAACTACGCCTGCCGGGGTTGGTCCATGGATGGGTGACCATCTTTACATATCGAGACTCCTCCGTGCCTCGGAAAGCACGTTAAGCCGTTGGTCACGGCTGTCATTTGTGGATCTTTGGCAGTCGTTACGGGTCGTGAGAAGCCCGAAAGTCTGACAACCAGTCTTACCAAGGGGTATCGTGTTACCCAGTAACTGGAGGTCAGATAGGCAGTCGCCCCATGTAAAATACTGGTATTCAGTTCCATCCGGTTAGATTGGAAGTCGACCCGACAAAGCTGAGAAGAGGCGACCCAGATGATGATTTTCAAGATTTTATGAGTATCACTGATCCGACTTCCGAGATTTCTCAGTCTGAATTAAGGAACTGCTACGCGATATAATGACACACTACTCATGGAAATATTTTACTAATTTTATATATGGCTTGGACTTCAACTCGGCGGTAGTGATTTTAGCTGACAAAACTCAATACTCAGTTTATTTGCATTCCAAAATGTACTGAGGCCCTAGATAAAGTGACATTCTTTCAACGATAACGATGATGGAAAAGGCAAACATGTATAGGACTGACCTACGCTATCGAAAATCTTATGTCAATCCTGTTGAAAGTCGTTGTAGTAATACGAAACGCTTTCGAAGCGGTTGTCACTTGTCTAGGCCCTCAGTTCGTCTTTCTTCTTCGTGTGGTTAGTGAATTCCCCGATGTCAGAGTTTTTATGCCGCCAATGGGCCTCTGACTTGGCTTCACATGCCGTCGAGAAATATCTCTCAGGCCGCGATGTTTTCCTTCACCGTTTTTTAAGCAAGTGATACACAACGCACATAAAAATATACAATACGCACATGAATCTGAATAGTCACACGTTCGTGCTTTGGGTTCGAACTTGAGACTTATGACTTGACAGTCCGACGGTCACACCACTAGGCTATACAATGCAATGTGTACTCAGGTGGTAACCTAAAACTACATGTGATCACTGTGGACCCTGTGAGGTACAGCGAAATAGTAGGAGTTGGTTTTCACAAAAGTTTATCATCAATAGATATCGATACATCACAAGTCTGTGAAGTTTGGCTAGTTAAATTAATTTGACCTTTTATATTTTATTGACTAAAAACATGATTACGATAAAGAGGATGTTTTAAGTTCTGTAACAAAATGCTTGTTTTAAATAAATAATGCAATCATTTGTTGCACTCAAAGTTTATTTGTTTATATAAAACAATATGGACGCACAACAGTAGTTATTCTGTTATTTATCTATGAATTGGTTATTTATCAATCTCTGGGGAGTTTAAGAACATAATTACATTGGAAAAGCCAATTCTTTTTAAAAGAGTAACTGTGGAGTTTCTTGCCGGCTTATCTCCATAGGTAACGACCAATTGGAACTGTGCACCTAGCTTCTGACGTTTCATAAGTGCCCATGTAGGTTTAGGTGAAATAAAATTTTGTAAATTTGAATTTAAATTATATTTTGAGATTTTGGCCTACTACCACCGGTCTTGTCCAAAGCCTTCCTATAATTCAATTAATTTATATAATTTGGATAATGTATCACAAATATATTGCTATTATCATTGTGGTGTCATATTCTGAAACTAAGGGCTTGAGCAACTAAAAGATTAAGTTACTTAGGACGCGTACAAACCATGCGACTTTTTGTCGCAGTTGCGTTTCTTTGAATAGTTGAACAAGTTTCTGACGTTGAATTGAATAAAATTGAATATGGCGACCAAATCGCAACTGCGACAAAAAATCGCAATTTTACACACAACCTAAACAAATGTAACTGCCATTTGAAAACTTAAGAACTCAGTTAATTATTTAATAATAAATTGTCTACAACTATTTTAAATGAGAAGAAAAAAAAAATCTTTTTTTAAATTAGTTTTTAAGATTAAATACTAAATTAAATATATTTTAATATTCCGTTATAGAACATCCGTTTTGTTTGTAATTTCAGTTAGCACTCGACTTTTTTATTTAAAAAAAAAGTAGACTCGGTTGTTAAATTGTTCACGTTAATTAAAAAAAAATAACAACAATATTACATTATTACCTAGATACATTATATTTTTGTCATTTTCATTGAGAAAGAAATATTGTGAAGAACACCAAAAAGTCTCTCAATATCACGCCTGTAATCCCCGAAGGTTTAGACAGAGGTGTACCTATAGTACACCCACATTTCGCCAGTTATGTTTAAGTCCCATGTAATAGGGGGCGAGCCTATATACAGAAAAGACAAATTACTTTTTGGAAAATCTAGACAATAATCTTTCGAACCCTCATTTACATAATAATTTTAAAGCATGCATACTAATTTTATACAATACAGGCTGTTAGGGAAGACACCGTTATCCTTGAAACTAGTGGTTTGGTGTCATCTATAATATACTTTTTCTATGGGATCAACCTTGAAATCGCGAAAAAATATCAGCTGTTCCATACATTTGTGTTCCCTTAAATCGACTAAATGTATGGAACAGCAGATTTTTTGCGATTTCAAAGTTGGTCCCATAGAAAAAGTATATTATAGATGACACCAAACCACTAGTTTCAAGGATAACGGTGTCTACCCTAACACCCTGTATCTTTCGTGAAACATTCATGACTTCGGTTCTAATCACGTTTAAAGTTTCGGGACTATCCGAATAGTTTCGGTACAGTATAGTACAACTATTTTCTTAATGTCCCTCGGGAATCATCGCATTTACGAATAAAATCGAAACGCAAATTTCCATGTCCATCAATTATTAGATTTATCGTGGTAATTTGAATTCAGAACTAAGTACTTTATTGTTGTTTTGTTTTGTTTTCCGTGTCTATAATAATCTATTTTATCCCATTTTTTTTATTACTTTAGTTAAAAGAGTATTAACAACTCTATATACTTTAGGCGTGTGTAACTCTTTACGGAACCGACTCACTGATCCGGATCATTGAAGTGATTCAAAAGAATGGTTCAGTAACAACGTTTCAAACGCATCATTTGGATCTGAAACATTACTTTGCTCTGGCTCATTCCGCGCGACGCGTCGCTCGCGAGGCGACTGAGCAGTGAGCGAGCGAGAGAGGGAGACTGAGACACACTGAGTTTTTTGAGTCGCGAGTCGCGAGTGAGCGGGCGACATCATTACAATCTATACAAGTCAGAAAGAGATACCAAATGCGATGTGTATCACTCATACAATCATAGATTTTCGTTCAAATGTACTCTGTGCATTCGTTGTCGTTAACAATGCACGTAAAAATGATGACTAAGGCGCTTACGTATCAAATACTATACGGTCGTTTATTGTAATGTATACGTAACATTCTGTATTTTATATCCTTTGAGCCGAAAATTCATTGAGCCAAAGGAAACATATCAATGTTTCGGATCATTTCAGTGATCCAGATGTGAATGATACAATCGCAAAAATGAAACACTTTTCCCACCTCTAATATACTTCCAAGTCGATTGAGAGCGTCCGGTCTGCACCAAGTACAAAGGGCAACTGATAGAAATCCGACGACAGACGAAACACGAAGTTTGCCGAGGGACATTAAGAAAAAAGTTGTACTGTAAACAGTTGAGCTACTAAATCGGACGACCTCGAAACATTTTTGAGTAAGACCATAATCAATTATAAACGTATTTAATTAAGTTATGCAATCACGAATAGCGAAGATTTTATGAACACATTTTGTTTTTCATCATATTTTATGCAACATACTATAAAAGTATAGTCTAAATGGGGTCGTAGACCGCAGACGAGATGTCCAATAAATCCTCCAATTTTGGCAACCAACACAATGTTGGTTACCAATTTTCTTCTTTGTTCTAATTCTAATGTACTATTATTCCGATCGACATACACAATGTATGTCAAAGGTAAATTCATATTACTAACTTACCCAACACAACTTCAGACACCAACAAATCGGTCTGCGATCTACCTGGTACCAAAATTGGTACTTTATTAACACTAAAATTTGTCAACTGGCATCCACTTTTGGTACTAAAGTCACTTCACTAAATAGTGTCAATGTCACTTTTAATTTCACTATCAAAGACCCAATTTTTGTTGGTAAAGTTCATTATTTAGTTATTTCACCATAGATGGCGTTGTGTGCTACCTTCCTGCTTATGACAGAACGATAATAGTGACATAGTGAATATATTTTTTGGATGCAGAGGTTTTATGGCAGTAGTTTTATGAAAAATGCTCATTTTCAACCCTATTTGGGGTCGTATTCCCTCTGTTTGGGGTCGTTTTGCCCCATTTGGGGACGATTTGGCAGTGTTAGATTTTCATGATGAGTAATTAGTTTTATTTCGCCTCTAGACAAAAGCTGTGGCAGTGTCTAATGCAATATTTCTCTCAATAAACATTCGTCAAAACAAATTGTCACGTAAATTTTTTCTAGCAGATTAAAAATCGACCGTCAATTATTGAACCATGTAACAAACCGCATCACAAAAAAATATTATTCACCGTCACTTCGGGATCCATTCCCCCTTAGGGCTTCAGTCCCCCATAGTGCGCCAAGTCCCCAACTCTCCACACAACGCCCCCTATCGGCTACAAAGCCTGCTCCTACTAACTATTGTAATCTTTATCACACCGATCATCGTGGTCCCAATACTTAGTGTTCCTGGGGACCTCTGTCACGTGTCTCCTTGGGGGTGTCTTGGCCGTTCCCCCTTCCTCCTCCCCACTACTCCTACGGTTCATCCTCGCAGGTCTTCCATCCCTATTTCTCGATGTAGACCGGTCTTTATATTTCTCTTTATCCTCATCTTCGCTGACATTGTCTTTGGATTTCTGACGGGTCCAGTTCCGTTGTCTATTCCTGTTAGGGTCCTCCATGACCTCATTTTTCTCTTTCCTCCAATTTTCTACGGGACGTCGGCTACTGTTTTTCTGTAGTTCGTTGTTCACGCGTTCAGGTATCGATTGAGCCGGGGTTGGGGCGACCCTTTCTACTACAGGGGGAGGTCTTTCAGTATTGGTGGGTAGTACAGGAGTTCTTTCAGGAAAATTCTGGAAAGTATCACCCCCTTGTTGATTGAAAGCCACATTCGTGTACTGATTCTGTATATACGCTCCGTCGCCCTGCTGTAGGTAGTTGACGAAATTATCCGAGTAATTAAATCGGTTTATGGGAGGCGGGTAATCGGGTACAGGGAAAGCTTGCACGTTAGGGGGTAACACCGTTTGGTTGTACTCTATTTCCTCTTTTTTCTCCTCCTCTTGCTGCCGCCAAGAGTTCAAGTCATATCTCTTGTTCAAATTATTTTTTGCAGTCCAAGTTTCGAAAGTATCCTGACTGACAGACAGCGCCTGTTCTTGTCTTAACAAACCTGCGCCTGCGCCTAAGATCGGTCTTAATTTAGGCTTTGTATCCTCATTATTATTCAGGCTAATTTGCGACAGATTCTGGCTGACTTTTTCAGCTACCTCATTAGTATCTGACCTGTAATCATCTTTTTCAGGGCTTTTTTTCCAAGACCCGTAGCTGACTTCGCTAAAATTTTCTTCGGTTGTTAACTCTAGATGGGCGGCGTAGAACTGTTGTAGTGTGTTCGGTAGTGGGAGGAATTTGTTGAGACAGAGGTCGGCTGAGAGGAGCAGCCATATTGTGCTTATTGGTGGTGGAGACAGTAAGCGGAGACGGATGGAGATTGAGAGCTCGTCTAGCTCCTGGGCCAGGACTGAGAGGAGCTCGCGGCCATTTTGCATGAGCTGGAAGAAATTGGAATGTTTTATTTAAGTACTGCAAATATTCTGTTATGAGCAGTGATCGGAAAAAGGTGAGCTAAAATACCTATATAAGTTCGAAAAAGAACAGAGACATAGTGGAGACGCCATACAACAAAATATTTTTGGACTCTGTACTTTGGTATAGCCGGATATAGGCACATACCTGTGTGGCCAGACTGCGGTGCGCCCTAATATCGTCGCTGCCTAGTAATGCCCGCATGTACTGCAGCAGTGGACTGGCTAGGATGTGTACTTTGTTGCCGTTGCATAGGCGCGCCTCTGAAATGATAAAAAAAGCATTTTTAGTTATTGATATTTAGACACCTTTTAAAATGATAGTGAGAGATTTTTTATTTAAGTTATTATATTAGATTTAATATGATATAATCTATAATCCCAGAAGGTTTAGGCAGAGGTGTACCTATAGTACCCCTACATTTCGACAGTTATGTTTAAGTCCCATGTAATAGGGGGCGAGCCTATTGTAATCAACCGGGCACAAATCTAGACTCCGGGCTGCTACCGAGAAATTCTAGATGAAAAAACCCAATAACACTTTGTCCGACCCGGGATTCGAACGCAGGGCCTCATGCTCAGTAGTAGCGCTTGCGACCACTAGACCAACGAGGCAGACAAATAATAAATAATTATAATGTCAGTAAGTTACAGATAATCAAAAAAATATATATATTAATATCATCAACATCATTTCAGCCGAAAGACATCCACTGCTGGACATAGGCCTCCCCCAAGCACTGCCACTTCGAACGGTTCTGTGCTTCTCGCATCCAGCGCATTCCCGCGGCCTTCACCAGGTCATCGGTCCACCTTATGGGGGACCTTCCAACGCTACGTGTTCCGGTCCGCAGTCGCCACTCCAGAACCTTTCGGCCCCGTCGGCCATCCGTTCTACGAGCAATGTGTCCTTTTTTTTTTTGAGGTTGGGAAATCATCAAGTGACTTCTCCCGCTCTGGGCGGAGCGGAAGGGCGTGTCAGACTTTTACTGACTAAAACCCACCCGTGTTCCTTCAGTTGCCTGTTGCCAAGGGTCCGGGTATCCCTTTCGGACATTCCCGCAACCCTGGCAGGCGAGCAATGTGCCCTGAAATATTAATATATAAAATATGTGCATGTCAACTATAAAATTACCTGCAAAATAGTCTCCCATGAGGTTAGCAGCATTTATAAGAAACAGTGGGTTTGACCGCTCCAGGACGTCCAGTTCTGAAAATAAATAATATTATTATTTTAATATTTTGTTGCAAGGTGTTACCCAGTTACTGGGTTGTGGAGAACAGATAGGCAGTCGCTACATGTAAATTACTGGTATTCAGCTGCATCCGGTTAGACTGGAGGTGTTTTAACAGGGTGTACGGGTTAACACCGTTGTCACTCAAACCATGGGTAGTTGACTTAAATATAAAAATAAATCACCGAGTAACCACAATAATAAAACGTTATTTTCATTAAAAGATTTTAAAAAGTTTCTATCCAACACCGTGCTTGCTAGCGAAACAGCTGACTGACTGAGGGAGGGGTCGCGCTCGCGGCCAGTCAGGTCACGTCCCGCGCCTCCCACCCGTGTTGAGACGCAAGTTCGTTGCCCTAGCGCCCTCGGGTGAAATACGCTTGTGGTAAAAGGCAACTTTTTTTTTTTTTTTAAATCCGCGTTTGCCTTTGATTTTACGTTATATAAATGAAACCAAATCACTGGTTTCAAGGATAGCAGTGTTTACCCTAACACCCTGTATGTGACCGGTGGAGTTTCTTGCCCATTCTTCTCCATACGAAAACTACCTTTTGGAAGGGGCAACTAGAATCAGTTCTATTTCTTTGTTTTTGTCGTTCAAAAGTGCCTTTTATGTGCCTATTTGAAATAAATGATTTGACTTTGACTGGAAGCCGACCCCAACATAGTTGAGAAAAGGCTGCGCAGATGATGATGACTTACTGGCGAAGGTTCCCTGCATGACAACATTGAGTAGGGCTCCTCTCAACAACTGCTGTCGTTGTTGTCTTGTGAAGGAAGCCCCTACGGCCGCTAGTTTGCGCGCTGTCACCGAGTTCAGCAGGGCGGCTGCCCGGAATGTGGCGAATGCTTGTCTGTAAATAGAGGATAAATTAAATTAAAAATTTAAAAAACGGCCGACAAATACAAAGCATCTAATAAACGTTTTTTTTTTAGCTAAGAGCACTCGATCAATTCACCTTTCAAACAAAACAAAAACAAAAGCGGTTCAGCCAGCTACGATGGCGCAGACAGACACAGATACACACGTTAAACTTATAATACCCCTCTTTTTCCGTCGGGGGTTAAAAATACGATTATTTATCTAAAAATTTGGGGCATTAACCCAGGAGAAGTAAAACATTATCTGAATAATTATGTAATTGATTTATTTGTGGTCGGCACAAAATGTATTTTTCTGCCATACTTCTCTATTAGTCGTCATCTCAGTATTCACCCTCTTTCTACCCATATCATCTTTCACACAGTCCATCCATCGTTTCTTTGGTCTTCCCCTACTCTTATATCCACATTCATAGGTAATCAAAACTTTCCTCAGGACATTTTCAAAAATATTAAGATTTATTTTATAGGGCACTAGCTTCCGCCCGCGTGGTATGTCGATCGAAAGTAGCCCATGTCCTTCCCCACACCCATCTATCTCCTCGCCAAATTTGATCGAAATCCGTTCAGTGGTTTAGGCGTGAAAAGGCAACATACATACAGACAGACACGTTACTTTTGAATTTACGGTTCAATACAAAAACACAGCCCGTACTGGGCCCGAGTGGTGGATTACGGCCCACTCACAGAGAGGAGGCCTGTGTCCCAGCAGTGGAAACGTTATAGGCTGATTATCCTATATTATTATTAGTAAACTTATGTACTTACTGCAGACGCGCCTCATCAGGGCACATGGAGGACACGGTGGTTTCAAAGTGGCGCAGTTTCCTGTTAAACTGTATGCCGTCTTCGCCCGGAGAGAACTGCTCCAACTAAAAACGAAGATATTAAGTTTAACAAATCTTGCATGTCCCCTATGAAATCAGCGTTTTGTATGGGGAATTTGAAAGAAGTTGCATTTTTCATACTAACATTTTCTTAATTTATATAACAACCATGAACACTAATGTTTTAAAACTTTTATGGACTAATGTTTAAACTAAGATAACGTAATATGCCACTTAGATTAAGAGAGAAAAACAAGTTTTGGCTAAGTTAAAAACGTCTATTGTATTTTATAATGGATTTCCGCAAAGTCACTCATTAACTAAGTTAAAAAAACCGGCAAAGTGCGAATAAGACTCGCGCTCGAAGAGTTCCGTACCATTATTTATAAAAACGGACTTTTTTAAGAATATAATACATACAATATAATATTTAAGGGGGCTCCTATGGGAGCCCACTTAAATATTTATTTTATTGTTTTTTTTGTCATCGCGCCAACAGAAATATAATCATATGTGAAAATTTCAACTGTCTAACTATCACGGTTCATGAGATACAGGCTGGTGACAGACGGACGGACAGCGGAGTCTTATTAATTGGGTCCCGTATAACCCTTTGGGTATGGAACCCTAAAAATGACGTATTTTGTCTCACCAGTGTCAACAGCGGCACGTACTGCTCGTCAACCCGCAGCATCTCTTTGAGAGTGGTGTCTTCTTCAATCGGCGACTGTTTCTCCTGTTTATCTGCTACTATCTCCTTCTCAGGCTCCACCGTCTCCCTCTCACTCTCTCGTTTCACTTCCATTCTTGTCGGGTCTGAAAAGAGAGTATGCTTAGGTTTGGTCGCGTTGAGAGGAAGAATGTAGGAGTGAGGCGTATTTATCGTCACAGATAGAAAACACAGATATTAAAAAATTGCAGATAGCAATTGTTCCTAACGATAAAAAATATCTGTTACCTACTTAAAATCACAGATCCTCATGACTGTTACCGCAGCTGTTACTGTTAAAACTTCGGATACGATTTTCGACTTTAACTAAAAGAAATAAAGAAGATATTCAATTGAGATTTAAATACGTATTTATCATCCGTACTAAAATAACAGGCTGTTATTTTATAACAGATAGATACGATTTTCGACTTTAAACGAAAAGAAATAAAGAAGATATTCAATTGAGATTTAAATACGTAGTTATCGTCCGTACAAAAATAACACGCGGCGTATTTATTGTCCGTACAAAAATAACAGGCTGTGATCTAATAACAGATATTCGGATCTGTGATTTTTTTTGTCACAGTAACAGTGATAACAGATATCGTGTTTTAACTGATACAACCCATCTCTAGAAGAATGAAAGACGACTAACAAAAGATGTTAATGCAGATGTGAGTGGAAGTGGAGGACGCTAAGGCTAAGTAATAACAGCCATCGGGTCGATCTATCAGGTTAAGCAAAGCTTGCCGCGGTTGCCGAGACTCCTATCTCTACATACCGAGACTCCTCTGTGCCTCGGAAAGCACGTTAAGCCGTTGGTCCCGGCTGTCATTCGTGGATCTTTGACAGTCGTTACGGGTTGTCAGAAGCCCGAAAATTTGACAACCAGTCTTACCAAGGGGTACCGTATTAGCCAGTCACTGGATTGTAGAGGTCAGATAGGCAGTCGCTCCATATAAAATACTGGTATTCAGCTGCATCCGGTTAGACTGGAAGCCGGCCCCAACATAGTTGGGAAAAGGCTAGGCAGATTGATAAGTGCCGGGACGAGACGACGTAGAAGGTCATATTATAGTGATCTGAATGATCATGTTCTTCAGAAAGGTCAAGTCAAAATAAATAAATATAAGAAATTGTGTAAGTCAAAATAAAAAGTTATACTGACCTAGTATTTGAAATGAAATGCGTGGGAAAGTTCACATATACAATACAAATATCACATTATTATATAAACAGTCTAGTAGCAACTATCTAGATCTGTAGCCAAAAATACTTTGTGAGTAATATCGAAAACAGCGTAAAAAATGGCTTCTAAAAATACAACATGTTAATATGTTTCATTCTAAGCATAATCAGCATATAATGTTCCTACTGCTAGGATACAGGCCTCCTCTCTGTGAGAGGGTGTGGGCCATAATACACCACGTGGGTTGGTAGATGTCAAATGTCTTAGAATGGTCTGGTTCTAGGACATAGCCGGTTTCCTCACGATGTTTTCCTTCACCGTTTTGAGAGCAGTGGTGATGAAATTAAGTTACACAATGATGATCTAAAACTCGTAAGTCGGGGCCGATACCACTGATCTCCCGATTTCCACCCACCTGAATCTATTTCATGGTTACTATTCAAAACCATTGTAAAAACACACAATTTATACACTTGTTTTTAATAAATAAATATGCGCACAAAAAATATGCGGCGAAAAACACGACCTCTTCAATCAACAGTACAGGTGCGAATGCCAAAACTAACAAAGTCATATATTTTTTCCTATTCTATTGGGACAAAAAACAGGAGTGGTAGTACTACACTCGATCATTTGTCTCTTTCTAACGTATAGTTCTGTCTCACTCTTTCACCACATTGAATAATATGAAGTGCTATTAGATAATTGCTCCCAAAAGAGGTAAGTACAGGTAGATAGATATTAGTAATATTACTTATGGTTTCGTCTCTTTCTCGTATGTACCTTTAGAAGAGTGCACCATTGTTTTTTGAGGACTATTGTTAAATAATTGTCCCATACTAAGCTCCTTTGGTACTTCGTCATCAGAAAAGGTTTTCATTGTAAACGGCTTACAGGAATTCAAAACGGTTGCACAGGTAAATGTAGTGCTGCAAGGATCGTTTGGTGCCTGAATAACATTTACAGGGCGGATAGGATGGTGGCAAGCATTTGAGAAATTGTATTAAAAAAAAAAAAAAAAAACTTGGTGGCGTTAGTTCCGATTTTGGCTGCGTGCCAAAAGAAACCTTTTAGCGTTGTTTAGTGACTTTGTTCATTTGTTTTTTGCATCTTCTCTTCAATAAGACTGAAGCGGAACTCACGAGTAAAGTAATCCCAACTATATTATTATAAATGCGAAAGTGAGTTTGTTTGTTTGTTACGCTTTCACGCTAAAACGGCAGAACGGATTTGGATGAAATTTGGCACAGGGGTAGACCATGACCTGGAATAGGACATAGGATACTTTTTATCCCGATATTCCCGCGGGATTGAGACTCACGCGGGTGAAACCGCGGGGCGCAGCTAGTAATTTATAAATGCGAAAGTGAGTTTGTTTGTTACGCTTTCACGCTAAAACGGCTGAACGGATTTGGATGAAATTTGGCACATGGGTAGACCATGACCTGGAATAGGACATAGGATACTTTTATCTCGGTAGTACGTTCCCGTGGGATAATTTCCGACCGCCAAATGCAGTCAATCGATAAGTCAAATGCATGTCAGTCAATAAAAGACACTTACCAGTAGATCTCGGACTGAGTTCAGCCAATGTCCTCGCGGCGTCGGATTCGGCGTCTCGGTCGTCGCCGGGGCGCTGTTCCCGCAAGTGATGTCGGCCGGTGTACCCTCTCCCGCGGCCAACACTCGACATTATAACTAGCTGAAATTCGAAATAAATTGGAGAAATTAGCATAGCGTGAAATCAATATTTCACAATCAAAATCAATTAAACATGACAAAAGGAAAAAAAGATTTTACCACAAAAAAAAAACAACCGACTTCCAAAAAGAACAGTAAAAATATAATCTTTCCTTGGCAGTCCGGGTAAAAAGTGAAAAATAACTTTAATTTCGGAAGTTAGGTTTTCAATTTTCGTTTTTTGTACCGACTTCCGACTTTAAAGTTATTTTTCAGTTGTTTTTTGGAAGTCGGCTGTTTTGTTTTTTGTAAAAAGATTTTATTTTTCACTTTTTAGTTGAGGTACTACCCCACACAAATTCGAATACCTGCTATGTAAATAACAGTGACGGAGTAACTTAAAACATCGTCCATACATACTAAGTGGGAAAAATACGTTATATTAAAGTATGAGTTTAAAAAACTTCAAGTCTTAGCTCCGTCTCTGTGTTAAAAAAGTGACATTTGGCAACTGAACGGCATAGTTCGTTGATTCGTGATTTACGTACGCGTTCAAAACGAACACGTGTGACTTTTTTCTTAGCAACAAACAGTCGTTTATGAGTCAAGGTGCAGCAGCTTTATGTGTGGTGTTTTGCATCTCCATGCGATTTGGAAAACATACTGTATGTATTTTATATTAAACTAACTTCCACCCGCGGCTTCGCTCGCGTGGTATGTCGATAAAAAGTAGCCTATGTTCTTTCTCAGGCTCTAGACTATCTGTGTACCAAATTTCATTCAAATCGGTTCAGTAGTTTTGGCGTGAAAGCGCGATAGACAGACAGATTTACTTTCGCATTTATAATATTAGTAAGGATGACCATCAATTGTTCGTTATAGAGGTAGGTAATTTATTTCTCGATATCTACCGTTCCGTTCGTACCGTTATAAGGATTATCATATTGCCCAGTAACTGGGTTGTGAAGGTCAGATAGGCAGTCGGTCCATGTAAAATACTGGTATTCAGCTGGTTCGGGTAAAGCATTGGTTTCCTAAGACGATTTTTATTGGGATCGGCTTCCAGTCCTACCGGATGCAGCTGAATACCAGTATTTTACATGGAGCTCCTGCCTATCTGACCTCCACAACCCAGTAACTGGGTAATATGATACCCCTTCGTACGACTGGTTGTCAGACTTTCGGGCTTCTGACGACCCGTAACGACTGTCAAAGATCCACGAATGACAGCCGGGACCAACGGCTTAACGTGTAAAGATGAATGTAAAGATGGTCACCTATCCACGGACCAACCCCGTAGCTTAACCTGATGGATCGACCCGTGCGGCTGTTATTACTTAGCCACGAGCTCATTCAAAGCTCCAAAGAATAAATACTTAATTATTTTAGTATTTTGTTTGATATCTCATAATTTGATTTCAATTGAGATAATTACATTTACTGCTCAATAAGATTAAATAACAAGAAACAGTTAGCTCATTTTAAAGATAATAAATTCGCCCAATCTTTTACGAAATGAAGGCGTTACGTCACAAGTCATTGCAGTAGTTTTTATTATTGTTGAAATAAATTATCATACATTATCTAAGAGCTCATAGCTCATAGGATATACAAACTATTGTTATTATTTGAGATATTCATAACCTTGGGCAATACATCAAGGTTGAATCGGTCATTCACTGCGTATAATCACGCTATTAATCGCTTTGTTAAGTGGTAGGCAGAGGTAAGGAGGCAAGGGGTATCGTAATACCCAGTTACTGGGTTGTGGAGGTCAGATAGGCAGTAGCTCCATGTAAAATACTGGTATTCAGCTGCATCCTGTTAGACTGGAAGCCGACCCCAACATAGTTAGGAAAAGGCTAGGCAGATGATGATGAAATGGTAGACAGAGTGAGAGGTTAGTAAGGTTGGTGGTCTTGATGGATTCAAGGTGTCATATTTTGATCAAGATATTCAGGTGCATCTGGTAAGACTGGAAGCTGACCCCAAAATACTAGGATTTGATTTAGATTTAAGGATTCATATTTAGGCTGGAAGCCAACCCCAACATAGTTAAGAAAAGGTTAGGCAGAAATAAATGATATTCTATTCCTGTCCCTGTCGCACAACTGTCAAACTACAAGTACAAGATAGAGACGGAAGCATGTCTTGTGGAAGCACCAGAGGTCCTAGACAAGTGACAATCGCTTCCAAAGCGTTTCGTATTTCTACAACGACTTTCAACAGGATTGACATAAGCTTTTCGACAGCTTATGTCAGTCCTATACATTTTTGCCTTTTCCATCATCGTTATCGCTGATAGAATGTCACTTTGTCTACGGCCTCTGTAAGTAATGTTTATAGATCTCGGCATCTAAAATTTTACAACTAAGCTTTATGGAAATTGGTTTGTCTTGATATGTGACGCAGAGAAATGAGGAACATGTTGTAAATAAAGTTTTAATAATGCACCAATTTTTAACTTTAATTATTTAATATTTGATTATTTTGTTAAAAATATTAAAGATAACACACACTTCATTTGAAATAAGATTAGACATTTAAATAAACCTTTTTTACACTCCGTTCAAACGATTTTGACTTCTATTGCGTTGGTGGCATGACAAATGGCAGCTGCAGTACACAGTTGGTATTGTGTAACCTTTTTTGCTTTTAATGCCATCCTTATGCCTACGGTTTAGAAGTCAAAATCGGTTGAACGGACTGTAAAAAGGTTTGTTTAAATGTCTAATCTTATTTCGATTGGAGTATAGGTATATTTTTGTCTTATTTTTGATAAAAATATGCCTTTTTACCACAAAACGGTGTTTATCAGTTGTTTAGCCTAAACACCTTTTAATCATTACGTTTTTGTATGGAGTTTGACATTAAACACGCGTTGAACTAGTGTTTAAGTTTTTGTGGTAAGACCCATGAAGTTTGTTTTTTTTTTTTATTCTCCTTCAAACATCTGCAGCAAGTATGACTGTCGATGGCTATATGAGTAGGTGAAGACCAAAGAAATGATGAATGAATTGTGTGAAGGATGATATGACTTGTATGGAGGTTATTACTGAAACGACATGCTGGGCTGACCTCAAATAAATTGGGATAAAGTTTGAACAATGTTACCAACTGTTGTTTGGCCTTTAGAAGGCAGATAACAATTAAAATTCTATTGTGTCTCATTAGTAGAGATCGGATAATCGGATGCATATTTACCCTAAAGTTATTTTTTGCTAAGAAATTATGGAATCGACTTCTTAATAATTTATTTCTTAATATAAATCCCGGAATTCCAAAAAATACCGGGTGTGAACAAATAATCGGATACATGTTATAGAAACGACATAACAAACTTCTTATGATGGTAACTTTTGCGGTGTTAACATAAAAAATCGAAAGAAACTCAAGGCACCGAGTTGTTTGTCACTATGTCCTATGCCAGTTTGGCAACCTACTTTACTACGCTAGCTACCATTTCTATAGTCAAAACGTCCTAAACTCATCAATTCCAGAATCGCGGGTTTTTTGTGATCAATATAAAAGTGCATTAATTCATATTAGGCAACACCTGAACCTGAGTAAATATATATATATACATTCGATTCTATAATCACAACTCTTAATTTGACAATCCCGAAATACCGGGATTTTTCGATACAAAAGTGCCCACATGATACATAATAGCCAACAACTCAACTTTAGGTAAATATGCATCCGATTATCCAGTCTCATTAGTGACAGTTGGAGGTATTTTACTGAACTAGCACTTATAAAAGTTTCTTAAAAGGGACTACACATCAAGCCTCTACACAGATGATTTTTTTATCTGTAGGAAATGATGTAAGAAAAAACATAAGATGATACCTTTTTTAAATTCATGGAAATCTGGGAACAAAGGAAAAACAGGTTGTATTAGCTTCGTACGATCTTTTGTGAGTTTTGGTACATGTTTCATGTTGGAGATTGGAAGATAATGTGGAATGTTGGTACTTTAGTGTTCTATGTTATGTGGTTTGGTTTCCGCACTTAGTCCTTATCCTTAAGGTGGATTATTGTGTATGAGCCTAGATGGGCCTTAGTGTTTTTATTAAATTTTTTTACACAAATTACCAATGATAAATGCCATAATAGAAGTAGTGTGCGTTCAATGTGTTTTTTAAAAAGCACTGCTGTAACCATAATAAGAAATATATTTAGCGGTGGCACTGCATAACGTTTTTAATTTTTACCCGTTTATATGTAAGTATACCACGGGTTCACTCAATCGTTATTTTCTTTATAAGAGTGCCGTAGTTAAATATAAATTAAATATTTGGGGACCTAATATATGACATCTTTGCACCTTAGTTGTCAATCTTAAGTTGTTCTTGTTTTAGACATAACACATTTTATTGTGTGCATTTATGATGAAACAGGTACCTCAAGCCTCATATTCATCTGCCTAGCCTTTTTCCAACTATGTTGGCGTTGGCTTCCTCTATTACTAGATGAAGCTGAATACCAGTATTTTACATGGAGCAACTGCCTAGCTAACCTTCACAACCCAGTTACTGGGTAACATGATAACCCTTGGTAATCAAGGGTAACTTAATCCAATTATATCTTCACAAGTTAATAAGTAGCTGATACATTCCTGTAATTCTTTCATTCAAAGATTTGAGTTAAAGTATTCTGAAGAGTAATATGTATCCTATATATCCAAGGTAAATACCTAAATGGAACGTGAAAATAAATACAAGAAAAAAAAAACTACTCATAATATCCATAATATCATATAAAAGTCTTAGGCTGAATGACGACTCTGTCCATTGACATGAGGAAAAAAAAAACTAAATTGCACATGTCAAAGCGTGTGTGTTCAATACATTAGCGAGATTTTCAGCCTTGGCTCAATATCTCGGAAACAACTATTTACACGACATTATCACTTAACTTTACACAATATGACGCCTGTTATGATAAATATACACGCTCCAACACCTTTCCTCTACAATAAATACATAAAATAATAAAATGCATGACATGTAAACATGATGACAACTATAAAATGTCACACATGTATGTTTTCAAAAATACACAGGAAAACCATCAATGAAAACTCAACGGGTACGTGGAAAAGGTTTTGTTTACAACGCTTTCGAATGTGATTTAAATATTTATAGGATAAGTATCTTTTAAAAATATCTTTGTTCGCCGGCGAATGCTATGATGACGATTATCGGGTACATTTCCATTTGTGAACGGAGCATAAAAATTGATGATTTTCAGTGAAATTTGTGAAACAGTAGTTTAATTATTGATTTTGTAAATATATACTCACCAAGTTTAATAATAGAAAGTATTTTTGAGTTATTTATTTCCTAGTTGTTTGGTCGCGCAGTAGTTGACATACGTTTCACTTCCATATTGGCGAGTTTAGTGATGGGCGTAGGAGTTTCAACAAAACTTTCATAGACAAAAAACCGGTAATATCGGTTTCTCATTCGAAGTATGTGCATTAAAAAATAAAAAAGGGAGTTAACTAAAAATATGGTAGGACTGTGTAGTGAAATGAAGAATGCTGGATTTACATAAAGTGACACAAATATTACTATTAAGATCTTAACAGAGGTTTTTTTTATATTGCTAATGCATTCGTTTTGGTAGCTTATAGTTATAACCATTATTATGATTCTCGCAGATAAATATGATGGTAGCAAGTCATTATTTTTTATAGGTTTTTCTAAATAATTTCACAAGATTGTTATATTTTATCTTATAAGAATAATCGGAACCATAAACTTTAATCTACGGTTTATTGTCAAAGCGCAAATGCAATCCCTAGCTGAAAGCCGATCGAAAAAATGACATTTCAGTTTCGGGGGTGAAGCATGGAAGAGGGGTGTGCGATTTTGCTCGGGCGGATAACTGAAGAAATTGTATTTTCCAACTGTTCTATTTAATTTTTTAGTTTTTCATGACTTTACCGAAAACAAAATAACGTCATAATACCTTATAAATTTATTTTTATACCGCGAAGTGTTCCCCCGATCTTCCAATTTATTTTAATCGCCACTGCGGTTGTTTGTCCTGCTGTTTTTATTATTGATATTTTTATTTCATCGTTCTTGAGTGCGACTATTGGAAAAAATCGTTAAAAAAATAAAGTGTACTACTGTAAAGAGGTTTTCATATAGAAAACCGTAAATTCTAATTGATTTATTACTAGAAAAAAAAATATTTAAAAAAATAAAAATTCAAATATGTCTGACGGTCATGGAGAGCCGAATCAGCTGAATTCGAATAGGAAAGAAAGTGTTGCGGCCGCTAATGTTCCGAGTGATAGTCCTGTGACGGACCCCGGTCAGGTGCGTGGCGGGAACACCGAGGCTGGTGCAGCTGCTGGAAAATTCGAGGGCCAGCGCGGGAAATCAGGCGCATTGAAAAAATCTGCGCGGTATAGAAGCAGATCTTTATCGGCATCTTCTGCTGATTCCTACAGTTCCACATCTTATACCGGTAAGTGTAATTCTCAATATTATAATTCAGGCGAATCTTTCTGCACAATTCCTGTAGATATTTCCTAAGTTGATAAAATTATTTTGGCTACACAAACAGTGTTTGTAAACAAAGGTAAGTCACTTTTTTGTGGATAATTGCCAAGGAATTTTTTTCAGCCTGATTGTGTAAAGACTAACAATACAAACTGCTGCTTGTATTTTTAAATCAATGCACTGGTCTTGTTTTGTCCATCCACAATAATTTGTAGAGGCATTATTTTTTTACACTCTCATAAATATTTAATCAGCAACTCTGCCTAATAGAACTGCTTAAACATGGTTTCCGGTACAGATGGAAAAAATTACAACTACTCCTAAACATTGGCCTGACGAAAAAAAACATTTAGACTTAACTGTTCACCGAAGGTGTAAAATAATTAAGAAATCATTGAACAACTTATACCGCCCCTAAGACGACCCACTGATTTATTATCATAAAGTGCTTACCAAATTCTACCTTATCTTATATTTTTTTAAACATTTATTATATACTAACTTCCGCCCGCGGCTTCGCCCGCGTGGTATGTCGATAAAAAGTAGACTATGTCCTTTCCCGGGATGCCATCTATCTCCTTGCCAAATTTTATTGAAATCCCTTCAGTGGTTTAGGCGTGAAAAGGTAACATGCAGACAGACAGAGTTACTGTTGAATTTATAATAATTAGTATGGACAATTGGAGTGCCCTAAATACATAGGTAGTTAGTTAGGACACTCTATTCTAGGATTAGCGTTCCTAAATGCCCCTCATTTAGGAACCCTAATCCTATTAATCCTAGTTATAATCCTAATCCTAACTTTTTAACTAAAATGATAAAAATGCGAAAATGACTTTGTTTTGTACGCTTTCACGCTAAAACGGCTGAACGGATTTGGATGAAATTTGGCACAGAGGTAGACCGATTGATTGTAGACCATGACCTGGGATAGGACTACTTTTTATCCCGATATTCCCATGGGATCGAGCCTTACGAGGGTGAAATCGCGGGGCGCAGCTCGTAAGCTATAAAGCCTGTACTGAGACAAGAGAAATGGTCCACAATTTAAACAACAGATTTAAACTTATTGCGGTTCTCAAATGAGGCCATACATACTTATCACTGTTCCATACAACTCCAGATAATACTGATATATTAGTAACACAATCCATTACCAGGGTTTTCACCCCTCGAGGGAATCCCTCAGAAAATAGGTAGAAATAGTTATTCGTCGCCTAAAATGTGTTGTCGCCAGAATTTATACATTTGCACACATTATGTTAACGAGATACACCTCCATTCGAGTTGGAGATTTGTAAACAAGATTATTTGTACCGCTGAACGTACTTGTATGTATAGATGGGTGGTATGTTTTGGCAAAAGACAAAACGTTGTTTGTTTTTTGGAAAAGTTTTTATATTTCACCTTTTAGTTGTGGTACATACACATACAAATTCGAATACCATTACCAGATAGGTAAATAACAGTGACGGAGTCACATAGAACTTCGTCCACTAAGTGGGAAAAATACGTAATATTGAAGCTAACTCAAAAACTGCGCAAGAAAAGTTAATAAAATTTATATGGGACCACCTCGGGAGTATACGCTTTCGAACTAAAATAAAATAAAAATATCGATGAAGATACACAAAAAAAAAAACCTTCTGGCGAACATAGAACGTCCTCCATTTTGGAAGTCGGTTAAAAAGTACTGACTCAGCTTAATCCTTACTAATATTATAAATGCGAAGGTAACTCTCGTCTGTCTGTCGCGCTTTCACGCCAAAACTACTGAACCGATTTAAATGAAATTTGGTACACATATAGTCTAGAGCCTGAGAAAGGACATAGGCTACTTTTTATCGACATATAGTCCTCCTGACCGTATTTTCGGCCACGGCGGCCAATCTCAACGGAGACTAGCCTTCGGCGCGAGAGATATTATAGTGCACAAGTGTGTGCGCAGACACAGGTGCACTCTCTCTTCCCTCACTCTCATAGTCCGATGGGACGGAAATCCGACACGACCGGAGAGAGATCAAGCGAAGGACCAACGGCTTAACGTGCTTTCCGAGGCACGGGGGTATCACACCGCCAACTTCCAAACTCCGGGCTGTTACTACGAATTTCCAAATTGAAAAACCCAATAACACTTTGCCCGACCCGGGAATCGAACCCAGGACCCCACACTCAGCAGTCGCGCTTGCGACCTCGACATAGCACGCGGGCGAAGCCGCGGGCGGAAGCTAGTTTAATTATACGACTTTTGATTTAATATCTGTATACCTATCGCTGTGGACATAGGCGTCCTGTCATGTTTCGCTTCAACGCTCGGTTCTCCACCTTCCACACTTTGTCACAAAACCTAACATTTTTTATTTTTATTCCGGCGCGCGGCTTGGAAAGCCCTCATGAATGTCCTCCGTCTTCGCCTGCCTCAGCTGCCATTAAGTTTGAATCGAACTGTAATCAGTATCAATCAGTGTATAAAGGTACCTATTCAAATTATGGAATCTACAGTCCAAAAATATGCTTCGAACTTGCACAGAGCTACGCAGATCGATAGATTTACAATGCAAAACAATGTTGCCGCGATCATATCTTGAATATGTTTTACCCGTGCTAGAATCCGGCCCCTCTGTTGTTTGAGAGCCCTTAAACCTTCGATATTTCGACACCAGAGGGCCTAGACAAATGACAATCGCTTCAAAAGCGTTTCGTATTTTTATAGCGACTTTCAACAGGATTGACATAAGCTTTTTCGATAGCATATGTCAGTCCTATACATTTTTAACCGACTTCTTCAAAAAGGAGGAGGTTCTCAATTCGTCTGTATGTTTTTTTTTTTTTGTATGTTTGTTACGCGATTACTCCGCCAATTATGAATCGATTTTGATGATTATTTTTTTGTTTGGTAGGTCATGCTTCCGAGGTGGTCCCATATAAATTTTATTAACTTTGCTTGCGTAATTTTTGAGTTAGCTTCAATATTACGTATTTTTCCCACTTAGTTTATCTAGACGATATCCTGTTTGACTCCTTCACTGTTATTTACATAGCAGCTAGTGGTATTCGGATTTGTGTGGGGTAGGTACCACAACTAAAAAGTGAAAAATAAAAACTTTTTACAAAAAAAAAAAACAACCGACTTCCAAAAAAAAAAAAAAAAAGTTAAAAATAACTTTAATTTCGGAAGTCGGTGGCAATAAACGGAAATTGAAAAGCAAAGACACCGACTTCCGAAATTAAAGTTATTTTTCACTTTTTTAGTGTTTTTTTTTGGAAGTCGGTTGTTTTTCTTTTTGTAAAAAAGTTTTTTTTGCCTTTACCATCATCGTTATCACTGATAGAATGTCACTTTGTCTAGGGCCTCTGGTTTCCCTTGAGTATATTTTTTTAATGAAGTAGGTGTAATAAGTCCGTTTTCGTAAACGTGTTCCATTTCGAGACAAGACGCCACAGATGCAATCCGAAACTAGTGGAAAGGCACATTATCATTCTGCCAATTTATGTGTGGCCTGCATGACAACATTAAGTAGCCTCTCAACAACTGCTGTCGTTGTTGTCTTGTGAAGGAAGCCCCTACGGCCGCTAATTTGCGCGCTGTCACCGAGTTCAGGAGGGCGGCTGCCCGGAATGTGGCGAATGCTTGTCTGTAAACAGAGGAAAATACGATAATATCTGAAAATTTGGGGCATATACCCGGGTTAAGTTAAACAGTATCTGAATAATGATGTAATTGATTTATTTGTGGTCGGCGAAACATGTCGCTTTCTTCCATACTTCTCTATTAGTCGTTATCTGGGTAGCGATCTTCTTTATATCTTCACACATCTCTTCCATCGTTTCTTTGGTCTTCCCCTACTCTTATAGCCATCATATTCATACTCAAAACTTTCCTCACGACATTTTCCCCGTTCCTTCGCATCACATGCCCGTACCATGATATAATTAATGCTATTGTATGCGCGCAAAAGCGAGTTTATGAGCGCCGAAAATACACCCAAAGTTTAATGGTTCGGGATTCTTCCGTTACTGAACTTCATTTATTTGAGTGAACTAGTTGCTAGTAACTTCGTCTGCGCACATATTTTTTTATAACAAATATCCAGGATGAAAAAAGTAGTCTGTCCAAGGTAATTGTATAACGCACTCACCATAGGTACCAATGTTATTCATTTTGACAATGCAACAACATTCATTGCGTTAATTACATTGTCGAGCAGACGAATTTTTCAAACATTGGTTATGGAGGTCACATAGGCAGTCGCTCCATGTAAAATACCGTTATTCAGCTGCATCCGGTTAGACTGGAAGCCGACCCCAACTATGTTGGGAAAAGGCTAGGCAGATTGATGTGCGAGAGTTGTCTCTCGCACTTGACAAATCATGCTAAGTGCGAATTGCTGGTCAATAAACGATTGCATTTTATGATCACAATAACGCATTCGATTCCTGCTTCATTGTTCTTAAACGGCCTATTACTGTGTTTGCATGAGTTTGTAAATCGTTTATGGCAGGAATGTTTCTAGAATACCAACTTTATAAAAAAAAAAAAAAAAAAAACAACCGAACACTACAAATTGTTTTGTGTTTTTGGTTTTTACCACCGACTCCTCCTTTTAGAAGTCGGTTAAAAACTGCCTTGTTGTTCTAGTGGTCGCAATCGTAAACACGACTGTTGAGTGCGAGGTCATGGCATTTGATTCTAAGGTCGCGCAACCAGTTATTTGGTTTTTCAGTCAGGAATTTCTCATTAGCCCTGATTCTGGATTATGTGCCCTGTCAATTACAATAGACTCGCCCTCTTTTACGTGGGACTTGAACTTAATCGGCGACATATAGATGTACCACACATCTCTGCCAAGTCAGATGGGCTGGTGAAGGTGGAAGATATCCTCTGGATGCGAGATGCCCACGGTCGATGTGAGGACGCTTGGAGGAGGGTTTTATCCAGCAGACTAGACGACTTTTGGTTGAAATGATCATGATGGGATTTTAACCATTATTGGCAAAATATGGTTTTACACACGACTATACATTTCCAGTATAAGCTGACCTCGCATTGTACGCAAATCCAAAAAAATGCGAAATCAGCATAAATTGTGAAATGTATAGCTTGATGTGTAGCCGTGTTTACTATCCACCGCTGTCTACTCCTTTGGGGACACAAGCCTTATCCTAACAATATGTAGGTATTATAAAACAAAGTCCTCCGTCGCATCTGTATGTCGTCTTGTTCGCGATAAACTCAAAAACTACTGCACTGATTTCATGCTGTTTTTCTTGAGGAAGGTTTTAGTATATAATAACCGACATCCACGAGGGCGAAGTCGCGGGCATCAGCTAGTTTTTTCTATAAAATCTCCACTCCCAGTTTGGATTCCAAGTTTTTCCGGCCACGTTTATAGCCGTTGTTTCCGCCACAAAAACGGAGTAAACCGTCGAAACATTCACCCTCATTACGTAACCTGGTTGCCAGCGGTAGGATCCTGTCCCACAGTCGACAAGGAAGCGACTAGCTATCAACGATTGCCTAGCCCAAGACACGTACAAAAAAACTTTTTTACAAAAAATAAAAAACCAATCGACATCCAAAAAAAGCAGAGAGAGAAGTCGGTGGCAAAAAACGAAAATTAAAAAAAGAGGGTTATGATTTTGACCGGTATGTATGTATGTATGTATGTTCATCTGTTCCCTCATATCTTCTAAACGACTTATCACAATTTGACAAATGAGGTATCGTTGGAAGCGTCTTGATCGTCCGCTTCTAGGCTATGTGACGTCACATTAAATTAAAAACGGCGCCCTCTAGACGACATAAAGTCAGGAACTAAAAAAAAAATATTGTTTAATCGTACCATGTTGGGTATCAAATGAAAGGGCTTATTGAGCACATTTCAAAAATATATATATTACAACCCCAAAAGAATTTAAAAAAAAAGTCACACGTAGTCTGTTCGATTTATGCCCTAACACGTGTGACTCCGGATTTTTAATTTGTCTGTCTGTGGTGTCTTGTTTATACCTTTTTAGTCGTAGTTGGGTTTTAGTTTTTATTACTTAATTTTTTTTCACTTTTTAGTATTTTTTTTGGAAGACGTTTTTTTCATAACAAACAAAATTAAAGAAGCGGAGCCTCGTCAAGGTAGTTTCTGACGGCCAACTCTAGCACCGCGCGCGTTCATTGGTCAAATCAAATAGCGCGCTTCCCCGGCTTCCTGTTACACACTTTCGTCGCTTTTCACGAAATCAGTCCCACAGATTGCAGGAAAGCAAGAGGAAAGACGTTGCACATCAAAAATAAATAATAGGAATTCCAGAATTCCTGATATCCACTTTATTAGGGTTCCGTACCAAAAGGGTAAAACGGGACCCTATTACTAAGGCTCCGCTGTCTGTCGTGTCTGTCACCAGGCTGTATCTCATGAACCGTGCGTTCTTTGCTGATAAAATAAATATTTAAGGTGGCTCCCATACAACAAACGTGATTTTTTTGCTCGTTATTGCTCGATATTGAACGGCAACAGGTAGACGCTTGAAATATTCACAGAATATTTAGTTATATATTCACTTTGAAAATAAATAATTAAATTAAAATAAAACAAATATATAAGGGGGGCTCCCATACAACAGACATGATTTTTTTGCCGTTTTATACTGGGTGTTAGGGTAGACACCGTTATCCTTGAAACTAGTGGTTTGGTGTCATCTATAATTTACTTTTGCTATGGGACCAATCTTGAAATAGCTGTTGTGTTCACTTCAATCGACAAAATGTATGGGACAACAGACTTTTTTTTTCCATTTCAAAGTTGGTCTCATAGAAAAAGTATATTATAGATGACACCAAACCACTAGTTTCAAGGATAACGGTGTCTACCCTAACACCCTGTAGATAGTGGTACGGAACCCTTCGTGCGCGAGTCCGACTCGCACTTGGCCGGTTTTATACTTCTCTTCACATCGACACAAATTATACGGTTTCCTTGCTCACGGACGCGTAGCAGATTATGTACTTACTTTGGAAGGCGATATCTGATACTCAAGTTAGGTACGTTACAAGCGTTTATGGTTGACTGGAAGGACTCGGCAAATATTAGGAAAATGAATACTGTTGAGGGGCGAAAATTGAAAAGAGTACCTATGCTTAGATAGGTTGGTCTCGTTGAGATGATAAATGAAATGCGACTAACAAAAGGTATTCACAAGGGAGATGTGAGTCGAAACGCCGGGACGACGACCTAGAAACACAAATAGTGACCTTATTAACCGACTTCAAAAAGGAGGAGGTTCTCAATTTGTCTGTATGTTTTTAGGGTTCCGTACTCAAAGGGTAAAATGAGACCCTATTACTAAGGCTCCGCTGTCTGTCTGTCGGTCTGTCTGTCCGTCGTGTCGGTCTGTCTGTCTGTCCGTCTGTCACCAGGCTGTATCTCATGAACCGTGATAGTTAGACAGTTGAAATTTTCACAGATGATGTATTTCTGTTGCCACTATAACAACAAATACAAAAATTCAGAATAAAATAAATATTTAAGGGAGTAAAAAAATCATGTTGTATGGGAGCCCCACACAACAAACGTGTTTTTTTTGCTCGTTTTTGCTCCATATATCCAGATATATCCAGAATATTTAGTTATATGTATATGCACTTTAAAAATAAATAATTAAATAAAATTAAACAAATATTTAAGGGGGGCTCCCATACAACAGACATGTTTTTTTTTTTGCCGTTTTATAGATAATGGTACAGAACCCTTCGTGCGCGAGTCCGATTTATGCGATTACTCCGCCAAATCTGAATTGTTTTTGATGATTCTTTTTTTTTTTGGTAGGTTATGCTTCAGAGGTGGTCCCATATAAAGTTTGTTAACTTTGCTTTAGTTTTTGAGTTAGGTACCACAACTAAAAAGTGAAAAACTTTTTACAAAAAAAAAAACAACTGACTTCCGAAAATTGAAAACCAAAGACACCGACTTCGAAAATTAAGGTTTTTTTTAACTTTTTTTTTGTAAAAAGCATTTATTAGTGAAAGTTCGTTGTAATTACGTTGGCATATGAGTTATACCCTGTTTTTCTCTGCAATGGGAATGTGCGATGTCTCTGGCATTGCACATGTCCATAGACAACGTTTACTACTTACCAAACGATCAGCTGGACTGGCAGATTGTTTGCCATCCAAGTATTTTTATTATTATTAGCCCGTATTTTCCCACTGCTAGGAAAATGCCGCTCTACTCTTCTTCCACCTCTCTTTGTCCAGAGCTACGAGGGACCAACCTTAATTTATTTATATAACCATTTATGCAAACACACGGCATTGGTGGCCCAGTGATAACGGCCCCGACTTACGAGTATTAAGGTCGTAGGTTCGAACCCAAACAAGCGCTTTACTTTGTGTAAATAATTTAATCACCACTACTCTCAAAACGGTGAAGGAAAACATCGTGAGGAAACCGGCATGTTCTAGAAACAAAAATTCGAAAACATGTGACATCTACCAACCCACAACAACAGAGAGGAGGCCTGTGTCCCAGCAGTGGGAACCTAATAGGCTGATTATACTATGCATGCTCAAGTAGGCATCCAACCCGTATCTATTTAATGACATAATAGTAATCGAATAAGTACTTCATACTTGACCTTTCCAACCATTATCTCATAAAACCCTTAAGCTAGGTGCACACGACTTTGGTCACCGGTGACTCATTGAAGATTAGTCGCTAGTGATGTCAACATCTGTGTTGTGACGTAATATTTTGAAATCGTCAGCGAGTCACCGGAGACGTGTTCTGTAGAATCCGAGAGCTGTACTGGAATCGAATAAAACACTTCTTGATCGTTTAACTAAATTATAATAGTTTAAGAAATCAAAGATACATTTTATATTAATCTAACCCGCTAGCCAGCCGTAGGCAGACCCCCTATTTTTTTACCCGACTATGGCGAAGAAAAAAGGATGGTTATGATTTTGACCGGTATGTATGTTGTATGTATGTATGTTCATCTTTTCCCTCATATCTTCTAAACGACTCATCACAACTTGACAAATGAGGTATCGTTGGAAGCGTCTTGATCGTCCGCTGGTTATAGGCTATGTGAAAAATGGCGCCATATAGAGGATACAAAGTCAGGAACTAAAAAAAATATTGTTTAATCGTACCATGTTGGGTATCAAATGAAAGGGCTTAATGAGCACATTTCAAAAATATCTCTATTATTACCCCAAAAGAATTTAAAAAAAAATAAAGTAATAAAAACTAAAACTCAACTACGGAGTCCGGAGTCACACGTGTTAGCGCATAAATCGAACAGATTACGTGTGACTCCGGATTTTTAATTTGTCTGTCTGTGGTGTATTGTTTATACCTTTTTAGTCGTAGTTGGGTTTTAGTTTTTATTACTTTAATTTTTTCCTATTCTAAATACAAACTGCTAGAACATTCGAATCAAGCCTTTCTTAACAGCCTGTACAATTTCAGGTCGTTTAATGCATAAAACCTTACAGTACCTAGCATTTGGGTATGTAGTGAGTTTGTGACGTGGTACAGCCACATCGCAGTGGCAACTGGCAGCATAAAAATGTCACTGAGAAGTGGCATATGTGTGTGTCACTAGAAGTTTTATAGCAGCCACAAAATTTACTACGTAGTTTAGTTAAGCTCTTTAGTCCTGTGTCTCGTCTGTACCAGTCTTTATGTAAATTAAATGTAGGTACTTAAAGCAGAGAGCTTTCATTAATTAAGATCTTAGGCGCCAGTATGGAGTTGGAGTATTGCTTGATAATTAATTATAGTTAATTGATTCAAGAATTAATGGATTGCTGATTCTAGTGATTATAATTCTGTAACGTCACATTTGTTACGGTCGCGAATCATATTTTAATCACCATACAACCTGACACTGACCTGCAAATTGCAAAAATTTCGCGGGCTCCTTAACTATTCGCATCCTCCTTAACTATTCCTAAAGAGTCAGTCAGAGGCAACACGTCGTGTTCGGGTTCGCGACAAGTCAATCGTCATCCTGAGGATGCTTCGTTGAGAGGTGAATCACGTTTTGATTTCTTACAGGGTTTTTTATGACTCATTAGGAATAGTTAAGCGGAATAGGTTACTAAATATATCTCCGTTTATTGTATCTGATAAATGATGACACGTACGGCTCATTACTAGTAGAAATGGGAGCAGGGACGAAACAATGCGATTATGATGGCCTTTTCAACCTAGTTCGGATGAATTGTAGTTCATTCTGCGTCTCCGTTGGTATGAGGGGCTCGTGGCTACATAATAACAGCCCCATGGGTCGATCGAAGGGTAAACTAGGCTTGCTGCGATCGGTTTGTAGATGGACCATCTATTACATACCAAGACTCCTCCGTGCCTCGGAAAGCACGTTAAGCCGTTGGTCTCGGCTGTCAATCGTAGATCTTTGACAGTCGGCTATGCAGAGTTTTGATAGTCTGACAACCAGTCTTACCAAGAGTTGCCGTTGGGTTGTTGAGGTTAGACAGGAAGTCGCTTCATGAAAAATATAGGTAGGTATCCAGCTGCATCCGGTTAATCATAATCATTTATTTGCAATAAGTTTTCATACAGTGTTGGTCTTAAAGTCAGTAATAAGTTCTAAATACATCAACAGACATATGACAAGCAAAACATTACAATGTATTTAATGCTAGAATATAATATTATGTCAAAAAAAAATATTAAAATTTATGTATAATTACATGCTTTAAATGACAGCTGCTACTGCTGTTAGACTGGAAGCTGACTCCAACGTAGTTGGGGAAATTTTAGGCAGATTATTGGCTGTATAGAGTTATAGAAATAGAAATACTGAAAGCCACGTGCTACGATCCTTGCATACTCCTTTTGCATCGCCCACGTTCTCGTTCTCACATCTAATCATACACGCACGCCGGTTGCAAGCACTATTTATTTATTCAGTTCGGACAACAATATGGTCCAATTAAAAAATACAATAGACGTAGATATATTTAGTAACCTATTCCGCTTGACTATTCTTCAAGAGTCTTAAAAAACCCTGTAAGAAATCGACACGTGTTTCACCTCTCAACGAGGCATCCTCAGGATGACGATTGACCAATTGCAAACCAGAACGCGACGTGTTACCACACCGAGCGCTGGACGCAAAGTCTTCAAAGTTCAAAAGACGCAAAGTTCTTTGCGTCCAGCGCTCGGTGTGGTAACACGTCGCGTTCTGGTATTTTATAATGGATTTCCGCAAAGTCACGCTTGAATCAATTAACTATGGTCCAATTAGTTAAAAAAATATAAAGTATTAATAATTGGACCATACTATATCACTAGTACACAAAACATAGACAAGAAAAGCTGGTTACTGCGGCAGGATGTGCAGATATAGCAAGGAATATGCTACCTGACCGTTCTCCCCACATAGTGCCTCAGAAAAGGAGAGCAAGGGCTCTCCACCCTCTCCTCTTTGTTTTCAGGAAGCTATTATTACTGACCCGCGTTCTACACATCAGTGATGCGATTTTTTTTGCGAATCTAACTATGCATTTAACCTCTCTGTACAACATTACCAATAAGGTCATTATTGTGTCCTTCTAGGGCGTCCCCTCCCGGCGTTTCCGCTCACATCTGCCTTGAAATCTCCACAATCATTCATTTTAGCACTTGCACTCATGAGGATTTCAATGAGAACTTCAGGAGAATCAAGTTGCAATAGCATTGGTCGGAAAATATTTGAGTTTGGTCTTTTGATATGAAAAGATAAATGATAAATGATTTATTTCTGTAAGTAGGTTTGTACAAACACTTTTACACGTCAAACACATTTTTAAAACTAGATGAGGTCGGCGTTTCCTATCTGACTACTCTGAGAAGAAAGGCCGAAACAAACTCAGAGGTCACAGTCTCTTTTAAAGTCCAGACATAATCATGGTCAGATCATGTGAAGATCATGTAGATTGGTGTCTGAAATGGTCTTTTGAGGAAAGAACCACACAGATTGAGTGGACCTGTCCAGTCAGTGCACGCATTTGTCAGTGATCGTGCAGCTCAACTCAGAATTTAAGGAGCTCAACGATTTGACGAACAATACCAAAAACAGGACATTTGGGTAGGCCGCATAAATTACTCAAACTGCCAGACCATGATTAATTAAAACTAAGGAAAAATAAATAATAAAAAGAAAAGAATGATCCACATAGTCTTCACATTCACAATAATTAAAATAATATTATAATACTTTACAAAGTAAATAATTCATGTCATTGTAAGTATACATAAAATGTCAATGTGAATATAAAATCCAGAAATAATCGTGGTCAGATCATTTGAGGACCATGTAGATTTGTCTGAGATGGTCTTTTGAGGAAAGAACCATACAGATTTGAGTGGACCTGTCCAGTCAGTGCACGCATTTGTCAGTGATCGTGCAGCTCAACTCAGAACTTAAGGAGCTCAACGACTCGACGAACAATACCAAAGAAAGGACACAGATGATGATCAACACTCAATACTCAATATCTTTATTGCTTTACCATTATGTGTATTTAGGGGGTAACTATATCATTTACATCATTATGGACCCTGTAGGGCACAGCAAAAGGGTAGGAGAGAGGAAGTGTTCCCTGTTCACTTTTAGGGGTATGAGGAACAGGCTGTAAAGTTCACTCATCCACCATAGAAAAGGGAGGATCCTCCGACCAGACGGGTGTTGTGTCTGGCGGGCAACTGCCCAACGATTGATGTTGGGTTCTTGTATTTATGTCCATTTCACGGTAAACTTTAATATGCGCGATGCAGGATTTATGTGACGTTAGGTCTTTGATGCTTGGTTCGCATGTGGCGATGTAGATACCGCCACACACTCATACGCATCTTCTGCAAGTCCCGATTTGAATACAGCTGACCTCAACCTTCCTAATCTATCACTTTTGACTGGGGGGCGGCTTTTGGGAGTCTCATGAAATAGCAGTGGCCTTTCTCACGCTTTTTAACACT
This sequence comes from Lithophane ornitopus, assembly GCA_948473465.1. Lineage (NCBI taxonomy): Eukaryota > Metazoa > Arthropoda > Insecta > Lepidoptera > Noctuidae > Lithophane > Lithophane ornitopus. The sequence goes on along the minus strand of OX419641.1, from coordinate 1,802,784 downwards.
TCATCTGAAAAAGATATAATTTTCTCACAAATATTACTAAATATCAGTAGGTAAAGCACTAAATATCTATTGCAAAATCATTGAGAAACATGTATGTCAAAATTCACAACCTCATCGTAACTATGTCGCACTATTTCGTGATGTTACTTTGTTGGTACTAATCATTCTAATAGTAGGTTTATGTGTAGCCTCTTTGTATTTCTATTCAAAGGCTCTACACCCTCAAAAGGGATTCTTAGACCTGGATTTTCCTGACAACGTTGTAGTGGCCTGGGCTACTTACAGTGAAGGAAAACATCTAAAGAGAACCTGAGATACATCGCCAATACGTCTTGAGCAACGTGTAGTAAAAGCTCGTACCTTCTCCGTATGAAAAGAACCTTTGTCCCGCAGAGGGACAATACAGGGTGTAAGAGAGCACTCCGCAAACTGTTGGGATGAATTCAGTATATCATATAAAGACGATCGGTACACGAAATTATTTCAGGAACGTTATGGGAATCCAATCATAGCACCCGCCATCTAATCTCTTCACCACCCTTGGTTGACTGGTAGAGAATGCCTAAGGCATTAAGTCCGCCTTTGTACCTTTTTTTGTGTGACGACAGAGGTAGGTCGGCATCCGGTGGTACCGGAGTGCCTCCCTAATGCAACTCCAGGGCAGGGTATTGAAGGCATTGGCGATGTCTAGAGACACCGCCAAGACGACCTCACCCCGGGCCACAGCATCCCCCGTCGTGAGGGCCCGTACGCGCATGATGGCGTCCACCGTAGAGCGCCCTCTGCGGAAACCAAACTGGCTCTTCGCCAAATCCGGCCCCACCCGCACCAACCGCCCGACGAGGCGGTTTGCAATTACTCTTTCAAAGAGCTTGCCCACCTCGTCGAGCAGCACGATGGGCCGATAAGCGGACGGAGAGTCCGCAGGGCGCTCCGGCTTCTTTATGAGGACCAGTTTCCCCGTCTTCCAACGAAGTGGGAACTGGCCCCTCTCCATGCATGCGCTCAGGAGACCCCTTAGTCGAGGCCCGAGAGCCTCCATGGCCAGGACCCAGGCCTTCCCAGGTAAGCCGTCGGGTCCTGGGGCGGTATTCTTGGCATTCAGCCTTCGTACCGCCACTCTCATTTCTGCCTCGGTCACCTCCGGAGCATCGTCGTCGTCGTCGGCAGTGTGGTCCGCATCGAGCACCGCATTAGGCGGAGCCATGAGCGGGGAGGCATGTTCCCCTCTCGAAGGGAACAGAGCGCTCACCACGTCCTCCACAAGCTGAGGCCGGAGACTCTGCGTCAGCGGGGGAGCCCATGGGCGGAGTTTCTCCCGCACCATCTCGTATGGGCGTCCCCACGGATCTGCGTTCAGAGTCTCCAGCGTTTCCTCACGCGCGGCGCGCTCGAAGACTGGGCGGAGACGTCAAACCGGATATACCGGTGGTCGGAATACGTCTCCACCCCCTCCATGACGCGCCAGTCAATGACACGCGGAGACAGAGCGGGGCTGGCGAACGAGATGTCCACCACCGACTCACCCCGCATCCGCACACACGTGGGGACAGAACCCCGGTTTAGGACGACCAGGCCTGTCTCCAGAGCCCAGTCCTCCACCATCCTGCCCCGCGTGTCCGTATACCGGGAACCCCAAGCCATATTCTTGGCATTGAAGTCCCCGAGGACGAGCACGGGGAGGGAACGGAACGGCCATTATTGGCACTCCATTTCAACCACCTCCCGAGACCCATGCGAGGGCCCTGCCGCAGCGGCAGCGGCGGTGACGACGACGGTGGTGGAGGCGGCAGCGGCGGTGGCGGTGGCGGCGGCTGCGGCGGTGACGGCAGTGGTGGCGGTGGTGGCGGAGGGCTTGGCCCTGCCCCTGGCTTTGCCAGGCTTCGGTGGAGCGCAGGCCTTACTCCCGATCCGGTGGTCGGCCGGCTTGCCTGCCGCCGCACATACGACGCAGTGCGGCGTGGCCTTGCACGTGCCGGCCTTGTGACCGGGCTGACCGCAGCGGTAGCAGGCATCGCTGCGGTCAACCTCGGAGGTGCATTTAGCTCCCACGTGGTCACCCACATGGCAGCGGAAGCACCTCCGAGGTCTGGGTTCCAGCAGTTTGACCTGCGCAGAAACCCAGCCCACCAATAGCCGTTGGCCCTCCCCAGCTATTTTCTTGGCCGCCGCCACGGGGCAGCTAACCGTAACGGCTTGCATACCCCTGTAGTCAGGACCGATGGTGCCCACCTTAACCTGCTCGGCAGAGCACCCCCCAGTCCCGACGACGGCGGCCACCACCTGTGCCTTCGTCACCGAGTCGTCCAAGCCCTGGATACGCATTTCAGCGCACTTAGTGGGCCTGGACACTCGGGCCTCGTCAGCGTTTAGGGACGCCCTGAGCTTTTCAGCCAGGGCGTCAGCGGCCGGGCCACCAGCCGAACCGGGGAACTCCAGCATCCGAGCCCCTGTGGCAGCAATCCAGCAGGCCGCACCGAGTTCCCCAAGGTCAACCACCTCCGCCACTTTGGCGAAGACATCCTTATAGGACACGCCCTTCTTTGCCGCTTCCGGCTGTAGCGTGACCACTACAGCTGCGGACTTCGGGGCGTGGAGCCTTGCCGCGACGCTTCGCTCTTTGCGCCGCTGCCGCCTTGCCTTCTTTTTGGTGGCCGCCCTTGCCTTCTTACCCGCCCTCCTCTTCTCCCCAACCACTTGCCATTCGGCATCGGCTGGGGGGGATATAGGAGCTGCGGGTGCGGTCGAAGGTGGTGGGGGCCGACGTTTAGCCACCTTGGCTAAACGGGCCGGGGCCGGAGCCGGGGCCGGGGCCGGGGCCGGGGCCGGGGCCGGGGCTGGGGCCAAGGCGAAGCCGGGGCTGAGGCCGAGGCCCGAGCCGGCGCCTGCTTAGCCGCCCCGCCTTTCTTTGCCGCCCCGCCTTTTTTCTGCCCCGACGAGGCTTTAGCCTCAGCAGATCCGGCGACGACGACGGCATATGTCGCCTCCTTCTGCTGGCCGGAGGCCGGCTGTCTTGCCGTCAAGGGGAGGCGCAGGACGATGGCCTCAAGGGTGGAGAATCTTCTCCGCATTTCGGCCATCTCCCGCTGCATCAGGGACAGAACCCGGTCCCCAGCAGCATCAGACACGGGCCGTCCCGGCCCAAGCTGCTCCCCCCTCTGCGGCACCTCCCGGGGGCCGGCTCCTCGGAGCAGAGCCAGGTCTGCTCGGAGCTCCGCGTTCTCCTTTTGGAGGAGCTCCATTGCGGCCGTCAGGCGTGCGACCTCCGCCCGCATCTCGGACACTCCGTCCGACGGAGACCCTCTGCGGGAGGCCTCCGCTGCCGCCATTATGGAGGCCGTGGCCTCTGCTATGGCCTTGTCTTTCGAGGTCTTCAATCTCTTCAAGGCCACATTGTTTATGGCAGAGACCACGATCTCTGCCAGGTTAGCTGAGCCCTGCGTATTGGGGCCACCAGTGGCGCCCGGCCCACCACCCGTTACCTCCCCGGGACCCGCGGCCCGCTGAGTCAGCCCGGCTGGGCTATCTGGGCCCGCATCTCCGGCCTCCTTCTCCTTCGTGGCGAGCCCTCTACCCGCCCCCTTCACGCGGGTTCCACCCCTGCGGCCGGAGTGGATCTTCCTCCGGCTCGTGGTCTCCTCGTCCGAGGATGACCCCGTCTTGGGGCGCTTCCGGAAGAACTTTCTCCCGGAAGGCCCCACTACGACCACTTCCCGCTCTACGCTCGTACACGAGCTAGAGCTCGATGCCGCGTCGGACTCCGACCGCGCATCACCTCCTTCCTCTCCCTTTCCCTCTCCCTGTCTCTCTTCATTTTTTTTTTCTGTATAAACCATATTGTTCCCACGAGTAAAAAACTTTTTAACTTGCTCAAAAAATGTGGTTCGCACTAGCGACTGATTCCATAGCTACCCATCAGCCAAGCTATCAACCTCCCTCACGGTGCGCCGCCGCTTGGAGGTTTGGGGTAATTTTTTATAGAGGATTTCTTCCTCGCGGCCCGGGCGGTTAAGCCAAGACCCTCGATCCCCGTCAAATGCCAGAGACATGACCTTGACAGTCTTCGGGGCTACGAGACCAACGGTGGCAGAAGGAAGGACTTCCTCCTGCCTGCCCGACGGCAGGGTAAGTGCACGCCGGGCCCGCTCAGACGCTGCTAAACGTGTACTCCTCCGAGTACACATTAGAGCGTCCCACCGACAGGATATTGGCATACGGGCCATGCCTCTCCACTAGGTACTGTGCGTCTAACACACAGCACCCAATGGAGAAACATTGCCCGCACCCCAGGGTGCACCGTCCCAGAGACTGGCCTTCCCCACGGACGTATCCGTAAAGGAACTCCAGCCCCCGGGCACTCGGGGAGGTTTCCTGTCCACGCACCCCGTCTCTTACACCCTGTATTATAGACTGCTATCAATTTGTAAATAATTTCATCACCACTGCTCTCATAACGGTGAAGGATAACATCGTGAGGATACCGGCGTGTCCTAGAACTAAAAATTCGAAGACGTATGACATCCACCAACCCGTACTGGGCCCGCGTGGTAGATTATCGCCCACTCCCTCTCGAGAGAGGATGCCTGTGTCCCAGCAGTATTTTGTGTACAGAACAGAGAAGTGTGACAATTAATTTTAAAGGTCTATAATTTACTCGGCAGTGTATTAAAAAAAAACTCTGAATACCTGTCAATTTTGTCCCAATAATTTTCCATAGTACCACATGTAGTACCACCACCGCTAGCAGTATTATTTTAATCTTACTTCGTGGGGGAAAGAGATGGAGCTTTACGTCCTGTAGAGCTTCATCTCTTTCCTACACTGAAATATTAAAATAAAACTACTGTAAGAGGTGGTGATGGGCCATCTGGACCTATGTCTGGGACCTTGTCGATCAGCATATTAGGAAACCAGAAATATTCCCCAATGACCGTTCACTCAAGTGGTCTTTAGAAGCTAGAGGTCCATGTACAGCAATGGCTGACATGATTTGATAAGGCTTATCCAAAAGGAGTAACCGTCTCATTGTTCTAGTGGTACCAAGTGCAACTGCGATTCTCGAAGCTCAGAGTTCAGTTGGAGATCCAGGTCAGTCAACATAATAATAAATGAGGTTTAGACCCAAAGCACGTTGGAGTTGGCTTCCACAAAGAAAAAAAAACCGTCGAAATCCTCGCTTCTATAAATCGCTTGCTCTCGCCGCACATGCTCACACTTGTGCTTGTCCACGATACTGCGTTGATGTGTCACTGACATTGGTCGACACGTGTTCATCTGCATTTACCGGCACGAGTCGCTAAGGCCGTATACAGAAAGATAGCTGGTAGCCGCCGATCAAATCAAAATCAAATGAAAATCAAAAGTCATTTATTCAAACTAGGCTGAGAATCAGCACTTTTCGAACGTCAAAATTACATAACACAGTCCCCCAAAACGCCCACTCTTCACCACTTCCTAGTGCTTTAGCTGGGAAGAAGTGGCGGAACAAAATCCCCAGCAGCACAGCTGTCTGTTTAGTTAGTAAAAATGATTCTATATAATAGTATGCAAAATCATTCACATTAGGGAACAAAAAAAAAAAACATAAATCTAATTATTAGCCATATGTCAGCTAGCACACGCCATTATACCAACCAAAAAAAATATCGGCGCTGATCCATTCTGGTAACAGTTACATAAAGCAAGCGGTTAGCTTAGTTCGTTAAAAGGCGGGCGGCGCCAGCGCTGGCCGGCGCGTGTCGAAGATTGTCGGCGACATTCGGCGCTTATCGGCGCTTGTTCATATAAATGCCTGCACCGGTTACCTGGGTGGACCGGTTCCTATAAGCGCTGGTAGGCTGCCAGCTTTCTTTCTGTATACGGCTTAACGCCACCCATCGGCGATGCGAACCAAATAGCTGGACGTCATAGGAATCCGCCACTGCTACTCAAACAACGTGTCATAGCTACCTTGGGCCACTCGCACGACACGCGCGTGCCTGCTTCGACACGCGAGAGCAAAAGAAGAGTTCGTTAGGGTAGACACCGTTCTCACTGAAACCGTGGGTAGTTGACTTAAATATAAAAATAAATGACCTAGTAACAACAAAAAACATTAAAATATTTAAAAAAGTTTCTATCCGACACCGTGATCGCTAGCGCAACAGATAACTGACTGAGGGAGGGGTCGCGCTCGCGGCCGGTCATGTCACGTCCCGCAACCCCCGCCCGTGTTGAGACGCAAGTTCGTTGCCCTTTTCTTAAAAAGAAAAAACGGTTTATTTTTCCATTTTGGTTTGGGTTCTATAAAAATGAAACTAAACCACAGGGGGCCGAGTCTAGTAATTTACAAACGTGTCAGTGGTCTCACAATGATCAGTTTTTGATAGATTTTGTATGGCATATCTGTTAAAAACGGATCATTGAGAGACCACTGACACTTTTGTAAATTAGTAACTTGGCCCCCTGGTTTCAAGGATAACGGTGTTTACCCTAACACCCTGTATGCCATTAACTGTAAGCCATGATGACCAATGCGAGTGTTCGAGAATGTGCGGCGGGTGTTACTAACTGGTGTCTCGAAGTGACTCGACGAAAAGGATGACGCCGAGTGGCTTACTAACAGCAGTACATATTCTGTACTGAATCACTGTTCACTGGCTTCAGCAACACGAGTAGAATTTGTAGTAACTTGATATAAAGGAGTGTCCATGGAGTTTCTTGAACGTTCTTCTCCATAGAGATCTACGTTTTGGAACAAAAAATTGAGAAATATAAAAAACTTCTTTCTTATATCTATGGTCCGACTTCATGACAATTCAATGTGATGTGCCTGTACATATTAAATGCTTCGAATTTGACTTTCGATTAATCTGATACAAGACTAGGAACCGGTTTAAAAAATACCGGTTAATACCGGTTTATTTCGGTTTTCCTCCGAACTAGTCGGTAAAAGCGTTGCAACTTGTGACTACTAGTGAGAATGCCGCGCTGAATAAAAACTGAAGTATTAACCGGTTTTTATTGCTCTAAACTGGTAAATCTGGAAAAAACCTTTACTCTACTTTATACTCTTCTAAATACCGGTTTAAAAAAACCGGTATACGCGAACGAAACCGAATGTAAATTTCAAAACAACCCAAAACGTCTGACTGCTAGCGGCCTCTATTTATTAGATAATAATTAATAAATTTTTTTTTACGTAGCTTGTTATTTGTTTTTTATTTGTGTAATTAATAAGATGAATGAATTGATGAGTTTTATGAATACAGGTGATTTGACTTTGAGAACGGACTTTTATTTACGCTCTTTTATATTTTACTAGTTTTCTGCTCACATTTAAGTATATTTGTAATATTAGTAAGATAGGATTTGTAACGAAGTCTACAGACTTCGTTAAATCTTGTGGTTCCAGTATTGTCTTACAGCTCTATTCATAAACATTTCTTAACTTCGAATTGCTATGAAACTCGCTTGTCCCTATCCGCTATTTTGAATTTTTTGATTGACAGAACGAGACAAAACAAATTTTAACTCACAGACGCTTACGCATATTAATTTGAATTCAAACAATTTTCTTTCCAACTGTACCTTCCATTGTTTACGAAGAATCGAAGAATTTCGTGCATAGCGAAACTTTTTAGTAGGTATTTTACGAGTCGAGCATAGTGGGACTAGAGCATAGGGGGACTAACCGGTACCCGAAGGGTGCACAAACGGAACCTTATTACTAAGCCTCCGCTGTCCGTCTGTCTGTCAGCAGGCTGTATCTCATGATCCGTAATAATTGGACAGTTAAAATGTACACAGATTGTGTATTTCTATTGCCGCTATAACAAGAAATAATAAAAAATAAAATTAATGTTAAAAATTATAGGAAGACCCCCCCTTTAATTTTTATTTTATTTTTATTACAATCGTGTCTTTTTCTGAGCTTTTTGCTTAATATTGTACGGTGGTACGGACGGAACCCTTCGGGTGTGAGTCAGACTGGCACTTGGCCGGTTTTTAATTACCACAAGTCTCCATTTATCTAGGACGCACGTGATAATTTGTATAGGCGTAGTATTAGGCTGATATCAGACACTTCACTCAAGTGATTGTTCATTTTTTACCCGACTACGGCGAAGAAAAAAGGAGGGTTATGATTTTGACCGGTATGTATGTATGTATGTATGTTCATCTGTTCCCTCATATCTTTTAAACGACTTATCACAATTTGACAAATGAGATATCGTTGGAAGCGTCTTGATCGTCTGCTGGTTATAGGCTATGTGACGTCACATTAATTAAAAATGGCGCCCTCTAGACGACATAAAGTCAGGAACTAAAAAAAATATATTGTGTAATCGTACCATGTTGGGTATCAAATGAAAGGGCTTACTGAGCACATTTCAAAAAAATATATATTACAACCCCAAACGAATTTTAAAAAAAAGTCACACGTCTGTTCGATTTATGCCGATATGCCGATTTATGACTCCGGATTTTTAATTTGTCTGTCTGTAGTTGGGTTTTAGTTTTTATTACTTTATTTTTTATATCATGCCACCTTCACACGACACTGACAATCAATCTGCCTACCCTCTTCCCAACTATGTTGGGGTCGGCTTCCAGTCTAGCCGGATGCAGCTGAATACCAGTACTTTTCTTGGAGCGACTGCCTATCTGACCTCCACAACCCAGTAACTGGGTTATACGATACCCCTTGGTAAGACTGGTTGTCAGACATTCGGGCTTCTGACGACGCGTAACGACTGTCAAAGATCCACAAAGCACGAGCTACACGACACTGACAAAATTACATAAATTGGAATTTAAGTTCGTCTTTCATTTTTCGATCACTCGGTACCGGTCGGTTGGATCGGTGCAATAATGAATTAATTTTTCACTTTTGATTCATTTTGTGTTCATTTGGCTATTAGTAGTGGAAAACTAAAGAAACGATGGATGGACTGTGTGAAAGATGATATAGCTAAAAAGGGGGTGACTACAGAGATGACGACTGATAGAGAAGTATGGGAGAAAAATACATGTTGCGCCCAAATTAATTGGAATAAGGGCAGGAGCAGTGGTGCCCAGTGGTAACGGCCGCGATTTAAGAGTTGTAGGTCGTAGGCTCGAACCCTGCCAGGCGCTTTACTTTGTGTAAATAATTTCATCACCACTGCTCTCAAAACGGTGAAGGAAAACATCGTGAGGAAACCGGCATGTCCTAGAACAAAAGACATGTGACATCTACCAATCCGCACTGGGCCCGCGTGGTGGATTACGGCCCACTCCCTCTCACAGAGAGGCCTGTGTCCCAGCAGTGGGAACATTATAGGCTGATTATGTTATGTATGTAAGGACAGGAAGATGATGATGATTATGTATTAAGACATTTCACTTTGAGTGTAATGAAATGAATGAAAAACAAATTATTTAAAAAACAAAAAACTCGCCTGCAAAAACGCATACCTTAAAAGAGAAAATCAAGCATTATAATCTGTAGGGTTTTTTGTTTTTTAAATAATTTGTTTTATTTCAAGTTTTAGTTTTATTAATTTATATATTTGGAATTAACTCATACAATATAGGTATCAAATAAAAGCTAGTAAGCTTTTAATTTAATCTTTATTATTATTTTTTATTTATATTAAAAAAAAAACCCTCCCCCTCCCTTTTTTTTTGTATGTCACTACCCACAATTAAGACGAACCTAACGACACCTCGTATGTTAAAATCCATCAAGCCGTTTAGGGTAAAGAGCGTGCCAAAGAAATAGACATACATACATACAACCAAACATACATACATAGAAACATACATACCCTCCTTCTGGGGCAGTCGGGTAAAAACAAAAAGTGAAGCGTCTGATGTCTGCTTTATCTACTGCATACTATTAATGGCGGGTCAAGGCAGATGTCCGGTTTCGCATAGAGCACTGTTTTTATTTGCACAGACTGTGAAGCTATTAATAAAATTTTCTTTAAACTACGTAGTAATGTTATTAGGGATGCAAGAAGTGTAAAAAAGTATCGATATTTAAAATAAATATCAATATATAGATATTTTTTCTGCAAGCCACAAAGGATCTGTCACAAAGGATGCATTTTTTGCTTAGAACCAAAACAGTGCAGAAATGTTATATGAAATCTCATTGTTGCACTGTTTTATATGAATGCTGAAGATTATAAAAACTATCTTTACATTGTATAAATTCAATCTCCTAGTATTGTATAACTGCATAGCACATGTGTGTGAGCACTATGTATTTACCTAAGTACTTTAAAGCTACCATTTACTAGGTACGTCTTTCATTGACTTGAATGTGCCCTGGCGGCTGAGAGTATGTCATGCTCACTCAAATGTCTCGCTGATGGTGGCGCGTGTGTTGGATCATTAAGTTCCCTTCAAAATGGTTGAGCTGAATGGTGCTGATCCATGCGTCATGTTAGTGAACGGGCGTTATCAGTAGGGACTGGTCATCTCTTAGCTGCCACGGCTTATTTTAATTTTTGAATTGTTTTGTTTGTTTTTATCGTTTAATTACGGACGCTTTTAACGTGCACGTTTCTCTACATTGTACCTACTCACATGCATAATTTGAACATAAATGATGTAACCAATATATAATTATATATAGGTATATATATATTTTTTTTAATCTTTGCCCCGCACTAGAAATTTCTTCCTGTATCGTGGGTGCGTTTACAAACATAGAAACTCACATACACTAACACCCAGACCCGGAACAACTACTTGCAGATCATACAAATATTTGTTCCGTGCGGGAATCGAACCCACGACACGTTGCGCAGCAGTCCATAGCTCAGCCACTGCGCCAACCGTGTCAATATTGTAACAATATTCTGATTTAAAAGAGTGTCCGTGGAGTTTCTTGCCCGTTCTTCTCCATAGGAACCTACTACGCTTTGGAATGGACAACTAGCTTCATCTTTCTGACTGACCGACTCCTTGACAATTCAAAAGTACCTGTAATTGGTTTATTTGAAATAAATGCTTTGAGTTTGAGTTTGCAACTCCAGAAGTATAAAAACAGCTGCAAATGAAATTGTTAATAACCGTTTGCCGCAAAAGACGGAAAAGTCGGGAGAACTTTGTGTTCAATAACTTGAGTAGGTATATTTTATCAGGCAAGGCAGATTGATTCATTGATTGTACCTGCATGCAGTTTAAATATATGAACCGGTTTGACAAGCAAAAAAACAGATAAGAAAACATAGGGCAAAGCTTGCACGGGCTATCTTTATAAGATTGTGCAAGTTCTAACATAGAAATTGCTGAAAATTACAATGAGATTGTATTCATAAAAAATCTAGCATACAACTTGCCTACTGAAGTCCCCCCAACCTTTGAAAATCCCCTCCAAAAAATACGTCATATAAATCCGTAACAAAATTAATGTATGTGCACTGCGCCCACCTCGCAAGTAGTGACCTACCGCGCGCGCTAGTGGTCGGCTCGACCAATCAATTTGATGCAGCTTGCATTGCGGACATACTTATTCAGTGAATGCGGTTTTAATTAAATATAGGGTGTAAAAACACGTATTACATAGCCGTTATATCATTCTGTTCATCAAACTAAGTAACATTGAGCAAAAATTATTATTGCTGGGAAACGATATTTATTTTAGGTGCGAAAAATCACTGTATACGGTAGCGCGCAAAGTAACGAACTCAAAACATTCTGCTTACGGGTGCATGTGACGGTGGTACACGTGTTTTCGTGTAAAAAAAATCTAAAGTTAGAATTGTGACCTTCATTATCTCCGTAACCAGAAAGATCCCAGGTATGGTCCACTTCAGAAAATAATATCACAATGATGGGTAGTACCAGTGACACCCGATATTAGAAATTTTGGGTCCCCACCTATGAAATTGGTGTTTTGTATGGGGAATTTTAAAGAAGTTGCATTTTTCATACTAACTAATTTTCTTAATTTATATAACCTAATATATTATGTGTGGGTTAGGTCTATTTAAATCTTTGTTTCCATAATATTGATGTTATTTCCACTTAACTTTATGCTAGTGTAAATAAAGTTGATTTTAGACTGACAAGTACCCTTGAAATAGTAAAAAAAAAATACAGTTGTAGCGCAAACTGAACCTTATATGTAGGCATTACAGTTGTTTTTCCTAAAACTCGTGTTTGTTTATATGTTTGGCAAATAAATTGCGAACGCAGAATAAGTACATGGGGACATGAAACGTTAGATGTACGGTTCCAATTTGTCGTTTCCTATGGAGAAGAGCCGGCAAGAACTCATAACTACAACTTCTTGTTCTTCCAAACCACGCAACAGATTTTGATGAGGTTTTCACCATCATAATACTTCGATAGCTTAATCTCTGTGACAGCTGTCAGTTAAATGAAACAAAGACTCAAATGAATTCAAATTGAATCAAATGAATTCAAATTGAATCAAATGAATTCAAATTGAATCAAATGAATTCAAATCGAATCAAATGAACTCAAATTGAATCAAATCAATTTCCCATTTGATTGATTGTGATCATCATGACTTGGATTGATTTTGAATTCAATTGAATTGGACTCAAATGAATTCTAGGAATGTCAGTTTGACATAATGTCGCAGAGATCAAGCTATCTTTTATGAAGTATAGAGAATTTATTCCGGAAGTTTTATGTGTTTTAATACATTAATATTAAACAAACAAATATTAAAGAAATCTCTATGTATTCGATTCATAAAAACCAAGTGAAGCAGGGGTTGAGTCGCTAGTAAAATACAGGGTCAAATAAAATTAGCTAGCGAGACTCCGCAAACTTGATGGGTATCGATATCTAAACACGACAAAATAAAAATATTTGATGATTTTTTTTTGGGTCGATGACCGCTGGTAGTTTTGTTAAGTACTTGAAGTGTGAGTTGATAAAATCTGTTTTATCGTGTTGACATATCGATAACCATCACTTCTGGGAAGTTTAATGATAAAAAAAACAGATTTATAAACTGATATTTTAAATGACTACAATTGAGCGTGCCGGCGTGGATGGGTGACCATCTTTACATATCGACACTCTCCGTGCCTCGGAAAGCATGTTAAGCCTTTGGTCCCGGCTGTCATTCGCGGATCTTTGACAGTCGTCAGAAGCCCGAAAGTCTGACAACCAGTCTTACCAAGGGGTATCGTATTCCCAGTTACTGGATCGTGGAGGTCAGATAGGCACTCGCTCCATGCTCCATGTAAATTACTGGTATTCAGCTGCATCCGCTAAGACTGGAAGCCGACCCCAACATAGTTGGGTTAAGGCTACGCAGATTGATATGTATCTCTTTTACTCCCTCTCCCTTTTACTTTTACACGGGACCTACAATGTTTTGTACTTATGTTTCATGAGCAAGAAAATCGTTGATTGCCAGTCGCTTCCTCGTCGTCTGTGGGACAGGTGCCTTAGGAGCATAATGTCCCAATTACCGGTCAGAACAGACATCGTTATAAGTACGTTAAAGATGTTGTTGTCAATTACCCTTGACTCTGAGTTACCTTACAAGTACAACACTTATGATGGGTGGCGTAATATGCTAGACTTGTTGGATTATCGTCAGTTAAGGCCGTAACCTACCTCAGATTTTATCTCGCTCGCACTATACGCGACCTGAGTGAGAGCGAGGCGGACTGGGGTGTTAGCGGCTCTCAAGCCTCGAAAAGTTTAGGTAATTGCTTTTTACGGTGAAAATGGAATTTAAAAAAAAATCTAACTTAACTGACCTTATAGTTAGTTCAGTTATTATGGGAAGTTTCATGATATAATTTGAAGTATTTTTTTAATACCAGCGGACAAAATTTTATGTAATCGTGCTTTCGCCAAACATAGGACCTAGCGTCAATCCTCAACTTTAACATATATTTATTTCAAAACTAGCTGCTCCCCGCGGTTTCACCCGCGTAAGTCTCGATCCCGTGGGAATATCGGGATAAAAAGTATCCTATGTGTTAATCCAGGTTACAAACTATCTGTTTGCCAAATTTCTTCCAAATCCATTCAGCTGTTTTTGCTTGATTGAGTAACAAACATCCATACACACAAACTTTCACATTTATAATATTAGTAGGAATTAGTAGGATTAGTAGGATAGTAGGATTAGTAGGAAGTAGGATTAATGCTGTAGTATTTTCGGCATAACGGAGGATCATGCTAAGCAATTTGAGGTAGGGTAGGCCCTTAAAGATAGAGGTTTACACGGCGATGTTCTACGATATTTTACGGTAAACAGCATCCCACTGTTCATACTGTGAAAAAATGCAGTACGAAACTGCCATGTGATCCCAAAATTACCATAAAATATCGTATTGATCATCGCCTTGTGAACCTAGCCACAATTATCCGTCACAAATTCACAATATAAAATTCTTCTATTATATCCAATCTCATTAAAAAGCTATTTTTAGTCATAACTACGTAGATTTAAACTACGTAAAGTAACCAGACAACACGTCAACCCAGGCCGATGACGCACGCGATCCCCCTAGAGGGTTGAAACCTTAATGCAACGGTCACCAACCCGCTTTTTAAATCAGATTGATAATAGTTAGGTGCTTTGTATACTCATGTTTCAACAAATATAAAACGTGTGCAGTCGGTGAACCCCGTCAGGAACGAAGTTCTTTCACTGTCGACTTTAAAACCCTCGAAAACCATGAAAACGATACCCATGATGAAAATTTTGAAAATGCAGCCGCCACAATGGACTTTCCAAATTCACATTTTCTCTCTCTCTCTCTCTTTCTGTTATATATAATAGAGAGAGAGAGAGAAAGTTGTATGGTGGGGCATAACGCTTTTTCGTTACGTGACGATTTTTTACCGGTTTCTTCCTACCGCAAGTTTACAATGCTACAAGGATCTTGTTGCGCTCGAATGACGTTGACAGGGGGCGCAGTCAGTACACATTTGATTTGCATTTGCAATTTTTTTTTTTGCGCAAGCATGGCGAGTCTCATTAGTCTAACAAGCGCGACTGTTGCGCAAGGGGTTCTAGGTTTCCCTGGGCGTCAGGAATCCCAGGCGAATTCCCGGCCACCATAGGCGCGGGCTTGCGGACGGCGAGCAATGGGTAGCTCGCCGTCCGATAAGGACCAGGCCCGGGTCGATGGCGCGTCGTGTTCCACGCGCGCCTCAAAGAGATGTCAGCACAATTGGCGGGGTCCGCTAGGACCGATGCCTGCCAGGGTTGCGGGAATGTCCGAAAGGGATACCGGGACCTTGGCAACAGGCAACTGAAGGAACACGGGTGGCTTTTAGTCAGTAAAAATCTGACACGCTCTTCCGCTCCGCCCAAAGCGGGAGAAGTAATTTGATGATTTAACACCCACAAAAAAAAAAAAAGTTTCTTGATTGGATGTGTGTCTGCCAGATCTTTTACATGAGATGGGTCTGACAACTCCTTTACGGAATGCTGTCGTGATGTCATGTCGGCAATGAAACTATCGTCTATTCTGCCTATATTTACAATAGTATGGCGTGTGGCGTGTGTGCGTAGTGTGGCGTGCATTCAATAACTGCCATGAACATGAACATACATGCTTCAAACTCAATGTATCGTATGTAGTATGATTGTTTAGCGTGGAGATTCTATTAATTATTATAAGGCTCAATATACATTGCCTTGGAATGGATGTGAATTTGTGACACGAAATTGTGTTAAGCATAATGAACTTTATGTCAATTGTTTAACGTACAAACTAGAAACGAGCTGCAAGCTGTGGGAATTCGCAATAATGCGTGAGGATTCTCCGGAAGACGAATTGCGACAAATTTGCCAGGGATCTGGACCACGCCCGGGTCGACGACGCGTTGTGTTCCACGCGCGCCTCAAAGAGATATGCCAGGCAGGGTTGCGGGAAAGTCCGAAAGGGATACCAGGGCCTTTGGCAACAGGCAACTGAAGGAACAGTAACAGTGTCTGTAAAAGTCTGACACGCCCTCCCGTTTCACCCAGAGCGGGAGAAGGCATTTGATGACTTCCCACGCACAAAAAAAAAACTGCTTCCATAGTTTTCTTTCGTGAGCTTTCCTTCTCCACGTAGTCGATCTTAGGTCATCCCACTTATGCACCGGTCTTCTCTTCTCATTTCTCGGATAACATTCACTCAACCGTCAAAAGTCACGGTCTCACAGCCTGTTTATTGTAAAATGAATTTCCAAAATAATCATGTTATTGAAAGTTTGAAATTCAGAAACTTGGAAAGGTCGTGAAAATGTAAAAAGTTAAATACAGAAACAATAAGAGAAACTTGTTTCATTTCGAAGGATATTGTTCGCGTAAATATTTGTATTTGAATAGGTTTCCCCTGACCTTTGTATATCGGTGTTATTGAGTTTGATTTTCGTCGTGTCGGATTTAAACATGGGTGGAGGACCTCGTGGCTAAGTAATAACAGCCGCACGGGTCGATCCTTGATGATCTCTCATCGTCATTTTTACATACGGAGACTCCTCCGTGTCTCGAAAAGCACGTAAAGCCGTTGGTCCCGGCTGTCATTCGTGGATCTTTGACAGTCTTTATGGGTCGTCAGAAGCCCGAAAGTCTGACAGCCAGTCTTACCAAGGGGTATCGTATTACCCAGTTACTGGGTTGTTGAGGTCAGACAGGCAGCCGCTCCAGGTAAAATAATGGTATTCACTAGTATTCAGCTGCATCAGAACTGCAACAGAACAGAATTGGGAAAAGGCTAGGCTGATTGATATAATATTTTGATTGCTGACCTTTGTTTATCGGTGTTATTTAGTTTGTTTTTCGATTTTGAAATCGTTTTCAAAATCCGTTTTTAGAAATCGATTTCAGAATCACACGTTTTTCTTGCGAAAGTCACACGTAATCTGTTTGATTTGTGCCCTCGTGTGACTCCGGATTTTTAATTTGTCTGTCTGTGATGTCTTGTTTTTACCCCCGACGGAAAAAGAGGGATGTTATAACTTTATAAGTTTAACGTGTGAAATTGTGTATCTGTCTGTCTGTCTGTATCGTAGCTGCCAAACGGCTGAACCGATTTTGATTTTTTTGGTTTTGTTTGAAAGGTAACTCCCTTCAAAATGGTTGAGCTGAATGGTGCTGATCCATGCGTCATGTTCGTGAACGGGCGCCGTCAGTTGTGACTGGTCATTTCTTAGCTGCCATGGCTTATTTTAATTTTTGAATTGTGCTTATTTTATAATTGCGGACGCTTTTAACGTGCTTTCTACATTGTTCTCACATGTATAATTTCAACATGAATGATGTAACCATTATATTTCTTGCCCATTCTTCTCCATAGGTACCTACTACGCTTTGGAATGGGCAACTAGCTTCATATTTCTGACTGACTGACTCCTTGACAATTCAAAAGTGCCTGTAAATGGTTTAATTGAAATAAATGCTTTGAGTTTGAGTTTGATCGAGAGTGTTCTTAGCTATACAAAAAAATAACTTTATTAGATGCTTTGTTTTTGTTGGGGGTTTTTAAATTTTGCATTTAATTTAACTTGTACCTATACCTTTTTAGAGGAGCTCGTGGCTAAGTAATAACAGCCGCTCGGGTCGATTCGTCAGGTTAAGCTACACTTGCCGGGGCTGGTCCGTGGATGGGTGACCATCTTTACATATTGAGATCCTCCGTGCCTCGGAAAGCACGTTAAGCCGTTGGTCCCGGCTGTCATTTGTGGCTCGTTGATAGTCGTTACGGGTCGCCAGAAGGCCGAAAGTCTGACAACCAGTCTTGTCAAGGGGTATGGTATTACCCAGTTACTGGGTTGTGGGGGTCAGATAGGCAGTCGCTCCATGTAAAATACTGGTATTCAGCTGCATCCGGATAGACTGGAAGCTGACCCCAACATAGTTGGGAAAAGGCTAGGCAGATGATGACCTATACCTTTTTACTTGCCTTTTTGTCGTAGTTGGGTTTTATTTTTATAACTTTTATGTCAGTTATAGATACAACTAAAGATATGAAGATATTCGCGAGTTGTTGACCGATAAAAGTACAAAATAGTTTCTTGTTTATCGGTCGTGTACGCGAGTTTTTTATCTTCGGCTGTCAGTACAATGTGTCGAAATGGTACGAGACAAGAGGACCTGACGATGTTGTTTGTAGATAAATCTTTTTGTATGTTATTTACTATGTTAGCTACTTAGGCTTATTTTTCTTGAGGGTAACCCTCAAGAAAAATATTCTATACTCCATAGGTTTAGGTAGTTAAAAAAGGGTAAACAAAAAAAAACACGTGACTAAAATCTTGATGCTAAACCTTTTATTTCAAATGTTAAAATCATATTAATTAATTAAGTAATAGGCTTTATTCTGAATCTGAATCTGATGAACTATCTATTACATTAATAATAAAGCGTTCAGTGGTATCATCAAGTATTTTGTCTAATTTAAGGGCCATAGTTTCCTCACTGACCTTGAGCATGTGGGCGGAGCTAAACTCCCTACTCCCCGAATACGTAAAACGCGCGCGGTGGCTCGCTAAACTAAAACGGCGATCAAAGAAAATACAAGGGCGCAGAGGACGCCTATTTTGCCTACGATTCCAGAAAGGAATGGCGGAGATGCATGGCTGACATTTGTATAGATAGATACATAAGTTATGTATATTTACTACGCAAAATATTACTATGCAAAATACAGGGTGTAAGGGTGAACGAACACCGTTTTCACTCAAACCATGGGTAGTTGACTTAAATATATAAATAAATGACCGAGTAACAACAAAAAAAATGCGAATTTTAGCAATGCAATGGTAAGAATAGGTTGCCACTATGACGCGTATTCTAAATGCAACAGAAAAACCTATGTTATGTAGGTCTGTGCTGGAGTTTTGAGCGTTTACTAAGTATAACATATATTTTTTTCAGATCTTTTATCCAAGCCGTTAATGAGGAGTAGGCTTTTTAAATTGACCATGTTACGGTACTAAACGGGACCAAGCGCCTTAAACATTTTCTGTTCTTATTTTAGCGCTGTCCATAAAGGCGTCTGATTAACCGAGTAAACGTAATACCTGCCCCTTCAGTTGCCAAACTACGTCACAGTTGTACTCTTCAATTTAGCAACGTTGTCTAATTCGTTGTATTTTCTAAAAGGTTTGGGGAACCTGTCTTTTTGGGCTCTTTACAATAGACAGATTACAAAGTATTATATCATTATAATAAATCTAACTTAAAAAATATGCTCAAGCAGTTACATCAACGAATAATAGGTAGTTTAAGAATAAATGACGAAGTTTAGCATGCTATAATAAAAGAGGAAGCTATCCTGTGATCGAAAATAAATTTAATTTTGTTATAACGTATTTTTAAACAAGAAAGTGTTAACTATAAATATCCCTTTTTACGATTTGTTTACCTTTTTTAACCGACTTCTTCAAAAAGGAGGAGGTTCTCAATTCGTCGTATGTTTTTTTTTAAAATGTTTGTTACGCGATTACTCCGCCAATTATGAATCGATTTTGATGATTCTTTTTTTGTTTGGTAGGTCTTGCTTCCGAGGGGGTCCCATATAAATTTTATTAACTTTGCTTGCGTAATTTTTGAGTTAGCTTCAATATTACGTATTTTTCCCACTTAGTTTATCTAGACGATATCCTGTTTTACTCATTCACTGTTATTGACATAGCTGGTAGTGGTATTCGGATTTGTGTGGGGTAGGTACCACAACTAAAAAGTGAAAAATAAAAACTTTTTACATAAAAAAAACAACCGTATTCCAAAAAAAAACACAAAAAACAGTTTTTTTTTAAATGTGTTCAAAAGAGAGACATGACCTGATGCCCGTGTCCCAGCAGTGGGATATGGCTGATTATGAATATATAAGCTATGAATTTAACGAAAATTAACATTCTAGGTAACTTGTGAACGTGTAGACTTGTAACTTTTGATAAACAGAGCCCTGCTTTATAGTTAGTTCAGTTAGATAGTTACAGGTAGATTTTTAAAATCTCTTATACAACGTACTTGCGGCTGCACTCGGCCCTCGGTCGCACTGCGTCGCATCGCACGCGCAATTGCTTCGTTCATTCTGTTTTTTTTTCTTTTTGCTCGGCTCCTAAGGATCGTAAAGACTTAAGAGCCTTTCCTTTCCTTAAATTCTTTTGTTAAAAGTCGCGCCAGTATGAAAGCATACTGTCGCGACTTTTTAACCGACTTCTTCAAAAAGGAGGAGGTTCTCAATTCGTACGTATGTTTTTTTCTTTTTTCTTTTTGTATTTTTGCTACGCGATTACTCCGCCAATTATGAATCGATTTTGATGATTCTTTTTTTGTTTGGTAGGTCATGCTTCCGAGGTGGTCCCATATAAATTTTATTAACTTTGCTTGCGTAATTTTTGAGTTAGCTTCAATATTACGTATTTTTCCCACTTAGTTTATCTAGACGATATCCTGTTTGACTCCTTCACTGTTATTTACATAGCAGGTAGTGGTATTCGGATTTGTGTGGGGTAGGTACCACAACTAAAAAGTGAAAAATACTTCCAAAAAAAAGGCAAAAAACGGAAATTGAAAAGCAAAGACACCGACTTCCGAAATTAAAGTTATTTTTCACTTTTTTAGTGTTTTTTTTGGAAGTCGGTTGTTTTTTTTTTGTAAAAAGTTTTTAACAAAAGAATTTCAGAGAAAACTTCACGGTGAACAATGCAGCGGCGTCGCGTCGCGCTACAAGTCGCGCCTGTTTGTGGGAGCCTTAACGTTAAATAGCCTATAACCTTCCTCAAGAATTGGGCTATCAAATGCAATATCAAATCCGACTAGCACGATTCCTGAGACTAGCACGTTCAAACAAACAAACAAAAAAAAACACACTTTTCTTTGCTTAGGTACCTTTTTTTTTTTTTTTGTTGGTGGGAAATCGTCGAATGACTTCTCCCGCTCTGGGCGGAGTGGAAGGGCGTGTCAGAATTGTACTGACTAAAACCCACCCGTGTTCCTTCAGTTGCCTGTTACCAGGGTCCCGGTATCCCTTTCGGACTATTCCGCAACCCTGGCAGGTTCTTTGTTTACCTACCTGCCTTGTCTAGGAATTGAAGTCAAGACTTCAATGTTATCAAATAGTTTAGAGATATCGATATACAATAAACCTGATAGTAATCTTCATAAACTATCCAACAAAGTTAGTATCGTAGCTTATCAAGTGTCTTTGGCACGAAATGACAAAACGCGATGTCGAGTCACTGACCTTTGTCATTAGGGCTAGACTAGGGCTGGCACTTGGCAGAACCTATACCCTATTTGAAATAAGATTAGACATTAAAACAAACCCTTTTACAGTCCGTTCAACCGATTTTGACTTCTATAACGTAGACATAAGGATAGCATTAAAAGCAAAAAAAGTTACACAATACCAACTATCTACTGCGGCTGCCATTTGTCATGCCACCAACGCAATAGAACTCAAAATTGGTTGAACGGAATGAAAAAAGGCTTATCTATACGTCTAATCTTATTTCAAATGGAGTATAGACCCTGAACCAAGGGAGTCTATTTAACCCAACGTAACGTAACGTAATTTAGTACAACCCGTGCGCATTAACATGGCACCTGGCTCGGATCTCAATACTCTCTCCGCTACCCGCGCGGCACCCCGCCGTCGCCGTGCGGGGAAGCGGGGGGAGGTACAAACGTCATTGAGCCAGGTGCCATGTTAATGCGCACGGGTTGTAATTAGTTGGTACTTAGCAGAGTTCCATCATCACAAAAAAATACAATAGACATAGATATATTTAGTAACCTATTCCGCTTTACGAGTTATGAAAAGCCCTGTAAGAAATCGACACGTGTTTCACCTCTCAACGAGGCATCCTCAGGATGACGATTGACCTGTTGCAAACCAGAACAAGACGTATTGCCACACCGAGCATCCACTCACTGCTGGACGCAGAGTGAGTGAGTGACGGTGTCGGGAGATTTGATTCACTCTGCGTCCAGCGCTAGGCGTCCAGACCTCACACCAAATTTAAAAAAAAAACACATCGTGCCAAAACTACACCTCAAAACCGGCATGTCCTAGAAGTAAAAATTGGATGTCATGTGACATCCAACAACTCGCTCTGGGCCCGTTTGGTGCATTTCGTTACTGGTCCACTTCGTCACACGGGATGCCCGAATCACAGAACATTATAAGCAGTGGGAACATTATATGCAACCGACGAGGAAGCGACTAGTTATCGAATATTTTCTCGCTCAAGAAACGTACAATAGATGTAGGTGTCAGTAAAAGAGATTCATATACAGGGTGTAAGGGACTGGGACAGCCCTCCGCAAACTTTGGGATGAATTCAGTATATCATACTAAGACGACCGGTTCATGATTAGGAAATATATTTTAGGAACATTATTTGAATCCAATAAAACTGATTTGTTTTATTACCTCACGCGCAATGTATCGTTACCGTGGCACAATACACGTATCCGCGTGATTTATCAATGTAAATTCTGAGCTTCACGCGTCGTTCGCTATAGTATTTCAACATCCATTGCTGGTTTTTTTATTTCAGCTGTTTTATTTACATAAATGAACTGCTGCGTAGGTACAGAGAATGTAATTTTACATTGAAATAAAGGAATAGTAAAAATAAAGAAAAATTTCCGGAGAAAATTGCCGGTGGAATATGATTCAAAATAAGGAGCTGAATGCCCCCTGTTAATTTGCGGAGGGCTGTCCCTTACACCCTGTATTAATAGTATAGATAGATGATTGCTGACTGTTGCCTCTGCCGGCGAGAACTCTCTCTCCACTAGTTTGTCGCACTAACAAGAGCTATCAAAGAAAATACTCGCTCAGCGACGCTCGTTTGGCAAGCAGAACACTCGCTGAGAGATTCGGTATAATATACGCATACCAGCAAGTGACTGGGCAATCATTCTACTTGTCGTACTCGCTCAAAGCTCGGCGACAAAACTGTCCGAACTACACACTCGTTGGTCGCCAACTCGTTTCTAGTTGCTACCTCTACTCGCTTCTCGCTCATCGTCGGCGGTGGGAGAGATGCCCAAGCCGAGTAAATTCTAATGGTGTGTCCAAACATTGCGCGGCAAGAGCGCGGCAGCAACACGTGGCATTTGCAGGACACATTTCTGCCGCGCTCTAGTGTGGACTAAACCGACGAACGTTTACGCGGTAGTACTGCGCGGCATATCCGAGACACGCCGCGCACTTCAATTGGCATGAAAGCGGTTGCGTGAATGCGTGTGTCATAGCACTCATAGCTCTACTTATAATTCGTACAAACACAATTACTGACGAATGTTTGCTAGAAATGTTAGAGCGCGGCAGGTTCGCGCCGCAGTCGTCCAAACATGCGCGAAACGCCGCGCGCGGCAGCCGCGCATTGGATAAACTTTAGGGCTGAGTCTTGAGTCACGGCGCAAAGCGCAGGCAGAATGAACGGCGGATAAAACAAATGTTCGAAATGTTCGAACTTCGTCCGAAGTCCGGAGTGCGAGCGGGCGCGCGCATTTCACGGCGCATTTGACGTCTCTCATTATACATGCCGCGATAACTTTGTATGAACGTATACGTAAGAGATCGAAAAATCAAATTCATAATTCTCATTAATTACTATGTTATCCATACACTATAACAATTAGTATCATTCGAAAGCATCAAGTTTCACTTTATATTGGAAAAATGCACTCAAAAACACGAATTAATCGTTGATTCATATTCTGACAGGACGTTATTACAATGTCACGTCTTTCATGGCACTACCGTTGCCATAGCATCAAATAACGGCGGTACGGTGGCGTCACTCAGGAGTCTCAGGACGCCCCGTCTGATAAATCCGCTCCGCAATCCGCCGACGCGGTGCCTTGTCATTCAGCCATAGAACACGGGTCTTAGATTTTGTTTTCCCTAGATTGTTTTTTGTTTTTCTTTTGGCAACCCTGCCTAAAAAAACAATAGCAGTAAATATACTTTGTGTGTACTTTGCATAGTTTTTACATGAAGGCACTCTGATATACTTATCTGATGTGAGAGGATTATGGGATCCAGTGTCTTTACGATGTTCCTTAATACTTCTATTTGTTTGAGTTTTTCGGGATAGATTTTGCGCTCTGTTGATCATAATCCGCTGAAAAAATACTACGCTACTGCTGCTCATGAGGTCCGATTCCTAGGTCAGACAAAGCGTTTTGTAAATCGCTATAGGTGTACCTATAATATTTGAAGAGTTCCCTCAATTTCTCCAGGATGCCATCATCCTGACCTGAGGATAATGGGACGATCTCGGAAGTATACCCTTTCAAACAAAAAATAATTTTGCAAATCCGTGTATAAATGACGGAGTTACACGGACATTATATATAAAAATAGGTATATAAACATCTGAATTGATAACCTCCTCCTTTTACAAGTCGGTTAAAAAATAACGAATTATCTAAGTGTTTACTAATTAAATATTGACCAACCATTTTGACAGCAAGGTGAGGAGTTGTCCTAATTTGTCATGGTTATCAGTAGTATCGTTGTTGTTGTAGTTCGTTAGTTTTGCGGTCAGGCAGACATTGGGAATTACCACAAAAACGTTCATACTTGTAGAGACGCGTTGTATTGTAACAGGTTATACACGATATCTGTTATCACTGTTACCGTTACAAAAAAATAACAGATCCAAATATCTGTTATTAAATAACAGCCTGTTATTTTGTATGGACGATAAATACGTATTTAAATCGCAATTGAATATCTTCTTTATTTCTTTTCGCTTAAAGTCGAAAATCGTATCGGAAGTTTTAACAGTAACGCGTTTAAAAGTAGCCGCGCTAACAGTCTTGAGGATCTGTTATTTTAAGTAACAGATATGTCAGTGCCGTAATTAGCCTTTTATGCGCCCGGTGCGAGCTGCTATAACCGCGCCCTTTAAATATTTTCTAATCATAACCGGTTCGGACAATAAAATGGATTGTCTATAAAAATAAATCTATCATCTAAAAACTAAGTTTTTGTAAACTTAATTTTAAGTACTTGGAGGAGTAAAGTTTTGAATAAGGAAGTTCAAATAAATTGCATTTATAAACTAGGTGAAAAAACGTTTCTTCGAAAATATTCATAATATTATTTATTTGTAAGAAGAATATAAGCGGACGACGCGACTCCACACGTATAAATAAATAAATAATAGGTATTGTTAGTGACCCTGGTCTGGTCATTTCTGCGCCCATCCAGGATCTGCGCCCTGTGCCTGGGCACCGCTAGCACCGCCCTAGTTACGGCACTGAGATATGTTTTATTCTTAGGAACAATAATTGTTATCTGTTATTTTTTAATATCTGTAATTTCTATTTGTTACGATAAATACGCCTCACTCCTAGATACTTGTACAACACGTGTCTGATGTCAGTTTAACGTCAGACTCCATACGTAAATGTCGTTTTAAACAGTTGTTTAGCTAACACCAAAAACTTATTTAGAAAATTAATTAAACTGATAAATACGGTTTTGTGATTGTAAGGTTGGTGGTCATGCCTAAGTTGAGTGAAAAACATCTAGTGCTGACCATTTTGGAAGAGGAGGTAAAAAAAAAGTTGGATTTAAATGAGGGTAAGGATTTTTTTTTATCGCGTATTCGCGCGACTTTCGCTTTGGTTAGGACGCGGCCTAAGGGTTTACCTTTTCCTGGCAGGGTTGCGGGAATGTCTGAAAGGGATACCGGGACCCTGGCAACAGGCAACTGAAGAAACACGGGTGGGTTTTAGTCAGTAAAAGTCTGACACGGCCTTCCGCTCCGCCCAGAGCGGGAGAAGTCATTTGATGATTTCCCACCCTGAACAGTTCTATCTTGAACAATGAAAAGTGGCAAAAAGTCGGTTTTCATAAGCAAATACATGTAAAAATGTGTATAAAAGTAATTTTCATTAGTTGGTAACAAAGGAGGTTCCGTAGTAACAAGGAACCTCTATAGTTTCGCCATTTCTGTCTGTACGTGTGTCGGTGGCTCTTAGTACTTTTAAGCTGCAATTTGGCATGGGTAAGTATACATAATATTAATCACGCCGACAAAGTGGTAAAATACAATCATCAAAAAAAAAAACTGCCTAGCATTTTCCACATATCCAACATAATTTTACGAAAAATGTTGGCAGTTTTTTTTTCCGTCGGCTTCCAGTCTAACCAGTCGGATACAGCTGAATACCAGTATTTTACACGGAGCGACTGCTGAGTCTGGTTAACATGATATCCCTTTCAGTCACAAAATAAAAATATTTGTATAAAAATATCATTACCTACCTACGCCTATTTGCAGCGAAAATCTTGCAACATATGTCGTCGCGCTGTCGTAACGCTGTGTCAGCAAATTGTGGGGATCAACGTACCTGCGCGGAATATTTTTATATTTGATCGATCAGCCGATTTGAAGGTAAAAGATAGCAGAGATTTTTACAAAAAAAGGTTTGCACAAAAGTCGTGTCAACACCCTACGGAAACCTAAAAAATTACGTTTAAAAGTGTCCTACAAAAAATAACCATCATATTTTTATTATTTCATTTAGGGCATGACGTTTATTACGTCACGATTATTTCATTTACGGCATGTCGTTTACCTTACGATCATTTCCTTTACTGTTTAAAGAGCAGTAGTGTTGGAAATTGGCTAGAGCAAAGTGCATGCTTGCCTGGGTTTGATTGGTCGATTGAACCCACAACTCGCGAGTCACGACCACTTGACCACCACTGATCAATTAGGCTGATAGCAGTCGATCTGTTACTTACCGAACTTACCGTGAAAACTAAGATGAAGAGAGGTTTCAATCCCTACTATCCTAGTCAATCTGCCTAGCCTTTTCCCAACAATGTTGGGGTCGGCTTCTAGTCTAACCGGATGCAGCTGAATACCAGTATTTTACATGGAGCGACTGCCTATCTGACCTCCACAACCCTAACTGGGCAATATGATACTCCTTAGTAAGACTGGTTGTCAAACTTTCGGGCTTCTGACGACCTGTAACGGCTGTCAAAGATTCATGAATGACAGGCGGGACCAACGGCTTAGCGTGCTTTCCGAGGCACGGAGGAGTCTAAGTCTAGGAGCCTAGTGTAGGAGCCCTAGCATCCAAGTATCAGATGGAATGACAGCCCATATCTCATCTCATGTCTCATGTCATATCTCATCTCATCTCTCTATGCTCACTTCACCTAAGTTTTTACGGTGACATTTTTACTTCACTTCACTACACACTTCGGAGGAGCTCGTGGCTGAGTAATAACAGCCACACTGAATGCCACGCTCGATCCGTGAGGTTAAGCTACGCTTGCCGGGGTTGATCCATAGGTAACCATCTTTACACACCGAGACTCCTCCGTGCCTCGGAAAGCACGTTAAGCCGTTAACCCCGGCTGTCATTCGTGGATCTTTGACAGTCGTTACGTGTCGTCAGAAGCACGAAAATCTGACAACCAGTCTTACCAAGGGGTATCATATTACCCAGTTACTGGGTTGGTTAGGCAGTCGCTCCATGTAAAATACAGTTATTCAGCTGCATCCGATTAGACTGGAAGCCGACCCCAACATAATTGGAAAAAGGCTAGGCAGATTGATTGATCACTTCACTTTACTTCACTCGAGTGAACTTGATTGAATGTACAACATGAAGTAAATACATAGGAATGAAATAATCTGCTTATTTCATTTCATTTTCCAATCATTCGATAGGCGAGTGAAAGATTACTATTGTCGAAATCCAACAACGTTGGATCGGTTCACTTCTTCTAAACGTGACGATGCCAATATGATATGAAATGCTGGAGAGTTTGTTGTGCCACTTCTTCCCAGCTAAAGCAGTAGGGACTGGTAGTGACTGTCTTATTAATTTTGACGTTCAAAAAGTGCTGATTCACAGCCTAATTTGAATAAATGACTTTTGATTTTGATTTTTGCATAAGTTTAAATATGATGTGTGGCCCAAACTTCAGCTACGTGAACTCCGCTCATTGACACAGAGTGCACAGTTTCACTAATGAATTAATTTTTCATTTTTGCTCCAGACATTTCATTCAAGTGCAAGATGCAGTGAAAGACAAAAATGAACAAACATTGAATCGTCTGATGTCTGCTTTACTAAGTAGATGCTATTTTTAGAGACTGCCTCGTTGTTCTCGTGGTCGCAAGCACTACTGCTGAGCATGAGCTCCTGGGTCGATTCCCTGGTCGGGCAAAGTGTTATTGGGTTTTATTATTTTTCTCAGTAGCAGCCCGGAGTCTCAATTTGTGCCCGGTTGATGGCAATGGGCTCGCCGCCTATTACATGGGACTTAAACATAACTGGCGAAATGTGGGTGTACTACTCAGCTCAAACCTGCGGGGAAACAAGGCGTGATACTTAATTATTTTATTTATTTTATTTATTTTATTTATTTTATTTATTTTATTTATTTTATTTATTTTATTTATTTTATTTATTTTATTTATTTTATTTATTTTATTTATTTTATTTATTTTATTTATTTTATTTATTTTATTTATTTTATTTATTTTATTTATTTATTTTATTTATTTATTTAAGTTATTTTATTTTTAGGAAAGGAAAACTTACAGCTGAACCGATACAAATACGGTAATTATATTATGTTATGTTATGATGCTATTTTTAAATCCTAAGAAAAGTAAGGGCTGTCACATAATACTAAATAATTCACAATTCTAACTATCCATTGCATGGCGACATTATCGATTGCGATTCAGCTTACTCCGTAAACGTAGTTTGACATAAATTGACTAGTTTTATAGAAAAAAATACAGTCCATATTAACAAGTAAGTTTTGAAATAGTTTTATGCATGAAAACTAGTGAATTTCACAAGGAATAATAACTGGAGAGTTTTCAAGATTTGTGCCTTTTAAAAGTTTGATTTGACTTCCATGCTTTGGGTATGTATTGCATTGTTTATATTCCCGAAGCGCCGGGAGTTGAAAATCCAACAGTGTGTTTTCTTTACGAGCTCTGTTGGATTCTCAATGCAAAGAGTTAAAATTCCAGTGCGCAAAAAAAATCGCCGCGATAAAAATACTCCCGTGCGTACATGGGATTATTGTGGTGTTTATGCACGTGAGAATTTTATAATTGCCTTCTGTAAACGCACTTAGGAAACCTGAAAAAACCTTTCTGTCATCTACGCTCATGAAAGTAACACAAGATAAAAACGTCAAGATACGCTTATTAAATATTAGTTAGTTTATAATTTAATTAAAAATTAAAAGGTTGCGTGCTCAAACACGTGGCATGACCTTATCAATGTCATAAAAGTACATTCTAAGATCTTGAACTCCACTTGTATCATTTAGAATGAAAAACATCGCTAGAAAACCTTGGATTTAATGGCTAAAATCTAATACGCAGTGAGGAAGAGAGAGTGGAGATCAATGCTCGTTCGGCCTTTGCCCTGCAGTGAGGAAAATAGGCTGATAATAACTTTTTTTTAAAATATCGATTGCATACTTTCTAAACGCGATACGACCATCCGTCATACACTTCAAGCGCGCTAAACCAAGCGAACGTATTTGAAAAAATAATTCGGTTTTTATTTTATTTTTAAATTCGTCCATGTGCAAGTGTTAGTGATGTGCAGTGATTGATTTTTACGGTTCAAAGAAACAGGAATACGGTTTTTGGAATTGGAATAATTGTTCGGTATTTCTGTGGGCATGTGGTACATTTTAATCTGTTTGGTTTAAATAATTATGTTGGTGTTTTTTGCTATTTTCGGACGAGAATAGTTGCAGTCATACAATTTATTGGTATGGCGAAATTAGTCGCTGTTTCATTGCTTAGCCGATTTTTGTAACAAAATGTAGGGTAATGTATGATAGGAATTTGTTATTGTGATAAGAATCGCGTGATTAGGTCAAGTATTGGGATTGAATGCCGGGTAGGTACCTAGGTACCTACGTACAAATAACATTAGCTCCATTATGTTTGGAAATTAGGAAAAAAAATAATTATCTCGGGAAAGTAAGGTATAAATTAGAATGATTGCTCTGAGTCTTAACACACTCGCGACAATCATTCTAATTTATACTTTATTATAATGAGTTAAGAGTTACATTACAATAACTTAGATAATAAAAGTTTTACGTCATTCAAATTTGGTCGTGAATGCGCTGTCTTGCAGCAGTTTATTATTAGAAACAAAAATACGTTGGTACAAAATAGCGTCTTGTGATTAACTATTAACTGTCACCTTGACTTATCACAAGGGTATCGTGTTACCCAGTTACTGGGCTGTGGAGGTCAGATAGGCAGTAGCTCCACGTAATATACTGGTATTCAGCTGCATTCGGTAATATTGGAAGCCGACTCCAACATACTTCGGAAAAGGCTATGCAAAAATTAACGACGGTACACTAAGATTTTCTTAAGAAAGCTTCTGCGTTCCAAATTCTCATCGCGCCGATTCGCAGTTTTGTGTACAAGCCCTTAGGGCCGGCGCACATCTGGCGAGCCGCACTGCCAAACAAATATCAACGTTGCGTGCCTAAAAATAAAGTTGAAAACAAATAACCTGAGACACGCTCTTTCCGTTTAGACGCGCTCTCGAGCTAATGGAAGATTTATTTTCAACTTAATTCAACTCGTGGTAGATCGATATTTTTCTTTGGCAGTGACGAATGCTCGCCAGATGTGGCCCGCAAGCCTCGGAACCGGTTTAAAAAATACCGGTTTATTTCGGGTTTCCTTCGAACTTTTCTAAAGAACGCGAACGTTTCGAGAACTTTATTTTAACCTAAATTAACCGGTTTATTCAACGAGTGGCTAAAGCTTAGGAACTTGTGACAACTTGTGAGGATGCCGCGCTGAATAAAAACTAAAGTATTAACAGGTTTTTATTGCTCTAAACCGGTAAATCCGAAAAAACCTTTATATAATACTCTAGCAAATACCGGTTTAAAAAAACCGGTATGTACCTATGTATATATGTATGCGAACGAAACCGAATGTAAAGGTTTTTGCGTCAAGTACATCATAACGGTTTGAAAATTTAACCGGTATCCGAGCCTTGGTGTTCTTAGGAAAATTTTACTGGTGAGATGCAGAAGTCAACAATTATAATTTATTTACACTGCCTTATCGTCATGGACGCTGATTTAGTAGGTGAGGCGTGAAAGTAGTACGCACACTTGTAGATTGATAAGGAATTTGATTTGTGTACTTAATACTTTGAAATGGGATTGCTAAGTTGTGTTGTTGATTTCATATTAATAGTAGGCATGTATAGGGTCAAATTAAATTAGCTAGCGAAACTCTAAAAACGTGATTCCTTTCGTGTGGTTACTGAAATAGTGACGCAGAGTTCACATGCCGTCGAGAAATCTCTCGGGTTTCCTCACAATGTTTTCCTTCACCGTTTTTAAACAAAGCGATAATTATACAATACGCACATGAATCCGAAAAGTCAGAGGTGCGTACCATGGGTTCGAACTCGAGACCTATGACTTGGAAGTCCGACGTTCACACCACTAGGCTATCACTGCTTGATTGACTATTGCAGACATGATTATGGGATTCGTTATCTAAACATGATAAAACAAAAAAAACAAATTAATTTTATGATGTTTTCAATTAGGTACTTTGCAACTGGAGTCACTTAAAATATCTGTGTAAAACATCAATTTGGCACTTTTAAAATCAAACCTATCTAAGTATCTACTAAAAATGCAAAACTACAAGGTCAAATTTAAAAAATAAGCTTGCGGTTTCGATATCTAAACACGATTCCAACATCCATACGCGGACCAAGCCGAGGGCAAAAGCTAGTAAAGTATTAATGTCAAAAAAAGATCAGCATATTAAATAAAATATGGGCCTTACTCTCACACTTACAAACAACCAGACTCAAACAATCTGCCTAGCCTTTTCCCAACTATGTTGGGGTCGGCTTCCAATCTAACCTGATGCAGCTGAATACCATTATTTTACATGGAGCGACTGCCTATCTGACCTCCACAACCCAGAACTGGGTAATACGATACCCCTTGGTTAGACTGGTTGTCAGACTTTCGGGCTTCTGACCATTCGTAACGACTGTCCAAGATCCACAAATGACAGCTGGGACCAACGGCTTAATGTGCTTTCCGAGGCACCGATATGTGAAAATGGTCACCCATCTACGGACCAACCCTGGCAAGCGTAGCTTAACCTGATGGATCGACCCGAGCGGCTGTTATTACTTAGCCACGAGCTCCTGTACAAACTACCAGACTCTTTACTAATATTTGTATGTGCTTAACAAATATTTGCTGGTAAGAGAATCGCACTCCGCGATAGCTCAGCACAAAGCGTTGCTTGGCAACTGAATGTGGTGTCTAGAGAAAAATCTTTAAACAAGTACGTTTCCTTATAGACTCGCGATCTTATCTTTTTGCTTGCATTATCTAAACAATTACCAACCAGCTAGCTCTATGCTCAATAAAAACAACACATTTTATTTTAATTATAAAAAAAACCGAAATGAGGAAAACAAAAACCGTAACTATGGCGTCTTCTAGAACAATGTCTCAGTGGGGATTACAGAAATCTTAAAAAGGAGTAGACAGCTAAGAAGGATCACAATCCTTGGGGATGACTAAGAAATTAACCTACAGTACCCGGCCGTAAATATCATCGATTTATAGAAAAAGTCCGGTTTTTTGGAATGTCGTCACCGTCACTTAACTGCGACAACGACTTTATAAGGGCAAATTTTACCAATGAAACTGACCGCGGTCAGAGGTCCTAGGCAAAGTGACATTCTATTAGCGATAACGATGATGGAAAAGGCAAAAATGTATAGGACTGACATAAGCTATCGAAAAGCTTATGTCAATCCTGTTGAAAGTCGTTGTAGAAATACGAAACGCTTTCGAAGCGATTGTCACTTGGCTAGACCCTTTCAGTTCCATTGTTTAAATTCGTCTTATTGTTCGATGTGTCATTATTAAAGACAGGAACTGTGAATTTAAGTTTGCAAGTAAATTATGTAAATAAAATATTAAACGCCAACTTAATATGAAACTTAGTTTGGGAGGCATAACATTTGAAGATCTCATAAACAGTATCAGTCGTATCTTTTCCCGTTTTCAACTTGCAGCGTTCGAGTATCTCCTTAGTATAATCCTTATCGATACCAGGTGGTAGTTTGGCGAGCGCTACATCGATATTCAGCTTCCCGTCACTAGTGACGATGCCGGGTTTTTCGAAGAAGCAATGGACAAATTTTTTTAGGCCTTCGTCATCGAGGAGGTTGCCTTTTCGGCCTTGAACTAAGGCCTCGGAAGTTACTCCAGTTTCTTTGATGCAGGCGTAAGCGTTTTTGTTGGCTTTCTCATTCTGGGCCGGTGGTAGGGTTACGGACTGTAAGAGAGAGAGAAACATGTTAAGGTTTGGCTTGTTAAAAGGAAATAGGGTGGGTCTTTTTCTCCATACAAAAAGTCATAATTCGAGGTTCGGCTTTCGTCTATTTCCTCCTCCAATATTGGACCAATTTGAAAGATATTTTATAAATTGAATAAGGATATTTACCGTGCCCCTATGTTTTTCTTTTTTCATTTATAGTTGTCAAATTTGTACAATAGGCTTCTGATGACAGCGGTCTAAACAGGCAATTTTGAGCATTTTCTGAGGGTTCTAATGCTTCCACAGATAATGTATCATCAAAACGGAAAACGCCTTTCCCAACTATGTTGGGGTCGGCTACCAGTTTTACTGGATGCAGCTGAATACCAGTATTTTACATGGAGCGACTGCCTATCTGACCTCCACAACCCAGTAACTGGGTAGTACGGTACTAGGGCGTGCAAAACCGGAAGGTCGTCACAACCGGTTTTGAATTTCGGTTTTGAAGCCCTACTAAGGCTACATTTTTATGGTTATTGTATAGTAGAATTTTAACAAAAAAACAATATACTTAGATACCCACAAAATCTATAAATAAAACAAATTTTAGCATAATCAACCATGTAGTGTAAGAAATCTTCATAAAGTTCCTCATTGTGTTCGGGATACAAAATGTGGGCCAATTAATTGTCGTTGATAAGACCCATCCAAACATTAAGCGAGAACCTACGCTGGGAGGCGGTTGGTTTCAGATTTTTAGGGTTTGCTTCTGCTTTCGGTGCCCAGTAATGTAAGTTGTGGTAATTTGTCATACCATCACGGTCAAAACATGACTCATCGGGCCACAGAATGCTTTTTCTTTAGTTTTCAATTTCGACGTCGGCACTTAGCATAAAACGACAAAATTCAAGCCGTCTCGGCGGATCTCCCTCTTCTAATGACTGGACTGGTTGGTAGTGGCATAGATTTCGGCCTGACCGACCACTGAACTACGGACTAGGCTTTCCACTGTGACATACCAAGCTCACGCGCTACGATAGTCGTCAATAAAACGTTGAAGAATCAGCTCCTCGTCCTCAGCCGTGTATCTCCTGGAACGACCAGTGTCAATTTGCCTGCTTCTTTGGACGCTGCCAGTTTCAGATATTCGCCAATAAGTCGATCCGAAGACGGCGAAGAGAGTCGGCGGTTCAGAAAGTGAAGTTGATATTCTCTCCGCGCCTCAGCAGTGTTACCGTCACAAAGTCCGTAACAATACATTATGTCAGCATCAGGATTAGAATATGCATCCATAGTCAGCACTTATGAAGGCACACCACAGCACAAGAGCAAGATACGCGGCAACAGAAAGAATTAGCCAGATAATAAATCGAGTCGCGTCACGGGTGCGTGGTTTGCGGAGGGAGGAGTGTAAATAGGTACAGGTTGCGTTTGGATATATTTGACGACTCTAAATTGAATATGTCTTTAGTGCGTTCGTAAAAAGTTGATTTAAATCAAAATCGGTAATTTTTTTCCGGTTTCCGGTTTATGGCAAAACCGGTTTTGCACGCCCTATACGGTACCCCTTGGTAAGACTGGTTGTCAGACTTTCGGGCTTCTGCCGACCCGTAACGACTGTTAAAGATCGACGAATGACAGCCGGGACCAACGGCTTAACGTGCTTTCCGAGGCACGGAGGAGTCTCGATACGTAAAGATGGTCACCCATCCATGGATCAACCCCGGCAAGCGTAGCTTAACCTGATGGATCGACCCGTGCGGCTGTTATTATTTAGCCAAGAGCTCCTCCGGGTTTCGTTTTTTTCCTTTAGAGGTACGTAACCCTGAAAATATAAGGAAACTTACATAGATGCTAATTGTATTAACAAAGAATTGTCTGAAATAATCGTGTTGCTTTTAATATTAAATATGCAAGCTGTGAGGAGTGGACTTTAAAATTCTCGGCCTATTGATAAAAGCGCCTGACCAAAAATACATAGCAATGTGTACCTATGCATAAAATTGTTAGGCGTTGTAAAGTGTGGGTGTGGGGGTCTGCCGGGGTCGCGGGAAAGTCCGAAAAGGATACCGTGGCCTCTGGCAACATAGAGGCAACTGAAGGAACACAGGTGGGTTTCAGTTAGTAAGAGTCTGACACGCCCTCCCGCTCCGCCCAGAGCGGGAGAAGTTATTTGATAATTTCCCACACACAAAAAAAGGGTGTAGGTACTATAGGTACACCTCTGCCTAACCCGTCATGGATTACAGGCGTGATGTTTTAATATATTAAGTCCCATGATGGCAAGGGTCAAATTTTCAGATTGTTAAAATATTTTAAAATTATGTGATAATCGAAATAATTAGCAGGTAACAAAATATTTAGAGATGTCGTTGAAACAGTCGATCTAGTGACGAATTCTGGGAAATTTTCAAAAATACATTTTGCTATATAACTGACCAACTCTTTGACAATTCAAAACTGCCTGTAATTGGTTAAATTGAAATAAAAAATAAACACCGTGTCACCAGTCTTGCCAAGGGGTATCGTGTTACCCAGTTACTGGGTTGTGGAAGTCAGATGCAATCGCTCCATCTAAAATACTAGTATTCAGCTGCATCCGGTTAGACTGGAAGCCGACCTCAATATAGTAGGGGAAAGGCTAGGCAGATGATGATGATGATGAAAAAAAGACACATTTGACGTAAAAATTTAATAGTTTATAATAAATAACAACAATAATTTAGTTGGTAACATGGTTCACAGACACAAAGATAATAAAAATTGAGAAAATAAAAACGTTACAATGGGCTCATAAATGGACGATTCCTATAATTAACGGACTGTTAATGATTAAAAACAAAGTCCTCATAGCTTTGCATAGTAGACCCTCCCATATGGAAGTAGCTATCACAGGTAACATTTGCTTACGAATTTACATGCCAAGTTTGGCAAAAAACAACTACCATTGGTAAATAAAACGATTCGTTTTGTTTATAGGAACCGAGCATTAGGCAACTAAACAGGGATCACACACCTTGGAAATAACAATAGAGTAACGTAATATGTCGTATAGAGAAAGGACAAACTTATCTGACAAAAGTGACAATTATAAAACTGGCAAGTGGGCTTAGACGGAGTGAAATTCTGACAGCTATAACGATGATGTAATGGTAAAAAAATGCAGGACTGACATAAGCTATCGAAAAGCTTATGTCAATCCTGTTGAATGTCGTTGTAGAAATACGAAACGCTTTGAAAGCGATTGTCACTTGTCTAACCTTAAGCTGCCATTTTGTGTTCACTGCCAGAGCTACTGTTAGATGAGCTAGTGGGACATAACAACTAAACAATCGTGTCTAATACTTTTTGTAAACGCTTAAATTCCTGCTAACAAAACATGGGTCTTAGCTCCCTGGTGGTAACACTTGAAGATTTCGAAAGCGGTATCTTTGGGTTCCTTTCCACTCTTTGACTTGCAGCCTTCCAGTACTTTCTTAGCATCATCCTTGTCAACGCCATGAGGAAGCTTCGCGACCGCTTCTTCAATATTCAGTTTGCCCATATTGTCTACGATTCCTGCTTTTTTGAAGAAGCATAGGGTGAACTTCTTGAGGCCGTCGTCTTCTGAGATGTGGCCCTTCTTTGCTTCGGCTAGGACTTCGGTTGAGACGCCGGTTTCTTTGATGCATTCCGATGCGAGCTTATGGGCTTTTTCATGTTGGTCTGGAGGGAGAGGCACGTTCTGTAAGAGAGAGAGAGAGAGAGAATTATTGGGATTGTAGTTTATGAAGTTGATGCAAAGCGGTTGGAGTTTTCTTGCGGTTATGAATAAAAACTTTTTTCACCTTCCAAAAAAAAGTCTGTAAGTATCTTTGCTTTTAAATTTCCACTGACTTCCGAAATTAAAGAAATTTTCACTTTTTAGTGTTTTTTTTTTGGAAGACTGTTTATTTTTTTTTGTAAAAAGTTTTGATTTTTCACCTTTTAGTGGTGGTACCTATCCCTCACAAATTCGAATACCACTAACTATGTAAATAACAGTGACGCAGTAACTTAAAACATCGTCTAGATATATAAGTGGAAAAAAAAACGTAATATTGAAGCTAACTCAAAAACTACGCAAGAAAAGTTAATGACCACATCGGAAGCATGAACTACCAAACAAAAAGAGAATCATCAAATGCGATTCATAATTGGCGGAGTAATCGCGGAATATAATACACAAAAAAAAAACATACAGATGAATTGAGAACTTCCTCCTCCTCCCCTTCCTTATTGAAGAAGTCGGTTAAAAAGAGGGAGAGATTCGTTGATCAAATTAGATTTATTATTTACAAGCTAGCTACCTATATTTGCGAGGTTTGATCAACGTCGACCAGTAGATAGTGAACGAAAACAGTATCTTACTGTACCTCAGAGGTATACAACATTATGTGATAAAACGCGAATTTTATAGGAGAGGCAAAAATGCGCGGAGTGAAACTTTGAATGCAATTTCGACATAGTTGTTTTAAAGATATTGAAACAAACTCAACAGTATTTTTTATTATTATTAGATGGAATTATTATGTATTACACATAATTGCAATAAAGTTCATTCTTATCTAATTTTGTGGACTTGAGACTATTTACCTTGTAAAATAAATTAACTTAGGTGTTTTAAGACTTAGGATTTAATGCTGTGTACCATTTTGTAGAACTGCTTCTTGCGATTTGAATGGTGCAAGAAACATAATTATTTAAAAAAAAAGTGGAGTTACTATTGTATACCTCTGAGGTACAGTATTGTTTTTACCCGACTACGGCGAAGAAAAAAGGAGGGTTATGATTTTGACCGGTATGTATGTATGTATGTATGTTCATCTGTTCCCTCCTATCTTCTAAAACACTCATCACAGTTCGACAAATGAGGTATCGTTGGAAGCGTCTTGATCGTCCGCTGGTTATAGGCTATGTGACGTCACATTGAGTTAAAAATGGCGCCCTCTAGAGGACATAAAGTAAGGAACTTAAAAAAAATATTTGTTTAATCGTACCATGTTGGGTATCAAATTAACGGGCTTAATGAGCATATTTAAAAAAAAAAATAATTTAAAAAAAACCGGAGTCACACGTGTTAGGAAACATAAATCGAACAGATTACGTGTGACTCCGGATTTTTAATTTGTCTGTCTGGGGTGCCTTGTTTATACCTTTTAAGTCGTAGTTGGGTTTTAGTTTTTATTACTTTAATTTTTTTAACAGTATGGTTGGCAACCCTAGAAGGAGAGATTATATTTCTTGAGATTTAACAACTTCATTGTAAGAGGTACCGTTTTATAATGCATTGTATATTTTTTATTACTGTCATAAAATTCTAGTAAAATATAATAATAAAAAATCTCCATGTTACTAATCAAAAATGTTATGCATAACTGTTGTTGTGGCAGGATAAAACTGTGTTTCAGTTATAGCATAACATAGGATGAGCTCGTGGCTAAGTAACAACAACCGCCCGGTTCGATCCATCAGGTTAAGCTAAGCTTGCCGGGGTTGGTCCGTGGATGGGTGACCATCTTTAATACCGACTCCTCCATGCCTCGGAAAGCACGGCGTTGTTAAGCTGTTGGTCCCGGCTAGCTTTCGTGGATCTTTGACAGTCGTTACGGGTCGTCAGAAGCCCGAAAGTCTGACAACCAGTCTTACCAAGGGGTATCGTATTACCCAGTTACTGGTTTGTGGAAGTCAGGTAGGCAGTCGCTCCATGTAAAATACTGGTATTCAGCTGCATCCGGTTAGACTGGAAGCCGACCCCAACATAGTTGGGAAAAGGCTAGGCAGATTGATTGGATGGATGGCAGCATGGAATTAGTATGTACCATAAAATTTAAAATGTAAATGAATTATGGTCGAATTTAGACCACTGGGCGGCTACTAATGATACTCCCCGTATAAATAAATATAATAATTATTATGTTGCCAATAAGCCAGACATAGTGGTGATAGATGGATTAGAGCGTCGCACAGTGATTATTGATATAGCGGTCCCGCATGAGGAGAACCTCGTGAAAGCTGAAAAACATAAACATTTTGACCGGGCCCGCAAGGTTGTCGACATGTGGGATGTGGATACAGCAATCATTTTGCCGATAGTCGTGACGGCCAATGGCTTAATAGCCAAGAGCCTCGACCAACACCTGAGGAGGCTCTTGTAAGGCAGCTGGATCAAGGACTTGATCCAGAAAGCGGTACTCCTGGACACGGCGCGTATCGTTAGGAGGTTCCTCTCCCTGGAGCCCTGACCACCGGTAGCTTGGACCCTGTTCCCGATACCGGTGCGATGCGAAAGTGAGTTTGTTACGCTAAAACGGCTGTACGGATTTGGATGAAATTTGGCACAAGGGTAGACCATGGCCTGGAATAGGACATAGGATACTTTTTATCCCGATATTCTCACGGGATCGAAACTTACGCGGGTGAAACCGCGGAGCGCGGCTAGTTTGTTATATATTTAAATGTTTTTTATAAAAATATTTAAAAATGTAAATAGATAAGAAAGAAAATAAATAAACGAAATAATATAATATACTCACTGCGGCATGAATCCCAGCCACCAGGATAACACACAATACGACGAACGATTTCATCTTACAAAGTTATTTCCAACACTGCCTGAATAAGTCTCGAGCCTGCATTTATATACCTTTTGAAGGAAATCCAGTTTGACATAAGCTGCGCACGAGTTTATTTTGCATAGAAAAAAGTTCCGTAGAAATATAGTGTAGGTAATAGGTATGGAGTTTTTTTTTATAGGACAAAAGCGGCCAAGTGCGAGACGGCCTTGCACACGAACGGTTCCGTACCATATTTAACATTGTATATTTTTTAAATACTTTAGGAGGAGCTCGTGGCTAAGTAATAACAGCATCACGGGTCGTTCCATGAGGTTAAGCTACGCTTGTCGGG
The DNA here is from genome assembly GCA_948473465.1 of Lithophane ornitopus. Taxonomy (NCBI): domain Eukaryota; kingdom Metazoa; phylum Arthropoda; class Insecta; order Lepidoptera; family Noctuidae; genus Lithophane; species Lithophane ornitopus. Next base: position 1,762,560 of record OX419641.1, on the reverse strand, counting down.
GTTTATCCGCGGATTGGTGACCATCTTTACATACCGAGACTCTCGGGAAGCACTTTAAGCCGTTGGTCCCGGCTGTCATTTGTGGATCTTTGACAGTCGTTACGGGTCGTCAGAAATACTGGTATTCAGCTGCATCCGGTTAGGTTAGGTTTTATTACATACCTATGAGTATGACTAAAAATCTAAAAAATACCATTGTTATTACATACCAAATTATTTTTTTCATTTCTGTAGGCACTTTGGCCACAAGAATAACTTCATTGTCTGGGTTATAGTCATGTGCTTCGGCAGTTCAGTCCATTTTTATTATTAACTCCTAAACTACTCGTTGTATTTATTATTTTGTCATCGTTTTTACCCGACTACGGCAACTTCAAAGGAAAGTTATGATTTTAACAGGCAGTGTTTGTATGTTCATCTGTTCGGTCATAACTCCTAAACTACTCGTCATATTTTGACAAACGAGGTATAGCTGGAAGCGTGTTACGCGTCTATAGGAAGTCACATAAAATCCAAAATGGCGGCTTATAGCGGATTTAAAGGGTCAATGTAATGTTTTCATGCAAAACAAAGTTGATCGTCAAAAACTTTCATTTTTATGTTCGATCTGCATCTTGTTTTTAATGTTTGGTTTTTTTATGCTCGCGATTTTTATCACCGGATCTTTTGGAGACGATAAATATTTTTGTTTATTTTATTACTATTGTATTTTTGGACCGTGCACTACATACGTTAAGCCTTTTTTTTTTTCGAAAAAGTATTTGTTAGAAGTTATCTAAATGAAGTGATATTTTTGGATTACTGTTTTTCATCTTTATTATTTTATCTTTATAAGCGACTCGATAAATATAGATGTTTTTTATTTTATTTTCGTTAATTAAATGAATTCGTTCATACTGTAAATAGGATATCGGAAACACATTTATACGTCATGTTAAAAAAAATGCCTGATGATGTTCTATATCCTATCTGACTACCCCTGAGAAGAAATGCCGAAACAAACTCAAGGGGTAAATTCTCTTCAAAATAACCCAATCAGATTCCATCTTCCAAAACTCCTTAAATTGGGCCAACAAAGAAAAAAAAAATAGGGAAAATAAAAAAGTATTTTCACATAATATCCAAAAAATAAAACAAAAAACGTCCACCCCTTTTATCTGTCAGTAATCTCCAAACAAACCGCGTATGACAGACAAACGGACAGACGCCGCAAGTGTTCCGTTTTAGAAAATAACGTACGGAACTCTAACAATAGTGATGAGGAAAAAGTTTGTCGTATTTAGATTAAAATAAGTACGAGGTTCTTGACATTAGTGCCTGTACCTGCTGTTTAATATAATAGTGTTTATATTTGCTTAAGTAATTTATTTTTTGTTTGATTACCAAATGTTATGCCATGTGTAAAAGTATTAAGACTTTTTGATAAGTTGGAAGTCTCTAAATAAAGCTGCTGTGTTTTATTTTTAGAACTGTTGGCATGGAGATAGGAGACAATATAATTATAATTAAATTAATAAAATATTATAATTATTATTTGCATTAAAATATGGTGCAATATTGGTCATAATCTATGACCGGTTATGATCTACATGTTCTAAGACATTTCTATATATCGATATTTTTAACTATACATATTATATGTTTATCTATACATTTATTATAAAAACTCGCTTTTTGTGTGTCTGTATGACCGCGTTGTTCTTCTAAACTACGCAACGGATTTTGATGCGGTTTTAACCATCATTTAGAGAACATAATTATAATCAATATTTCAGTTCACTAGTTAGCCATATTTCATTTTCCATACAATAATAATATTGCCAAACGAATCAAAATAGCGAAATCTTTGACATTTTTGCGACGTTGCCCAGTTTCAGAAAGCACGCTCTTAATTAAACGTCAAAAAAATTATAATTACATAAAGTCTGTTTTTTTTAATCTCGTAGACTAATTTCACATTTCAATTTATTGTTGTTTGTTTTTTTCAATTTGGAGTTTGACATGTGCACCTGTCAAATTAGTATAAGAGATTAAACAACAGACTTTAGTGAGTCATTATCATGACTTATCTTAAATTACGCTTTCGCGCACGGTAAACGCACAAAGAACAATAAAACTACTATTGTGTCCCGTTCTGTGTCCATTTATACCTAAACTTGCACTTTGCCCGCGATTTCGTCCGCGTGGATCTCGTACCTACTTCCCTCTAAAAACTTCCACAACCCCTCGACTCTCTTAGAAAGATAGTTTTTGAAAATTAATATTTACGATCTTTAGCATTTATTTACGATCTTTACCCCTTATACTTTATCCCTTTTACACCACGTTAGGAGCTGATTTTTGAAAAACCCCGTGTTAGTAGGTACTGTATCGAGTTTAGAGTTGATCCGACAACGCGTTAAATTGCGCGAAAATTTTGACACCCCGTTATTGCTCTATGGTAAAAGAATTTCCAAAAACCCTTTCTTTCATTGTAGTGGATGTCTACGTCATAATAACTATCTGTGTGCCAAATTTCAGCCCAATCCGTTCAGTGGTTTCGCTGTGATATAGACTACCCCTTTCACCCCGTTGGGGGTAGATTTTTGAAAAACCCTGGTTTACATTATTCTTTTTTTTTAATTTAAATTATAAATACTGAGTTTCGAGTTAATCGGACCGCGCGTTAAAATTCTTCTATACAAACTTGGATACCCCCCAATCCCCGTTAAGGGGGTAGTTTAGGAAAACGGAAGATTACAATCTTTATAATTTACTTAGATACGCATTCGTGCCACCTTTCAGTCTATTAACTCAAGGAATAAGATTTTTCATTCAAACAAAATTCCCCCTTTTCACCCCCTTAAAGGTCGATTTTCTAAAAACCCTTTCTTGTTTGATGCCTACGTTCTAATAACGATCTGTGCGCCAAATTTCAGCCCAATCCGTTCAGTGGTTTGAGCTGTGATATAAACTACCCTTTTAACTCCGATAGGGGTACATTTTTGAAAAACTCTGTTACACATTATTCTTTATTTTTGGTTTTAAGTAAAAAAACCGAGTTTCGAGCTAATCGGACCGCGCGATAAAATTCTTCTATACAAACTTTGACACCCCTCAATCCCCATTTAGGGGGTAGTTTAAAAAAACGAAAAACGGCAAACTTTATTATTTATAAAGATAAATATTCGTGCCAATTTTCAAGTCTATTAACTCAAGGAGTAAGATTTTACATACAAACGAAACCTTTTCACCCCCTTAAAGGTCGAATTTCCAAAAACCCGTTCTTAGTGCGCGCCTACGTCATAATAACTATCTGTGTGCCAAATTTCAGCCTAATCCGTCCAGTGGTTTGAGCTGTGCGTTGATAGATCAGTCAGTCACCCTTGTGTTTTATATATAGATATATAGATAAACCCCTATTTTTTAACCGACTTCTTCAAAAAGGACCAGCTTCTCAATTCGTCTGTATATTTTTTTTTGTATGTATTTTACGCGATTACTCCGCCAATTATGAATCGATTTTGATGATTCTTTTTTTTGTATGGTAGGTGCATGCTTCCGGGGTGGTCCCATATAAATTTTATTAACATTGCTTGCGTGGATATGAGTTAGCTTCAATATTACGTATTTTTCCCACTTAGTTTATCTAGATGATGTTTTTATTTACTCCTTCACTGCTATTACATAGCAGGTAGTGGTATTCGAATTTGTGTGGGGTAGGTAACACAACTAAAAAGTGAAAAATATATTTTTTTATTTAAAAAAAAAACCGACTTCCAAAAAACACTGAAAAAGCAAAGATTTAAAAGCAAAGACACCGAGTTCCGAAATTAAAGTTATTTTTCACTTATCAGTGTTTTTTTGGTTTTTGTTTTTTATAAAAAAAATATATTTAATATTAATGTCGGTAACGGTGATAATCACTCAGACAATCGGTTTTTGTTTTTTATAAAAAGTTTTTATTTAATATTAATGTCGGTAACGGTGATAATCACTCAGATAAGAGCTAGATTTAAATTAATATATTTAGTGCCTGAGGCACATTCAAAAAGTTCCACTTGCTAACCCGAGGTCATTGATATTTGAATAAAAAACATTAACATTGTTCTGTATTATACCTATCAAATGTAAAAATTAATAAGTAGACTTCTAATTATTCAAATGTTACATGGGACTTAAACAACTGGCGAAAATAATGTGGGTGTATTATAAGTACACCTCTGCCTAACCCTTTGGGGAATACAGGTGTTGAATGATATGTTAGCCTTTTACTTAGTCAAGAGGTTTCTTATTGAGAACAGATTTCTACATTTAAAAAAAAAAAAATACAATCGACTTCCAAAAAATACACTGCAAAGTAAAAAATTACTTTCATTTCGGGAGTTGGTAGCAAAAAATTAAAATAAAGAACCATAGACATGAAATTGACTTCCAATATGAGTTATTTGCAGTTCGAGCAAACACTTTGAAGTGTATTTTTTTTAAAGTTTTTTGTTAATCACTTTTTAGGGTTCCGTAGTAAACAAGGAACCCTTATAGTTTCGCCATGTCTGTCTGTCCGTCTGTCCTCGGCTTAGCGCAGAGACCGTTGGTACTAGAAAGCTGTAATTTGGTATGGATATACATATAAACGACGCCGACAAAGTGGTAAAAAAAATCGTAACAATTTTTTTTTTTTTTTTTTTAGGGTACCTCCCCTACACGTAAAGTGGGGATGGTTTTTTTTTTCTCGTCTATCCCTTTGTTTGGGGTATCGTTGGATAGTTCGTAAAAAATAATGTGAGTTTGTGAAATCCATTTTTGGATTCAGGGATCCGTTTGCGGAATATTAAGCCTTAAAGTGCTAATTTTTGTCAGAGCCAAGTGTCCCCCCCCCCCTGCGAGCTAAATGGTTGGGATGGATATGTGAAAAAATTCACGGCAGTAGTATATATAACGAAATTAAAAGGAAAGCTATCACCACTACGTAGGCTCCACAAGTTACCGAGTAATGATCGACCAACCTAAATTTGCAGTTGTAAAAACATGTTCTCCCATACATTCTGTATCGGAGAACAAGTTTTTCAACTACAATGTTAAGTTTGTTTTATAAATTCATCCCAACTACGGAACCCTTCATTAGGCATGGTACGACATGCACTTGGCCGATTTTTTATTTATTTATCACATTTCTTAGATGGTCTACTTGCTATGTAAACAACAGTGACCGGAAGTTTTATAATACCACGACTACATCTTTATTATTCACCCCTAAAGTCAACTTTTGTCCTAATGAGAATCAAAATTGACATCATCCCATAAATTCCCATACTGCGTTAATTTTTGCAGAGGAACATAAAAAACATTACCCTCCTGGAGCAGTCGGGTAAAAAAAAAAACTTTATTTTACTTGAAGATTTTTACATTTTTGAAAAAAATATTATGAGGGAAGTTTCAAATACAAATTTGGATGGCTATAAGAGTAAGAGGGAGAACAAAGAAACGATGGATGGACTGTGTGAAAGATGATATGGGTAGAAAGGGGGTGACTACTGAGATGGCGACTAGAAGAGAAGTATGGGAGAAAAAGACATGTTGCAACGACCAGAAATAAATTCGGATGATGACTTGACGATAATGTTAACAAATAAAATAACTTGATTCTATGTAGTTTAGAGATCCTTACCAAATTGCTTAGGACTTTGGATACAACAATAAAACATAATGACTATTGAAATATTAACAAAAAAAATATGTAATTATCTGATCGATAACATTTTAATACTTATCACAATCAATTTCAATCAAATCACTTCATATTATAAAACAAAGTCCTCCGCCGCGTTTGTCTGTCTGTCGGTTCGCGATAAACTCAATAACTATTGCACCGATTTTCATGCTGTTTTCACCAATGGATAGAGTGGTTCTTGAGGAAGGTTTTAGTATATTTGTCAGCCGGCGAAGCCGCGGGCGGAAGCTAGTAATAAATAAAGGCTGATTCACATTGAACTAGTATTTCTATCCAGCACTGGAATCCATTCCTCATCCAGCTTATTTTTAATATTTTTTAAATGACGTATAAAAGTTAATCCGTTATCCTATTAAAGAATAAACAATTTCATTTCATTTCACTGAGACTTGAAATGAAATGAATATTGAAAAACCAACAAATTTTCATTTTTACAATTGATTTGATCAATTTGGCTAGCCTTTTCCGAATTATGTTGGGGTTGGCTTTCAGTCTAACCGGATGCAGCTGAATACCAGTATTTTACATATGGAGCGACTGCTTTACCAACCTCCACAACCCAGTTACTGGGTAACACGAAGCCTCGATCTGAAGAGTTAGTTTTTAAGTTTGAACGCGCTAATCTCTGGAACTACCAGCCGGATCTGAAAAAATCTTTTTGCTATTGTTAGCCCAATTCTTGAGGAAGGTTTATAGGCTATTTAACATCACGCTACGATCCTTAGGAGCCGAGCAAAAATTCAGAAAGACCGCTGAGCGAAAACGAAGTAATAGGTCGGGCGGGCGATGGCAAGCGTCGAATTCAAGCAACATGCCATGCCGGTTTCCTCATGATGTTTTCATTGTACGTTTTGAGAACAGTGATTTCTAATGTCGTGTGTGTATACAAAGTAAGAACCGGCCAAATGCGAGTCGGACTCGCGCACGAAGGGTTCCGCACCATCATCTATATAAACGAGCAAAAAGCCCCCTTAAAAAATTATTTTATTCTGTTTTTTTAGTAATTGTTGTTAAAGCGGCAACAGAAATACATCATATGTGAAAATTTCAACTGTCTAACTATCACGGTTCATGAGATACAGCCTGGTGACAGTCGGACGGACAGCGGAGTCTTAGTAAACCCTAAAAATGAAGTGCCTGTCTGGGTTCGAACCCACAACTGGATTGAAAAAGAGCAGCCACATTTCGTATATCTATGGCAGCCACAAATTGGCCTATGGCTGGTCCAGTCCTACTGCATTGAAGTACTGGATCGATGTGAATGAGCATTTTTATTGAGCGATTTGTTGTTGCGTCTACGTACGGTATTTTCCAATACTGATGATCCTCAGACCAAATAAAAAACGAAGATAGAGTTCTGTCAACAGTGACGTGAGGCCGGTTTCGTAAACATGTGTGCACTTAGTTTGATTGTAAACGGGTATAAATATGTGCGTGTGAGCGTGTATGCACAGCGCAGAGGTGTAGTTTTGGCATGCTTCATTGTATTGTTCGCAGCGCACTGTCTTGGTTTTTTATCTCGTCTGGGTACTGATCAAAGTTCGCTTGATTTTTTTTTTTTTTTGTAAGCTTGACTGTCTAAACTCCATAGTTCGTGAGTTACTTGTGTTACTTGAATGAATCTACGAATAAAACAATAATATTAGTTTATTTTGATTTTGTCTAATGTTAGGTTAGCATTGACCAAGGTTACATACTTCATGGCGAACCCAGTTGCGTAATGCGCAAACCACTTGCACTTCAGGACTCAATAGGCATCGTAAAAGATCCATTAATTTTCCACCAAAATATTTTGTGAACCTATACTTATATCTGAAATCTTCGTCACTCAATTCAAACGGATTCACACGATGACGATGTCTGTAAGATCGCCGAGTCTCCAGCATATCCAAATCTTCCAAATCCATCACGTCGATTATGTTATATTAATTTTTTTAAGATTTTTATCTAAAATTACACAATAACCAAGACGCCACGCAAACGTCAAATGAATTAGTACCAAAATTAAACTAGGGGTCTCAGCGGACTAACTTTAGTACCATAGATAGTTTTGGAACTAGTGATAAACTTCATTTTTAACCGATTTCTTCAAAAAGGAGGAGGTTCTCAATTCGTCTGTATGTTTTTTTTTTTTTGTATGTTTGTTACGCGATTACTCCGCCAATTATGAATCGATTTTGATGATTCTTTTTTTTGTTTGGTAGGTCATGCTTCCGAGGTGGTCCCATATAAATTTTATTAACTTTGCTTGCGAAATTTTTGAGTTAGCTTCAATATTACGTATTTTCCCACTTAGTTTATCTAGACGACATCCTGTTTGACTCCTTCACTGTTATTTACATAGCAGGTAGTGGTATTGAGATTTGTGTGGGGTAGGTACCGCAACTAAAAAGTGAAAAATAAAAACTTTTTACAAAAAAAAAACAACCGACTTCCAAAAAAAACACTAAAAAAGTGAAAAATAACTTTAATTTCGGAAGTCGGTGGCAAAAAACGGAAATTGAAAAGCAAAGACACCGACTTCCGAAATTAAAGTTATTTTTCACTTTTTTAGTGTTTTTTTTGGAAGTCGGTTGTTTGTTTTTGTAATAACGTTTTATTTAGTCATGGTTTAAACCTAGTAATAATCCCCGTACTAAATTTAGATCGCGTTTTGGAATAAGACGGCAATGGTCTATTGCTATTATTATAGGTTATTAATAATTACCCGACTACGGCGAAGAAAAAAGGAGGGTTATGATTTTGACCGGTATGTATGTATGTATGCATATATGTTCATCTGTTCCCTCATATCTTCTAAACGACTCATCACAATTTCACAAATGAGGTATCGTTGGAAGCGTCTTGATCGTCCGCTGGTTATAGGCTATGTGACGTCACATTAAATTAAAAATGGCGCCCTCTAGAGGATATAAAGTCAAGAACTAAAAAAAAAAAATGTTTAATCCTACCATATTGGGTATCAAATGAAAGGGCTTAATGAGCACATTTCAAAAATATTTATATTATAACCCCAAAAAAATTAAAAACAAAAATTAAAGTAATAAAAACTAAAACCCAAATACGACTAAAAAGTTATAAACAAGACACCACAGACAGACAAATCAAAAATCCGGAGTCACACGTAATCTGTTTGATTTATGCCCTAACACGTGTGACTCCGGATTTTTGATTTGTCTGTCTGTGGTGTCTTGTTTATAACTTTTTAGTCGTAGTTGGGTTTTAGTTTTTATTACTTTAATTTGATAGTCACAAGTTGCCGCCAGCGAATTCGTTTGCTAAATAATTACCTCGTTGTTATTTTTGACTGACTTCAAAAGGGAGGAGGCCGTTGTTGTTTGTTAGGGGATTACTCAATTCATAATTACTCCGCCAATTATGAATTGATTTTGATGATACTTTTTTGTTTGGTAGGTCGGTATAAAGAATCAAGGCGAGATCCTTTCACATGGTACGAATTTTATGCGCTATTTCTGCCTACCCTTACTAGGGATACAAGCGTGATGTTCTGCCATATACAGCGTGTAATGTCCGATCCGTGAGGGTGTTGTTAAGAATTATACTGAGAGTCTGTTTTACATGTGTATTTTTTTTTTGGGAAAAAAGAGTAAACTATCCCGCGCCGGTTTCTACAAGTCATAACTTATGACCTCTGTAGAAAATTTGCTAATTTATAATGAAATTGGGGTAATTTTGGTACCTACTAAAAATGTGAATTTCAAATTGCGATAACTTTTTTTTTAGTTAATTGATTCAGGCGTGACTTTGCGGAAATCCATTATAAAATGATATATTTAATAACCAATTTCGCTTGACTATTCTTCAAGAGTCACTTAAAGTATTTTGCTATCTCAAGTACTTTGCGTCCAGCGCTCGGTGTGGTAACACGTCGCGTTCTGGTTTGCAATTGGTCAATCGTCGTCCTGAGGATGCCTCGTTGAGAGGTGAAACACGTGTCGATTTCTTACAGGGTTTTTTAGGACTATTGAAGAATAGTCAAGCGGAATTGGTTACTAAATATATCTACGTCTATTGTATTTAATTTTTTTTTTTTTTTTTTTTTTTTTCTGATAATGTTATTGCAATACCTGTGCCCCTTTCGGATTGGACAGGGTTTTTGTTACATCCTGTATACTATCATAATAACCAAAATCAAAAAATCAATCTACCTAGCCATTTCCCAACTATGTTGGGGTCGGCTTCCAGTCTAACCGGATGCAGCTGAATACCAGTATTTTACATGGAGCGACTGCCTATCTGACCTCCACAACCCAGTGACTGGGTAATACGATACCCCTTGGTTAGAATGGTTGTCAGACTTTCGGGCTTCTGACGACTCGTAACGACTGTCAAAGATCCACAAATGACGGCCGGGACCAACGGCTTAACGTGCTTTCCGAGGCACGGAGGAGTCTCGATATGTGAAAATGGTCACCCATCCGCGGACCAACCCCGGCAAGCGTAGCTTAACCTGATGGATCGACCCGAGCGGTTGTTATTACTTAGCCACGAGCTCCTCATACTATCATAATAACCATGACCGTATTAACAAAGGAAGCCGACAATTAAGGCACTCAATTGCCTACAAGCCAGCTTTGAAGCTAAACACCATATTTGGAACATCTATACTCCATTTGAAATAGATTAGACATTTAAATAAACCTTTTTTACAATCCGTTCAACCGATTTTGACTTCTATATATATTTTTTTAATGAAAAATAGCCCCGCACTAGGAATTTCTTCCTGTATCGTGGGTGCGTTTACAAACATAGAAACTCACATACACTAACACCCAGACCCGGAACAACTACTTGCAGATCATACAAATATTTGTTCCGTGCGGGAATCGAACCCACGACACGTTGCGCAGCCGTCCATCGCTTAGCCACTGCGCCAACCGTTTCGGTGTAATTTCTATGTTGTAGGAATAAGCCGTAGGCATTTACTGAAGCTGCAATTTTTTATGCTACCAACGCAAGAAGTCAAAATCGTTTGAACGGACTGTCAAAAAGATTTACTCAATAATCTCTAATCTAATTTGAAATGGAGTATACTTATAACCTACATTCTATTTAAATCTATGTTATCAATAGATGTTATGTCCACTTACACAAATATCAATTTTATGGAACTAAGTTGATTTAAGCATAATTAAAAAGTCATAAAAATGTTATAGGGTAAACTGAACCTTATGTGAAGGTGTTAAAGTTATTTTTCCAAAAATACGTATTTGTTTATATGTTTGGAAATTATATTACGAACGTAGAATACATGTTACTAGAATCAAGGTAGATTCAAACTGGTTAGCCATAGACATCTAGGTATCTTTTTCCTTTATATTTAACCTTAGTTTCTAGTGTTAGTATAGTCAATTAATAGGTTAACGTATACATGATCACCTCCTGTCATTATTATAAATAATCTTTGGTTGATTAGTTTCCTTGCAAATCAATGATGATAAAATTTATATAATTATGTGTCTACAAGGTAAATCAGACTGTTTTTGCACTTTGATCGGTAAATCACACGACTTCACAAGCATAATTATCTATGCAAGATTTAGAGGAGCTCGTGGCTAAGTAATAACAGCCGCACGGGTCGATCCGTCAGGTTAAGGTACGCTTGCCGGGGTTGGTCCGTGGACCATCTTTACATACCGAGACTCCTCCGTGCCTCGGAAAGCACGTTAAGTCGTTGGTCCCGGCTGTCATTCGTGGATCTTTGAGAGTCGTTACGGGTCGTCAGAAGCCCGAAAGTGTGAGAACCAGTCTTACCAAGGGGTATCGTATTACCCAGTTACTGGATTGTGGAGGTCAGATAGGCAGTCGCTCCATGTAAAATACTGGTATCCGGTTAAACTACGCTGATGCTGACGTCATGTTCGTGATAGTACCCTGTACATTGGACTCCGTTCATTAGATTCATTATTATAATAGTTATTTTCGAGATTCTGTTGTCATCGTTAAGTTTTGACTCGAAAAAAATATGTAAGATTCAAGTATCTATAGCTTTGACTCGAAAAAACCTTATGTCAATTCTGTTGAAAGTCGCTGTAGAAGTACGAAACGCTTTGAAAGCGATTGTTACTTGTCTAGGCCCTCAGGCCAGGGGTTGCGTGATCACACGACCACAACCACACCACATCGCAGCGACAAAATGTGGGCAAGCAGTGGTTACGTTACGTGTCATGTTCGTGAACGGGCGCCATCAGTAGGGACTGGTCTTTGCTGCCACGGCTTATTTTAATTTTTGAATTGTTTAGTTTCTTTTTTTATCGTTTAATTACGGACGCTTTTAACGTGCACGTTTCTCTACATTGTACTCACATATATAATTTTAACATAAATGATGTAACCAATATATTGTAACAATATTCTGATTTAAAAGAGTGTCCTTGGAGTTTCTTGACCGTTTTTCTCCATAGGAACCTACTACGCTTTGGAATGGGCAACTAGTTTCATCTTTCTGACTGACCGACCCCTTAACAATTCAAAAGTGCCTGTAATTGGTTTATTTGAAATAAATGCTTTGAGTTTGAGTTTGTGAATAATGTCGCTGCAGTTTCTTGCAGTTGCGTTGCGGTAGCAAAAAAAATCGATGTGGTTGCGTTGTCGCTAGTAATTGCGATGTGGTTACGTTGTGGCTGGTGTTTGCAGACAGCCAGATCTTTGTGTTTACGATGTGGCTGGCCGCTAGTGCCTAGCTGCGCTGTGTCTATAATGGTTGCATTGTGGCTGCGATATGGCCTGGATGTGGTCGGTATCGCCGACATGGTTGATTTTGACGGCCAAATGTGGTTCGTGTGTAACTGTGTGTGTGTGTAAACTATTCATGTTCATACAAATTAGCGCCCGTCCACGTGGTTTTGTTGTGGTCTGGTACGTGTATTCTAGCCCTTCTTCTTTTCGTGTGGTTAGTGACTAATCTGGTGCCAGAGTTTTAAAGCCGCCCAAGGGCCTCTGACTTGGCTTCACATGCCGTCGAGGAATATCTCTCTGGCATGCCGGTTTCCTCACGATGCTTTCCTGCACAGTTTTTAAAGCAATTGATCATACAAAATCCTAAACGATAAGTAAGACTTTATAGTATGGTTCCTTCATAAACGAACAGTTATGTCAGTCTTTGTATTTGTACAGTTATATTTAGTGCGGTTGACCCATAAACGTCAAATGCAGTCGGTATGAGACGATGGCGTAATACAGCCATGATTATTTAGATTTTATGGCGTTCTAGTCTGGTTAAGTTTATTAGATTTCTGGATGTTTCTCAGCATTAGGTCATCTGCCATGTTTCCTGCAAACTCGTTTCTTTTACTTATATTTCGGGATTAATCTGCCACAGTATAATAAGGTAACAGTACTACTTATATCTCGGCCCCAACCCGATCCCAACATAGTTGGCAAAAGGCTAGGCAGATTGATTGACTACTTATATCTCGGCCCCAACCCGACTCCAACATAGTTGGCAAAAGGCTAGGCAGATTGATTGACTGCTTATATCTCGGCCCCAACCCGACCCCAACATAGTTGGCAAAAGGCTAGGCAGATTGATTGACTGCTTATATCTCGGCCCCAACCAGACCCCAACATAGTTGGCAAAAGGCTAGGCAGATTGATTGACTTCTTATATCTCGGCCCCAACCAGACCCCAACATAGTTGGCAAAAGGCTAGGCAGATTGATTGACTACTTATATCTCGGCCCCAACCCGACCCTAACATAGTTGGCAAAAGGCTAGGCAGATTGATTGACTACTTATATCTCGGCCCCAACCCGACCCCAACATAGTTGGCAAAAGGCTAGGCAGATGGACTAACTATTTATATCTCGGCCTCAACCCGCCCCAACATAGTTGACAAAAGGCTAGGCAGATTGATTGACTACTTATATCTCGGCCCCAACCCGACCCCAACATAGTTGGCAAAAGGCTAGGCAGATTGATTGACTACTTATATCTCGGCCCCAACCCGACCCCAACATAGTTGGCAAAAGGCTAGGCAGATTGACTGACTACTTATATCTCGGCCTCAACCCGCCCCAACATAGTTGACTAAAGGCTAGGCAGATTGATTGACTACTTATATCTCGGCCCCAACCCGACCCCAACATAGTTGGCAAAAGGCTAGGCAGATTGATTGACTACTTATATCTCGGCCCCAACCCGACCCCAACATAGTTGGCAAAAGGCTAGGCAGATTGACTGACTACTTATATCTCGGCCTCAACCCGCCCCAACATAGTTGACAAAAGGCTAGGCAGATTGATTGACTACTTATATCTCGGCTTTATACCTTGAAGTAATTATGTACCTACGGCCGCTCGGTAGATAAACCTTCCGCGTGTAGGTAACTGCCGCGCACTCTCTCAATCTGCCTAGCCTTTTCCCAACTATGTTGGGGTTGGCTTCCAGTCTAACCGGTTGCAGCTGAATACCAGTATTTTACATGGAGCGACTGCCTATCTGACCTCCACAACCCAGTAACTGTGTAATACGATACCCCTTGGTAAGACTGGTTGTCAGACTTTCGGGCTTCTGACGACCCGTAAAGACTGTCAAAGATACACGTTAGACAGCCGGGACCAACGGCTTAACGTGCTTTCCGAAGCACGGAGGAGTTTCGGTATGTAAAGATGGTCACCCATCCACGAACTAACCGCGCACTCTTTACGTACTGTAATTGCGTCCACGCTGATATACACTGAGATTTCTATAAAGATATAATACCGTTACTTATTTATACTGTGGTACTGCCCTGATTATTTCGGTCGTTAAAAAGGGAGTCCATTACTTTTAGTGCTTCTTGGAAATTAGTTTCTTTTAAACTTTTTTGTTGAACACAAATTGGATGGGACAAATAAGATTTCTCTTGAGAAAGCACTGTTCCCAGAAGTATTAAATTAATGATACTTAAATGATTTTATTTCTGTACTATCAACCAGCCCCGGCTTCGCAAGGGTAGGTATATACCTACTTTTTTTTTCTGTCGTAAAGTCTTTAAGTAAGTCTAGAAGACCGAAAGTCTGACAACCAGTCTTACTAAGGGGTATTGTATTACCCAGTTACTGGGTTGTGGAGGTCAGGTAGGCAGTTGCTCCATGTATAAAAACTTTTTACGTACAAAAACAACAACTTGAGCAGCTTCAAAATGTTTGTATAAGGTTCATATTCGGTTTGCGCAAATATGAATTGTTTCCGAATTTCCGAATTTCGTGTGAAACTCAAGTGGTTACCAATCCGCCTTCGCCGGAATGCTCATATTCTTTCCCTTTTGTTTAATGTGCTTTTTTCCCCTCTCACCCCTCTGTATCTCAAGAATCGTTTCCAGTTTCTTTGTGACTCCCACACGAAATTATTAAGGTCATCAGATAACTTAAAGCTTAAAATGCCTATGCATTCCACAACTTTCCTCGACAAATCCTTTGCCCTCCAGGCCGCTCGTTTGTGGAATGCATTGCCAGTGGAAATAAAACGCGCGCAGTCGATAGTAGTGTTTAAAAGACTCGTTAAGGAACATTACTTGTCGTTGTGATCTTGTTTTCGTAACTGTGTAGTTATCTATAGTCATCATTCATTTTTCGTGGGTTATATACTTATTTCGTATGTATGTATGTATCTATTATTATTTAGGATATGTATGTATATGTGTATCTATTTTAGTATATTGTAAACTTATTATTTGCACCTACGACAGCCCCATTTTATGTCCAGACAAATCACTGTCCATTCCAAGGTTGCCTGGAAGAGATCGCGGATAGCGATAAGGCCGCCCATTGTATATTTTGTAGTTTGTTATTGTTTTTTGTTATATATTTTTGTGGTGTACAATAGAGAATATATAAATAAATAAATAAATAGAACAACAAATGTAAATAACAGTGACGGAGTAATTTAAAATATCGTCCATATACTAAGTGGAAAAAAACGTAATATTGAAGCTAACTCAAAAACTACGCAAGCAAAGTTAATAAAATTTATATGGGACCACCTCTGATGCATGACCTAACAAACAAAAAAAAGAATCATCTAAATCAATTCATAATTGGCGGAGTAATCGCGTAACAAACATACAAAAAAAAACATACAGACGAATTGAGAACCTCCTCCTTTTTGCAAAAGTCGGTTAAAAAATTAAACAAAATAGATCCAAGTAGAAACATGCGATCTGAGGGCCTAGACAAGTGACAATCGCTTCGAAAGCGTTTCGTATTTCTACAACGACTTTCAACAGGATTGACATAAGCTTTTCGATAGCGTTGGTCACTCCTATACATTTTTGCCTTTTCCATCATCGTTATCGCTGATAGAATGTCACTTTGTCTAGAGCCTCTGGAGTACTTATAAAAATAAAATTAGTCGGCAGCTGCACGTCATGACTGTGACAAGAGGCTTCCACTCAGCATGATGCTGCGCTATGGGGGGGACACAGCACAGCGCTGATTTTCAGTGGTCATCCGAAAAAGACGTACGGAAATCAAGTCAGGTCAATAATTGGGGTGCAGGTTGTAGAAATCTGAAATCGCCAACACGTCTTTAGCAAAATCAAAGTCAAATAATTTATTTCAATTAGGCACATAAAAGGCACTTTTGAACGTCAAAAACAAAGAAATAGAACTGATTCTAAAATAGAACTGAGCTGCAATTCCTGTAATTTTTTGGAACGTTCGTTTTCGCATCTCATTCGCAATCTGTCAAAAATATATATACAATCAATTTTCCAGCATTTTTGTCAAGTTTGACAGATTGCGACTTGAATGTGAAGGTTTTATAAAAGGTACGAGAATTGGCCTTCTGATAGCAAAACATTTTTAAAAGAGTAACGGTGGAGTTTCGTGCCCATTCTTCTACATACGAAAACTACCTTTTAGAAGGGGGCAACTAGAATCAGTTCTAGCAAGCGTGGTGATCAATGCTCGTGCCTTCTCTGAATGAGAAGAGCCCTTTGCCCAGCAGTGGGAAAATTAGAAGCAGAATAAATATAAGGGCAAGATAATGATGTACTTAGAATGATATTAATCTAACTGCGCCCCGCGGATTCACCCGCGTAAGTCTCGATCCCGTGGGAATATCGGGATAAAAAGTATCCTATGTGTTAATCCAGGTTATAAACTATCTGTTTGCCAAATTTCATCCAAATCCATTCAGCGATTTTTGCGTGAAAGAGTAACAAACAAACATCCATCCATCGCGTTTATAATATTAGTTAGATTAAACAGATATATTGTGAGCGCGCAATCGTGAAGACTCGAAAACGTCCTAATTGGGACGTATTGACTTAAGTCTGCGACACGCACGGCGACGAGTAATACGGTTAGTTGAAGCAGCAACACTAGCTGTCTCTTTTTTTCTTGTTGTTTTTATGAAGCCATCTCTTTTCTATCTTTTTTACTTGTAGTGAAATGTAAAATTAATCAAAAGTGGGTATGTGTGCTGCCACTGCTGCGCGGAACTTTTTTCGGTTGTTTTGTGAGTGTATAACATATCTATTAATATAATATCATTGTTTACTTACATGAAAACGCCATAATTTATAAAAAAGCGTCGTATACAGACATTACGTCACAACTTGTATCCATGACGCTAACTTGGTTGCGATCAAAGACGTACTTTTCTCCAAGGTCATAATGTCGGCTAAGAATAGCCTAATGTCTGTATGTGAACTGTAAATCAATAATACTTATGCCGTATTTATATACTTACCTACTTAACATATTTCTAATCATCTGCCTAGCTTTTTCCCAACTATGTTGGGGTCGGCTTCCAGTCTAACCGGATGCAGCTGAATACCAGTATTTTACATGGAGCGACTGCCTATCTGACCTCCACAACCCAGTAACTGGGTAATACGATACCTCTTGGTAGGACTGGTTGTCAGAATTTCGGGCTTCAGACGACCCGTAACGACTGTCAAAGATCTACAAATGACACGTGCTTTCCGAGGCACGGAGGAGTCTCAGTAAGTAAAGATGGTCACCCATCTTCACTTACTGAGACTCCTCTCTCTCTCTCTCTCTCTGATGAATCGATCCGTGCGGCTGTTATTACGTATTTCATTATTTGACCTCATAGGAAAACGCGCGAGACCACACGCTTTTGGTGGACACATGGTAGATACTAGATATACTTTAGTTAAAAAAAAAAAAAAAATGGACCAGAGTATCATTAATCAGGGAGAAAACAGAGGAAAGCGAAATGAAACGCTTGGCGTGGTGGCAATACGTTGTGTTCGGGTTCGCGACTGGTCAATCGTCATTCTCGTTGAGAGGTGAAACACGTGTCATATTCTTACAGGGGTTTTATGACTTTTGAGGAATCGACCCTCTGGGCATTCAATCCCAGATAACGCTTTTCAAAGCAATTAATCAAAAAAATTCAAAGTCATTTATTCAAACTAGGCTGATAATCAGTACTTTTCGAACGTCAAAATTACATAAGACAGTCCCCCAAAACGCCCACCCTTCACCAGTTCCTAGTGCTTTAGCTAGGAAGAAATGGCGCAACAAACTCCCCTGCACATCATCGTATAAACCAAAAATCTGGCTATCGCAAAATGTCACATCAAGGAGCTAAATTCATAACATACTGAACCACCGAGTTTGGTCACGGTAGACAAACGAACGCCGTCACTGGGACGTCACGTTCAGTTCGAATAATCTCGTTTCTCGGTGACGTCCGTGTGACGGCTGCGGTGGACAAACGCTCTACGGTTGAATGTCACTTGCAATTTGCATGTCATAAAATGAAAAGGTATATTCGTCTGAGACAGTTAGATAATTTCAACCTTAGTGAAGTTTAAATTTACTAAGAATTGTTGTAAAAAGTGACTTTAACATATAAAAAGTAATAACTAAACTACTGTACAAATACAACTAATGTAACTAGTAGTACTCCGAACCTTGATTACAAGTTGAAGGAGTAAAACAAGTTATCTAAGATTCAATCACATCTGGTTAGACGAGCAACCTGCATACAGATTCAAATTACTTGATCAATCAGCACAACCATATCGCAGGCAGTCGACTGCCTATCTTATATTAATTAATTAGCGACCCGCACCTGTGTCGCACGGTTTTTACGACTTGACAAAACAAAGAAAGAAAAAAAAAAAAAGAAAGAAAAATTGTTTATTCTGCACAAACTAAACGCACAATACAAAATAATGAGTGACATTCACTATATGTACAAACTAGCCAAAAGCCTCATATTTAATACAGAAAATTATACAAGTTTGACAATTGCTATTCTAGTAGTAGTCTATTGCTTGATGAGAGCAATAAATAGTTATCTGTGGATGAGAGGCCAAAGACAATTTACTTGCGTAATGTGTTGTGACATTACCAAATGAAAACAATCACAACGAGATTCCTTAGTTATATGTAACTTTAATATTAACGTATTATACAACTAAAAAAAAAAAAAGTTTAATCCTACCATGTTGGGTATCAAATGAAAGGGCTTAATAAGCACATTTCAAAAAAAAAATATTATAACTCAAAAGAATTAAAAAAAAATTAAATTAATATAAACTAAAACTCAACTACGACTAAAAATTTATAAACAAGACACCACAGACAGACAAATTAAAAATCCGGAGTCACACGTAATCTGTTTGATTTATGCCCTAACACGTGTGACTCCGGATTTTCCGGACTTCGGGTGTCTTGTTTATAAATTTTTAGTCGTAGTTGGGTTTTAGTTTTTATTACTTTTATAATGTATATACTCATAGTTAACAGTAAAGCTGAAGAGTCTGTTTTTTTGTTTGAACGCGAAAATCTTTGAAACTACCAGTCGAATTTGAAAAAATCTTTTTGAGTTTGATAGCCTATTTTTTGAGGAAGGTTATGGACTATTTAACATCACGCTACGACCATTAGGAGCCGAGCAAAAAGAAATAAAAAGTCGGAAAGAACTCTAAGCGAAAACGAAAGAATAGCACGGTGGGTCGATGGCCAAAGGAGATTTGTAAAAATGTAGCTGTTATTTTTAGTAAATTTTCTAACGACTTCTACGCTAACCAGAAGCTAGTTGGAAATAAGCCTACAGTTAACAGAAAAGTGAATAGTGTAAATAAAAATGGAAACCATAAACGAATTGAAGAAATCAAAGGTGTCATCAAAGAAGAGATTTTCTATCGTGTCCGCAAGTGATATTTGTAAGTGTTCAAACTAATAATTCACTCAATCAAAACTAATAGCATTCGTTGGTGGAGTTGGGGCTTTTTTCTTCAACGTGAATCTGGTTTAAACCTCTCCTTTGCGGCGGAGGTGTGCTACCGGCGTATAACTCGATTTTTATAACTGAGCGCTTGTTGGTATTGAATTCACCCGCACGACTACCTCTTCAGTGTCCCGAAGGATCTTATTACGGTCTACACAACTCGTTTCGTCTCCATTGTTGTCATATTATTCTTTAAGTTGTTATTGTAGTTAATTAACGACTTATACTGTATTATTATTTTGATGTCGACAGGCGCATAGTTATAAAAATCGGGTTATAGATGGATTGTACCATTTGTACTTTTTAAACATCATGGATGCTAAAAAGACCCTCTTCATAGTCCCCCCATCTTTCTACGTGTTTGCTCAACGCATTTGGAAAAATTGATTTGTCTAAATATCCACCAATGTCACTACACTGTTTGTCCACCGAACCGTGAAAGGGAGACATGGACGAGAAACGAGATTACGCCGCCATAGTAAATGCACTGTCGCTACTTCAGCATCGTCATCTCGTCCTCGTTGACCGTTCACAGTGCAGTGGACAAACGGCTTTACGAGATCATTACCTACGCCTTAAATTCGAAGTCCGCCATTTTGAAAACCCTCAACACTTTGAACTCCTCTAATGAATTGATGACTGTTTATTTCTGTGAGTATATTTTAAGACACTTATACACGTAAATTTTTGAGAGCAGTGGTGGCTCAGTGGTAACGGCCACGACTTATGAGTTGTAGGTCGTAGGTTCGAACCCTGACAGGCGCTTTACTTTGTGTAAATTATTTCATCGCCACTGCTCTCAAAACGGTGAAGGAAAACATCGTGAGGAAACCGGCATGTTCTAGAACCAAAAGCTCGAAGACATGTGACATCTACCAACCCGCACTGGGCCCTCGTGGTAGATTAGGCCCGCTCCCTTTCACAGAGAGGAGGCCTGTGTCCCAGCAGTGGGAACATTATAGGCTGATTATGATACACGTCAATATTTAAAACTCGATAACGCCGGCATTGCCAAGTCGACTGATCCCAGAGAAGAAATGCCCAAAACAAACTCAGAATCTAAACATCTGCCTCCATTGTTCCAGGGTCATCATCAGACGAAGACGAAGGGGTTCAACCTCATGAGAAGGCTATCGCAGCTGGTACTCCCAACCCAGCCTACTGCGTCAGGAACGTAGAACAGCATGCCTTCGGGAGACGGGAGATTGAAATTGCTGAGCAGGAGATGCCTGGCATAATGGCTCTTAGAGCGAGAGCTAAGGACGATAAACCACTGAAAGATGCCAAGGTAAGGAAAGAAAGAAAGATAAACCGACTTCAAAACTTCAAAATAATAACAGCCGCATGGGTCGATCCAACAGGTTAAGCTACGCTTGCCGGTGTTGGTCCGTGGATGGGTCACCATCTTTTACATACCGAGACTCCTCCGTGCCTCGGAAAGCACGTTAAACCGTTGGTCCCGGCTGTCATTCGTGGATCTTTGACAGTCGTTATAGGACGTCAGAAGCCCGAAAGTCTGACATGACAACCAGTCTTACCTACCAAGGGGTATCGTATTACCCAGTTACTGGGTTATCGAGGTCAGATAGGTAGTCGCTACATGTAAAATGAGTGTGGAACCTGAGACAGAAACACGCTTGTACTTTACGACTACATACAGAAAGCAGAGCTGATAGAAATCTCTATTCGGTTGTAGATATCTCGGTCCATAGGAAGCACTGTTGACAGAGATCTCTGTTCATAGATAGCACTTCTTGCCGTAAACTTTGTTCATACAAACCACTGTTTCCAGATACCTTGGTTCACAGAAAGCGCCTAATAGCTTCTTCTTTCCAAAGGCGCTTTCTGTGAACCAAGGTATCTGGAAACAGTGGTTTATATGAACAAAGGACCATGCAAAAAATCATCCCATACCACCAACAGATTTCAAACGTATCTCAATTAATTCATCTTGGCAGCATGATCATTTTTTATTATGACGACATCACCGTAAGTCATGGGGATATCGCGCAAAAAAATAATTCTTGTACACACTTTTTGGTACAGTTAATTGTAAAAAAATGTACAGGAACACTTTTTAACTATAAAAAACTATTGATAGTAAACAGCCGCGAGATGCACAGAAAAAAAAAAACCGGCCAAGTCCGAGTCGGACTCGCGCACGAAGGGTTCCGTACCATTATCTATAAAATGGCAAAAAAAACATGTCTGTTGTATGTAAAAGCACATTATCGTGTCGCTAAAGACCATAGGCTCGCGACTGGAAATAATCCGAACTCATATGAATGAACCTAACCTCTTGCACAATTATGTCGAAGGCAAAAATCTAAATAGGTAAAGAGTTAACTTCGTGACCATGGATGCCAATATGCCACAGTTTGAGGAGTTTCCTCAATTGATTGATGACGATATTATATTATTTACTTTGAGGACCTACCACATAAATCGACGATTTGGCTAACTCATATTGTTCGGAACATTTTCGGAATGGAATATATAGCATAGAATTATTCTGAGATAACCAATTACATGACATGTCATGGTATAACATTCAACAAGATAATGTCTGGTTGATCAGAAGACGCATACAATCAAGACACGTTACGTCACGCGTTTAGTATAGTTACATATTAATAAACCGTAGTGAAACTGGCAGATATGCCATTGAACAGTGGTACTGCACATGTTTAACAGGGACGTGTACAATTGGAAGTTGTGTGCATATAGTCTCAATTATTTAGTATATAGGGAAAGGTCGTCACACTGAATTTAATCTGCCGGCAGAAATGCTATCTACTATAATGATAGACGAATAATTAACTTAACTTATCAAAACTGGATAACAGTTCTGTAGGCATAAATATGTATGTACATGAACAATAACAAAAAATGTGATTAATACTAACCCAAAATGTTGTTATTTTATATATTTTTTTTTTTTTTTTTAAAGACCCCCATAAATTTTCGAACAAAATTTAATGAATGAGACTTCATGATAATATTGAAATAAGTCCCATGTCTGTTGGTGGGTTGGGACAGCGCCCATATAATCTTTTGTATGGTCCTTTACGGCACGAAGTGCTATCTATGTACAGAGATCTCTGTCAACAGTGCTTCCTATGGACCGAGATATCTACAAACAGTTTGTTTTCTATCAAAAAACTTAACGTGCTTTTCGAGTCACGGGGGTATCACACCGCTTACTTCCAAACTCTGTTACGGAGAAATTCCTAATGAAAAAAAAACCAATAACACTTTGCCTGAACTGGGAATTGAACCCAGGGCCCGCAGAGGGCCTAGACAAGTGACAATCGCTTCGAAAGCGTTTCGTATTTCTACAACGACTTTCAACAGGATTGACATAAGCTTTTCGGTAGCTTATATCAATCCTATACATTTTTGCCTTTTCCATCATCGTTATCGCTGATAGAATGTCACTTTGTCTAGGCCCTCAGTACAGTTACAAGGTATGGTCGATTTGTTTACATAACCTCCACATTGAGTTTACCTGCAGTATACTTAGAGCTGACCTCATTAACCGGTTTTCACAAGGTTTCAAACTCACAGGTTAACGTTTACATGAATGCAATGCTTTTTGAGTTAAATACGGTAGCGCTAGAAATACCTACTTGGTAATTTAATTGAATGACATCCTAACTAATCCTACTATCCTACTTCCTACTATCCTACTAATATTATAAATGTGAAAGTTTGTGTGTTTGTTACTCAATCACGCAAAAACGGCTGAATGGATTTGGATAAAATTTGGCAAACAGATAGTGTATAACCTGGATTAACACATACTTTTTATCCCGATATTCCCACGGGATCGAGACTTACGCGGGTGAAACCGCGGGGCGCAGCTGGTAATAATATTATAAATGCGAAAGTGATTTTGTTTGTTTGTTACGCTTTCACGCTAAAACGGCAGAACGGATTTGGATTAAATTTGGTACAGGGGTAGACCTTGACCTGGAAAAGGACATAGGCTACTTTTTATCGACATACCACGCGGGCGGAAGCTAGTCCATAATAAACTTATATAAATGTCTGTCTGTATGTTACCTTTTCACGCCTAAACCACTGAACGGATTTCGACGGAATTTGGTAAGGCGATAAATGGCACTACTACTACTATACTTTTTATCGACATACCACGCGAGCGAAGCCGCGGGCGGAAGCTAGTGATATTTGTATACAGAACTAATATTATAAATGCGAAAGTGAGTTTATTTGTTTGTTACACTTTCACGCTAAAACGGCTGAACTGATTTGGATGAAATTTGTCACATGGGTAGACCATGACCTGGAGAAGGACATAGGCTACTTTTCATCTTGGATCGTAGACGAAGTTGGGGGTAACAGCTAGTGAGAATATAAGAGGAAGTCTTAAAGTGGCATCGGTCTCTGGAAAGTTGTGTGGAAATGCAAGATACGGAGGAATGAGGAAAATTTTGAATGTGAATTTGGACTGCTATTTTATTTATTTATTATAAAATCCTTAACAGCTATCATTACCTAATGCGATAGCGAGGTCCTGAAATTAACTTACAATATAAAAACTATGAAAAATGTAAAAAACAAAACTAAAAAACTAAAAGTATTTATGGACAATACATATAGCCTAGGTACTCTAATCTACACTATAGCATAAACAAAACAACAGTATTTTTGCGAATTCACTGAAATGGCATGTAAATACATATACATGAAGATCGTTAATTACCCGAATTGCGCGGGTCAATGGTGTTTTGGCGAGAAGGTTGGTCCTAGCAACCGGTACGGCCAGCAACGGCGGGCGGCGCCGCCTCCACACATAGCGGTCTGGTACACATACACTCAGGCGCTGCAGTACTCCTGGGTTATGCGCAATGCCGCGAAGTAACCTAACCAGATACGCGACAAGCGTGAATTCCGTCTAATAATGGCTATAAGAGTAGGGGAAGACCAAAGAAACGATGGATGGACTGGGTGAAAGATGATATAGTTTGAAATTGAGATGGCTAAATATTAATAATACTATATGTTCGTTTATTTATTTTCTTTCTTATCTATTTACATTTTTAAATATTTTTATAAAAAAAACATGAGAAAAAACATTTAAAAATATAAAAAATAGAAGTCCGCCGGTGTCGGGAGCAGGGTCCAAGCTACCGGTGGTTAGGGCTGCAGAGACAGGAACCTCCTCACAATGCGAGCCGTATCAAGGAGTACTGCCTTCTGAATCAGGCCCTTGATCCAACCGCCTAACGAGAGCCTCGAGAGATGTTGGTCGAGGCTTTCGGCTATCAGGCCATTGGCCGTTACGACAATCGGCACAATGATAGCCGAGCTCACATTCCACATGTCGACAACCTCGTGTGCTAAGTCGAGATATTTTATTTTTTTCTCTTTCTCAGCTTTCACGAGGTTCACGTCATGTGGGATAGTAACATCTGTCTATCACTACTATATCAGGTTTATTGGCAACAATAGTCCTGTCAGTAATGATAGACCGATCCCAGTACAACGTGACATGGTCATTTTCGAGAACTGGGTCGCTATTGGAACTATTACTATTATGTATTACTATTTATCCTTTTTCGAGTTATCTATCCCTTATGTTGCACCTGCCATGTTTGTCTCTGCATCACCCTAAGGTTGACTGGTAGGAAATGCCTCAGGCATTAAGTCCGCCTTTATACAGTATTTTTTTATTTTACTTGTGCGTAAAGTTTTAATAAATAAATTATAATGAGTACTAGGGTAATACCACAGAGTAGCTTTATACAGCGTGCCTCTTTAATGGTTACATTAATTTAACACACGGATAAGATTTCGTGTATTCGTTATAGGAAAATATTTAATGTTACTTAAACGTTTTATTAACAATTTATACATAAACGATTTTGCTAATCTTCAACGTTTCTTCCGTAGATCGTAGGCTGCACACACATAAACGCTCAGACGGCGGTTCTGATCGAGACGCTCGCCGCTCTCGGCGCCACCGTCCGCTGGGCCGCCTGCAACATATACAGCACGCAGAATGAAGTCGCTGCTGCTTTAGCACATGCTGGTAAGTCATCATCATCATTTCAGTTGAAAGACATCCCCTCAGGACCGCCACTTCGATCGGTTCTGTACTTTCCGCATCCAGCGCATTCCCGCGGCCTTCACAAGGTCATCGGTCCACCTTCCAACGCTACGTCTTCCGGTACGCGGTCGCCACTCCAGAACCTTTCGGCCCCATCGGCCATCTGTTCTGTGAGCAATATGCCGACTGCCACATAAGTTTGGCAATACTTCGGGCTATGTCGGTTACCTTGATTCTCCTACGGATCTCTTCATTTCTGATTCGATCACGCAGGTAAACTCCGAGCATAGCCCTCTCCATTGCTCTTTGGGTGAATTTTAGCCTTCTAATGAGGCCCATTGTGAGCGACGGCGTTTCAGTGCTATAGGTCATCACTGGCAACACCGCTGGTTAAAAACTTTAAGATATTCCAAGATAGTAAGCTGCACACACACCATAGGTGTCAACATAGCTCGCAGAATAAGCAAGCTGAAGTGGCAATGGGCTCCCATATTAGAACTGATGACCGTTGGGGTAGACGTGTTCCTGAGTAGAGACCGCGAATCGGCAAACGTAAGGAAAGACCTCAGGCTAGGTGGAGCGACGATCTTCGCAGGGTGGCTGGTAGCAGCTGGATGAGAGTTTCCGAGAAGCGAGCTGAATGGCGTGCAATTTTAGAGGCCTATGTGCAGCTGTGGACAGCTGTAGGCTGATGATAATTATGACGCACATAAATGCTCAAACAGCGGTTAAATATTAATTTTCCCGATAGAAATTTATCCAGTCAACAAATAACCAGCTTTTATTTAATCGATTCGAACTAAATAACGGCATGATGCTTATAGGATAAGGAAATCTGCCCCACCCTTCAATAGCAATGAAATTCCATGTTCATGGATCAGTTAAATCTAATATATCACCTTTTGCTTCTTCAGGATACGCGATCTTCGCCTGGCGCGGTGAAAGCGAGGAAGCATTCTGGTGGTGCATCGATCAATGCTGTACTCCGACGGCCACCTGGACTCCTAACATGATCCTCGATGATGGAGGGGATGCCACGCATCTCATGTTGAAGAAACATGCTGCTGCCTTCAAACATATTAAAGGTTGGTCTACTGATGGTCTTCTCATGGTCAACTAGTGGTCTATTGATAGCTACTGGTGGTTTACTAATGGTCTACTCATGGTCTACCCATGGTCTAGCCATGGTCTACTCATGTTCTACTGATGGCTTACCGATGGTCTGCTGAAGTTCTGCCCTTGGTGTATACTCGGTCTTCTGATGGTCTACTAAACTATTAGACCAAGATAATGTATTGGTTGTCACCTGATGTTCTACTCGTGCTGTACTGATGGTCTACTGAAGTTCTACTTGTTTACTGATGATACTGTACCTATCGGGTGGTGCATCGATCAATGCTGTACTCCAACGGCCACCTGGACTGCTAACATGATCCTCGATGATGGAGGGGATGCCACGCATCTCATGTTGAAGAAACATGCTGCTGCCTTCAAACATATTAAAGGTTGGTCTACTGATGGTCTGTCTCCTCATGGTCAACTAGTGGTCTATTGATAGCTACTGGTGGTTTACTAATGGTCTACTCATGGTCTACCCATGGTCTAGCCATGGTCTACTCATGTTCTACTGATGGCTTACCGATGGTCTGCTGAAGTTCTGCCCTTGGTGTATACTCGGTCTTCTGATGGTCTACTAAACTATTAGACCAAGATAATGTATTGGTTGTCACCTGATGTTCTACTCGTGCTGTACTGATGGTCTACTGAAGTTCTACTTGTTTACTGATGATACTGTACCTATCGGGTGGTGCATCGATCAATGCTGTACTCCAACGGCCACCTGGACTGCTAACATGATCCTCGATGATGGAGGGGATGCCACGCATCTCATGCTGAAGAAACATGCTGCTGCCTTCAAACATATTAAAGGTTGGTCTACTGATGGTCTGTCTCCTCATGGTCAACTAGTGGTCTATTTATAGCTACTGGTAGTCTACTGATGGACTACTCATGGTCTACTTATGGTCTACTGATGGCTTACCGATGGTCTGTTGAAGTTCTACCCTTGGTCTATTCACGGTCTTCTGATGGTCTACTAAAGTATTAGACAAAGATAATGTATTGGTTGCGTTCTGTACTGATGGTCTACTTATTGAAGTTCTACTAGTTAACTGATGATAGTCTACCTATCGGGTGGTGCATCGATCAATGCTGTACTCCAACGGCCACCTGGACTCCTAACATGATCCTCGATGATGGAGGGGATGCCACGCATCTCATGTTGAAGAAACATGCTGCTGCCTTCAAACATATTAAAGGTTGGTCAACTGATGGTCTTCTCATGGTCAACTAGTGGTCTATAAATAGTCTACTAGTAGTCTACTAGTGGTCTACTCCAGGGGGCCTAAACCGGCCACATTAGCAATTCCTCTAAAAGCAGATCATTTCCTGAATCCCAGCTGTCATTAGCAATTCCTCTAATTTGACTGTCAAAAGTAATTCATATTATGTGAACCATTTTACGAATCTCCATACAAAAACTGCCAAACAGATGAATTATTTCGTAGTATGAATCGCACGCAGATTATATTATGAATTGTCAGTTTGTGACATTTTATGATGATTCATAATATTTTCCTATTATGATTCTGCCAAAGTGACTGTTTTAAGCCCCCTGGTCTGCTGAAGGTCTACTCTTGGTCTATCGTCGGTCTTCTGATGGTCTACTAAACCAAGAGATGACCCTACTATAACTACCCTTGGTACCCTTGGTACAATGGTGGTTTCCTCAGACACCGATGCCAGTACCGCCAAAAACTTTACGGCCATAAGTGACATCACGCTTTCTAAGGAAACCCTGGCTTGAACAACCATATCTTAATTATCTTCTGTTGAACCATCTCCCTCTCTTCTTACAGGAATAGTAGAAGAAAGCGTCACAGGCGTCCACCGCCTGTACCAACTATCTAAAGCTGGCAAGCTGTGCGTGCCAGCCATGAACGTCAACGACAGCGTCACCAAAACCAAGTTCGACAACTTGTACTCGTGTCGGTGAGTTCAAATCATATCATTTATTTTGGTCCAAGATGGGTAGGGGGATGGGGGGGGCTCGTGGCTAAGTAATGACAGCCGCACGGGTCGATCCATCAGGTTAAGCAACGCCTGCCGGGGTTGGTCCGTGGATGGGTGACCGTCTTCAGGCCGCTTTCATATTAGAACGTTAGCAGCATTCCTTAACATTATTCACAGAAATACATGTGTACCAAATTTGGAGCAATTTAGCTGTGTGTGACAGACAGACAGATACTGTTCTTATAATGTGAAGGAATGTGCGAATGATGCGCTACTGTCGCGCTGCTAACGTACTAATGTGAGCGGCCTCACATACTGAGACTCCTCCGTGTCTCGGAAAGCACGTTAAGCCCTTGCTCATTTGTGGATCTTTGACAGTTGTTACGGGTCGTCAGAAGCCCGAAAGTCTGACAACTAGTCTTACCAAGGGGTATCGTATTACCCAGTTACTGGGTCGTGGAGGTAAGATACACAGTCGCTCCATGTAAAATACTGGTATTCAGCTGCATCCGGTTAGACTGGAAGCCGACCCCAACGTAATTGGCAGGAGCCCACCAGGCACGACACCCGTCTGGTCGGAGGATCCTCTCTTTTCTATAGAGGATGAGTGAATTTTACAGCTAATTTATTTGTTTTCAAAATTGAAATTTACTATTTGTTCATAAATATGTAATCTAATAACTTTATCCAATAACTTTTAATACTAAATTTAAATATTTGTACGCCACTAAGGCGCTGGACGCAAAGTGAATCAAATCACCCGTCACCCCCGCTTATATAGGATTCCTGCTCGGCGCTGATTGGCTAGAATCGTTATCAGTGCGATAACACGTCGCGTTCTGGTTTGCAATTGGTCAATCGTCATCCTAAGGATGCCTCGTTGAGAGGTGAAACACGTGTCGATTTCTTACACGGTTTTTTAGGACTCTTGAAGACTAGTCAATAGACGTAGATATATTTAGTAACCTATTCCGCTTAATAGGCTACTAAATATATCTACGTCTATTGTATTTTATAATGGCTTTCCGCAAAGTCACGCCTGAATCAATTAACTATCTTTCATACTACTTTTATAGAAAACTTACGTGTTGTTTTTTTGTGAAATCTGTAATTGGCACAGAACAATTTCTATTTAAAGTTTGATTATAAGATATTCATTTATCTTAAATCTTTCATGCAATAAATAAATACCTACGTTATTTGATTACAGAGAAAGCATAATCGACGCTCTAAAGCGCAGTACAGACCTGATGTTCGGCGGGAAACAGTCTGTTGTCTGCGGCTACGGAGAGGTCGGGAAGGGCTGCTGTCAAGCGCTGAAAGCGCTGGGCTCTGTTGTGAGTATAATTATATTATACTGGGTGTTAGGGTAGACACCGTTATCCTTGAAACTAGTGGTTTGGTATCATCTATAATACTTTTTCTATGGGACCAACTTTGAAATCGCAAAAAAAAAACAGCTTTTCCATACATTTTGTCGATTTACGTGAACACAAATGTATGGAACAGCAGATTTTTTTTTGGCGATTTCAAGGTTGGTCCCATAGAAAAAGCATAATATAGATGACACCAAACCACTAGTTTCAAGGATAACGGTGACTACCCTAACACCCAGTATACAACATTATTTTTTCTTTATGCTAAACCCGAAAAGGTGTCATTGTACTCATCATTTTGAACAACTTTTTCTATGGGACCAGCATTGAAATCGCGAAAAACAAATCAGCTGTTCCCCACATTTTGAGTTCACTTAAATCGACAAAATGTATGGAACAGCCTTATCGGGTTTAGCATAAAGAAAAAATAATGTTGTATACAGACAAGTTGTAATCAAGCGAGTGTTTTGAGTTGAATTTGTTATGCAATAGCTTGGCAAAATATTCGATAGATACCTGGAAGAAATACGTTACCGCACCCTTTATAGACACCAAGGAGGGAGGAGAGGGGGGGGGGGAGGTGTCACCAAGGAGCTTGTCTTTTAAAACTCTGTTTCAAAGTCATGATGAGGAGTGCTCCTCATCATCTCCCAACTATAATAATAATAATAAACTTTTATTTCGGACCAAAGAATCCATATAGTGTTAGTAACATACAAAAGCTTACTATCTAGTGTTAGTACCTATCACCCTCCTCACAAACTGCTTCATTATCTGAGAGCTGAAGCTCTCTCCTACAGTCCTCAGGATGCTGTTGTGACTGCCCCGCACCCTCCTCAGAAGTGAAGCTGTTTTTTTGCGTAGAACGGCATGGAATCCGTCCGTACGAGCTTGCGCAAACATTCCCGAGGCACTACAGTAGCGAGGCAGTCCCAACAACATCCTGAAAACTATGTTGGGATCGGCTTCTAATCCAACCGGATGCAGTTGAGATTTCGGCAGAGCTTTAATTACCAGATAAATAATAAAATATAATCTGCCAGACACAAGTTAACTTCCGGAGGAGGTGAAACAGGCCATAGGGGTCATTATATAATAATTAATTTTTGAGGTGCTCGTGGCTAAGTAATAACTCTGCACCGGGTCGATTCATTAGGTTAAGCTACGCTTGCCGGGGTTGGTCGGTGGATGGGTGACCATCTTTACATACCGAGACTCCTCCGTGCCTTGGAAAGCACGTTAAGCCGTTGGTCCCGGCTGTCATTTGTGGATCTTTGACAGTCGTTACACGTCAGAAGCCCGAAAATCTGACAACCAGTCTTACAAAGGGGCTCAACATAGTTGGGAAAAGGCTAGGCAGATTGATTTTGAGGGGTCATAATTTACTGTATTTTTTTTTAATTTATTGCCCCACTGCTGGGCAAAAGCCTCTTCTCATATTGAGAAGAGTGTTCAAGCCAACTCCCTGCGCACACGCACACACATACAAACCGCCGCCAGCGACGCACGATGCACACACACCACGTTGCGCCCGCGATCGAAACGACCGCTAGGTATGAGTCGTTACGTGATTTTCGCGAAACGGAACGTAACTAGTGACTTGGAACGCGTCACCTTTTTTGAAAACTAGTGATTTTAGTAACTAATTCTATTCGGTGATTATATCGAAGTGTAACAGTTATTTGCGAAAGGAAAATATAAATGGTTACTTAAAGTAATACGTTACGTTAGCTTAAGTTTTTATAACGAATAAGTTTTTATAGCTACAAGTAGGTCAAGTAGTTACTCCATCAACGTAATACTAACACAAATAAACTTCCCTTCATCAGGGCAGTACATATTACGCGCGAAACAAACGACATGCTCTCACAAAAATCTCTTTATATAAATGACCAAAAGTCAATAATGAATATGGTAAAAGGGCCTTTTTTTTTTTTTTTTTTTTTGGTTGGGGAATCATCATATGACTTCTCCCGCTCTGGGCGGAGCGGAAGGGCGTGTCAGACTCTTACTGACTAAAACCCACCCGTGTTCCTTCGGTTGCCTGTTGCCAGGGTCCCGGTATCCCTTTCGGACTATTCCGCAACCCTGGCAGGCATCGGTCCTAACGGACCCCGTCAGGTGTGCTGACATCTCTTTGAGGCGCGCGTGGAACAGGACGCGCCATCGACCCGGGCCTGGTCCTTATCGGACGGCGAGCTGCCCATTGCTCGCCGTCCGCAAGTGGTAAAAGGGCCTGGACCAGTGGCGTTCCTTCCATAGAAGCCCAAAAGCCCGGCTTGCCTTCAAAATTAAGCCTATCAATAAAATAAAAAAATTAACACTATATAATAATGGTGTTACCATGAACAACATAGAAAATCCGTAAATCGCTCACTTGGCTATTTTTTTTAATCGAAAAAAACCTGTCTATTTGGCCTGATTTTGACCCCTAGGCACGCCACTGGCCTGGACGTATGCTCTTCCAAACATTTTGAATAAGTTACCAAAGAACATAGCTAAAAAATTTGAAAATAAAAAAGGTTCACAAATTAAAAACATATTAAAAGCATACTTTACCGTGGAAAAGTTTAGAATGGGGGAGGGGCCTACGTGTGGGTCCACTATCAGTCAAAGTCGCTTGTGAGTAACGCATTATGTTTTGATAACGCACATAATCTTTCTAAAAAAGATTAAGCGTTATTGTACTGCAAAAATATGTCTCTTTTTGAAATAAATAGTTTGAAATTTTAATTGTTTTTTTTTTTACAACATACTTTTGTTTCGTTTCTCGCTTTTCATGCGATCACTGCATTGTAATTGTAAAAAGTTACAAAAATCACGTGTTTATGTGTGACTCGAAACTAGTTATTCGGTTACATGCCCTGTAGCCAGTTATTGTAACTAGTGACGTGAAATAACGCCCATACCTAGCGAGCGCCACGCACAGTCTTCGTGTAGCGCCACACCGCGCCACAGCGATCACCATCTCTATTGCGCGTTGCTCTGTAGATCTCTTCGAAAGTACCTATTGTAAAACTACACAACATTACAAATAATTAGCTGCATTACAAGTTTTATTTATAAATCCACTATCTGAAACACACTTACACAGATCCTTCGCTTGTTCTTAAAAGAACTGACAAAACGTTATTTTTAACCGACTTCTTCAAAAAGGAGGAGGTTCTCAATTCGTCTGTATGTTTTTTTTTTTTTTTTTTTTTTTTGTATGTTTGTTACTCGATTACTCCGTCAATTATGAATCGATTTTGATGATTCTTTTTTTGTTTGGTAGGTCATGCTTCAGAGGTGGTCCCATATAAATTTTATTAACTTTGCTTGCGTCATTTTTGAGTTAGCTTCAATATTACGTATTTTTCCCACTTAGTTTATCTAGACGATATCCTGTTTGACTCCTTCACTGTTATTTACATAGCAGGTAGTGGTATTCGGATTTGTGGGGGGTAGGTACCACAACTAAAAAGTGAAAAATAAAAACTCGGTGGCAAAAAACGGAAATTGAAAAGCAAAGACACCGACTTCCGAAATTAAAGTAATTTTTCACGTTTTTAGTGTTTTTTTTGGAAGTCGGTTGTTTTTTTTTTGTAAAAAGTTTTTATTTATCAGAATTTCATAAATTTCAGGTGTACGTGACAGAAATCGACCCCATATGCGCGTTGCAAGCCGCCATGGATGGCTTCAGAGTTGTCAAATTAAATGAGGTGAGAAACGCATTACTATACAGGGTGTTAGGGTAAACACCGTTATCCTTGCAACCAGTGGTTTGGTTTCATTTATAGAACGTAAAATCAATTGAAAATTACAACTTTTTTTTATATTTTTGAATTTACATTTTACCACAAGAGACCATTTTACCTAGCGCATAGGGCAACGAACTTGCGTCTCAACACGGGCGGGGGGTGCGGGACGTGACCTGACAGGCCGCGTCAGCTGTTTCGCTAGCAAGCACGGTGTCGGATAGAAACTTTTTAAAATCTTTTAATGAAAATAACGTTTTTTTTTGTTGTTTTCGGTCATTTATTTTTATATTTAAATCAACTACCCATAGTTAGAGTGACAGCGGTGTTTACCCTTACACCCTGTATTGCCAATCGTAATCTAAATGCGAAAGTGACTTTTTGTTTGTTAGTTTATTTGTTTGTTACGCTTTCACGCTGAAACGGCTTAACGGATTTAGATGAAATCTGGCACAGGGGTAGACCATAAGCTGGAATAGGTCATAGGATACTTTGTATTCCGATATTCCCACGGGATCGAGACTTACGCGGGTGAAACCGCGGGGCGCAGCTAGTCCTAACTAATATTATTCGAAAGTTACTCTGTCTGTCTGTTACCTTTTCACACCTAAACCACTGAACGGATTTCGACAAAATTTTCGCAAGGAGATAGATGGCACACTGGGGAAGGACATAGGGTACTTTTTATCGACATACCGCGTGGGCGAAGCCGCGGGCGGAAGCTAGTTTTGTTTATAAATAATAGACTAACAGCTTATAATATTCCTTTTCAGGTGATACGCCAGGTAGATATTGTAATAACAGCAACAGGCAACAAAGGCGTAGTCACACGCGAACACATGGAACGAATGAAGAATGGCTGCGTCGTGTGTAACATGGGACACAGCAACACTGAGATAGACGTGCACGCTCTGCGCACGCCCGACCTACTGTGGGAGAGAGTGAGGAGTCAGGTAATATAATAATAATTTAATAGAAAGAGTGGCTGTGTCGTGTACAACATGCCACACTGAGATAGACGTGCACGTTCTGCGCACGCCCGACCTATTGTGGGAGAGAGTGAGGAGTCAGGTAATATAATAATAATTTAACAGAAAGAGTGGCTGTGTCGTGTACAACATGCCACACTGAGATAGACGTCCACGTTCTGCGCACGCCCGACCTACTGTGGGAGAGAGTGAGGAGTCAGGTAATATAATAATAATTTAATAGAAAGAGTGGCTGTGTCGTGTACAACATGCCACACTGAGATAGACGTGCACGTTCTGCGCACGCCCGACCTATTGTGGGAGAGAGTGAGGAGTCAGGTAATATAATAATAATTTAACAGAAAGAGTGGCTGTATCGTGTGCAACATGCGACACAGTGAGATAGACGTGCACGCTCTGCGCACGCCCGATCTACTGTGGGAGAGAGTGAGGAGTCAGGTAATATAATAATAATTTAATAGAAAGAGTGACTGTCTCGTGTGCAACATGCCACACTGAGATAGACGTGCACGTTCTGCGCACGCCCGACCTATTGTGGGAGAGAGTGAGGAGTCAGGTAATATAATAATAATTTAACAGAAAGAGTGGCTGTATCGTGTGCAACATGCGACACAGTGAGATAGACGTGCACGCTCTGCGCACGCCCGACCTACTGTGGGAGAGAGTGAGGAGTCAGGTAATATAATAATAATTTAATAGAAAGAGTGACTGTCTCGTGTGCAACATGCGACACTGAGATAGACGTGCACGTTCTGCGCACGCCCGACCTATTGTGGGAGAGAGTGAGGAGTCAGGTAATATAATAATAATTTAATAGAAAGAGTGACTGTCTCGTGTGCAACATGCCACACTGAGATAGACGTGCACGTTCTGCGCACGCCTGATATATTGTGGGAGAGAGTGAGGAGTCAGGTAATATAATAATAATTTAACAGAAAGAGTGGCTGTGTCGTGTACAACATGCGACACAGTGAGATAGATGTGCACGCTCTGCGCACGCCCGATCTACTGTGGGAGAGAGTGAGGAGTCGTGTAATATAATATTATAAAATTATATAATATTTACAAGGCTATAAGGTAGGTGTGAGTGGAAAAGTCGGGAGGAAATTTAGTGTAATTATAGGTGATGCTCTTCAGAAAGTTCAGGTATGATCGTGGATGAAGTAAAAGGAGTATGTAAAGGTTTCTGCCAATCCCCATGGGACGTGGCCGTGAGTTTTGGTTTGTCTGTATGTGCTATTAAACTGTGTATGTCCACGTCCCCAGGTGGACCACATCATCTGGCCGCACGGCAAGCGCATCGTGCTGCTGGCCGAGGGCCGCCTGGCCAACCTGTGCTGCTCGTCGCTGCCCTCCTTCGTCGTGTCCGTCACCGCCGCCACGCAGGCGCTCGCGCTCATCGAGCTCTACAACGCGCCGCACCACCGGTACAAGGTGAGGGGGCAGCGGGAGTGGGGACGAATGAGGGGCTTTTGATACGAATCGAGCTATAGATAGCGCCGCGCCATCGCTACAAGGAGGGGGCGAGGAGGAGTTCAGTAATGGTATGGCCTTTCAAAATAATATAGGGTGTCAAGTAGCAAAGAGGTAGGTGAAGAATTGTGGAGTAATGAGGAAGGATGGATAGACGACGAGCTTTGGGACGATTGCACCTGAAATAGAAACTTGTAACTATGTATTTTAATAAAACCGCTCGTATTACAATAACATGTGGGAAAATTGAGGAATCTTGGGAAATTAAGGGACTTTAGAGTAATGAGGATGAATTTTGGAAGACATTGCGGTGAGTTGGATGGTTTAGATAGACGAGGAAATGCGTGTGAAGATGAGGAAGAATGAGGAAAATAAAATACATTTAATGAGGATGCAATTAAAAATATATAATGTATTGCTTAAGTTGGAGATAACAGGACTAGGAATCAAGATGGTTACCCAGGAGAGGAGGAGGAGATTTAGAAGATATTGTACTGCAGAAAGAGACAAGAAGAGTGATATTAGATATTAGTATGCATCCTTAGGAATGTGCAGAATATAGTAGAATGTAGATTTATCTGCTTTGGATGATGTTGTATTGCAGGAAGAGTAAAGGAATAACAAGCATGTGGGTTGAGTTTGGGGGAATAAGCGGGAGTGAGGGGGAATGACAGGGAGTGTAGAGGAATGAGGCGCAGTATATGGGAGTTTAGAGGAATTAGTAGAGAGATAGTTTTTAAGGCAGAGTTGATAATATAGTGAACTGTTCATGAAAATGTTTCCCTATTTAGATTGTAAGGAGTAAACAGTAGGATCCTTAGGTATGAATATATATATAAAAGAACTGCAGAATATAGTAGAATGTAGATATATCTGCTTTAGATGATTTTGTATTGCAGGAAGAGACTGGAAGAGTGAAGGAACAACAGGTAAGTCGAGTGAATGACAACTAGATGGGTGTCCTAAGTGTTGTTGTATGTTAGTTTATTGTAACTGTCTTTATAGGTCACGACTTCACGACTTTGGGCGTTTTTAACGTCATGCGGATTTACACGCATAAAGGATTGGCCCGCATGCGGGCGGGCATTCTTAATACACCTAGTATAATGTGTTTATTAAATGGTATGTTTAGTAAATGAGTTGTGGAGCTCAGATCAATCGCTCATGTAAAATACTAGTATTTAGTTACATTTGGTAAGCATGGAAGCCGACCCCAATAAAGTTGGGAGAAGGCTAGACAGATGTTGGTGTTTTTACGCCCGCGGGACGAAGAAGACTTGTTAGAATAAGGTGCGGGTGCGGGCGCTACGCATGCGGGCAAATCCGCATGCTACTAAAAACGCCCCTTTTTGTTATAGTGTTTTAGAGGTCACGACACGACTTCACTTCTTGTTCTTGTTTGTCATACTACAAGCTTCATAGTATCACTTGTTAGTATGTACGTGTACTGATTACCTCGTTAACCCTCGTACTCTCGGGCATTTTTTTTAACGCGGCGGTATTTTTTCGCGCATTGCATTTCCAACTCACTGCTTAGCGCCGAGAGTTGAAAATCCAACCGTTTGTTTTTTGACTCGCTGGGACGAACTCTGTTGGATTCTCAATTCTTGGCTTAACACAGAGAGTTGAAAATCCATTGAGTGATAAAAATCGCTCGTGCGTATCCGGGTTTACTCAATTGGTCCCAAGGTAATGAAATTTTTCCATTTGGATTTTATTTTTTCTTTGATGACAATAGGCTTGCCCCCAATGACATGGAACTAAACCATAATTGGAGAAATGTTGGTGTACTTCACACGCGAGATGTTATGTGTGTTTTAGGTCACAAGTTCACTCTTGTTTGTCATATTACTAGCTTTTATTTAGTTTCACATGATAGTGTGTTAAACGACTTTTTCATGGTCATCATCAGCCTACAGCAGTCCACTGCTGGACATTGCTCTCCCCCAATGTTAAGATAAAGTCAACATATTTTAGACGACTTTCTCTTGATCATCATCGGCTAATATGGCCGGCCCATTGTCACATCAGCTTGCTTATTCTGTGAGCTATGTCGACAACTATGTCACTCTGCCGGATGACTTCGTTCCGGATTCGATCCCTCAGAGATATTCCAAGCATAGCCTGTTCCATATCTCACTGAATTTATGGAAGCCCTACCATCCAACCGTCTCTTGGTCAATCAATGCCTTTTTTGGTAGACATGACATAATGCTGCGGCTAGGATCGTCTCCACACATGGGAACTCTCTGATACTGCCTTAAAATTGAATAGCAGTCTTATAAGGGGGATCGTGTTACCCAGTAACTGGGTTCTGGAGGTCAGATAGTAGTCGCTCCATGTGTAATACTGGTATTCAGCTGAATCCGGTTAGACTGGAAGCTGACCCTAACGCAGTTGGAAAAAGGCAGGCAGATGATGTTAGATAACAAAACGTAATCACAATTTCAATTAAAAAATATTTTTCGATATATTATTATATATTTTTTCTTTTTGAAAAATGTCGACGAGAACAGAGGATTTTTTTCATAAAAATATTAATTTCTGTTGCAGGCTGACGTATACCTATTACCTAAGAAAATGGACGAGTACGTGGCTAGCCTTCACCTACCCACCTTCGACGCCCACCTAACGGAACTCACCGACGAACAGGCGAAGTACTTAGGCTTGAACAAAGTAGGCCCATTTAAACCTAACTACTATAGGTACTAGCATAGAATCGCATATCGCAACAATAACGACCGGCGGTGTTGAAAGTTGCCACGCCGTCGCCCCGCAGTTGCCCCGCAGTTGCCACGCAGTTGCCACGCAGTTGCGACGCAGGTAAACGCGGCGTTTATTAGTTGTTAGTGTGTTTGCTTTGTGTAAAGTTTGTGTTTGGATGAGAGTTTTGTAATTTGTATGATATTATTAAACGCAGTGCTGAAGTAGTGGGAATGTGGCGTTTTTGTTAACCGACCGTGCCATAGGGAAGTTATGTATTTGACATAGAGCAATATATGAAATCAGAAATTCTCATGTCAATCTGAGTTCCAATTAAGAGCCAAAACGGTTAAAAATCGTCACAAAAACGCTGCGTTTTCACAACGAAATCAATTTTAAAGAAACAATGTGATCTTACCCAACAATATATATTAAACAAGGCTTGTACCGCTTTCACGATGTTCTGAAAAAACTATAGCAATGAAGAGAGAATGAATTAGAAGTAGGAAATTCTGTCAATAGTCACCAAAAAAATTCATAGTTTGGTACAAAATTATTGTTAAGACACGTATCCATTATGAATTTATTGTTTGAAGACACAGAGTTATAAATAAATGGATGATTTTACAATTGATTATACAACATGATTCAAAGTTGCGCTCATTTTTCTTCCGATATAAATGTTCATACGCACGTAAGCGCATTTTCAATGCGGATGCTTGCGAGCGGAGATCTCACTCTAGCGAATACCACCGCTAAATGTGATTCGACATTTCATCTGAATTTGATTAGGGTATGTTTCTAAAATACCTATTTATATATAATTATACAGGGTGTAAGGGTAGACACCGTTGTCACTCGAACCATAGGTAGTTGACTTAAATATAAAAATAAATAACCGAGAAACAATAAAAAAAACAAAAGTTCTGACAGACTACTGAGGGAGGGGTCGCGCTCGCGGCCGGTCAGGTCACTTCCCGAGCCACCCACCCGTGTTGAGACGCAAGTTCCTTGCCCTAGCGCCCTAGGGTGAAAGGGTGAAATAAACTTGTGGTAAAGGTAGATTTATTTTTATTTTTTAAGTTGTCATTTTCCATTGATTTTACGTTATATAACAAATCCACTGGTTTCAAGGATAACGGTGTTCACCCTAACACCCTGTATATTATTTAAATGTCTGTGGCATATCTCGGGACCCTGTAGTCCCGGACCTTTGGAAGGCGTACGAGGGGCCGAAGCCAACTCGCAGAGGTTCCTTCGACATTTTTAAGTGTTACGGCACCAACCGACGATTATCCCTTCATGCATTATGCAAGTGCATCCAAGGACAACCCCCGGTTGGTGTAGGACTATTGCAGAACATGGAATTATTATTATATTATACTACTACTATAAAAAAAGCTGTTCCATACATTTGTGTTCACTTAAATCGACATAATGTATGAAACAGCTGCTTTTTTTTTCGCGATTTCAAGTTTGGTCCCATAGAAAAAGTTGTTCAAAAGGATGAGTACAATGACCCCTTTTCGGGGTTAGCATAAACAATAAATAATGTTGTATATTATTCCTGTATTTCTGTCGCCAAACATCATTGCTGAGTTCGTAGGGCATGAGTGCCGGCGACATTACAGGCAAATGAGACCTAAAAAATCTCCATTTATTTATACTCCGTGTCTTAAAGCCATTTAGAAACACGGCAACTAATAATTGCCCATGTGTTGCCCAACAATCGCTCAACACGACATTCATAATAATTCTTAGTTACAAGAAATCGCTCACATATCGCAACATGGCGTAATGTTGCGGGCTTCAATTGTTGCCTGAAATTATGGAATCTATGTAATAAATATGTTCAAAGATGTTCACATTTTGCAGCCCACAGAAATGTATAAAAATGTATTAAGTTATTTAAAAAAAAACCGTTCAACTATTTAGGCAATTTGCACATGAATGTAATAATTGGCAAACATACGCGATTAATAGAAAATATGATATTTGGTGCATTACACAACCCACATATTTGTAATTCAATTCTGTACGTGTAGCATGACGGGTTTTTTCGACGGAAGAATAGATAAAAGACAGACACAATCACAATCTGTCATTCTGTCTATTCTTCCGTCGACAAAACCCGTTTCTATGAATCAATTGCCCGACTCAAATAAACTTTGTATCCTCAAAATTGTCAATTCAATTTGTAGCAATTCGTCTTTCTAGTTAAACTACCTACATCAGGATTGGCCTAAAGTAAAAAAATATGTTTGAAAGTGTTTTTATTTAGTAAAATGGCGGTGTGATCTGTACAAAATGTGTGCATGTAAAGATAAGAAATCATAATGTGTAAAGAGTGCTTTTAATTTGGGTTATATGTGGCGCAACTATCGCGCAACTGTGGCGCTACAGTTGCCGTACTGTCTTACATTATACATCGAGTATTAGAAAGAGACAGTGAGTGACAGAAATGAAGCTCTACAAGTCAACAATGTGCTGGGAAATAGTTGTATAACAAATAGACATACTCCGTCAATTTTCCGTGTTATAGCCATTTCATACAACTGTCAAATAATGACAGTTGTGATTTGAATATACGGATAATTTAAGTTGGTAATCAATTTCCTTAACAATTGACTGACTCTGTGTTCTGTCATGTCCATTTTTGCGGCTCAGTTATATTTCAGTTGTTCTCAGTTGTATTCACAATCGTTCAAGGCGCTTCCAAACCGAATCAAACATGTCAAAGTCAAATAATTTATTTCAATTAGGCACACAAAAGGCACTTTTGAACGTCAAAAACAAAGAAATAGAACTGATTCTAGTTCTGTTCATGTGTTTAAAAGAACTCTTTCTAAAGACTGTCCACAATTTTTTTTAAATTAAATCAATTACGCGACCGCCATTCTTTCGACAGCTATCTGCTGTCAAGGGAAAGGCAAATTCGTCATTGGAAACATGTCATTTTCGATTGGAAAACATGCCAAAAACTACAAAGAATAATGAGCTACAGTTGCGCAACTATCGCCTAAATTGAAACCACTTCAACTAATTTAAACGAGGTGCCTAGGAAGCAGATATTATGCATTTCTTTTTTGTGGTTTAAGAACCTACAGCTATACTGAAAATCTTTTGTAAATTCTTGACCAAAAAAAAAAATTGAGTAACTTTCAGGCTCGAAACATCATTTTTTGCAACAGATTAGCACCTGAGCGTAAATATGAGTACGAGATTTAGAAAGAGACTGTCGCATGAGTGACAAAGACAACGCTCTACAAAGCCGAACTTTTTCTTAAACAGCGAGGTGATTGCGTAACACACTAACAGTAGCAATGGTTTTCATTTTGACAGTTCAACAAAATTCTTTACGTTATTTACGTTGTTGAGGAGACAAATTTTTCGAACATACGAAGCAATGGCTTAACAATATCCTTCAAAATAATTCAGATTGTGATTAAAAATGTGTTACGCGATTAGGGTGCTGAATGTGCGACTGCTTATAATCAGGGAACTTAATTGTCATTGAAATTTACCAAATTGTCTACAAACTTGGCAACTTAAATTGTCCGTAAATTCGAATCACAACTGTCATCCTTTGACTGTTGGTTACCACGGCAACTTGACGTAAGTAGTGTGACAATTTCATAAACAATTAATTTCTCTGGCTGTAAATAACACTATTTTCAGTTATCAGTATCACGTTAGCTTAAAAAAAAATATTCTTTTAATAACACTATTTCTGGCTATAAATAACACTATTTTCAGTTATCAGTATCACGTTAGCTTAATAATAATTATTCTTTTTGTTGGTAAGTGCATCAATTCAGAACGGCTGGACCGATTTATTTTTTTTGATTATTTTTATAAACGTTTTGTTTTCAAAAGTTCGTAGTAGTCCGAATCAGATTCTTAGGGTATGAAAAAAAAAAAATATGGAAAATTCGGGAAAACTGAAAAGACATTTTCTATGGGAATTTTGTATGAATTATTGAAATGCAGGGCAACGTCTTGTCTGTTCAGCTATTAAAATATAATTGGCTTATATTTAGCGTTATTTTATGTCTATTTATCGCAGTATTTAATTTGATATTGTTATGTACAAAATTAGTACATTATAACGTGTGATTTGTGATTGCAATTAGGTGATATTTTATCAGTATTTTATTCAATAGATGTTTAGAAGCTGAAAAATATGGCGAAAAGTTATCTTACTGACGCACTTAGATTTGTCACTTAATAATTATAATCAATCATCATCATTTGATGCACTGCTGTCATTCTGTGACAGTCGTTACGGGGTATCGTGTTACCCAGTAACTAGGTTGTGGAGGTCTGGTAGGCAGACGATCCATGTAAAATACTGGTATTCAGCTGCATCCGTTTAGACTGGAAGCTGACCCCAACATTGGTGGGAAAAGGCTAGGCAGATGACGATTTATATGTCGCTTAGTGTAAGTAAAAACAGGCATACGAATTAAAAGAAATATCTTTACAGCTTCTAAAAATCGGTTGTAATATATTTATTTGTATATTTTGATGAAAATTATATTATTATCATATTATAATTTAGGTAAATAAATTGTATTGTGTTCATGAAAAATTGGCTATGTAATAATAATCTGTGAATAAATGTTCAATTAATGTGTATCAAAACAGCCTTATATCGTCCACCGCTGACTATAGGCTTATACGATCTTTTGGCGTCTGAATGACATTTACAGGGGGGCGCTGTTGGTAAACATTTGTGAAATTTTCACCGAGATTGTATTGAAAAAACAAAATGGCGGCATTAGTTCCGATTTTGTCCACGCGCCAAAAGATTTTGTGTATGTAAAAATCTCACCGCGATAACTTTGAGCTTGTAGTGAGTTTTCAATACTATCAACCCCTCGCATCAGCGTAGAATGACGCTTTCTATTTCTACGAAGAATAGCCACAGTTCTTTCTATACAATATGACGTTTCATTTCTCCATTTTGACATTACACCGTAGAAA
This sequence comes from Lithophane ornitopus, assembly GCA_948473465.1. Taxonomy (NCBI): domain Eukaryota; kingdom Metazoa; phylum Arthropoda; class Insecta; order Lepidoptera; family Noctuidae; genus Lithophane; species Lithophane ornitopus. The sequence goes on along the minus strand of OX419641.1, from coordinate 1,718,224 downwards.
TCCTTTTACAATCTGCCATTTTGTCTTTCGTTTCTAACGATCTTTGTCTAGGTCCTTTTCTATGTAGACTATTTCAGAAGAAAGTTTTCTATCCCAGACTGACAAAATCATACTGACAACTGACAGTTGCCAAGCCAATTTGATTTTGTAATCGCCACGCTAGACAGGTGAAAACTTTCTACTCGACGGCCACAAAGTATACACGGTTATCTACAAAATCATGATTTTACAGAAGAGCGTTTTGAACGCAAAACTGTGATAATTAATTAACAAAGCTTTCTTCACCCATTTTTCATCAATTAGTTAATAGGGCATTACCAAGGACTGCCAGGGTTGCGGGAAAGTCCAAAAGGGATACCGGGACCCTTGGCAACAGGCAACTTAAGGAACACGGGTGGGTTTTAGTCAGTAAGAGTCTGACACGCCCTCCCGCTCCGCCCAGAGCGGGAGAAGTCATTTGATAATTTCCAAACTGAAAAAAAAGGGCAATGGAAATGGTTAAAGACAATAGTAATGTAGTATTTTTTTGTTTCAAAATACGATACTTTGAGACTTTGAGAAAAATTGTTGTAGTTGACGTGACTTAATATCAGTAAAAATTGAGAATCAAACAGAAAAAAAAAAATCCTATGACAAAACAAAGAATTCTGAGTCGAATTATATAAAAGAGTGTATTTCGTAAAAAGTGCCGTTTACTCTTTCTAATTTGGTGCCGTCGTACTGTCCACACGAAACGTAATTTTTGTCTACTCTTCCGTCGACAAAACGGGGCTCGTGTTACGCCTGCAGGCGGAATGATAACTCACTGCAACTAAATTTTCACAGTGAGATATTTACGGAATAGACCGGCAGGAATCTGAACATCAGGCTCGAAACTTGGGTGTAACATACTAGCTTTCCCCTTCAGGGTAAAACCGTAAAGCTATCCGAATGTAAGGGTTATAAATAAGAGGGTTACAATTTATCTTAAAGTTTTTAGTTTACATATGTTGGCAATTTAAAATTTTAGTTTTATTAACCAAATATTATTAATTTAGTACAAATAATTATAATTTATGTACCAATGCAATGGAATACAAATCATGTAACTGGTTACTGCCTATACCCCTGTTGATATGTAGCGCAATTATATTGATCTCATGTAAGTTGAAGTGAGAATTTCTTTTTTATTAAATCATTACTATATTTATCTAACGAAGGGCGTTCCCTAACCTTCAATAATAGGTATAGCGCCAATACATGCAAAAAAATATAACCATAAAAAAAAAGTTTTTTTTTAATAGTAAATTATTTTTATTATCATTTATTTAACAGATCATACAATCCAACTTGTTAGTAATCATGTACATACACATCTTACACACTAGTGTTAGTAAATTATACTTGGCAAATCCCGTAAAATAATTAAAAATAATGTCAAAATAATTAATAGCAACAATGTCAAAATCGTTCACAATAATGTCAGAATCGCCACCAATAAAATCAAAATTATTAATAATACAATAATCAAAACATTATTTTAAAGCACGGTTTGAAGGGAATACTTGTGTCCTGGTCCAGTGTCTTAGTATTAGACCTTCCGCCCTATCGGCCTCGGTGATCAAGAGGCTGTTGGCGCTGATGCGGCATCAGGGAGGCGACACAAAAAAAAAAACACGTAAAATACTCTCAAAACATATTAAATTGAAACGGAAAAGAAACACTCTGTATACGCACCCTTGTCACACTTTTATTTCTACGTTGAAATAAAAGTGTGCTTGTACAGAGTGTTTATTTTACGTATCAATGTAATGGTTTTGTCAATATTTCACTAGTCATTATTTTTTTTACTGTCAATGTTTTTTTTAGCTTGTACGTTATATTATTACGGGTTAGCGGGAACACCCTTTGTTAGTTAACATACTGTATATTGGGCATTATACAGGTGGGGTTTTAAAACTGGGGTTTCGATTATACATTATATTATCGTTTGGTATAGGAAAAATTGTTTTCAAAATTCCATCTTGAGATTTTCAATATCATTAAAATAATATTCATTTAGGGATTTCCGAATGACCTTTTCAGAAATTAAGGATTCCTGTTGAAAAACTCAACCAGAGTAGTATTTTTTCTGAAAAACTATGGCATTCCGAAAATGACTACGAGTAAATATTAATTTCTCAAATAGTAAAAGAAATTCTCGCTTTTGATTTAAAACCAAATGCATTAAACGCACAAGGCTGTCAATACGTTACAATAGCTTGCCTAGTGCGTTATTAGAAAGAAAAAAATAGATACAAGAAATTGAAAAACACAGGGCCGTCAATTACGGTATGTCGCGAATGCAAAGGAATTAATTTTTTATTTAACAATTTTCTCGACAAAAAATCATCACCAAGTCACCTTTTTCTATATAAAATCTCCATTGGAACAGTCAGAAATACAGGGTGTAAGGGTACATACCGTTGTCACTAAAGCCATGGGTAGTAAAAATAAATGACCGAGTAACAATAAAAAAAAAACCGCAATTTTCATTAAAAGATTTAAAAAAGTTTCTATCCGACACCATGCTCGCTAGCGGAACAGCTGACTGACTGAGGGAGGGGTCGCGCTCGCGGCCAGTCAGGTCACATCCCACGCCACCCACCCGTGTTGAGACGCAAGTTCGTTGCCCTAGCGCCCTAGGGTGAAAGGGTGAAATATTCTTGTGGTAAAATGTCGACTTTCTAAAAAAAGGTTGTCATTTTCCATTGATTTTACGTTCTATAAATGAAACCAAACCACTGGTTTCAAGGATAACGGTGTTTACCCTAACACCCTGTTTAATGATGCCGAGAAGCAAGAAGATTTCTAATCCACTCGGCCTATTGCAGTCCACTACTGGTTATAGCTCTCTCCCTCGTTGCCATAACACCCGGTTTTCGGCCTTCCGCGTCCAATCTATGTGCGATCTCTTCTTTCATATTTCATCATCATCATTTCAGCCGAAACACGTCCACTGCTGGACATAGGCCTCCTCTAAGCACCGCCACTTCGACCGGTTCTGTGCTTCTCGCATCCAGCGGATTCCCGGTCATCCCGGGTTCATCGGTCCACCTTGTGGGGGACCTTCCAACGCTACGTCTTCCGGTACGCGGTCGCCACTCCAGAACCTTTCGGCCCCATCGGCCATCTGTTCTGTGAGCAATGTGCCCTGCCCACTGCCACATAAGTTTGGCAATACTTCGGGCTATGTCGGTTAGCTTGGTTCTCCTACGGATCTCTTCATTTCTGGATTCGATCACGCAGGGAAACTCAGAGCTTAACCCTCTCCATTGCCCTTTGATTCATATTTGCAAACGTGATAATAGCTAAAATGCGTGCATGCCTAGAGTTGCACCCTAATTTAATTCCATGCACCCAGTTTGCTCCTATGTTCCCAGATTGCTCCTAAACACCCGGGTTGCTCTTATACACCCAGGTTGCTCCAACGCACCCTAATTGCTCACATGTACCCTAATTGCTCCGTTACGCCCGCTTCAGACGGCCCTGTAGGTGGTCCACCGCCATTTGTAATTACTGTAGAGTAAATAAGGGTATTGTTGCTATGTTTCTAATAAATATACGTTTAGAAAAATGAAAAATATGTGTTTTATTTATTTAAATTTTAAAATTCAACGACCTCTACAGATAAGGAATGAGCATTGAACACCGCGCTCGTGTTACCCAATAACTGGGTTGTGGAGGCCAGATAGGCAGTCGCTCCATTTAAAATACTGGTATTCAGCTGCATCCGGTAAGACTGGAAGCCGAACCCAACATAGTTGGGAAAAGGTTAGGCATATACAGAATCGCGTTTTTCCACACATATTTGTCATGACTGGCGCTCAAAAGTATGCATTTTTAAAATCAGTTGACGTAATTACCTTATCACTCGTAGGTGCACTAAGCTGATATCATTAGATATTCGGAGATATACCGTCACTCTATATTCGTTCAAGTGTCGCCACCTTTTTTCCCCACTACCGAAACTCACAAAAAAGCAAAAGAAATATATACGGCACAAATGATGCTTTTTTCGCGCGCACACAATAAAATATGCGTAACACATTTGTTGCTGCCTAATGCACACAGGCTCAAAACGGGCTGGCACTAGAAATTATAACCGTGGCATCTTCTCATAGTATCGAAAATAACGTATTGCACAGTTCTAATATTGCCCACTGGAGAAGAAGTTGTTTAACAAAATATGAGAAAACCATGCATACCGACGCCAAGTGCCAGCAGCGTAGCTCTGAGCGAAAATTATGGATACACAGCAAATTATTTGTACGCGCTAATTGACAAATCGAAGAAAACACCAGAGGGAGGACACAACCAAATGAATCTTAAGGCGAAATGGGAGTGACGAGAGCCGAGGGGGGCGCCCGCGCGCAATTTTAGTGCACTATGTTTACAAATATTTAATTTTATTTCTATTTGTATAGAAAAAATAAGTCCATAATCCCTTAAAGTATTTAATAGTGAATACGTAGACAACATACATACATAATCAGCCTATAATGTTCCCACTGCTGGGACACAGGCCTCCTCTCTGTAAGAGGGAGCGGGCCGTAATCCACCACGCGGGCCCAGTGCGGGTTGGTAGATGTCACATGTCTTCGGATTTTTGGTTGTAGGACATGCCGGTTTAAATTAATTTTTATTTTATTTTATTACAATTGCTTTGATAACAATCGAATGGAATAGGTTTTTCCTCCGTGGGTTTTTCTATTTAAAAAAGCAGATTTTAAGGAAACTGCGGTTTTTTTGTACCTATCGAGGAAAGTTTTGTCAATCGTGTTTCGGGCCTCATACCCTAAAGATACTCTTCAATTTTCGTAATCATAGAAAAACGCAAATGCGTTGTTTTTTTTTAGAGAAACATTGATTTTGCGTGAAGTCGAATCGCATCAAAACATCTGCTTTGGAACCAGAAATGCATAACTCCGGGCCAGCGTTAGATCCATCCTGAGACCTACATGACAATGGTAAATCTCTTCGAGACTGCTCTCTCGAGAGAAAATTAGAACGCGCGAGAGTCTAGAATAACTCGATGGGCTCGACTCGACGATGGAACAATCTACAGAATAAAAAGACTATGAGTATTTGACGAGTATCCTTCTTAATATTAACCGCATGTATAATGGTATTGATCATCATGGTGCGTCTACCTGTAGTGACCAAATATTACAGCTATCAATTAAATATATTTTCTCATTCATACTTTCCATCACGCTGTCTATTTTTTAACCGACTTCTTCAAAAAGGAGGAGGTTCTCAATTCGTTTGTTTTTTTTTTTTTTGTGTGTATGTTACACGATTTCTCCATTATGAATCGATTTTGATGATTTTTTGTATGGTAGGTCATGCTTCCGAGGTGGTCCCATATACATTTTATTAACATTGCTTGCGTAGCTTTTGAGTTAGCTTCAATATTACGTATTTTTCCCCACTTAGTTTATCTAGACGATGTTTTCATTTACTCCTTCACTGTTATTTACATCAGCTAGTGGTATTCGAATTTGTGTGGGGTATGTACCACAACAAAAAAAATAAAAACAATAAAAAACCGACTTCCAAAAAAAAAAAACTCAAAACTGAAAAATTACTTTAATTTCGGAAGTCGGTGGCAAAAAACGAAAATTGAAAAGCAAAGACACCGACTTTTTCTTTTAATACATTAAATCTTCCTTGTCCTTTTAACACTCGTAGGTCACAATTTTATTTGATTCATTAATAGAACAATATTAATTATTATAATAATTAATTATTAGATTTGAATTGAATGAAACTTTAGAATTCTGCATGCTAAAAAACAAGTTAGTTATTATATATGAAAATTAACATAGATACAGAATTAAGTATGATGGCCTGACGTTACCCGACCGTGGATTATTTTTGTTTATCGATCGGCGCAGTTACCGTATTCTTTAGACGGCGCAGATCCTAAAAAAACAAAGTTATTTATGTCACGCCTCGTTGTCATGACAACGCTCAGACCCTATGGAGACTGTAAGATGAATAATTATCAGTAAAACATAGTCTATACCAATGTTTTTCAACCTTTTTCATGACACGGCCCCATTAGTATGAAGAAATATTTCACGAACCGTTGCTTTTTTTTTCATGTATTTTATTTTGTGACTAATATTCAATCCAACATATTCATTTATTTTTCATAATTAGGGTTCGGATAAATACATAATGAAGTACGTAAAACACATTTTTTTTTACATAGAATGCCGTCGCCAATTGATAACGCGATTGACGTGCTTAGGTACGACCACGGCCGATGCCACGATTTTATGTTTAATTGATGCAATCTTTTTTTTTTTTTTACTGCAGTAGCATTCCCAACCTTTTGCAACTCCCCTATAGAAGCTTCGCGACCTACAGAGGCCTAGCGACCCCCCAGAGGGACGCGACACACAGGTTGAAAAACACTGCCCTATATAAAAAAGTACTTCTCTGTGATCAGTCAATCATAGGCAGCCATTGTGAACAGTCGTGTGTTACCAATTTTTCCCAACAATGGCAACTGATAACGACTGATCTGACTACAGATGTCATAATTCACAATGTAGCCGAGTCTAAACCGCCAAAGTCTAGTAACGGCCTGATAAAAAAAGAGGTAGTTATGCACATTTACGCCAGTCAAGTGATGGAAATTGAAGACGTGGCGGACGACGTGGTGGAAATGGAGCCTGAAGAGGCGATGGAGGAACATCGTGTAGTTTTGGACAAACTCGAGTTTAAAGAGGAAGCCAATGAATGTCAATCAAGCGGAGGATCTGCCGGAATATGCAAGAATGATCATTCTTCACGATGACATTCATAAAACCTTCGAGGATAATCAAGCGGCGGCGCGCGGCGTTCTTGGAAAGATGCTGAGATGTGTAAGTGCTTTTGATTTTGATGTTAACAAAAATTAGCACTTTAAAGCTGAATATTTCGCAAAAGGATTCCTGAATTCAAAAATGGTTTTCACAAACTCAATATTCGTTTTACGTGTAGGGGAGGTACCACGGATAACTACAAGAGGTACCCTAAAAAAAATTTTTTTTCATTATTTCATTTTACCCCTTTGTCGGAGTTATTTATAATGTATACCCATAAAAAATACAGCTTTCTACTACTAAGAGTCTCTGAGCTAAGCCGCGGACAGACAGACGGACATGGTGAAACTATAAGGGTTCCTTGTTGACTACGGAACCCTAAAAACGATCATCTGTCACCACACAGTCAGATCTGTTTCCCAGAGAGGCATCATGGATTTCCATGTTCGTTTGGTCCCTCTTGCTTTCTGCACTCTCATCACATATGTATTCCCTGGCCTACCTATTTATACCCTACTAATATTATAACTGTGTAAGGTATATCTTACTTCTTCATGCAATAGACTACTGAACAGATTGTGATGAAACTTGGTATGTACAGTCACGGACTTTAATTATAAATTGATGAGCCACCTTCAAACTTTTCAATTTTACAGTTTCATACATTCACGTGATTACTCGATTAAACACGAACTCAAACCGCACGCTCGTAAACAAGGTGACCAATAAATTACTTATAATCGGAAATAGTCTTATCCATAGAGGTTGACTTATAAGTTCTCAATGATAAAAAATAAATAAAATGTTGCATTAAGTTTATCCAATCTATTTGATACTGACCTCCTTTGAATCAGAGCTCATCAACTCGATTATTCTGAAAACATATCTGAAGACATTGACAGTTGAAATGTCGATGTCAGAGACGTTAATTTCGATGTTGTCGAAATGACTGATGAATATTTCTCCGTACGCTAACGTTACTATCGCTACGCTTCAACAATCGTTGCTAGGTTACTGTTGCTAGACCTGCAATTGGTTGACTTTGGGTAGTCACTCCGCTGTCAAGTTTGTAGTTCTGGCTCTCAGGTTAGCCAACCGGTAAAGTTATTAAATATAATTTTCTTCTACTAATACGAAGACATTATGACTTTCCGTGTCAGGAACCGAATAAACCCGATTTGCATTACACGGCTAAAATACGAACAGTGCCAGGTGGCTCATCAATTAAAGTCCGTGACTGTACATACCTAGACAGAAAGAAGCCAAAAAAATTGCCGCTAGGGGGCGTCGATGAGGTGCTTCCCTAGGGCGCTCTCGACATTTATTCCGCCACTGACAGAACCGGTCGAAGTGGCGGTGCGTGGGCCAAGCACCGCCACTTCCGCCTGTCCAGCAGTGGACGTCTTTCAGTTGAAATAATGAAAAATGTCTTCGCACACAAAGCCTAGTCGTATACAAAAAGAAAGCTGGCAGCCTACCAGCGCTTATAGGAACCGGTCCATGCAGATAGCCCGCGCTGGCATTTATATGAACAAGCCCCGATAAGCGCCGAACGTCGCCGACAATCTTCGACACACGCCGTCGCCGCGCGCCTTTTTACCCGACTACGGCGAAGCAAAAAGGAGGGTTATGATTTTGACCGGTATGTATGTATGTATGTGTGTTCATCTGTTCCCTCCTATCATCTAAACCACTCATCACAATTTGACAAATGAGGTATCGTTGGAAGCCTCTTGATCGACCGCTGGTTATAGGCCATGTGACGTCACATTAAATTAAAAATAGCGCCCTCTAGAGGACATAAAGTCAGGAATTTGAAAAAAAAAAATTGTTTAATCGTACCATGTTAGGTATTAAATGAAAGGGTTTAATGAGCACATTTCAAAAATATATATATATTATAACCCAAAAAGAATTTAAAAAAAAAATAAGTATTAAAAATTTAAACCCAACTACGACTAAAAAGGTATAAACAAGACACCACAGACAGACAAATTAAAAATCCGGAGTCACACGTGTTAGGGCATAAATCGAACAGATTACGTGTGACTCCGGATTTTTAATTTGTCTGTCTGTGGTGTCTTGTTTATACTTTTTTAGTCGTAGTTGGGTTTTTAACTAACTAACCTAACCGCTTGCTTTATGTAACTGTTACCACAATGGACCAGCGCCGATAAGCGCTGGTAGATCGGCGCCGGCTACCAGCTTTCTTTCTGTATACGGCGTTAAGGCAAAAACTTGTAATTTTCTATTTTCAAAAAGAAAGGAAAAATATATCATAATTACTTTTCAGTTACGCGAAATACGTGATTAATCATGATTTTCCGACAATTTAAGTCGGAACTAAATCTTTACAAAGACAGGTTAGTATTGTAACGAGCTAATCTCCACGTTTATCGATATCATTACTTTTCTTTAATACCCAAAATAATACTGCAATAAAACGGATTACTTATTATCTAAACCTTTATGTTACCCTAGCTACTGCCGGCGACTTCGCCCGCATGCAATAAGACCATAAGACCTGAGGCCCTAGACAAAGTGACATTCTATCAGCGATAACGATGATGGAAACGGCAAAAATGTATAGGACTGACATAAGCTATCGAAAAGCTTATGTCAATCCTGTTGAAGGTCGTTGTAGAAATACGAAACGCTTTCGAAGCGATTGTCACTTGTCTAGGACCTCCACTTTATAGTTATTAGTACTAGTTGTAGCTTGTGACTTCGTCTACGATCCAGGATAAAAAGTACCCTATGTCCTTCTACGGATTGGTCTACCTTTGTGACAAATTTCATCCAAATCCGTTCAACCGTTTCAGCGTGAAAGCGTAACAAACAAACAAACTCACTTTCGTATTTATAATATTAGTTAGGATATACTTTTATTTGTTTGAATACCTATTCTGTATTAAGAATGTTGTGAATTCATTTGTCCTTTCCTAATCTTTGTAAAAGCATCTCTTATTGGATACCAATCATGGTTCTTATATGGGAAAAATAAGCTTTTGTGAGGAAGTGATCTCTGTAATCTCCACTTTTGACTGCTTGGCAAAATCAACCGGAATACTCTTATACCTACGATCAGAAGTTTATAAAGAAAAAGTGATCTGATTTCTTCTCTATGTTTCTACATACATTTTAATTTTTTCTTGGAAAAGTTCTTGTTGATTAGATTCTGAAACTGTTTGAGAAAGTGTTATTTTTGGAAAAATTATGTTATCAGTGTCGAAAATATCTAAGTGTTAATAAAAGATTGTGGCGATACGGTGACAAGAATTACTAGAAAGGTAAGTTTTATGATTCAATATGCCAACTATGTTGGGGTCGGCTTAAAGGCTAACCGGATGCAGCTGAATACCAGTATTTTACATGAACTGACCGCCTATCTGACCTCCACAACCCAGTTACTGGGTAACACGATACCCCTTGGTAAGACTGGTTGACAGACTTTTGGGCTTCTGACTACCCGTAACGACTCGATCTTCGAATGACAGCCGGGACCTACGGTTTAACGTGCTTTCCGAGACACGGAGGAGTCCGGATAATACTGGATGGAAAGTGGATCTTAACCTTTGATCGACCCGTACTGTAGTACGGGTCGATCAAAGGTTAAGATCCACTTTATGGGACCATTATAGGCTGATTATGTTATGTATAACATAATCAGCCTATAATGTTCCCACTGCTGGGACACAGGCCGCCTCTCTGTGAGAGGGAGTGGGCCGTAATGCACCACGCGGGCCCAGTGCGGGTTGGTAGATGTCACATGTCTTCAAATTTTTTGGTTCTAGTATATGCCGGTTTCCTCACAATGTTTTCGTTCACTGTTTTGAGAGCAGTGGTGATGAAATCATTTACACTAAGTAAAGCGCCTGTCAGGGTTGGAACCTACGACCTACAACTCGTAAGTTGCGGCCGTTGCCACTGGGCCACCATTGCTCTACGACCCGTACAGCTGTTATTAGTTACGCACTAGCCAGATTATTCTAGACCAGTGGTGGCCCAGTGGTAACGGCCCCAACTATCGAGTTGCAGGTTCGAACCCAAGCAGGCGCTTTAAGTTGTGTAAATAATTTCATCACCACTGTTCTCAAAACGGTGAAGGACAACATCGTGAGTAAAACCGGCATGTCCTAGAACCAAAAATTTGAAGTCATGTGACATCTACCAACCTCCACTGGGCCCGCGTGGTAGGTACAGCCCACTCCCTCCCGAAGAGAGGAGGCCCAGCAGTGGGACAGTGGGAACGTTATAGGCTGATTATGCTTATACAGATTGTCAATCTGTCTAGCTTTTACCCAACTATCCTGGGGTCGGTTTCCAATCTAACCGAATGCAGCTGAATACCAGTATATTACATGGAGAGACTGTCTATCTGAACTCCACAACCCAGTAACTGGGTAATACGATACCTCTTGGTAAGACTGGTTGTCAGACTTTCGGGCTTCTGACGATACGTAACGTCTGTCAAAGATCCACGTTTGACAGCCGGGACCAACGGCTTAACGTGCTTTCTGAGGCACGGAGAAGTCTCGGTATGTAAAGATGGTCATCCATCTACGGATCAACTCTGGCAAGCGTAGCTTAACCTGATGGCCACGAGCTCCTCCTCCTGCTGCAGATTGTATGATTACAAATAATTTGCAGGTTCAGCGTCATAAAGCCATCTATAGCTTTTAACACCTGTCTTAATTGTTATCTATACTTACAGTTTTATTATGTTTTTATTTATAAACGTAGGTTGTTTCCAATATGTCGAGTTTCTCAGTTTTGTTGATACAGCTGTACATGGAAGTAGATAAACATATACGTATACATTGGTAATAGAGATGTTTGATAGAAATACCATCTTTTTTCATTTACATAACATAACATCACGCCTGTAATCCCCGAAGGGTTAGTCAGAGGTGTACCTATAGGGCTCCTCAATTTGCCAGTTATGTTCAAGTCCCATGTAATAGGAGGGGAGCCTATTGCCATCAACCGGGCACAATTCCAGACAGAGTAACAAAATCAGCTGTTCCCTACATTTATGTTCGCATATCTCGTCAAATGTAGGGAACAGCTGATATTTTCTCGCGATTTCAGTGTTGGTCATATTGAAAGTTGTTTATAATGATGAGTACAATGACCCCTTAAAATATTTCATGTATGAAAATATACCTACACCTTATATAAATTGAATTGCCTTATAATCAAACAATCAATCAGCTTAGCCTTTTCCCAGCTATATTGGGGTCGGCTTTAGTCTAACCAGATGCAGCTGAATATCAGTATTTTACATGGAGCGACTTCCTATCTGATCTTCACAATCCAGTAACTGGTTAATAAGATACCCCTTGGTAAGACTGGTTGTCAGATTGTCGCGCTTCTGACGACCCGTAACGACTGTCAAAGATCCACGTTTGACAGCCGTGACCAAAGGCACCGAGGTAAATCTGTCAGTCAATCAGATCTGATTGGTAAAACAAGGTAATAAATAATCACAAATCATTAATATTAAATATTATAATTGTCGACAAAAAACAAACACGCTGTATATGTGATAATAATTAAAAACCAGCGTATCTTTAGCGACGAATTGTAGATTAATTAAATAACATGTGTATCAACTCATTATCAGATGCCAACGATTAGTCTTTCGTAGTGTGACAGTGAAATATCTAACATAATGAAAAATGTTTTTTCCACAACGTAAATAATTCTTAGTGAAATCCTAGTGAATTTTGAACTCAGTGAGTTTTGAAAGCGGTGAGTGATGTATTTTTTCATAGTGATATAGTGATGTTAAGAAGCAGAACTAGTGATCATCAGAAATTCTTTATTTATTCATCAGTTTGTACATATTTACAACAATTTAAACGGTGACTCCCAAACTGGGCGTTTGCCTGTATCTTGGGGATCGGAAGCATGGAATTAGTATGTTCTTTGGTCGAAAGTCAGTGGTATTAAATATTCTCTAAACATAACTTCGAAATTCAACCGGTGTCTCGTTGTAAATCCGCGATGATTTACTTTAAAAACAAATGAATTCGCTTTCGAATTGAGTGCGCTCACTTGAGTGAGGTCCCAAGTGAACTTCATAGTAGTGAGGGTGAAATTATTGTATTAATAGCTGCGCCCCGCGGTTTCACCCGCGTAACTGTCGAACCACTGGGAATATTGGGATAAAAAGTATCCTATGTCCTATTCCAGGTCATGGTCTACCCATGTGCCAAATTTCATTTAAATCCGTTCAGCCGTTTTGGCGTTAAAGCGTATCAAACAAACAAACTAACTTTCGCATTTATAATATTAGTTAGGATTTCTTTCTAATTGTTTACTGATGCCTCGTTGGTCTAGTGGTCCCAAGCACTACTGCTGAGCATCAGGTCCTGTTTTCGATTCCCAGGTCGGGCAAAATGTTATTGGGTTTTTCATCTGGAATTGCTCAGAAGCAGCCCGCAGTCTAGATTGGTCCCCGGTTGACGGCAATAGGCTCGCCCCCTATTACATGGGACTTAAACATAACTGGCGAAATGTGGGTGTACTTTAGGTACACACCTCTGCCTAGCCCTCCGGGGAAATAAGGCGTTATGTTATGTTATATATTGTAACAATATTCTAATTTAAAAGAGTGTCCGTGGAGTTGCTTGCCCGTTCTTCTCCATAGGAACCTACTACGCTTTGGAATGGGCAACTAGCTTTATCTTTCCGACTGACCGACTCCTTGACAATTCAAAAGTGCCTGTAATTGGTTTATTTGAAATAAATGCTTTGAGTTTGAGTTTGGGTTTGAGTTACATTGTAACTGTTAAAAATTATGAGGAGTCCTGTTTTTGGCATTGAACTTTTACAGGTCATATTGTGTGTAATAGTAAAATTATTTTTAACTTGTGTGAAATTAACAATAACAAATTGAAAAATAACAAACATTGATGTGTTACGCTTGTTTCACATGCGTTACCGATTTCAGACAATTCTCCACACTATATCTCACACATGCTGTGCCCTGTTTATCAAAAGTTATAAGTCTACATGTTAACAAGTTACCTAGAATGTTAATTTTTCGTTAAATTCATAGTTCATCTCCATATTCATAATGAGCCGTAATGTTCCCACTGCTGGGACACGGCCATCAGGTCATCTCTCTCTTTTGAACACATTTTAAATAGAATGCAATTTAAAAATTGATTATGGTAGGTATGTACTAGGCACGACACTTGTAAACTTGTAAGATGGAATAGAGAGACCCTCAGGTTTTGCTATGATTTTCTACAATTTGTAACTTACAAACAATTTTTTTATAAACAAAATCACGATAATAGTTTAAATAAAAAAAAATATAAGTACATGTGAACTAAATAATGACACTTGGTAATACAAGGCTTGTAAGTTTTGATTAACAGGGCAGTCTACATTTTAAAGAGAACCTCTGTGCAAATGCAAATAAATATATATTCTATTCTATTCTATTCTATAACCTCTGCGCAAAATTTAAGCTTTCTTGGTCCAAGGATTTGGCCAGTCCAAATCCTTGGACCAAGAAAGCTGAAATTTTAGAAAGCTTTGATGAGTGAGTCAGAATTTTTTGTTTTATTTATTAAAAATAGGATAAAGTAATGGCTTGTGGCAAAAAGATTACAGCTGCACAGATCGATTGAAAGTTAAGCTATGCTTGCCTCGGTCGGTTTGTGGATGGGTGACCATCCATTACATATTGAGACCGTTCCGTGCCTCGGAAAGCACGTAAAGCCGTTGGTCCCGGCTGTAATTCGTAGATCTTTGACAGTCGTTATGGGTAATTAGATGCTCAAAAGTCTGACAACCAGTCTTACCAAAGGGTATCGTATTACCCAGTTACTGGGTTATGCAGGTCCGATAGGCAGTCGCTCCATGTAAAATACTGGTATTCAGCTGCATCTGCAACATTGTTGGGAAAAGCCTAGGCTGATTCAGTCAATGTTGTCTTTGCACTGAATCTTTTTACCTGATAAAAATTAATATTGCCGTGCGTTAGTTTCGCAAAAACTCGAAAATGGCTCGACTGATTGTGGTGAAACTTTGGTAAGTTATTGTGTGAGCGCCGGAAGAGGTTTCTAACAAAACAAAAAATACATTGCAACATTGATAGTTTTATCTTTTATCATCTTTTGTACCCACCGCATTTTTTAAGCAAATAAACTATTTTGATTTGATTTGATTTGCTAAACAATAAACTTCCCTAACCCTACATACTGTGGGCCTATTTTTATGTTTGTACGATTAATAGTACTACAGATTTAGTAGGATTAAGACCTTACGTAAACTAGATAAAAAATATATTTACAGTAGTTATACAGGGTGTTTGGCAGAACGTTGAACATATGAAAATGGTGGATAGGTGGGGTCATCTGCTACTTATTCAGCCCTAATTTATTTGGCCCTGTTCCCCTGGATTTTTTTTTTTTTAATTTTTTTTTTTTTCTATTTTCACCACTTTCTTAACTTTAAAGTGTAATTTTTATTAAAAATGGGTAAAACAGGCAAGATTTTTTAAATTTATTTTTTTAATTGCCCTTTAAAGTTGAGAAACTGGTGAAATTAGAAGAAAGCAAAAACATTTTTTTTTAAATATCTATGGGGCCAGGGCCAAATAAATTAGGGCTGAGTTAGTAGCAGATGACCCCAAATATCCACCATTTTCGTATGTTCAACGTTCTGCCAAACACCCTGTATGACAGTAGCAGTTTGCTTCTAAAATCCGCGCTCACTGATAACGAGACCTTGTATGATTAAAGCGTTTTAAATCTTGATCTTCTGGTTAATATCAGGTTAGATAGTGGGCAAAATCGAGGCTGTCTCTTGTAAAAGCAATCTACTCCATCATTTTTAGGGTTCCGTACCCATTTTTTAGGGTTCCGTACCCAAAGGGTAAAACGGGACCCTATTATTAAGGCTCCGCTGTCTGTCTGTCCGTCTGTCACTAGGCTGTATCTCATGAACCGTGATAGTTAGATAGTTGAAATTTTCACAGATGATATAACAACAAATACTAAAACACAGAATAAAATAAATATTTAAGGGGGCTCCCATACAACAAACGTGATTTTTTTTGCTCGTTTTTGCTCGATATTGATAACGGCAACAGGTAGACGCTTGAAATATTCACAGAATATTTAATTATATTTTCGCATTAAAAATAAATAATTAAATAAAAATAAAACAAATATTTGAGGGGGGCTCCCATACAACAGACATATTTTTTTTTGCCGTTTTATAGATTGACACTTGGCCGTTTTTTTTTTTTTTTTGAGGTTGGGTAATCATCTAATGACTTCTCCCGCTCTAGCCGGAGCGGGAGGGCGTGTGAGACTTTTACCGACTAAAACCCACCCGTGTTCCTTCAGTTGCCAAGGTCCCGGTATCCCTTTCGGACTTTCCCGCAACCCTGGAGGGTTCCGTACCCAAAGGGTAAAACGGGACCCTATTACTAAGATTCCGCTGTCCGTTCGTCTCTCACCAGGCTGTATCTCATGGACCGTGATAGTTAGACAGTTTTCACAGATGATGTATTTCTGTTGAGGGTTCCGTACATACTTAGTAGGACTTAGTGGACTGTAGTAGTTTTGTTGAACATTTTCTATTTTGTTAAGAAATGAAATGAAATGAAATGAAATGAAATGAAATGAAATTGTTTATTCTGTAAATAGGATATCAGAATCACTTTTACACGTCATATTAAAAAAAAAAAAAATAAGCTCGATGAGGTCGGCGTTTCCTATCTGACTACTCTGAGAAGAAAGGCCGAAACAAACTCAGAGGTCGCAGTCTCTTTTAAGGTCCAGACATAATCTTGGTCAGGCCATATGAGGACCATGTAGATTAGAGTCTGAAATGGTCTTTTGAGGAAAGAACCACACAGATTTGAGTGGACCTGTCCAGTCAGTGCAAGCATTTGTCAGTAACCGAGGAGCTCAACTCAGAGCTTAAGGAGCTCAACTAAGTACTTACCTGGTACCTTTTGAAAGGCCTACACTGTCCTCCCATACCTAATAACACTGTAATTCGAAAATATTGTAACAGCCAATTATTTTTAAAAGAGTAACCGTGGAGTTTTTGCCGGCTCTTCTCCATAGGAAACGACCAATTGGAACCGTGCACCTATCTTCTGACGTTTCATAAGTGCCCATGTAGGTTTATGTGAAATAAAATATTTTGATTTGATTTGATGATTTTAAGTTGGCAAATTCTACTCCGCTCAACTGTCGATTGGCTTTTAGAAGGCGACAATTAAAATTCTATTTAGTGCCAGTTGGAGGTTTATAGGAGAAGCGCTAAGATAGCCCGCGAAAATAAAATTTTCTTCCCTTTTTTGGAATTTGCAAGTCAGTGTCAGTTTGTACGTTGATTACAATATTTCAAAGTCAAAGTCAAAAAAATTATTTCAAATAGGCACATAAAAGGCACTTTTGAACGTCAAAAACAAAGAAATAGAACTGATTCTAGTTGCCCCTTCCAAAAGATAGTTTTCGTATGGAGAAGAATGGGCAAGAAACTCCACCGTTATGATTCGCGACCGTAACAAATATGACTTTACAGAATTATAATCATTAGAATTAGCAATACAACTCCATAATGTAGAATTGGCCTTATATGTCAAGATTTCTTGAAATAGTAATTGAAAATGATCTAACTAATATTATAAACGCGAAAGTTTGTAAGTGTGGATTGGTATGGATGGATGGATGTTTGTTACTCTTTCACGTAAAAACTACTGAATAGATTTTAATGAAACTTAACAATAATATAGCTTATACATCAGAATAACACATAGGATACTTTTTATCCCGATATTCCCACGGGATCGAGACTTACGCGGGTGAAACCGCGGGGCGCAGCTACTTATACAATAATTTTGTCTGCAAATGTTTTCAACAACGAACAATCAATGATTATCTCGGGTGTAAATGACATTTTTATAGGTTCTCTTGTATCTTACGCTTTATGTCTAGATACGTTTTTTAAAATTAATTACATATGTTCTTCCGTCTGTCTACAGGATTAGAGAAATAAGTAGAATAAAAATACAATAGATTGAGACTATGTAAAATACTTGGGGACCTATGTATAGGCATATAAAACACTGCATTATTTGTTTATTATTTTGGAAAGAATTATAATAATAATGTATAATAGGTATGTCATTGAGGTATTTGCTTACCAGGGGTATCGTGTTAAGGCGCGACCACAAACAGGCGCGAAATCGCGTGCGCGACAAGGGTAGCGCTGCCAGTCGCGCCAATTTACACGAGGCTTTACTCAGTAACTGGGTTGTGGAGGTCAGATAGGTTTAGGTTTCTATTCAGTTGCATCCGGTTAGACTGTGAGCCGACCCCAACATAGGAAGGAAAAGGCTAGGCAGATGCTCTTTATAAATACTTATCCATTAAAATACATTTTTAAAAGTCTTTTAAAATGAAATTGTATGTTAATGACCTCTCCGACATCCTCTTAATGGATTGCTGACATATAACCAATAACCCTGTATAAGATAAGAAAGAAAAAAAAATTGGTTGCCTGTAAAGTCGGTATACGGGCGAAAGTTTTACGTGACAACGACTTTGAGTGGTAAAATAATTTTAATGTGAATATTCATTCGTAAATCTCTCTCACTCTCTCTCTCTCGCTCTGTCTCTCTCGCTCTTAGGCGGGCTAACTGTGCTCGAGTGGAAGGGACGCGTGCCTTTCACTTTTTATGTCTGTCTCTCTCGCTCTTAGGCGGGCTAACCATGCCCGAGTGGAAGGGACGCGTGCCTCTCACTCGCTCTCATTGTGAGCGCATAACGTGAGCGGAGCGTAACGCAGTTTCTTGAAGTGTCACCCGGCAAACCAATTTATAAGACGTTGTCACGTCAAAAGAAAGTAAGAAAGATAAGAAGTTCGGAAAAATGCAGGGAGGAAATATGTTATCAATTTCATGTCTAAAAAATATTCAGTGAGATCAAATCGCTTGATTCCGATTTATTGTTCTAGATTAGAATCTGGTGTACGAGTCATTGTACAAATAATTAATTAATCATAATTACGTGACCTACATGTGTTAATAAAATCAAAATTATGGAAATAGGTTTTCCTGATTGATATCTACAGAGTCATAATCAGTTGGTGAACTTTCACGGCTAAACGTAGGCCTCCAAAATTCTTCAAGGAAGATACAGACTTATACTTACTACTTACACTTTGCCAGAGAATCGACTCACTACTTACTACTTACACTTTGCCAGAGAATCGACTCACTACTTACTACTTACACTTTGCCAGAGAATGGACTCACTACTTACTACTTACACTTTGCCAGAGAATCGACTCACTACTTACTACTGTCGTCACGCTGGAGTAGTTGCACGAAGGCTGCGCTGACGTTCATATTCGGGGTCACCAATTTAGGAGTATGAGGAACAGGGTGTAAAATTCACTTATACTCCATAGAAAAGGGAGGATCCTCCGACCAGACGGGTGTTGTGTCTGGCGGGCAACTGCCCAACGATTGATGTTGGGTTCTCATATATATGTCCACTGCACGGTAAACTTTAATTGCGCGATGCAGGATTTATGTGACGTCTGTCTGACGTCAGGTCTTGATGCGTAGTTCGCATGTGGCGATGTAGATACCGCCACACTACATACACTTTTGACTCACTACTTACTACTTACACTTTGCCAGAGAATCGACTCACTACTTACTACTTACACTTTGCCAGAGAATCGACTCACTACTTACTACTTACACTTTGCCAGAGAATCGACTCACTACTTAATACTTACACTTTGCCAGAGAATCGAACCCAAGACCACACTTAACCGTGTGGTGTCTCTGCTAATACGCATCTCATGTGTCATGGCGTGTTCTGCCAGGGTTGCGGAATAGTCCGAAAGGGATACCGGGACCCTGGCAACAGGCAACTGAAGGAACACGGGTGGGTTTTAGTCAGTAAGAGTCTGACACGCCCTTCCGCTCCGCCCAGAGCGTGAGAAAACATTTTTACGACTTCCCACCCAAAAAAAAAAAAATGTGTCATGGCGTCTTTTACTTTTCTCTTGCAATAAAACGATACGTTGTTCAGATTCAAGTATTTTATTTACCACGATCAGGCAACTTTTCCTTCAGTAGTAGTCACGCTTGCGATTACTACGCCAAAGTCGCAATCTTTTTAATGTTCACAAACATACCGACGACGGTTCACCTGTTGATAAACTGACAATCGCTACTTAGACACCTGCAACACTAATAGAGTGGTCGGTTCCTGAAAAGGTCATGTGCCTGCTTGTGCAATTATTTAGTTTAAAAAAAAGAAAGAAAAGACAGAAAAGAAAGAAAGAAAATAAAGAAAGAAAAGAAAGAAAGAAAAGAAAGAAAGAAAGAAAAGAAAGAAAGAAAAGAAAGAAAAGAAAGAAAAGAAAGAAAAGAAAGAAAAGAAAGAAAAGAAAGAAAAGAAAGAAAAGAAAGAAAAGAAAGAAAAGAAAGAAAAGAAAGAAAAGAAAGAAAATTGTTTATTCTGCATAAACTTTACGCACATTAAAAAATATACCTAAAAAACTGATTTACAAATGCATAAAATACTCATTTACAAAAGTCTCGTACCTATTCAAAAGTAATATGACAAATGTCCATACTCTTTGAAAGACAATTTACCCTATTCTACTCTTTGCAATTTATATTGTATATAATGCGTAAATGTGTTGCGACATTAGCAAATAAACAGAAACAAACAATCAAAACATAAACAAAATGCCGGTTGCAGAATGGAAAAAATAACGAAATAAATTATATAGTACAGAAATCTTCCAAAAAGACGTTCCCCCGATCGATTGAACCGTGGTTCGATTGATTGGTTTTGATTGGTTCGTGGATGGGTCCACTTCATACCGAGACTTTTGCATGTCTCGTTGGTCACGGATTATCATTTGGGCGTTACGGGTAGTCAGAAGTCCGAAAGTCTGACAACCAGTCTTACCAAGGGGTATTGTGTTACACCAACTGGGTTGTGGAGGTCAGACAGGCGCGTTGTGGAGGTCGCTCCATGTAAAATACTGGTATTCAGCTGCATCCGGTTAGACTGGACGCTGACTCAACATAGTTGAGAAGAGGCTAGGCAGATTATGGTTACCGGGTACATAATAATTACGTCAATAGCTATTGTATGTAGTTTTCCCCACGTAGTACGCACGCCGTGACTAATCAGTGATAACGGTGATAATTTGATAACAGAACGTTATCAATTATAACAATCAATTATTAAAAAAATGTTTTCTATTGTTAAGATCCGGATCTCGTCTCTATCGGATAAACTAATGAGTTTATCTTCATATCTATGGTTTTATGATTTTTTTCTTGGGAATCTGAATTATTGTAGGTTTACCTTATTGTGAAGTCATCCTTGCTAAACTTGCGACAATCTAAGAAGCCCGTTTTGACGTTTGTCATCATACATACCGTGATAACTTTGTATGAACGTCTACGTAAGAGATTGAAACATCAAATTCATAATCCTAATGAATTACTATGTTATCCGTACACTATAACAATAAGTATAATTCGAAAGCATCAAGTTTCACTTTATATTGGAAAAATGCACTCAAAAACACGAATTAATCGTTGATTAATATTCTGACAGGACGTTATTACAATGTCAGGTCTTTGGGTTCGTTGCTATGGCAACGGTAGTGTTGTGAAGATTTTAACCCGTTTTTTTACCAAATAAAATCGATGTTCTGAAAAATCGATACTTTTACAAACATTAAATTTAGAAAAGAGAGTAACATAACAAATAAAATCTGATCACATATATTTTTAGCTTTCTTTTGATATTTAATATGTCAGTAAAGGATATGGTTAAAGGTTATTGTTATATTTTCTGACTCGGCTATTATGTGATTTTAGTGTTATCGTGTAAACTCGTCAACATATCTAAAAGAGGAGCGACGATCTTCGCAGGGTGTTTGGTAGCAGCTCGATGAGTTACCGAGAATTGAGCTGAATGCCGTGCAATTGGAGAGGTCCAGTAGTAGACTGCTGTAGGCTGATGATGATGACAATGACGTGTAATAAAACGATATGACTCGAGAATCAGTTTGAAGTAATGTAGATAAATTGTCGATTACAAACTCTAAGTATGATAAATCGATATGTCTCGAGAATCGGTTTTTAAAACAACCGATTGTTTTTCCCATCACTACTAACAGTATTTTGATAGGTGTCAAAGCGGGCTTCTTAGATTGTCGCGAGATTAGGTTGGGAAATTTAATTTTGGTTCATCCGAGAATAAACTTGCTATCTGTAGTGTAGAAACCATTCGCTTAGCCACTGCTAGTAACCCGTTGGTCATTACTTCATTAGTCATCCTAACTAATATTATAAATGTGAGTTTATTTGTTTGTTTGTTACGCTTTCACGCTAAAACGGCTGAACGGATTTAGATGGAATTTGGCACATGGGTAGGCCATGACCTGGAATAGGACATAGGGTACTTTTTATCCCGATATTCTCACGGGATCGAGACTTACGCAGGTGAAACCGCGGGGCGCAGCTAGTTTATTCATAAACAAGTATCTTGTATCTGAAATTACACACAAAAATTACACAATTACAGTACATAAATACACTAAAATAGATTACATTTGAATTTCATAAATTATTAAATTACAACAACAATTTACAATTACAATTATTAAATTACATAAATAGTTTACAATTACAATTTGATAAAATTACAGTTCTTCTACAGCTTATTGTCACTTATTCAATAGGTATATTTTTA
Source organism: Lithophane ornitopus (assembly GCA_948473465.1). Taxonomy (NCBI): domain Eukaryota; kingdom Metazoa; phylum Arthropoda; class Insecta; order Lepidoptera; family Noctuidae; genus Lithophane; species Lithophane ornitopus. The sequence continues at coordinate 1,695,606 of OX419641.1, read as the reverse complement.
GTTTCATTTTGAATGCGTATAATGCGTCAATAGTACTTTTAAGGGTTCCGTACCAAAAGGGTAAAACGGGACCATATAATAACTAAGGCTCCGCTGTCCGTCCGTCCGTCCGTCTGTGATCTCATGAACCGTGATAGTTAGACAGTTGAAATTTTCACAGATGATAAATAAAATAAATAAATAAATAAATAAAAGTTTATTGAGGTAAAAAGGTAAAACACTAAATACAAAGCTTAAATCTACGAAAAAATCAATTATTTTATGTGCCTGAACTAGGTCATCCTGTGTTTCAGGCGAGGCAAGGCATGGTATTTCTAAATAATCACATACTTAATTATAAAAATCTAGTCATCTAATAGGTATGTAAAAAGGTGTAAATACACAATAAAATAAATATACAATAAATCCTACTTGCTAAAGTCTTAGTACTTACATAACCTAACTTAGTTAAACTTAATTAGTACAAATACAATTTTTATTTGAATACAACTAATAATTCCTCTGTATCTTCATAGGACATACTTTGAAGAGCTTCTTTGAGAGTTCTTTTACAATTATTATAATTAAGTGAATAAATTTTGGCTCTCGCATTTAGTCTGTTATAAAGTAATGGTCCTAGGAAGACAAAAAATTTGGCTGCGAAAGCATGTTTTGTACTTTTTGTAGGGCAAACTATGTCTTTCCGTCTCTTTTTAGTTAATTCAGTGCTGTAGGGGAGGGCTGCGTGTTGTTTTAATACAATGCTCATTATGAATAACTGTCGAGCTGTTAGTACTTCACAGGATTCATAGAGCAGGTTAGTGGGAAAAAGGAAAGGGCGGCAAGTAGACACCTTGAGAATCGCTCTTTGAGCTCTCTCGATAGGTAGCAGCAAACTTTTGCCTGCTCCACCCCAAGAGGTAATGCAGTAAGTCAAAATTGACTGACAGAGAGCAAAGTAAACTCGCCTAATTAATTTTGGGTCTGCAATATAGCGTAGTTTTTTGAAAACGAATATTAGTTTACGCATTCTATTATTTAAAACTTCTATATGCTGTTTAAAAGATAGGGTTTCATCTATTATAATTCCCAGATATTTTATTTTATTAGTTATATTAATATTAGGGCACGTGAGCAAGCAATCTGCAGGGAACATACAACAGTGAGCATACAGCGTTGAGGGCAAAACAGATGTTGGTTTACGCATGGAAAACTTAATATAATTTGTCTTAGCCGCATTTAGTGTTAGTGAATTATGTTGAAGCCACTTATTTACAATATTAAAACCATGTTGCGCAAACTTGTAGACTTCATGTTCCGATTCAGCAGAAAAAAGGAGGGCAGTGTCGTCAGCGTAAGATATTATAGTGCCGTGCTCTAGGTTTAGATTACAAAGGTCATTTATGTATATCAAGAATAGAGTAGGCCCTAAAATACTTCCTTGGGGAACACCAAAGGACGTGTTTTTTTCGTCTGCACTGAGAACATTGCCAATCTTCACGCACTGGGTTCGGTCTTCTAAGTAACTTTTAAAAAGTTTCAGTTGAATACCTCTTATGCCCACTGTCTCAAGCTTGCGCAACAGAATAGGAATGGAGACTGTGTCAAAAGCCTTGGCGAGGTCCAGGAAAACCCCTACTGTGTGGTTACCCTTGTCAAGTTCCTGGGCTAGATAGTCAGTAAGATGATGTACGGCATCGGCAGTTGAAACTTTAGGTCTAAATCCATATTGATGCTCCGACAAAATTGATTTGTCCTCCAGATATTTAAACAATCTTTTATTTATGATTTTTTCCAAAATTTTTGACATAGAAGGCAGTAAAGAAATTGGTCTATAATTTGTTACTTGCTGTTTACTGCCTGTTTTGTATAAAGGGACAATAACTGCTTTTTTGAGGCACTCGGGAAAAAGACCCAAAGACAGGCACATTCGGAAAATATATGTCAGTGGTGGTACTAAAATATTCTTGAATTGTTTGATGATTTTATTCGATATATTATCCCAACCAACTGCACAGTCGTCTTTCAAAGTCATGATTATTCTTTCTACCTCAGTTTCGTCAGTGTCTAGCAGGGCGAAGGATGTTAAAGTGTTGTTACATGCAAAATGCGTGCTTGTTAGATTGTGTGATTGAACCCGATTTCTTTCGGCCAGATTCTTTCCGACGTTAACAAAGAAATTATTTGCAAAGTTAGCAGATGTCAGCGGTGTCGAATGCACTTTTAATAAACCTGAAGATGACTCATTATCTTTCGCGGTATATGTTATGTTTTTAATATGTTTCCAGATCTGTTTACTATTTGTTCCAGCCTTTTCCAGTGCAGTTTTATCGTAGTTGCTTTTAACCTTTTTGAGGAGATCATTGCAGAAATTACGATACCTTTTGTACGACAATTGCAGTATTGGATTATCTGGCTGAGATTTAGCCTTCATGTGCAGTTTATCCCTATGTTTCATACAACGAATAAGACCTGTCGTGATCCAGGGTTTTATGTTACAATTTTTGCGGCTCAATCTTGATATGACTGTGTTTCTCTGAATTGCATGTTGTATGTTTTCTATTACATACAACATACAAAACTGCGGATCAGCAGAATTGTAAACTGGATCAAAGTTAATGACGCGCAAATCTTCTTCAAGTTTATTTATTTTTAATTTAGAAATTGTGCAAGTGTTGTATTTAGGTAATTTACAGTTTATGATTAATAGGGCAGCATTGTGATCGGTTATTGTTGAGTTAACCACAAGTGCAAGTGAAGGGAAATTCGATTTAAGCATGATATGGTCCAAGCAGGAGCCACTTTGATGTGTAGGAAAATTGTGTGCGGGGAGCAAGCCATGAAAGGCGCATAGGTTGAGGTAGTCCTGAGCAGATGCATCAGCACTTCCTGGAAGAATATTAATATTAATATCACCAATTAAAATCGTGTTTTTGAAGGATGATACGTTTTGCAAGGTGTCGTTCAGAGAGTTAGTAAAATTAGTGATATTTTTAAAGAAGGGAGGCCGATATATTGCTAATATCGCAAATTCTGATCCAATTTTAACTAGCAAACTGTTAGAGTCGACGATATTAGGTTCTTCAACGGAGACATTCAAATAATTTCTGACATAAACAATCACCCCATCATTTTGATTGTAATTTATGTTACTTTTATACATATTATATCCCGGGATTAGTGGTATGTTATATTGTTTGGAAAGCCAACATTCGGTTAATACAATAACGTCACAGTTTATATCAAGACGTTGTAGAAAAATGTTAAAATTTTCGAAGTTTTTAAAAACACTGCGAATATTTTGGGTTAGTATGGTTAGTGGACTAGTGTGCGGGGAGAGATATTGTTTACAGTGTTCAACGTCACACACGTGGGATTCAGATACAGAGAAATTATCTATATCACTAATTAAATTACTTATCATATTAGTATAAAAAAACAAACAATAACACGGGCTAAAAAATACGTAATGAACGGCGCTCTTAGGCGCCTCCATAATCAACTGAATTAATATACCTTTTTTCAGCCATTATTTTCGCTGGGCAGTCAGAAGCACTTGTCTTGTGATTACTCGGCTTTTTGAAGTGCAAGCAAGTAGCACATTTTGGTTCCGCCGCCTTCTTTGTGCATTCTTTAATGGAGTGACCCTTATCACCACAGTGGCCACAGGTAACGGTGGTCTCCCGACATGATTTGGCCGCATGTCCGTACTGCTGGCAGTTATAACAGCGTGTGACTAGAGTAAAGTCTCTCACAGGGCATGACGACCAATTCACAAACACTCTGTCTTTTGATATCAGGGCTTTACGTATGTCTGCAGACACTTCTATTATATAATTACAGGTATCAGCTGATGTATTTCTGTTGCCGCTATAACAACAAATACTAAAAAACAGAATAAAATAAATATTTAAGGGGGCTCCCATTCAACACACGTGATTTTTTTCCCGTTTTTATTGATAATGGTACGGAACCCTTCGTGCGCGAGTCCGACTCGCACTTGGCCGGTTTTTATGTCTCAAGGTAACCTGTTGAATAATTGTACAGACTGGTATCATGGACTGTGTTTATAAGTGCTATATTCCTATAAATCTCTATTTATTAAAAAAAAACACTATTTATTTTTATTTATTTATTTTTTAGGCACCAAGTCCCATACAAATTATTACAAACTAATTAAAATAAATACATTACATTACCATTCATTACATTACATTGAAACATTACAATTCAAATAAAATCATAAAAATAAGATAAGTACGTAGGTACATACAATTCATTGGCTCATTCAAATACAATATGGTTAAAATTATAATCCAAAATTCCATACTATCAAACAATACATACATTACATTAAAATACTTTAGGGGTATGAGGAACAGGGTGTAAAGTTCACTTATCCACCATAGAAAAGGGAGGATCATCCGACCAGACGGGTGTTGTGTCTGGCGGGCAACTGCCCAACGATTGATTTTGGGTTCTTGTAGATACGTCCATTGCATTGCACGGTAAACTTTAACTGCGCGATGCAGGATTTATGTGACGTCAGGATTTTTGTGTGATGTCAGGTCTTTGATGCGTAGTTCGCATGTGGCGATGTAGATACCGCCACAACACCACTATGACTAGCTACTGCACGGTAAACTTTAACAGCGCGATGCAGGATTTATCTGACGTCAGAATTTTTGTGTGACGTCAGGTCTTTGATGCGTAGTTCGCATGTGGCGATGTAGATACCGCCACAACACCACTATGATTAGCTGCTAGTATGTTTGTCATCCGCCTAATTCGATTAGCTTCTACAATATAATTTCGATCGTTATCAAATTACGGAGTAATCGATAAATCAGTGCGCGAAATCTGTATGTCATACAGTATGTTCTTTCTATGTTAGTAATTATATTCTTACTTATAATTATTGTAATACGTTATTCAATCTGCCTTTTCCCAACTATGTTGAGGTCAGCTACCAGTCTAACCGGATGCAGCTGATTACCAGTATTTTACATGGAGCGACTGCATTCTGATCCCCACAACCCAGTTACTGGGTAATACGATATCCTTTGGTACCTTAGTCTGGTTGTGAGACTTTCGGGCTTATTACTACCTGGGCTTATAGCATGAACTAGAAAAAGAAATGGAAACAAGTTTGACAGCTAAGCTTTCTGAAATGGCGGAAGTTCACTCAGAGTTGCATAGTGTGAAACTCTTCTAAACTTTAAAGGCTCCTACTTTGTAATAGCAAAGGCTAGGTTATAGGGTGAAATATGCCAACATTGCCCCCCAGGGAAACTTTGCCCGTAGAACGATTTATAAGCATATGTTTGATTTGCAAAAATATCTTAATATTCTGGCAACATTGATTCACTTTGGTGGAAAATAGGTTATATGTATGGCGTGACTATCAAATGGCAAATGGCAAATTTTTTCATACATTCCACATTTCACCTTTATAAAATGTGGAATGTATGAAAAAGAGAAAATATGTCAGGATAACATTGCTCAGTGGTTTTAGTAAGAAACTTTTCATAGTGTCGTTTACATTCCTAAACTAAATCTCTTCAGCCATCTTTACCAAAATTCTTTTACTGGTTTTTATGTCATCTGGATAAAGGCCATATTTGCGTCAAAAATCAATGTGGGCAAAGTTGGGTAAAAGTCGAGATTACTTTGCCCGCCAACAAAATCGAACAAAATTTGAATTAAATGTTGAAAAATAAATTTAGCTATACTAACACATGCACATGATCTTACAGTTGTATTTGATGAAGGAAAATAGTTACGTCTCCATAGAAAAATCTTATTAAAATTGTAATTATTGGAAAAAAGTGGGCAACGTTGGCATGTTTCACGGTATGCGCCATTACTATACCTACATACTGTAGCAGCATGCGAACTACGCATCACAGTGACGTCACACAAAATTCTGCATCGAAGCAGAGTTTACCCCGCGAGCAGCATAATACATTCCCGACATCAATCAGTAGGCAGTTGCCCACCATACACAACACTCTGTTCGAAGGATCCTCCCTTTTCTATGGTTAACTGTACAAACTTTACACTTGGCAACACATCACAGCTGTTCCATACAGTTTAGAACAGTAGGTATTGAACTTTAGTGTGGAACAGCTGATTTTTTTTTCGCGATTTTATGTTGGTCCCATAGTAAAAGTTATTCAGTTCGATGGTCTAACTTCTTAAACTTTGTCAAGTTAATTTTTTAACACCTCATAGTTAAATTAATAAAGAAACCACGAATGTGTCCCATTAATTAAGAATAATTAATGAGTTATTAGCACTGTCCAAGTCATAATATTTCACAAATGTGTTGCAATACTGCTGAAATCACTACCTAATTTATTATAATCACATTATTAGCGGATTATTGGTCACAAAATCGTCTGAAATCACAGCCCAATACTTTTAAAATACCTAGATATTAGATACAAAATACCTAGTATAAGTTGGTACGTGGCGAAAAATGGAACTGACTTAAAATGTACTGAATCGCACGTCTAACTGACGTGTTCCTTAGCCAGCAGCGCCATTATGACAGACCAAGTGTCAATTGACAGAAATAATCGGTTGTTTGAAAAACCGACACACTATTAACAAATAGTATTTAATACAGTTTCTGAGAAAATGAGATTATAAAGATAGTCGATTAGATTTGTTTTATTAAACAGAATTTTTACGGTACAGTCAGCAACGCGCAGAAGTCAACGTGGTATTTACGTCGTTCATTTAAATGTATTAAGATGCTAAGGTCCATCTGCATCAGAAATAATTAAAAGCATTTAGCTCTAAACTTTAAATGATTGATAAATGAGTTTATTTCTGTAAGTAGGTTTGTACAAACACTTTTACACGTCAATGATATTTTAAAACTAGATGAGGTCGGCGTTTCCTATCTGACTACTCTGAGAAGAAAGGCCGAAACAAACTCAGAGGTCACATGCAGTTTCTCAGTCCAGACATAATCTTGGTCAGATCATGTAGATTGGTGTCTGAAATGGTCTTTTGTAGAAAGAATCACACAGATTGAGTGGACCTGTCCAGTGTCCAGTAGGCGTAGCATGACGGTTTCTATCTCTACGAAGAATAGACATAGCTTTTTCTATACAAACTGACATTTCGTTTCTTCATTTTTGACATCGCACCGTAGAAATCTTTCTACAATCTGTCATTTTGTCTTTCATTTCTAACGATCTTTGTCTAGGTCTTTATACATGTAGACTATTTCGGAAGAAAGTTTTCTACTCAAACTGTCAAAATCACACTGACAACTGACATTTGTCTATGGTAGTTAAGATAATTTGATTTTGGAATCGCCAGTAGAAAACTTTCTACTCGACGGCCAAAAAGTATAAACGGTTATCTACAAAATCATGATTTTACAAGGGAGCGTTTGAACGCAAAATTGTAATAATTAATAGAAGGACAAAGCTATCTTCTCCTATTTTACATCATTTAGTTAATAATAAGTAGTTTTAAGTACCAGGAAAGGTCTTAAGGTGAGTATTACTGTGAAATTGTTTGATCCAAAATACGGTACTTCGACACATTGAGATTTTTTTTGTAGTTGATTTAATCAGTAAAAATTGAGAATCAAACAGAAAAAAAATCCTATGACAAAACAAAGAATTCTGAGTCGAATTATGTAAAAGAGTAAATTTCGGAAAAAGTGCAGTTGACCCTTTCTACTTTGCTGCCGTCGTACTGTCTACACGAAACGTCATTTTTGTCTACTCTTCCGTCGACAAAACGGTGCTCATGCTACGCCTGCAGTCAGTGACAGAAACAGGTCGATATTTTAAATTATTTAGCGCTAAACGTTTTTAATTTAGTGATTTTTGGTGCAAGCGCTCTCCAAAGAATAACTTATTACTTCTCTTGTTCGAACATCAAGCTGTATATGAATAGTGCGAAATAATAAATAAAGGCTCCCGCAGATCGGCGCGACGCGACTGTAGTAGAACTATTTTGTATGAAAACTTCGTGGAAATTGTTATACCAAAATCGCATCGCATCGTCGCGTCGCTCTTAACTGCGGGAGAGTTTAAGCGAAAACGCCCGTTTTTTTAAATATCGTAAGGAAAGATATTTAAATTTTTTGAAAAAGTTTAAAACTTTTAAATAGGTAGCATCATCGTGACTTTCTCGTACCTAGTCAATGGTGCCGAATCTGTTGTATACAAACTAAACTAAATTTAAGTTTAGTGCATCTTTTTCTTTCTATTTCGTTATGAAAAGGACAGAAGATGAATTTTAGTTTAGTCTTGTCAATCAGCACCTGACGTAAATTGACGTAATTTTATTAGGCAAGTTTTTAATCGCGTCTAAACTTTTATGGAGTAATGACAGTTTGACAGGACTAAACTAAAATTTATCTTCTATCTTTTTCATAATGAAATAGAAAGAAAAAGGTGCACTGAACTTAAATTTAGTTTAGTTTGCGAACAACAGAATCGGCACCAATAATTATAAGTTTCGAATATTTATGACTTACTTACTGTCTTTATTTATAGCCAGCTTTTGCTCGCGTCAGAAAAGATACCTTTTCGAAAGATACACTAGCGACCCGCTTCAGCTTCGCTCGGTTTTTACGACTCGACAAAACATCGAGATTCCTTAGTAACGTAACTTTAATATTAACGTATTTAATGTAATGTAACTTTAATATTAACGTATTATACACATAAACCTTCCAGAATAAATTCTCTAAACGATGGTGAAAACCTCATCACAATCAAATCAAAGTCGCTTTTCGTGTTTGTCTATAAGTCCGCGTTGTTCTAGAAGAACATGACAACCATGCTGTTGCGTGGTTTAGTTTGTAATCGACTTTAATCTGATAAACTGATTGATAAACTATTATTATGATTGACATACATGTTCCTATTCTGACACTTTTTATTCTGATTGATACTTTGACATACTTTATTATATTTTTGTGACATTAATGTGAAAATGTTTCTACTGAATTAGTCTGTTTTTTTGTAATTTTAATGATTTGACATTTATATTTATTCGGTATCAATCGATTTTTTTTGGAATTGAATATTATTTGCATGCCCATGAGACGGTAGAATATGGAGGACTACTTTTTAAGAAAACAACTATGTACGAATTACCCATGTTTGCAAAAATAAATGTTTTGATTTGATTTGATTTGATTTGATTAATTTGTAATTGTGTAAATTACTGGAATAAAAAGTAGGTAAGTATTCCTATGTGTTAGTATAGGACATGGTCCATCTGTGAATATGCTGAACAGTTAACGCAAGATTGAGTAACAAACTTCTTCACAAAGTTACACAATTATAATGAGAGTTTTCATGACAATTCGCGCCACCAGTTGGCACCAGGTTGACAACCGGTGGCGCAATGCATTTCAACAATGAATATAAAGTTTAATGATGACGTTCATCATTCGTTTATCATTCAAAATAAAAAAAATAAAGGCGTTTTGACACTTTTGACAGGTGCCCGGACCTGACGTCAAAGTGCTGCCACCTATTGTCATTTCAAAAAACCCTCATTACCTACACAAGTACACACATTGTACGTACTTAGAAAATGTATTTGACTGTACAGAAAATGTAATCTCAGCATAAGACTCGGGTATTACTGAGTGATATCAGAAGTAAATGAGATACGGCAGACTTACTGTCGACTGCCATATATAAGGTGCTAATCCAATCTATGGGTAGACCTTTGGTGTGGGACGAAACCTGTGTCGACACTCTCGCGCCATCCCATCTTCCTAGCACGGCGTGCTGTGCTGGGGCAGCTGCTACAGGAGCAGAAAACCTCAAACGGCGCAAATATAACAACCTTATTGGGGGCTATATGTTTGAGCCGTTTGGGATTGAAATACTAGGGCCTTGGGGTCCGAGTGCTCATCGAGTATTTCGAGACATCGCTAACCGATTGGTCGACTCTTCACGTGACCAGAAGGCTGGCCTATTTTTAGCCCAAAGAATCAGCATTGCCATTCAACGTGGCAATGCTGCCAGCCTTTTGGGCACTTTTCTCATTGACAGCGATGCGGACGAATTTTCTGATGCCCAATGAACTCTCTCCCTTTTTAAAATTATTTTGTAATATAATTGTACATTCTATACGTATTTCTTTCTAAGGGCCGATTCAACCAAACCCAGATATCTTTTATTCGCGGAATAAAATTGACATCTGACAGTTTTTGTGTAGAAAATCTGTCAAAAATTTAATATTTACTCGCTGGATTAGACTTATACTAGAGATAAAAGTTTGGTCGAATTCGCCCTAAGTATAATTATGTAAGTTCCTAGAATTTGTAAATTATGTAAATAAAATTCGTAAAGGAGAAAAAAAAAAGAATATGTTAGAAATAGCCTTGTTTTGAGTGTTCTACCTGAAAACAGGGCAACAAAATGTCTACTACGATTGGACGAACATACTCTGGACAGTTACCTGATCATGGCATGGGCTTTTCTCACATACTTAATAAATAAGTTACGGAGAGAAGAAAACACTTCGGGGTTTATTTATACACGTTGCTTAAAGTTAAGTGACGTTCAATCGTCAAAATGTAGGGATAAACAGTCGCTAATCATTACTAAACTTTAAGCCACGGTTATAAATAAACCCCTTTGTTGACGCTACGCAATGACGTAGCATTGACCCTTCTTTGCAACTCACGTAGCAGCTTCGTAGCAGTGACGCTACGAAACTGTGGCGGTGCGTAGCAGTGACGCTACGAAACTGTGGCGGTGCGTAGCAGTGACGCTACGAAACTGTGGCGGTGCATAGCAGTGACGCTACGAAACTGTGGCGGTGCGTAGCAGTGACGCTACGAAACTGGCGGTGCGTAGCAGTAACGTAGCCGGATTGCTACGTCACATGTGGTGCACTAATAATTATTTAAAGCTTCAAATGGCCTCATGAAGCCGTTTGATGTCTGCGTCGACAATTTAGTACTTTATCGAGATAAAAATAAGGATGTTATTTCAATGTTATTAGAAAAAATGTTTTAGATTATTATACTCAGTTGTGAATCTATATCCATATTTTGATATGAAAATGTATAGCGTAATTGATTAGCTAATACATTCCCAGATCAGTAAAAAAAGTCAAAGATTATTTTAAAAATATATGACAACTATAAAATTGCTGGGGATAAACATAGTATATTATATCGCTATTTTAATAAATTCTTAATAAAACATGATAAGGAATTATATTGGTATTTTAAATATTATTTTATTGCGTAAGTCAGTAGTCGATTGGGTGAAATAAACTACTATGTTTGTGACTGTTTGGCTAATAAAAATGACATCATTTTAAGGTAAAAAAAAAAAGATTTTTATTTTGAAGTGCCGTGGCGTTTGTCCACCTCAGCCGTCACCACATCCAAGATTTTCTTAATAATTGGTGCCTACTACAATCTGTCACCGTACACATAATTGATATTTTGTAAGATTTACTTTTTATAATGTATGTTGACATAATTATTGTATGCCTATTAGGCAGGACATATGGAACTGTAATTTGCCTAACATCTGTCTGTATAACCTCAATCTGCCTAGCCTTTTCCCAACTATGTTGGGGTCGGCTTCCAGTCTAACCGGATGCAGCTAAATACCAGTATTTTGCATGGAGCGACTGTCTATCTGACCTCCACAACCCAGTAACTGGGTAATACGATACCCCTTGGTTAGACTGGTTGTCAGACTTTCGGGCTTCTGACGACTCGTAACGACTGTCAAAGGTCTACAAATGACAGCCGGGACCAACGGCTTAACGTGCTTTCCGAGGCACGGAGGAGTCTCGATATGTGAATATGGTCATCCATCCACGGACCAACCCCGGCAAGCGTAGCTTAACCTGATGGATCGACCCGTGCGGCTGTTATTACTTAGCCACGAGCTTCTCTGTGTCCTCTGTCTGTATAACCTATGCCCACAATAAAACGATTTGATTCGATTTCACCGAGAAACGGGATTATTCGACCCGAACGTGACGTTCCGGTGATGGCGATCGTTTGTCCACCTCGACCGAACAGGGTTATGATAGACGAAACAAAAGTCAGGCGAACAGTGCCGGTGCGACGGCAGTGTTCGGACAAGATCAAACTTGTTTCACATCGGCCCGCCACAATCTCGGGTCGATTTCTAGCGGTCGCATTGAACTGCTCAAAATTTCGGCGGCTGGGATAACGGAGCTCAGGTCAACACGCGACCATAGTACCTAAGTGTATGTATCGCTACTTCGGCGCCATAATATCTCGTTCTCGATGACGTCCTGGTGACGGCTGCGGTGGACAAACGCACTTATAGTGAATGCGGAGACAGCAACAATAAATATAACAGCTATTTTAAATTTTGGCTGCCTATCAGGGGGCTTAAAACAGTCACTTTGGCAGAATCATAATAGGCAAATATCAATCATCGTAAAATGTCACAAACTGACAATTCATAATATGATCTGCGTGCGATTCATATTAAGAAATAATTCATCTGTTTGACAGTTTTCTATGGAGATTCGTAAAATGGTCCACATAATATGAATAGCTTTTGTGTCAAATTAGAGGAATTGCTAATGACAGCTGGGATTCAGGAACTGAACTGCTTTTAGAGGAATTGCTAATGTGGCCGGTTTAGGCCCCCTGATCTCCACAACCCAGTTACTGGGTAACACGATACCCATTGGTAAGACTGGTTGTCAGACTTTCAGGCTAGTGACTACACGTAACGACTGTCAAAGATCTACTAATGACCGCCGGAACAGACGAAAACGTGCTTTCCGAGGCATGGAGTGGTCTTGATGTAGGTAATGGATGGTCACCCATCCACGAAGCGACCGCTCGATCGAACTACTAGTGCCGCGGTCGCATTGAAACGCGACTTTCATTTATAATTTATTTATTTGTTTCTCAGACCAAAAAAAAATCAAGACAGAGCACTGTCAACAGTGACGTGAGGCCGGTTTCGTTTAAATGTGTGCACTCATTGAGGTGTAGTTTGATTGTAAATAGTTGTAAATGTGTGCGTGTGAGCGTGTACGCACAGAGCGGAGGTGTACTTTTGGCATGCTTCACTGTATTGTTCGTAGCGGTCTGTCTAGGTTTTTTTTTTGGTCTGAGATCATTACCTACATCACACGGTGGAATCCCAAGGTCGGTAATATAGTAGACGGACACGCACGTCAGACGACCACAGACCGCCACGCACCGAGGAGCTTCCGATGTCTGCGATACCCCGCACGTACACCTTCCCACGGTGCGTCATCCGGGCTCGTCGGAGTACGTCCGCAAAATCACGGATCATGGGATCTCAGTACTACCAAAGATTGAGTAATTCGTCAACTCGTCCTACATGCCTACGGCCCATTTAGGACGTTCTTTTGATTTTCTGCAAGTCATCTTAGATGGGCCGTAGGCATGTAGGGCGAGTTGACGAATTACCCGAAAGATTCGCACCGGGGGAAGAACCGCAATGTATACCTACCAGTTGATTTTTGTCGTGTTTCTAATGACTGACGTCAAAGTATCCGGATGCACTGTTATATTGTCTCTGTCACGTACATACACACAAAAAATAATAATTGTACACCACATTTTATAACAAAAGATATCCATCATTGAAAAATTGATCGTAATCAATTTTATTAGCACTCAACTAAATTAATGTTATTACCATTTTTAGATAGACAATCATGGTCGATTGATCTGATAATGAATTTCATTTGGTATGCAAAGGAGCCGACTATGTACTTATCTGCGTTATTTTAATGTATTTTAATTGATATTTGTGTTTATTGAAATTGATTTAGGGATGGCACTTTAGTTATCAACATTAATGAAACCGAGGAGCTCGTGGCTAAGTAGGTTATAACAGCCGCACGGGTCTATCCATCAGGTTAAACTACTCTTGCCGGGGTTGGTCCGTGGATGGATGACCATCTTTACATACCGAGACTCGTGCGTGCCTCGGAAATCACGTTGGTCCCTGCTGTAATTCGTGGATCTTTGACAGTCGTTACGGGTCGTCAGAAGCCCGAAATTCTGACTACCAGTCTTACCAAGGGGTATCGTATTACCCAGTTACATGGTTTGTGGAGGTCAGATAGGCAGTCATTCCAAGTAAAATACTGGTATTCAGCCGCATCCGGTTAGATTGGATGCCGACCCCAAGGCTAGGCAGATTGATTAATAAAACCGCTCTATATCAAATCTGCCTAGCCTTTTCCGAACATATGTTTGCAGATGAATACCAGTATATTACATGGAGCGACTGCCTATCTGACCTCCACAGCCCAGTAACTGGGTAATACGATACCCTTTGGTTAGACTGGTTGTCAGACTTTCGGGCTTCTGACGACTCGTAATGACTGTCAAAGATCGACAAATGACAGCCGGAACCAACGGCTTAACGTGCTTTCCGAGGCACGGAGGAGTCTCGATATGTGAAAATGGTCACCCATCCACGGACCAACCCCGGCAAGCGTAGCTTAACCTGATGGATCGACCCGAGCGTCTGTTATTACTTAGCCACGAGCTCCGCCGCTAAACCGCAAAACCGCTCTATATAATCTTGTTTAATGAGGAACCAGTTTAAACTCAAATTCAAAGCATTTATTTCAATTAAACCATTTACAGGCACTTTTGAATTGTCAAGGAGCCAGAAAGATGAAGCTAGTCGCCCATCCCAAAGTATAGTAGATTCCTATGGAGTAGAACGGAGAACGCATGACACTCTTTTAAATCAAAAATATTGTTTCATAATTTTGATACTAAAATTCAAGTTGAAATTATACATCTGAGAACCATATAAAAAGACTTGCACGTTAGAAGCGTCCAAAATGACAATAAAAAAACTTTTTACAAAAAAAAAAAAACGACTTCCAACAAAAACACTAAAAAAATTAAGATTACTTTAATTTCGGAAGTCGGTGTCTTTGCTTTCCAATTTCCGTCGAAGTAGTTTTTTTTTTTTTTGTAAAAAAAAATTTATTGTCATTTTGGACGCTTCTAACGTGCAAAAATTACTTTAATTTCGGAAGTCGGTGTCTTTGCTTTCCAATTTCCGTAATTTCGGAAGTCGGTGTCTTTGCTCTCCAATTTCCGAAAACGGAAATTCAAAGTTAATAAAATTTATATGGGACCACCTCGGAAGGATGACCTACCAAACAAAAAAAGAATCATCAAAATCGATTCATAATTGGCGGAGTAATCGCGTAACAAACATACAAAAAAAAAAAAAAAAAACCTACAGACGAATTGAGAACCTCCTCCTTTTTGAAGAAGTCGGTTAAAAAAGGCCCGCCCCGCGGTTTCACCCACGTAAGTCTCGATCCCGTGGGAATATCGGGATAAAACAGTATCCTTTGTCCTAATTCAGAGCATGGTCTACCCATGTGCCAAATTTCATATAAATCCGCTCAGCCGTTTTAGCGTGAAAGCGTAACAAACAAACAAACTCACTTTCGCATTTATAATATTAAGTAGTTACGATTTTTTGCGATTATTTTCAGTTTTAGGGACAGAATTCATTAGATTATTAAAGTTAGGTATGTGGGTATAAATTCAAATAACACAATAGCTAGTAGCAGCTCTATTTAGAGGTGTTATCATCGACAAAAATTCTTCTCCGAATCAATAAAAATAATTGATTGTGAACTAAGAGATAGCGCGTATAAAATTTTGATTTTTATTCGCTATCATTATAGTCATCTACTGTTTAAAAGTAATTGGATTAATAGATGTTATCACAAGGTACATACAATGATTTCCAATTAATTTTATTTTTTGATTTTTGATAGGAAGCGAATGTTGTTCTGTAGGTACTAGGTGCAAAATTAAATTTATTGTCTTTTAATAGATTAGCATATCGAATCCATCCTAACTTAATATCCTTACATATTATAAAACAAAGTCCTCCTCCGCATCTGTCTGTCTGTCTGTTCGCGATAAACTCAAAAACTACTGCACCGATTTTCATGCTGTTTTCACCAATGGATAGAGGAAGGTTTTAGTATATAACAACCACGCAGGTGAAGCAGCAAAGTGCTAGTGTATTATAAATGCGAAAGTGAGTTAGTTTGTTTATTATGCTTTCACGCTAAAACGGCTGAACGGATTTGGATGAAATTTGGCACAGGGGTAGACCATGCTCTGAATTAGGACAAAGGATACTGTTTTATCCCGATATTCCCATGGGATCGAGACTTACGAGACACACTTGACACACTTGACACACTTGACTTACTTATACGGAGAAGGACATAGGCTACTTTTCATCCTGGATCGCAGACGAAGTCGCGAGCACAGCTAGTAATATTATAAATGCTAAAGCGAGTTTGTTTGTTTGTAACGCTTTCACGTTAAAACGGCTGAATGGCTTTAGTCTGTGTCCGCCGTTTCACCCGCGTAAGCAGGGCCTGATTAACCCTTAGGCTAATTAGGCTGCAGCCTAGGGCGCCGGGATCAGGGGGGGCGCGCTGAAATAGTGTCTTCGCATGCACTATTAATCTAGCATCATTACATTGCATTCTAGATGCTAGATGCTAGATACTAGATGCTAGACTAGACCGAGACAAAACACTAAAACTAAATGCGGTGTGAACAGAAAAAACTTGGGAGTCCCTGATTTTAACAATTTTTTTTTTTTTTTTTTCATTGTGGGAAATCATCAAATGACTTCTCCCGCTCTGGGCGCAGCGGAAGGGCGTGTCAGACTTTTACTGACTAAAACCCAACCGTGTTCCTTCAGTTGCCTATTGCCAAGGTCCCGGTATCCCTTTCGGACTTACCTGCAACCCTGGCAGGCAAGAAAGGTTGAATGTCGTGCAGATTAAAGGACAACGTTAGTTTTGCTTGCAGATCGATCTGAAAACTTTTATAGTACCACACTAATAAACAAAGTCAAAACTAATATACTACTTTTTAGGCAGACCGTAACACACCTGGCGGGGGCGCGTCCTCATAATTACCCTAGGGCGGGCAGAACTCTTGATCAGTCGCTGCGCGTAAGTCTCGATCCTGTGGGAATCTCGGGATGAAAGTATTTTATGTCCTAACTCAGGTCATGATCTACCCCTGTGCGAAGGTCCAAATCCGTTCAGCCGTTTTAGCCTGAAAGCGTTACAAACAAACTCAGTTTCGCATTTATAATATAAGTTAGGATTTAGAATTAGGTAAGTATTTTATTATATTTTCTTTCTTATTATTTGCTTTCTGCACCGGTCGACATCGCGTCAACGCAGTTGCTGGAAACCAGCGCTGAGGCTCTGTCTCGCATAGGGTCGCAGCATTATGCTGAGCGATGGCCGTTTTGCGTGGATATGACTCATAAGCTTGTTCTTTATTTTTTTTTATACGTTAACCACACTAATGTACAGAGGCGGAGTTAATGTCATAGGCATTTTCTACCACTCAGCCTTTGGGTAATGCAGAGACAAACAGTGATAGGTGCAATAGCGAAAATTGTGGAATAAATATTATTTAAATACGTAAACCTATTAAAACTATATATATATATATATAAACCTATACAATGTGGAGACGACAATACAACAATAAATGAAAACACTGCCAATACTAATGCATAAGAGTATTTTGGAACTATCAAATAAATTCTAACATGAAAATTAAAAAAGTCGTTTCTTCAAACAAACTAAATAGTAGTGATGGGCCGACTATGAGGTTTGCCGATCTTTGATTAGCTATCGTAACTAAACTATTGGATATATTTGATTATTTTTTTGTATGTAGACCGAGAACGTCATTAGATATACGAAGTTTTATTTTTTGTCGTATTGTGGTCTCCACTTTGTATATATAAATATAAGAACAAATAAATACATATAAATACACTATACTAAAACAAATTTAAAGACAAACAATTCCTCTTTCTGTTTGCGTCATGTTTACCGCAAATAAACGTTATTTTTCTTTATTTTTTAACCGACTTCCAAAAAGGTTCTTCACCTGTGCGTTATTTGTAACCAAGTTCTTCAAAAAGGAGGAAGTTCTCAATTCTTCTGTATGTTTTTTTTTGTATGTTTGTTACGCGATTACTCCGTCAATATTATGAATCGATTTTGATGATTCTTGTTTTGTTTGGTAGGTCATGCTTCAGAGGCGGTCCCATATAAATTTTATTACGTTTGTTGCTTGCGTAGTTTTTGAGTCAGCTTCAATAGTACGTAACATTTTTCCCACTTAGTATGTAAACGATGTTTTAAGTGACTCCGTCACTGTTATTTACATAGTATTCGAATTTGTGTGGGATACTGTACCACAACAAAAAGTTAAATAAAAAAAAATACAAAAAAAAAAACAACCGACTTTAAAAAAAAACACAAAGAAGTGAAAAATAACTATAATTTCGGAAGTCGGTGGTAAAAAACGAAAATTGAAAAGCAAAGACACCGACTTCCGAAATTAAAGTTATTTTTCACGTTTTAGTGTTTTTTTTTGGTAGTCGGTTATTTTTTTTTGTATAAAGTTTTTATTTTCTTCTTTCTATTAAGTAGAGCACGTTTTCCTTGCGTGCTGAAAATCGTGTAGGTACTTACTGTTATCCAAATGTTTTCCGCTCGCACTCTTATCAACAAGATCCGTTCATCAGATCACCGCAAAATGGCAAAACCGTGTCTTCACCCTGCTACCTATCTGACCATCACATTAGTCTTTCAAAAGATATTGATTAATGAATAAATTAATTAACGGAGACGCAATTTATTATTACAATATTCATGATTTTTAATTATGTACAATTACTTAAGGCGATTTCGATCTAATCTTGCCATCAGATTGATTTTTATTGACAAGTGAGTCATTCCTTTGTGTGATGAAATGGGTAGGTAAACTCTATGGGAAATATAAGTATAATAGCTGTAGTTCCATACAATTTTGTTTTATATAAAATGGAATACAACTACTTATTGACTTAAATTAATAATTATTATTATGTACAAGTACTCAATATGTACAAGTATATTTAACACATAGGTAATTAGTTTACTTGTCATTGCTCCATTTATAATTCTTTTTACCTTTTGTGGTAAAGTAATCTTATTGTAGGTGCATCGTCTTCACATATAATTATATTATAATTGATGTATACAAAATATTGTAAAACATTTTTATAAGAGTAACGGTGGAGTTTAAAAATACCTTCTGGAAGGGGCAACTAGAATCAGTTCTATTTCTTTGTTTTTGACGTTCGAAAGTGCCTTTTATGTGCCTATTTGAAATAAATTATTTGACTTTTGATCATTCGTCCGCATCGCTGTCAACAGGAAAAGTGCCCAAAAGGCTGGCAGCATTGCCACGTTGAATGGCAATGCTGATTCTTTGGCCAAAAAGCCTACGCTTCTACTACAGGATAGGCTATAGTGACCGAGCACCCAGCATAGTGCCTATGTTGGGTGACGGTAGCGCCTGAAGCCAGAGGCCCGACTCCTATTCACCCACAGCCAGCAGGCGGGCACGCTCATCAGTATTGGTGGACGTATTAATAAGATTATTCCGTATTACCTCTGAGAAAATGAGTTCACGGGCCGATCTGTATCCGTACTTCCATTGCTGTAATTCGTAGATCTTTGACAATCGTTAGACATTTTTCTTGTATACACATGTTTCTTGCCGTGAAAAACTACGGTTTCTTCGCCGTATGTACGCACGGTTGTCAGTGCTGTATGGATCACTATGGAAGCTGCTTGACAGACACGTTTTTTCTACGGCGCGGTTTATACGCCGTACCGTAAAGAAACCGTGCCGTGTATTTATTTCCTTATTTATATGTGCCTATTATTTATTTATTATTTAAATTGCGGGTACTTACGTAATTTTAGTCCGTACATTCCATGTTTCACATAACCAAATATTCACATATTAATCTCATGTAATATCTGCTCGACGTCCGAATGTCACTGCAGGGATCCAGCAGAATATCAGCGTCAGGTATATTTGCCTGACACATGCTGAGTTGGACTCCCATTTGGTGCAACGTTGAGACGCACACCGCGCTTTGTATATTTCGTTATTTTTTAAAGTATGTCATAGACTATATTGTCTCGCTGTGTCTAGTTTTCTTTTAATGGTTTTTTTTTTTTTTTGTATTTTGGCACTTTGTAGCTATTATTATTAAACCGTGCTTTTGTATGTTGTGTTGTCTTTTGTATGCAACAAATAAACGTTTTATCTATCTATCTATCTATCTATATAAACACCAGTAGTACACCAGAAAATACATAACGACAAAATACGAAAATAAACAAATTGAACACTACAAAACATACAATTGGCAGCCTTATCGCTTTCTGCGATCTCTTCCAGGCAACCTTAGAATGGACAGTGATTGCGTGGACATCAAAAATGGGGTTGTCATTGGTGCAAAATAATAAGTAGGTACTTAAACTTACCAATAGATACAATATACATAAATAAATACATACATACTGACTTTAAAAAATCAAAATCAAAAGTCATTTATTCAAACTAGGCTGAGAATCAGCACTTTTCGAACGTCAAAATTACATAAGACAGTCCCCCAAAACGCCCAACTTCACCACTTCCTAGTGCTTCAGCTGGGAAGAAGAAGTGGCGCAACAAACTCCCCAGCAGCACAGCTGTCTGTTCAGTTAGAGAAAAATTGATTCTATACAAAAGTATACAAAATCATTTACATTACATACATAAAACTTAAATCTAATTATTAGCCATATGCCATATGTCTTTTTTTTTTTTGGGTTGGTATATCGGCGTGTGCTAGACACGCCGATATACCAACCCAAAAAAAAAAAAGATAAAATTAAAAAAAAACGAGAACTACTCCAGCAGAAAAAAAAGTTAAACATAAATTACCTAAATAAAAGCCTCCAGGCACAAAGGGCGTGCCCGCTTACATATAGCTGTAACTGGAAGTTGTAATTTTTTTTTTTTTTTTTTTTTAATTATCATGTAAGTATACTAAGAACACAGGATTAGGTAATAGATGATAAACTAGGACCATCGAAGTAAAATAAATAAAAAATTAATTACTAATAGCATTAAAAGAATATTACCTACAATATTACATGTACAAAGGGCCTTACAGGTAGTTAGAAGCCGGAGCCATTTAGCTCCCTTCAAAATGGTTGACCTGAATGGTGCTGATCCATGCGTCATGTTTGTGAACGGGCGCCGTCAGTTGTGACTGGTCATCTCTTAGCTGCCATGGCTTATTTTTAATTAACCGACTTCTTCAAAAAGGAGGAGGTTCTCAATCCGTCTGAATGTTATTTTTTTTTTTTGTGTTTTACTCGATTAGTCCGCCAATTATGAATCGATTTTGATGATTCTCTTTTTGTATGGTAGGTCATGCTTCCGAGGTGGTCTGGTCCCATATAAATTTTATTAACTTTGCTTGGGTATTTTTTGAGTTACCGTCAATATGACGTATTTTTCCCACTTAGTTTATCTAGACGATGTTTTCATTTACTCCATTACTGTTATTTTCATCAGCTAGTGGTATTCCAATTTGTTTGGGGTAGGTACCACTACTAAAAAAGGGACATATAAAATAAAAATATTTTACGATAAAAACTTTTTACAAAAAAAAAACCGACTACCAAAAAAAAACACTCAAAACTGAAAAATAACTTTAATTTTATTGAAAAGCAAAGACACCAATTTTTTTGTATCAATTTTTATCTTATTAAGAGTGTCCGTGGAGTTTCTTGCCCATTCTTCTCCATAGGTGCCTACTACTCTTTGAAATGGGCAACTAGCTTCATATTTCTGACTGACCGACTCCTTGACAATTCAAAAGTGCCTGTAAATGGTTTAATTGAAATAAATGCTTTGAGTTTGAGTTTGTATATCCGATAACCAGTCCCACCCGTGTGTCGTGTTACCCAGTAACTGGTTTGTGGAGGTCAGATAGGCAGTCGCTCCATGTACCTTAGTGTGAAGGAGCTCGTCTGGGGAAGTACTGCGACCAATGACCATACATAATTATCTCTACGGCACTGGGCCCGCGTGGTAGATTACGGCCCACTTCCTCTCACAGTAAGAGGCCTGGGTCCCAGCAGTGGGCAATGTTTTATATTAGACAAGCTTTTGCTCGCGGTTTCACTCGCGAGGATGTTGGAAATAACCCGCGAGAAATTACTACTGGGATTTAACGTACCTACCCTAAGGCCGTTTGTCCACCGCACTGTGAACGCAACGAGAACGAGATCCGAAGTAGTGATAGTACATTTACTATAGCTGTGTAATCTCGTTTTCTGTTCACGATGCGGTGGAGTGTTTGTGTTAATCCAAGTTATAATCTATCTGTGTGCCAAATTTTATCGAAATCCATTCAGCCGTTTTTGCGCCAATCCGGAATATGTTCCGGCAGACGAACAGAAAAGGATATTTTCTGCCATAGACTCGTTCCCACAGCGTCATCGCAAAAGTTACTGTCAAGACGTGACATGTATAGACAATTGTGTTAAAATTCGGGTATTTTATACAGGGCGTAAGGGCCCAGGGTGTAAAAGCCCTCTGCAGACTGATGGGATAAAGGATATCATACTAAGACGACCGGTACAAGAAATTATTTCATTTATTCATTCATTAATTTATTTATTTATTATTTTATTTATTCGTGCGCCATCTGTACAACAAACTGTATGGGGTATACCCATTTTGCCCTTTGATGTACCCCACTCTATTCGTACTGGGTATGGTAGGGTATAATCAACTAGGGGTGCGGCGGGAATTTGCGCTGGTGTCGTAAATAGTGAAACTGCTCCGAGGCATTGAGCACAATCCGAGAGTGCTGCAGCGGTTGCAATTGTACGTACCCGACCGCTATGTGTGGAGGCGACGGCCCCCGCCACTGCTAGTCGTACCATCAGCCAGGACCAACTTGCTGGCCAAAACCCCTCTGACTCGAGCAATTCGCACCATCAATTATATTCAGGTCGAAATTGATATATTTACATGTCACTGGGGTGAATTCGCAAAAGTACTCTTATTTATATTATGTTATAAACAATGATCGTAATTTTATATATATACCTTGGCTATCGCATTAGGCTAAGACCTGTAATGGTAGTTTTAAGGCATTTAAATAAATAAATAAATTTCAGGAACGTTATGGGAATCCAACAAACCTGATTTTTATTATTACCTCACGCGCAATGTATCGTTACCGTGGTAAAACCCACATAGCCGCACTCTCAGTGTCGGGGAGGGCGCGCTCGAGCATTTTATCATCAATTACTGTTTTTTTTATTTTAGCTATTTTATTTACATAAAAGGTTTGCCGCGTACAGAGAATGTAATTTTACATTGAAGTAAAGGTATAGTAAGTGAAAAAACGATTAAAAAAAATTAAATCTTTCCTGAGAAAATTTCCGGTGGAATATGATTCAAAATAAGGAGCTGAATGTCCTCTGTTAATCTACGGAGGGCTGCCCCTCCACCCTGTATATTATGCAGTTTGAGAAGCACAGAACCGGTTGAACAGCCGGAAGGTACGTCTTTTGGCTCAAATTATGATAATAATAATAATATTTTTTTTTGTCTTTGACATTTCTCGGGACCCTGGGGTCCCGGCCCTTTGGAAGGCGTACGAGGGGCCGAAGCCAACTCGCAGAGGCCCAACCAATTTTAAATGGAATGAGGCACCAACCGACGATTATCCCTGTTCGCACTATGCAAGTGCAGCCAAGGACAACCCCCGGTTGGTGTAGGACTATTGCAAAACATGGAAACAAAGATATTGGGGCTATGGGTTTGGGTGGCTTAGTGAACTGGTTATATTGAACTATGGAAAGGCTATGGCCCCTGCCTGATCAATGTTATGGTATACACGGATAAAATGGCAGGGGGTGACTTGCACACTCAATAATGGGCCCCCGAAAACAGTCGCTAGCACAAAGTGACGTAGTGACAAGGGGGCAACACTTCCTGAGGTGCTTGAGGAGTGGAGAGGTATTCCACGGCTTTCAGAACAATCCCAGAGCCCGGAAGATGGTCAAGATCCCTACGAGCACTTACTGGAATACTTCCTTCCTCCGAGCACGTTTGCTCTTACGAGTCTCCACTCAAGCCAGCCAATGAAGGCAAGAATGCGGTGGGAGCTCTGTTCCTCGTCAGTGTTCACTCCAGCCGGCCAATAAAGGCAAGCCAGAGGTGAGGAACAAGACTTCTCCCGGGAGATCGGGTCCGTGGGGTCGCAACTGCCCAACAGCTCGCCACATGCTGCCCTGCGGGTTTTTGTATCTCTCTTGGTCTGGCTCCTCACTCTAGACCCGTTCCGGCAAAGTAAACTCTACCGGCACAGACCTAGAGTTCGGAGCACGCAAGCCCCACCACGACGTCAACGTAGATATACGGCGGTGGGGTTATTACTATCATTATTAATAAATTAATTATAATAATTTGTTTATTTATAAGAAGGGACACGTTTACAACAAATACAATAACCATTTAAAATAGAGCACAGTTGCTTATTTGCCTGAACTAGGTTGAACCTGTGCTTCAGGCTAGAAAGTGCATAGATACTTATTTAAATAAATTAACAATGAGTACAAAACTAATAAAAACTACAATAAAACTTAAGTATATAAAAGCAAAAATGCATGTTAGCGGTTCTATTTGCAGACAACAAGTAGATCTTCCGTCTGTGCATAATCTAGGGTTAGTAAATAATTAAGTATAATTTTTTTACAGATAAAGTAATTTAAAGTATAGATACTAAGTATTCTATTTAATCTATTATACAAAAATGGTCCTAAAAATGTAAAAAATCTTTCTACAAAGACATGCTTTGAGGTTGCATTTGATGTGCACACTATATCATTCCGCCTCTTGTTAGTATTGTCAGCTGTAAAGGTAAGCATGGTGTGTTGTTTAATACTAAGTGCATAATGTAAAGCTGGCGAACCGTCAGTACGTTACAGGATCTATATAGCTGATCTGTGGGATGATAATGATGAAGCAGTTTTATTGTCTTTTTTAAGAGCCTGCGGATTTTCCCCAAAATGAACTTTATCAGACTTTGCACCCACACTCATTCGCTAGAAGATTACTAAAGAAAATCTTATCGTCACACAATATTTAAAATATAATTCCTAAGTCATCATTGTAATCATATATTTTTGATTCTTAAAACCAATGCGTCAATGCGTTCGATTGTTAAATTATTACATTATAATGTGCAAAGTTTTATTCATAGGAGTGCCCGTTTTCCTCTATGTCACTAAGAATAATCCTTTTCCCAACTTAGTGGGGTTGGCTTCTAGTCTAACCGGATGCAGCTGAATACCAGTATTTTACATGAAGCGACTGCCTATCAGACCTACACAATTCAGTAACTGGGTAATACGATACCCCTTGGTAAGACTGGTTGTCAGACTTTCGGGCTTCTGACGACCCGTAACGACTGTCAAACATCCACGAATGACAGCCGGGACCTACGGCTTAACGTGCTTTCCGAGGCACGGAGGAGTCTCGGTATGATGAATATATATAATATAAGATGGTCACACATCCACAGAGAAACCCTGTTCAGCATAGCTTAACCTGATGGATCGATCCGTGCGGCTGTTATTACGTAGCCACGAGCTTCAATATATCACTTAGAATATATCATTCCTCTGCCCTTATCTCTAATTATTGTGTTTGTCTATTTCTTCCATACTTCTCAATTACCTCAATCTGCCTAGCCTTTTCCCAACTATGTTGAGGTCGGCTTCCAGTCTAACCGGATGCAGCTGAATACCAGTATTTTACATGGAGCGACTGCCTATCTGACCTCCACAACCCATTAACTGGGTAATACGATACCCCTTGGTAAGACTGGTGTCAGACTTTCGGGCTTCTGACTTTTGGTATAATTAATTAAGGATGACATAAAAGTAGGGAGGGAAGCCTTTCAACGCAACGTCTCCTGAATATTATAAATTCGAAATTTACTCTGTCTGTCTGTATGTTACCTTTTCACGCCTAAACCACTGAACGGATTTCGACAAAATTTGGCAAGGAGATAGATGGCATCTTGGGAAAGGACATAGGGTACTTTTTCTTTCAAAAATAATCCTATAGGGTGTGATATAGGGGATGAAATGAAATGAATGAATGAAAAAAATATGGAATGTTTGTATAGGAAACCAAGCATTTCTTAAGTATCCCGGTAGTTTCACTCACGTTCCCGTGAGACGATATCCGACATCCAATACTCAATACTCAATACATTCTTCCACGCGGGCGAAGCCGCGGGCAAAAGCTAGTGTTTTAATATTTCGCAACAAAACAAAGTTTGAACCCTCTTGGTCACGGTCAAAATTATCTATTTATGAATTAACAACAGATAGTATTTAACTTTGATAATATAATCCATTACAATAAAACATTCTTCGTCATAGATTGACGCTATCAAACGATAAATACTTTTCATTTGTCATAGATGACAAGTTAAATTAAATTTAAAATTTAAAAAACCCCCGACAAAAACAAAGCATCTGATAAACGATTTTTTTTATAACTGAGAACACACTCGATCAATTCACCTTTCAAACAAAATCAAAATCCGTTCAGTCGTTTGGTAGCTACGATGGCGCAGACAGACACACAGATACACACGTTAAACTTATAACACCCCTCTTTTTCCGTCGGGGGCTTTTTCAATCGCGGAACCCATCCACGAATCGACCGCGGTAAACGAAGCTTAACCTTCTAAACCGTACACGCCCATACCCTTCAAACCGTAAGGGTCAGCTGTCAGCTCAGACCGCGACGTGACCCGACGCTGCGCGCAATTTTTAACAAATATCGAACTTATTTTCATCACGAAAAGGTATAATTTCAGTGCGAGGGTTCACACTTGTCAAAGTACGCTGAGATGCGCGGTGCTACGCAGCGCGTGTACGTGATTGTGTAGTAAATAAATTCGATATTGTATGGGATCATAAAAAAGTGCGCATCGCTTCGCGTCTCGGTGTGACTGACTGACAAAAAATGTTTTCCAGCAGAAATAGGTGGTACACACGGCTATACATCAAGCTATATTTTTCCAGTTTATGCTGATCTCGCATTGTATAGGATTTCCGTACAATGCGTACCTATGGTGGTTGTACTTCCTAGCAGGGCTTGAAACCGGTTTTGAAATGCCGGTTAATATTGTTCATAAAACGATTAAAATACCGTTCATCGATCGTACGGTTAGTTACAAAAATGGTGTCGACTAAACCTAAATAATTTTGGTTACCGGTTCTTACAGAGAATAGAATTTTAAAACTCGCGCTAACCTGAATAAACCGGTTTTACTCGCACAAACGCATGCCCGCTGTCGCCGCCGTTTGTCACATTAATTTTCGTATTCGTTGTCGTAGAGCGAAAGCTTTGTTATTGTACTTGTAAGAGAGATGGCGTCTACTACGCCGCGCTTGTTTATGCCGTCGTATCTCAAATTAACCGGTTAATTTCGCTAAACAGAATAGGAATTTGTAAAAAAAATATTCTCCTTTATCCGGTTATAATACCGCAATCGTTTCGGGTTTGAGATCAATGACCAAACCCGGTTTGCAAAATTAACCGGTTTCCGAGCCCTGCTTCCAGCTCCAGCTCTTTTACATAAAGCTCTCCTCTTCCGCATTACATGTTCTTACACTTAAATTCAACATTAGAGCCTTCAAAATGTAATATTTTTATGTACAACATACTCAGTATCTCCCATTGTCATTACCACATTTTATCAAATTTTCAGGAAAAAATCAGTGCTATCAAATGAAATATTAATAAAAATGTTATGTATAACAAAATTATTTATCATTAAAAGTTACTTAAGAGTTAAGACTACTAAATTGTTCACATTATCTGATAATGGAGGTTCCAAGAAATGTTTTTAATAAGGCGGGCGACAGTGAGCGGCTTTCAATTTTTTATCAGGACTTTGAAGTTATTAAAAGGTGACTTAGGAGTTTATTAATAGCTGGAGATAAAGTTGTTTCATCTATCGTTTCAAACACGTAGTTATTATCAGCTAATACTTTGTTACATTGGGCAGCGCTTTTGTGAAGAGGCGGGAGAGATAGTCACTAAATTGATGCATAATCAGCCTATAATGTTCCCACTGCTGGGACACAGGCCTCCTCTCTGTGAGAGAGAGCGGGCCGTAATCCACCACGCGGGCCCAGTGCGGGTTGGTAGATGTCACATGTCTTCGAAATTTTGGTTCTAGGACATGCCGGTTTCCTCACGATGTTTTCCTTCACCGTTTTGAGAGCAGTGGTGATGAAATAATTTACACAAAGTAAAGTGCCTGTCTGGGTTCGAACATAAGACCTACAAATAGTAAGTCGCGGCCGTTACCACTGGGCCACCACTGCTCTAGTGTATTATAAAACCCAACTACGACTAAAAAGGTATAAACAAGACCCCACAGACAGACAAAATAAAAATCCGGAGTCACATGTGTTGGGGCATAAATCGAACAGATTACGTGTTTTCCGGATTTTTAATTTGTCTGTCTGTGGGGTCTTGTTTATACCTTTTTAGTCGTAGTTGGTTTTTAGTTTTTATTACTTAATAAAAAAAAAAAATCTTTTGGGGTTATAATATATATATATTTGAAATTTGTGCTCATTAAGGCCTTTCATTTGATACCCAACATGGTACGATTAAACAATTTTTTTTAGTTCCCGACTTTATGTCCTCTAGAAGTCGCCATTTTTAATTTAATGTGACGTCACACAGCGTATAACCAGTGGACAATCAAGACGCTTCCAACGATACCTAATTTGTCAAATTGTGATGAGTGCTTTAGAAGATAGGAGGGAACAGATGAACATACATACATACATACATACATACATACCGGTCAAAATCATAACCCTCCTTTTTTCTTCGCCGTAGTCGGGTAAAAATTAGAAAATCACAATTGAAGATATTTTACTGTGAATAAAGTTGTTTATAATTTCTGTTTGGTCTTTTCAGGAAGACGGACTATAGTGCAGGGATCGAGGCAGAAGCTACGATCTCTGTGTTCCCAAAAGGGAACTGGCGTTAATCAACCTAGGTAAGCAGTACCTAGACACTCATTTATTTATTTATTTATGTACACAAATACAGGGTGTAAGGAACAGCCCTCCGCAAATTAACACCGGCGGCATTCAGCGCCTCATTTTGAATCCTATTCCACCGAAAATTTTCTCAGGTTTTTTTTTTTCTTTTCGGTTACTATTCCCTTATTTCAATGTAAAATTACATTCTCTGTAGACAGCAGTCCATTTACGTAAATAAAGCTGCTACAATCAAAAAACCAGCAATGGATGTTGAAATACTATAGCAAACGACACGTGAAACTCAGAATTTACGTTGATAAATCACGCGGTGCAATCGCGCCCCCCCCGCCACGTGGTCAAAGTCAAAGTCAAATCATTTATTTCAAATAGGCACATAAGAGGCACTTTTGATCGTCAAAAACAGAGAAATAGAACTATTAACTATTTTTACTATTTTATTTATTTTTTATTTATTTTCTCTCCCGCCTCTTAACAAAACCGCTGCCCAATGTAACAAAGTATTATTTACAAAAATGCTTACCTACAAAGGTGATGCTTATTTAAAAAGAAATCTCTTCCAGCATACCTGGGATATAGGAAAGTAGAGTCATAAATAAGTCATACCTAAGTAATTTATTTCATAACGAAATACATTGTGTTGAAAATTCATATTACAGTAAACAGTGAATTACATGTCCCACCAATATACCAACACATAATGTATTATTTAAAATTCAACAATAGATAGTTAATTGATTCAGGCGTGACCTTGCGGAAATCCATTATAAAATACAATAGAATATAAGTGGGGGTGACGGACGATTTGATTCACTTTGCGTCCAGCGCTCGGTGTGGTAACACGTCGCGTTCTGGTTTGCAATTGGTCAATCGTCATCCTGAGGATGCCTCGTTGAGAGGTGAAACACGTGTCAATTTCTTACAGGGCTTTTCGGACTCTTGAAGAAGAGTCAAGCGGAATAGGTTACTAAATATATCAAAGTCTATTGTATTTTTAATTCAACAATAATAAAAAAAACATATACCTAAACAAAAATAATAATTCACAAATCATTCAATAGCCGCCTTTACACGACACGCGCTTTCACGCGTGAAAGGTCTTTCACGCAGGAAAGAACGCATGTAGAGATAGAAAACGAGAACGAGAAAGCACGCGCGCGCCTCCCGCTCGCGCTTTCATGCGTTCAAGTCTGTGTGCTTCGAACATAAGAGGAATAAAAATGGATGAAAACACTTTGTTTTCATCCATTTTTATGTGCGTTGACTCTTTCGCGCGATATTACTCCTGAATTTTTATTCAGAGAGGAAAGACTGTCCGTGTAAAGGCTAATAATAGCCGCATTTACACGACGCACTTTCACTCGCGATCGGAGTGTGCACGATTAGCCGCCTTTACACGACACGCGCTTTTACTCGCGATCGGAGTGTGCACGATTGAACGCGGGAAAGCTTGCACGCGCAATCGTGTGTGATTGTTTTTATCCATTTTTATGTGCCTCGAATTATGTTCGAAGCGCACAGACTTGAACGCATGAAAGCGCGCGCCACCTTGTCACTTGCAGGTTTTCTTCCTGCATTCGATCCGAATCCGAAAAATGCCGGTACGAAATCAAATCGCACCAAATCAAAATATTTTATTTCACATAAACCTACATGAGCACATATGAAAACGTCGGAAGTTAGGTGCACGGTTCCGATTGGTCGTTTCCTATGGAGAAGAGCCGGCAAGAAACTCCACGGTTACTCTTTTAAAACGAATTAGTTTTTACAAAGTTTTCAAATTAAACTGATAATAAGTAGGTATGGGAGGACAGTGTATTGTCCTGACATAGTCCCTTATGTCCCTTAGACTTGAGATAGTTTTTATAGTAGGTAAATTACTGTCGTGGCCTGAAACTGTGGCATTGATGGACGATATTGAAAATGTGGGCCGAGGCACACATACGTGGGTCCATCAATGCCTGGCTGCGGCCAAGGCTTGTGTAGTTATTTTCTCAAATAATGCGCGTAAATTCAAACTGAGTAAATTAACTATAAATTCCAGAATCAATGACGCACAACGATAATTTTTCACGCACCAATTCGTTCATTTGTTTCTTCTATACTTAAACAGCTCTATTTGCAAGCCAAATCGTTTAAATAAAATAATAATAGTTTAAATAATAATGTTACCTCCTTGGTTGCCATGTGTTGAAGTAAAAAGTTCGTTCTATTTCAACCGACTTCTTCAAAAAGGAGGAGGTTCTCAATTCGTCTGTATGTTTTTTTTTTTGTATGTTTGTTACGCTATTACTCCGCCAATTATGAATCGATTTTGATGATTATTTTTTTGTTTGGTAGATCATGCTTCCGAGGTGGTCCCATATAAATTTTATTAACTTTGCTTGCGTAATTTTTCAGTTAGCTTCAATATTACGTATTTTTCCCACTTTGTTTATCTAGACGATATCCTGTTTGACTCCTTCACTGTTATTTACATAGCAGGTAGTGGTATTCGGATTTGTGTGGGGTAGGTACCACAACTAAAAAGTGAAAAATAAAAACTTTTTACAAAAAAAAAAAAAACAACCGACTTCCAAAAAAAAACACTAAAAAAGTGAAAAAATTTTGGAAGTCGGTGGCAAAAAACGGAAAATGAAAAGCAAAGACACCGACTTCCGAAATTAAAGTTATTTTTCACTTTTTAATTTAGTGTTTTTTAATAATAATAATAATAATAACCCCCCTCACCGCCGTATCTCTACGTTGACGTCGTGGTGGGGCTTGCGTGCTCCGAACTCTAGGTCTGTGCCGGTAGAGTTTACTTTGCCGAAACGGGTCTAGAGTGAGGAGCCAGACCAAGAGAGATACAAAAGCCCGCAGGGCAGCATGTGGCGAGCTGTTGGGCGGTTGCGACCCCACGGACCCTATCTCCCGGGAGATGTCTTGTTCCTCACCTCTGGCTTGCCTTTATTGGCCGGCTAGAGTGAACACTGACGAGGAACAAAGCTCCTACCTCATTCTTGCCTTCATTGGCCGGCTTGAGTGGAGACTCGCAAGAGCAAACGTGCTTGGAGGAAGGAAGTGTTCCAGTAAGTGCTCGTAGGGATCTTGACCATCTTCCGGGCTCTGGGATTGTTCTGAAAGCCGTGGAATACCTCTCCACTCCTCAAGCACCTCAGGAAGTGTTGCCCCCTTGTCGCTACGTCACTATGTGCTTGCGACTGTTTTCGGGGGCCCATTATTGAGTGTGCAAGTCACCCCCTGCCATTTTATCTTTGTATTTTATATTTAAAAACATTGGTCAGGCAGGGGCCATAGTCTTCCCGTAGTTCAAAATTACCAGTTCACTTAGCCACCAAAACCCATAGCCCAATATTTTTGTTTCCATGTTCTGCAATAGTCCTACATCAACCGGGGGTTGTCCTTGGCTGCACTTGCACAGTGCGAACAGGGATAATCGTCGGTTGGTGCACCATTCCATTTTAAAATTGTCTAAGGGGCCTCTGCAAGTTGGCTTCGGCCCCTCGCACGCCTTCCAAAGATCCGGGATCCCAGGGTCCCGAGATGTATAAACATGTATAAACAAATAATAATAATAATAATAATATTTATTTGCAGAAAACACGGTATTAAAAGTTGTTACAGTACAAATTGAGTCCAATCATGTTTTGCTTAATATTAAAGCATGCAAAATTATAGTATCAACATTACAGTTTATGTTCGAGAAATTCTTTAACACTATAGAAACTATTTTCATTCAGCCAGTTATACAATTTAATTTTTAAAAGTCTGTAATTTAGATCTTTAAACGTATTTGGTAATTTGTTGAATATACGCACACACATAGCTACACAGTTTTTATTATATTTAGCACACCGGGGCATCTCGTCTAGTACCAGCCTGAATTGATCACGCCGACTTCGTGAACATATATCTTCCGCTGTTTTGAACAGTTCTCTATGTTTCTGTACAAACATACATACTTCATATACATATATTGAAGGCAATGGTAGCAAACCAAGCTTTTTAAATATTGGTTTACATGATTCATCCGATGGAATCCCGTATATGGCTCGTATACATTTCTTTTGAGCGATAAATGCTCTATTAAAGTCGGTACTATTTCCCCATTTTATTATTCCATACCGCAACGAGGATTCCACATACGCTCGATATGACATTACAGCCGTTTTTGTATTTGTTATCTTCTTAATCTTTCTAAGGGCATACACAAATTTATTCACTTTTCCACATACATGCTCAACCTGTGCCTTCCAGTCTAAATGCTCATCCATTACTACACCTAAAAACTTAGTTTTTGTGACCTGGTTAATTTTTGGTATATCCATCTTAAAATTGAATTTATTATTATAATATTTGTTAAATTGTATATATACAGATTTGTCAAGATTAATAGATAAATTATTGTTATTTAACCAATTAATTAAGTCAGCAATTGTTTCATTTATGTCAATTTCATGGTCAGTAATGGATTTATATTTTTTGTCAGCAGTAACAATTATAGAAATGTCATCAGCATAAAGAAAGCATCTGTGCTTAGTCACATTAACAATATCATTTATATAGAGGAGAAATAAGATGGGCCCTAATATGCTACCTTGGGGCACGCCTCGTTTGATATATTTATACTCAGACGTATACAGTAACATATCTCCATTTCCGTCGACTTTGGTGACGGTGACACACTGTTGTCTGTCAGTTAGGTATGAAGATATCCATTGATGTGACAGTCCCCTAATTCCGAGAGCCTCCAATTTTTGTAATAGGTTAACGTGTGAAACTAAATAATTTTTTGGAAGTTGGTTGTTTTTTTTTTGTGTAAAAGTTTTTTTCAATGACACTACAGATATGAGTTTTCATAGTAATTTATTTGGCCGCTAAACACGACAGATATGGATTTTCATATAAACATTGCTGGCCGCATATAATTGACCAGCATTTTCGATGTATCTCGAAGAAGGTTGTTAAAATAATGTTAGAATTACCAAACATGTTTGAGAAAATATTCTTATCGGTCTTAATAACTTTCAGATCCTTTTCTATTTACACAAAAAAAAATATGATGTATGTTGATTATTTATCAGTATTTTGTAATCTTTTTCTTAAAGGCTTAGGTACGCTATCATTATAACGCGGAACAATGCTTTAAAATATATTTGAGGAAAACAATACATAATGCCTTTGTATAAGCAACGGTTCTGCACGATTTAAAAAAAATTGGTGGCGTAGTTTAGGAGAAAAAAATTGTACCAAACGGACAAAGATATTTTGGAATACAGCATGTATTGAAAAAATATCCTCTGAAAAATACAAAACTTCAATATCTATTGGACTCAAATAAAATCCGTTGTGTCGGCGAACCGTTCATCGAAAAACGAATGTCGGAGAACTGTGTCACAATCACGGCTATGGTCAGAATCAAATATGTATGGGACGGATGATAATTTTTTCGTGATTACGTTTTTGGTCCCATGGAGAACGTTGTGCAGTTTGATGGTCTGTATACTACCTTTATACATGACAATACCTTTCGATACATGATGTTGTATGCTTATTTGTATGTGTTGTTGACACCCGTTAGAACTATTAGAAATAATGAAAATCAGATAATATCTACATTATAGATAACTAGCTTCCGCATGCGGCTTCACCCGCGTGGTATGTCGATAAAAACTAGCCTATGTCCTTTTTTAGGCCCAAGACTATCTGTGTACCAATTTCATTTCAATCGGTTCAGTTGTTTTGGCGTGAAAGCGCGACAGACGGACAGAGTTACTTTCGCATTATAATATTAGTAAGGATTAATTGTTCCTTTTTAACCGAATGGATTCAGGAAGAGAATCTTAACTAAATATCTAAATAAATTAGCTACTTAAGTGGATAAGTAATCATTTCAGCCGAAAGACGTCCACTGCTGGACGTAGGCCTCAGGCACCGCCGTTTCAACCGGTTCTGTGCTTCTTGCATCGGATTCCAGCGGCAATGAAAAATAAAAAAATCAATCAATCTGCCTAGCCTTTTCCCAACTATGTTAGGGTCGACTTCCAGTCTAACCGGATGCAGCTGAATACCAGTATTTTACATGGAGCGACTGCCTATCAGACCTCCACAACCCAGTAACTGGGTAATACGATACCCCTTGGTTAGACTGATTGTCAGACTTTCGGGCTTCTGACGACCAGTAACGACTGTCAAAGATCCACAAATGACAGCCAGGACCAACTGCTTAACGTGCTTTCCGAGGGACGGAGGAGTCTCGATATGTGAAAATGGTCACCCATCCACGGACCAACCCTGGCAAGCGTAGCTTAACCTGATGAATCGACCCGAGCGGCTGTTATAACGTAGCCACGAGCTCCTCGCCTCTCCGCTCCATGAAAAATAAAAAATGTACTTCTAAAATAGGATAATCAGCCTATACTGTTCCCGCTGCTAGGACACAGGCCCCCTCTCTTCGAGAAGGCCGTAATCCACCACGTGGCCCAGTGCTAGGAGTCACATGTCTTCGATTTTTTTCTAGGATATGCCGGTTTCCTCACGATGTTTTTCTTCACCGTTTTGAGAGAGCAGTGGTGATGAATAATTTATAAATGGGCCACCATCGCTCACTTCTAGAATAACTCTATGAACTGCTTAGCCAGTTCAAAAATAAACTTCTGTTAGATAATAATTAGGCAGAAAAGGTGTTTAAAATCAATCAGTTGGAAGGTTGGACTCTTCCAACTAAAAAGGCTTAAGTACAACCAATCAGGTGCCTTATCCAATATAAAACAGACCAATCACCAGCAAGAAGTTGATGATTGGTGGAAATTAATTTTGATTAATGAGTTTAACGTAAGCCTGTCATATCGTCATTCTAAATGACGGTTTCATCGTCATTTTCCATGAATTATACGCTATCGGATTAAGGGAAAAATACTAGATATTATAATGTACGTGAAAAAATGAATGACAACTTTGGCAAATGTGAATATTTTTGTTATGTTAGTTCAGTAGGTACTTTTTTACGGCTTCTTGGACAGTCGTTACGGGTCTTCAGAAGCCCGAAAGTCTGACAACCAGTCTTACCAAGGGGTATCGTATTACTCAGTTACTGGGTTGTGGAGGTCTGATAGGCAGACGGTCCGTAGGTACTCCGTAAATAATAGGAATCAGCCTTAAAACCAGGTAAACCCTTTCTAATATAAAAATAGATACTTAATTAGTATTAGGTAAAGGGATGATTGAAACGAGATGGTTACCATAAATTTTTATTTCTGATATTTAACATGGTAAGTTGTCAGCGCCATTTAAAATGGTAAACTTACCGTCGCATACTAAAATCTTGTTGTACTTAATTATTAAAATACTGCACCAAGCTTTTTCTCAACTACCTATGTTGGGGTCGGCTTTAAATCTAACCGGATTTAGCTGAATGCCAGTATTTTACATAGAGCGACTGCCTATTTGACCTCCACAATCCAGTTACTGGGTAACACCATACCCCTTGGTAAGACTGGTTGTCAGACTTTTAGGTTTCTGACGAACGTAACAACTATTAAAGATCTACAAATGACAGCCGGGACTTACACATGACACACAGTATTTTAATACTTACAATAAGATTATGACATACAGTGGTAAGTTTACCATTTTACGCGCTGACTACTTACCATGTTAAATATCGGAATTATATTGTTAATTCTTCGTTAACTGAGTAAAAAATTAAATGTATCTAATCAGCCTAAATATATTTTAAGTGAACATGTAAACTCGAAGATAGATATGTTTTCCGGTGACGCGTTTTGATTGAGTGATAGTATTATAAGTAGCTGTGATATATTTGCCGATATCAGCCTTTATAATTTAATTGATTTACATATACGAGTAAATAAACATCATTAATAGCAGTGCGAATATTTTAACGTATTTTGATGAAGTGTAGCCTACAGGGCGAAAGTTATGTTATTTTTCGGGAATAATAATAATTATTGTGATCTGAGAGACTTTTTTTAAGGTGAGTCAAGATAGTGTTTATTATTAAATAGTATTATTATTGTGAAGTAACTGGGACCTGATGAATAGAAAAAAGTCGGAAACTAAGAAAAGTATTTTTGTTGGAAGATTTTCGCGTGTTGCAAAATAGTTAATAAATATAAAATAATGCCTCGTTTATATTATGGTTAAAAATTAAAATAATTTACATAACAAACAATAGTATAATAAGTCACTTAGACTTACCTCGTTGAAAATATTGAACCAAACAAATATAGTAATGTATTTAATGCAACTTTTCAACTGTTATCAATAATATAATCAGCTATGGATAATTAAAACACTGTCTAATTTAAAAAACAACATAAATTAGTCACACTTAATAATAATTACTAAATTATTTTTTACAATATCCTATTCAGTTTTGACGTTTTTGGAACTGTAATTTTTAAAATTTAGTAGAAAGGCAATGGGCTGGGGCCAATTAATTAAAGTGCAATAATATAGTGATATTTTTCAAAAAAATAATTTATGCCAAATGAGACGTCAGGAAAAGTGTTGCGGTTCCCTCAAAATGAAAACGGTTTTCCAACAGGAAAATTCTTGTTAGCAACGCGGAGTCTGGATGGTGAGTGACAATAATCTCGCCCTCTTTATTACACGTCACGGCGACCAATCAAGACTAAGATTGGTTATAATAGATGTAGCGTTGGTGTAATTGTAGCGATGTTGCGGGAAAGTCCGAAAGGGATACCGTGGCAACAGGCAACTGAGGGAACACGGGTGGGTTTTAGTCAGTAAAAGTCTGACACGCCCTTCCGCTCCGCCCAGAGCGGGAGAAGTCATTGGATGATTTCCCAACCTCAAAAATTAAAAAAAAGGTCTGTGCGCTCACTCAGGTCTATGCGCTCACTCAGGTCTGTGCGCTCACACAAGTCTGTTCTCTCACTTTCACAGTCCTGTGGGACGGCAATCCGACACGGGGAGATGTGACCAAATATTTTGTAACAAAAAATTAAAGTAATAAAAACTAAAACCCAACTACGACTAAAAAGGTATAAACAAGACACTACAGACAGACAAATTAAAAATCCGGAGTCACACGTGTTAGGGCATAAATCGAACGGATTACGTATGACTCCGGATTTTTAATTTGTGCGTACTTTAATTTTTTTTTTTTCTTTTGGGTTTATAATATATATATTTTTGAAATGTGATCATTAAGCCCTTTCATTTGATACCCAACATGGTACGATTAAACATTTTTTTTTAGTTCCTGACTTTATGTCCTCTAGAGGGCGCCATTTAATGTGACGTCACATAGCCTATAACCAGCGGACGATCAAGACGCTTCCAACGATACCTCATTTGTCAAACTGTGATGAGTGGTTTAGAAGATAGGAGGGAACAGATGAACATACATACATACATACATACATACCGGTCAAAATCATAACCCACCTTTTTTCTTCGCCGTAATCGGGTAAAAAGGAGTTCGCTTATCAAAGAATCTTACTTTGTTTGGCTAATGTATGGACTAATTCAGTAGTTCGCCCAGGTACGGCTAGAATCAAAAGTCCATCAACACTGTCACTTTTATAAATACATAAATATCTACAAAATTGACAAAGAAAATGATTCGATAAACTCCTTTTTAGTTTTTACATTTAAGTGTTACCACAAGCAGAATAATCAGCCTTATGTCCCCACTGCTCGCGCCTCCTCTAGGTGAGAGGGAGTGGGCCGTAATCCACAACGCGGGGTAATAGCGTAACACACTTGCAATTCGCAATAACACGATCAAATGCATTTTTCATACATAATATGAATAAATTTGCAATTTCCTTCAAAATCCTTTGGATTGTGATTGAAAGTGAAACAATTAGGGTGCAGGGTTCCTGCAGGTTACTTGTTGCAGGTACAGGCATTTTAAGTAATTATCATGAATCATGTCATGATTGATTAATGAAACATCAACAATCAATCATAAAAGCTGACAATAGATAATTATGAATTTTAATTAATAGGATTTCGGCAATCGGGAGACGTAACAAACATTAATTATGTTTGCTTTTTAATTATTTTATTTTATAATTAAGTAAATTATACTTAACATAACATAACATCACGCCTGTAATTCCCAGAATGGTGGCAGAGGTGTACCTTAGCATGTAGACCCATATTTCGCCAATTCTAATCAAACTAGCTTCCGCTTGCGGCTTCGCCCGCGTGGTATGTCGTTAAAAAGTAGCCTATGTCCTTCTCCAGGGTACAAAGTATCCTCATACAAAATTTCATCCAAATCTATTCAGCCGTTTGAGCGTGAAAATTTAACAAAAAAACAAATAAACTTATTTTCGCATTTATAGTATTAACTACATAATATATAAAATAAACCTGTAAATATAAAATGTACCTGTAAATATAATTATGATATGAGAAACTCATATCATAATTATGTCATATCTCTTTGTATTTTACTGTGTGTACATAAATTATAAATAAAATAAATAAATAAATTAAAATTATATAAAAAATAAATAAAAGTTAGAATTATAATGGAGTATGTGATACACATGACGCAGTGCAACAGTGAATAAGGGCTAATAGCAGAGGGCCTAAACCGGCCACATTAGCAATTCCTCTAAAAGCAGTTCATTTCCTGAATCCCAGCTGTCATTAATAATTTCTCTAATTTGACATATAAGCAATTCATAATTTGTGAACCATTTTACGAATCTTCATAGAAAACTGTTAAACAGATGAATTATTTCGTAATATAAATTACACGCGAGATCATGTTATGAATTGTCAGTTTGTGACATTTTAAGACGGCCGGGTACATGAAATTATTTCAGGAACGTTATGGGAATCCAATAAACCTGATTTGTTTTATTACCTCACACGCAATGGATCGTTACCGCATAGCCGCACTCTTATTTATCATATCTCGGATTTATCAATGTAAATTCTGAATTTCACGCATCGTTCGCTAAAGTATTTCAACATCAATTCCCGTTTATTTTTTAACCGACTTCTTCAAAATGGAGGAGGTTCTCAATTCGTCTGTATGTTTTCTTTTTGTATGTTTGTTACTCGATTTCTCCGCCAATTATGAATCGATTTTGATGATTCTTTTTTTGTATGGTAGGGCATGCTTCCGAGGTGGTCCCATATAAATTTTATTAAAATTAATAAAATTATCATTCTTGTGTAGTTTTTGAGTTAGCTTCAATATTACGTATTTTTGCCACTTAGTTTATCTAGACGATGTTTTCATTTACTCATTCACTGTTATTTACATCAGCTAGTGGTATTAGAATTTGTGTGGGGTATGTACCACAACTAAAAAGTGAAAAATAAAAATTTAAAAAAAAAAAAAAAACGACTTCCAAAAAAAAACACTCAAAACTGAAAAATAACTTTAATTTCGGAAGTCGGTGGCAAAAAACGAAAATTGAAAAGCAAAGACACCGACTTCCGAAATTCAAGTTATTTTTCAGTTTTGAGTGTTTTTTTTTGGAAGTCGGTTTTTTTTTTTTGTAATTATTTTAGCTGTTTTATTTACATAAATGGTGTGTTCCTAACAGTGAATGTAATTGTACATTGATATAAAGGAACAGTAACAGAAAAAAAAACCTGAGAAAATTTTCGGTAGAGTTGGATTCAAAATAAGGAGCTGAATGGCTGGTAATTTGCGGAGGGCTGCCTTACACCCTGTATAAGGATTTCGGTTTAAAAGAATATGTATTTTCTCTCCACAGATATGTACAAAGCTATCACCTTCCTGACATTGATAGCTGCGTCCTCAGCCCAGTTCCTACCTAATGGCTGCCCCTCCAGCTCCAACGTGCATCTCCTGCTGCCGCACGAGAGCGACTGCTCCAAGTATTACAGCTGCAGCAATGGCAATAAGATAGAGATGAGCTGTGCGCCTGGCACGCTCTTTGATGCAAATTTACAAGTAAGAAGAAAATATTTTTTGTCACTTTTTATTAGGGAAATATTTAAATAATCCTCTGAAAATTTACGGTATTTTTAGGGTTCCGTACCCAAAGGGTAAAACGGGACCCTATTACTAAGGCTCCGCTGTCTGTCTGTCACCAGGCTGTATCTCATGAACCGTGATAGTTAGACAGTTGAAATTTTCACAGATGATGTATTTCTATTGCCGCTATAACAACAAAAACTAAACAACAGAATAAAATAAATATTTAAGGGGGCTCCCATACAACAAACGTGATATTTTTGCTCGTTTTTACTCGATATTGATAACGGCAACAGGTAGACGCTTGAAATATTCACAGAATATTTAGTTATATATTCACTTTAAAAATTAATAATTAAATTAAAATATTTAAGGGGGGTTCCCATACATCGGACATGATTTTTTTGCGGTTTTATAGGTAATGGTACGGAACCCTTCGTGCGCGAGTCCGACTCACACTTGTTTTAAATTTAATGAACCTATTAAATCTTTTGAGATTAACGCCGGGAGCACACTGCCGCCGCGAAATCATAGTAGCGTAATCGCAGTAGTTCAATTGTACTAACTTGCGTCGTACTCGAATACGCGATTCGAGTACGACGCGAGTCAGTACAATTGAGCTACTGCGGTTTCACTGCTATGGTTTCGCGGCGGTGTGCTACCGGCGTTAATGTTTCACACTTTTTAAAATAAATCGGCCTCTTTTTTACTTTCTGGCCTTTTCTGACAGTATTGGTCGTAGTATCTAAGCTAGGGTCCTGTGACCAAACGGTTAGGTTCGGTTAGAACTGTGATATAACGCGTGCGAGCCGAGCGAGCGAAGCGACCGGTGCTGCTGCAAATTTTTAAAAATGAACCCTTTTCACATTTCGCTGTTTTTTTTTAGTAAAATGAAATTAATGTTTTTTTTTTTAACTTCACATTTTTTTTTTCATCAATTTACTTTATTTCAATCAATTTGTGGTCATCTTAAATGGAATATATAAGTTATATCTTCACACTGCTTCAATTGGCCGTGTTATAGGCACTTTACAGCATTTTATGTAACAGTTGGTGTACACATGAATGCAAGTTTGAGTTTATACAACTGTCAAAAATGACAGCTGTGAGTTGAATAAACAAGTAATATATGTTGGTAGACAATTTTGTGAACAACTTATTTCTCTGATTGTAAAACAAATTATTACGATTGATGTGAAGTAATTAGTCCTGAAAAAAGAATGAGCGTAGCGGTAAAACTTTTTGATATAATCATATCGGAACTGGGAGTTTCTGGGTCATGGAGTAGGAGACTTGGCCTCACTTAAATCTGAAGTATTTGTTGTTATCATGTTTTAGTTATCATGATTATGTTTTGGAATAGGCAACTAGCTTCAACTCTCTGACTAACTGACCGGCTCTTTGACAATTCAAAAGTGCCTATAAATGGTTTAATTGAAATAAATGCTTTGAGTTTGAGTTTATTTACAGCTAATATTGCGAAAGATACTTCTAAAGATTTCTTACTGAACGACTATTATTATACT
Source organism: Lithophane ornitopus (assembly GCA_948473465.1). Lineage (NCBI taxonomy): Eukaryota > Metazoa > Arthropoda > Insecta > Lepidoptera > Noctuidae > Lithophane > Lithophane ornitopus. The sequence continues at coordinate 1,653,090 of OX419641.1, read as the reverse complement.
CGCGACAATCTAAGAAATCCGTTTTGACGTTTAGTTCTCGTACTTGTAATAAAACGTTATGCCTCAAGCAATGTAGATAAGTCGTCGATTACAAATTAATCGATATGTCTCGAGAATCAGTTTATAAGAAACCAATTTATTTTTTCATCGCTACCCTAACGATTTTTAGATTGTCGCGAGTTTAGTAGGAAAAACTCACAATACCTAATATTTTACTAATATCCG